>CM038146.1:13153444-13884649 GCA_021437245.1 Aegilops speltoides
AAGAAGAAGAAGAAGAAGAAGAAGAAGAAGAAGAAGAAGAAGAAGAAGAAGAAGAAGAAGAAGAAGAAGAAGAAGAAGAAGAAGAAGAAGAAGAAGAAGAAGAAGAAGAAGAAGAAGAAGAAGAAGAAGAAGAAGAAGAAGAAGAAGAAGAAGAAGAAGAAGAAGAAGAAGAAGAAGAAGAAGAAGAAGAAGAAGAAGAAGAAGAAGAAGAAGAAGAAGAAGAAGAAGAAGAAGAAGAAGAAGAAGAAGAAGAAGAAGAAGAAGAAGAAGAAGAAGAAGAAGAAGAAGAAGAAGAAGAAGAAGAAGAAGAAGAAGAAGAAGAAGAAGAAGAAGAAGAAGAAGAAGAAGAAGAAGAAGAAGAAGAAGAAGAAGAAGAAGAAGAAGAAGAAGAAGAAGAAGAAGAAGAAGAAGAAGAAGAAGAAGAAGAAGAAGAAGAAGAAGAAGAAGAAGAAGAAGAAGAAGAAGAAGAAGAAGAAGAAGAAGAAGAAGAAGAAGAAGAAGAAGAAGAAGAAGAAGAAGAAGAAGAAGAAGAAGAAGAAGAAGAAGAAGAAGAAGAAGAAGAAGAAGAAGAAGAAGAAGAAGAAGAAGAAGAAGAAGAAGAAGAAGAAGAAGAAGAAGAAGAAGAAGAAGAAGAAGAAGAAGAAGAAGAAGAAGAAGAAGAAGAAGAAGAAGAAGAAGAAGAAGAAGAAGAAGAAGAAGAAGAAGAAGAAGAAGAAGAAGAAGAAGAAGAAGAAGAAGAAGAAGAAGAAGAAGAAGAAGAAGAAGAAGAAGAAGAAGAAGAAGAAGAAGAAGAAGAAGAAGAAGAAGAAGAAGAAGAAGAAGAAGAAGAAGAAGAAGAAGAAGAAGAAGAAGAAGAAGAAGAAGAAGAAGAAGAAGAAGAAGAAGAAGAAGAAGAAGAAGAAGAAGAAGAAGAAGAAGAAGAAGAAGAAGAAGAAGAAGAAGAAGAAGAAGAAGAAGAAGAAGAAGAAGAAGAAGAAGAAGAAGAAGAAGAAGAAGAAGAAGAAGAAGAAGAAGAAGAAGAAGAAGAAGAAGAAGAAGAAGAAGAAGAAGAAGAAGAAGAAGAAGAAGAAGAAGAAGAAGAAGAAGAAGAAGAAGAAGAAGAAGAAGAAGAAGAAGAAGAAGAAGAAGAAGAAGAAGAAGAAGAAGAAGAAGAAGAAGAAGAAGAAGAAGAAGAAGAAGAAGAAGAAGAAGAAGAAGAAGAAGAAGAAGAAGAAGAAGAAGAAGAAGAAGAAGAAGAAGAAGAAGAAGAAGAAGAAGAAGAAGAAGAAGAAGAAGAAGAAGAAGAAGAAGAAGAAGAAGAAGAAGAAGAAGAAGAAGAAGAAGAAGAAGAAGAAGAAGAAGAAGAAGAAGAAGAAGAAGAAGAAGAAGAAGAAGAAGAAGAAGAAGAAGAAGAAGAAGAAGAAGAAGAAGAAGAAGAAGAAGAAGAAGAAGAAGAAGAAGAAGAAGAAGAAGAAGAAGAAGAAGAAGAAGAAGAAGAAGAAGAAGAAGAAGAAGAAGAAGAAGAAGAAGAAGAAGAAGAAGAAGAAGAAGAAGAAGAAGAAGAAGAAGAAGAAGAAGAAGAAGAAGAAGAAGAAGATATAAAGCAAAAATATTCACAAAGAAACTAAATACAAAAAAATACTATTTAGAAATAAATAGATGAAAAATAAAGCAGAAAAGGAATAACTATATAAAATAAATAGAAGAAAATAAATAATGCGAAAAGAAAAAATTATATAAAACAAAAATATTCACAAAGAAACTAAATACAAGAAAAAAAACTACTCGTAAATAAATAGAAGAAAAATATAAAGCAGAAAAGAAATAACTATATAAAAAATTACTCAAAAATAAATAGAAGAAAATAAAAAATTATATAAAGCAAAAATATTCACAAAGAAACTAAATACGGCAAAAAACTACTCGTAAATAAATGGAAGAAAAAAATAAAGCGTAAAAGAAATAACTATATAAAAATTACTCAAAAATAAATAGAAGAAAATAAATAATGCAGAAAAGAAAAAATAATATAAAGCAAAAAATTTCACAAAGAAACTAAATACGGCAAAAACTACTCGAATAAATAGAAGAAAAAATAAAGCAGAAAATAAATAACTATATAAAAAATTACTCAAAAATAAATAGAAGAAAATAAATAATGCAGAAAAGAAAAAATTATAATAAATGTTGGGTGTCTGTCCTGTGGCCCGCTGCACTTGGTGTGCAAATACATGCCCATTAGGGCCAAGAGGTTCACAGGCAGCGCGCCTAGTTAGGCCTAGAAGCCCGCTAAATAGAGGAGTTGAAAGGCAGCCGCGGCCGGGTTTATAAACCAAGGCGGCCGCCTTCGCCGGCGCGAGGTGGGATTAAACATAGCGCATCATGGTGGCAAAAGACGGCCATTAGTACCGCTGGTGGCTCCAACCGGCATTATTGTAGTTTTTTTAGTACCGGTTGAGCCACCAACCGTACTAAAGGCCTCGCTTCCGCCGCTTGGCTGGTTAAATTGTTTTTAGTACCGTTGGTGGCTCCAACCGTACTAAAGGCTCCCTATATATATGACACTTACGAAAAATCGCTTATCGCCGCCACTTGCTCCACTTCGCGAGAGAGTCGATCTCGACGACGCCGACGCCGCCATGCCGCTTTGTTGCCGCCGCGCTTGCTTCGCTTCCGCTTGTTGCCGCTTCGCCGCCGCCGCCGTCGTTGCTGCCGCTGCCGCCGCCGTCGCCGCCGCCGCCTTGCCTGTCGCATCCCTGGCCGCCGTCTGCCTGTTGCCGCCCCCCGCCGCCTGCTCTGTCAGCTGCCCCTGCCCCCGCTGTCTGTCAGTCGCTGCCCCCACCACCAGACGCCGCCGCCCACTCCATACACACACACACACACACACACACACACACACACACACACACACACACACACACACACACACACACACACACACACACACACACACACACACACACACACACACACACACACACTACACGTACACTACACATGTACGTACACACATATACACACACACACGTACTACACACACACACATATTTTTTTACTTATTTTCTGTTTTCTATAATGTTTAGATGATTTAGAACTATCTAGTTTACTTTTAGAATGTTAGAAATGTTATCATCGATGAATTAGAAATATGTTAATATTTAGTTGAACTAGTTGAATTAATATATAGAACGAACTAGTTTATTTTTAGTAAATGCTTAGTTGAACTAATTGAATTAATATAACTAGTTTATTTTTAGTAAATGCTTAGTTGAACTAGTTGAATTAATATATATAACTAGTTTATTTTTAGTAAATGCTTAGTTGAACTAGTTGAATTAATATAATAACTAGTTTATTTTAGTAAATATAATGCTTAGTTGAACTAGTTGAATTAATATATAGAACTTGTTTATTTTAGTAAATGCTTAGTTGAACATGTTGAATTAATATATAGAACTAGTTTATTTTTAGTAATGCTTATTTGAACTAGTTGAATTAATATAACTAGTTTATTTTTAGTAAATGCTTAGTTGAACTAGTTGAATTAATATATAGAACTAGTTTATTTTTAGTAAATGCTTACTTTGAACTAGTTGAATTAATATAACTAGTTTATTTTTAGTAAATGTTTAGTTGAACTAGTTGAATTAATATATAGAACTAGTTTATTTTAGTAAATGCTTAGTTGAACTAATTGAATTAATATAACTAGTTTATTTTAGTAAATGCTTAGTTGAATTAATAGAAGTAGTTGAATTAATTGAATTAGTAAGTGTTTAGTGTTTCGCCTAATATGAATATAGGAAATGTCGTGTGACGACGGAAAAATTTCATTATGGGCTAATATCGTGAAGACCAGCGGCAAGTGCGATGAAATTTCTTGTTGATGGTAGGCTATTCAACATCAAGCTGGATGAGACTTTCAATTCGACACAAGAAGTCACAACGACAAGTCTGTTTTCGTAATTAAGCATGACTTATATATGCTTCATTTGCCTGACTTATAATTTTTAATTTTCACTATTCTACCAGCGCATCCCCTGCCATGCAAGAATTTTTGTCTTGGATAAGATAGGTTGCAAAGATATGGAAACTATGGAGGTAAGGAGAGCTTACCTGAAAACTGAGCATGATGGTTATACTTTCAACGTCAAAATATACAATGCACACACGCACACCTATTTTGAATGCAAACTTGGCAAGCACTATGAAAGGCTTATGCATTTGAGCCTGGTATGGTTATCACCTTGATATTCGTCCGAAGATGATATTGAAGGTAATAGAGACATATGGGTCAATGTGCGACGCCCCAGCTTCTACCATTATGTGAGTTCTTCTCAACTATATTTTTGTCTTTGATATTGCTTATTCAAAATAATCGACAACTAATTTCTATTGACAGCTTATCTTCATTCAACCAAACATGTCCGGCGCTTGGTAGACAGGACCTACTACTGTCCCGGAGCTGAACTAAACTGCGAGGAGATAAGTCATTATGTTTCATGGCTTGAGGATCTTCATACTGTCAAGACAAATTTTCTTCCTGCACTTAGAAATGTTAGTACTCAAAACGCATGCACTAATAGTTATGGTATTGAACTACGGTCACATCTATTTAGGAATGATGGTAAGATATTTACTATTTGTCCTCGCATATTTTGCATACATATTTTTTTGCTAAACTTTCATTGCTAAATACATTAATTAAGTACTATACGATGTTCTTCAACAGGACTCCGATGACAAGCTTGTGCCTCAGGGATCGAGACTAAAGGTCGATGTCAATTGTTAGCTTACGCCAAGATATCCTCGTGATTGCACATGAATGCATTCAGGATTTCTAGAAGCTTATGAATGCTAAATAGTGAAAGATTGGAGGAAAATTGTTAATGATCGCAGAGAAGTACTAGGGGCAGCAATGAGAAGCGAGCCCACGCATTAGGAGACAAAGTTAATCGACATGCTCCAAAGATGATAAATCAGAGAGCTATACATGTTCTATGCTATTTTACCAGAGAGAGAGTAGCTAGCAGGAGTGATTTAGCTAGTTCTTCATGCTGCTCTTAATTAGTACTTGTCCTTTCATGTCCGTGTTCTTCGCTCGAACTTAAGTGATTTGCTTTTGTGGTGTTATATATGAACGCTTATAATATCATGACAATCATGTTGAACTCGATGATTGGTTCTACTAGAAATTTATATATGCATAACGGTACAATGTGTAGTATCGTAAAATACCAGCAAACTAAAAAGAATTAAAATGGAAACACAAAATTAAATGAAAAAGAAATCATAAAACTAAAACCCCTAAATTTATAGTACCGCTGGTTTTACCAACCGGTACTAAAGGGCCCAGCCCCGGAGCTGGCTCGCGTTACATGGAGTTGCTTTTAGCACCGGTTCGTATGAACCGGTACTAAAGGGGGGGCTTTAGTGACTGACAATTTAGTGCCGGTTATGTAACCGCACTAAGGGGTTTTACTTAACCGTGCTATTGCCTCGTTCTCGCACTAGTGCATACATCTGCTGAACTTTCCACTCGCATCTTCGCAACATCTGTTGGATAAGTGAGCAATCAGATTCACAGGAGGGCCAAGGGCCAGACATATACATGTGTATGATAAAGGGCAAGAAAGACTATACACATCTAACACCCCTCAAACTCATGGTGGATCAACAACACTAAGTTTGAGAGAAGAAAACTATGTCAAGCCGAAGTCTGCGTGGCTTCGTGAAGAAGTCCGCCAACTGTAAATCAGAGGGCACATAGTGAAGAGCGAGAGTCCGATCTCGACAGCAAGACGCACAAAGTGGGCATCCACACCGATGTGCTTGGTGAGCTCAAGCCACCGGTCACGCGCAATACCGATAACACCAGATCGCTCGACAATAAGGAGTCGAGGTAGTAGCGCATACACCTAAATCCTCAAGTAACCATCAGAACCAGATCACCTCACCGTTAGCATAGCCATGGCTCGCAACTCAGCCTCAGACTGAAGCGAGAAACTGCAGCAATTTTTGTCTTCCGTGCAATAAGAGAGCCACCAAGAAAAACACAATAAGCGATAATGAAGGCCGATCGAGGGATCACTAGCCTGTAGCATCGAGTAGGCCCGAGCTTAAGAGAGCTGGAGCGGGAAAGTAAAGGTGCTGAGAGAGCGTACACGAAGATATCGAGAACACGGGAGATGACTATAGTGGATGAGGTGGTGCTGCAACAAACCGACTCAGATATGAACAGATAGGAGATATCGTGACGATAACAGCAAGATATACAAGACTGCCAACAAGGTGGCGATAGCGAGTGGGGTTAGGGAGAGGGTCACCATCGAGGCACGGTTGAACGCTGAGCTCCATAGGAGTAATAACCGCAGGCGCCATCACCGAGAGCAGCGAGAGCAAGAAGATCCCGAATATATTTTTCTTGGGAGATGTAGAAGCCATTAGAGGTCGAGGAGATCTCAATGCCAAGAAAATAGCAAAGTGGACCAAGATCACCATGAGGAATGGTCGCAAGGCGCAGCCTTAACAAAGGCTATGTGGTCGATTCATCACCAAAGGATGATCATGTCATCAACATAGAGAAGGAGCAGAGTCCCACCACGAGGAGACGTGTGAACAAACAATGCAGGATCATGATCACTGGGCAAGAAACCAGCGGCAGTCACCACAGAGGCGAAACGCTCAAACCAGGCGCGAGGGGCCTGTTTAAGACCATAGAAGGAGCGGCGAAGTCGACAGACCAGACCATCAGGAGCATAGTACCCCAATGGTGGCTGCATATAAACCTCCTCACGCAGCTCGCCATTAAGGAAAGCGTTCTGAACATCAAGTTGAGAGATGGACCAATGACGAACAAAGGCAACAGCAAGAAGAGTGCAAACAGTGGTCATGTGGGCCACAGGAGCGAATGTCTCATCATAATCGCGCCCCTCGCTCCCCGCCGAAAACCAGGTTACAAGGCGCGCTTAGAAGCGCCAAGAGAACCATCAGAGCGGGTCTTAATCTTGTAGACCCACTTGCAGGTGATGGGACGGACACCAGAAGGAAGGGAAACCAGATCCCATGTGCCAGAGCGCTCAAGGGCAGCAAGCTCTTCGACCATCGCAAGCTGCCATTCAGGCTGAGTCATGGCAGTCCGATAGGAAGTGGGCTCAGCAATGACAGAGAGACCATACCGATCAGGAGAGTAGTGATCAGGCGGGGGGCGAGGCCGAGCATGGAGGTTATGAACCGGGGGAGGCGTGAAAGGAGGTGCACCAGAGGTGGAAGGCTCATCAGAGGAAACATCCTCAGAACGAGGGCGACGAGTATAGTGAAGAGGAAATGGTGAGAGAGGGCGATGGACTGGAGATGATGGTGGAGAGGTGGAGGAGGAGGATGGGGAAGATGGTGTCGGTGGTGAAGGAGAAGGAAGGAGAGGTGCAGGCGGAGGAGGAAAGACATGAGGAGGCACATAGCTGGGTGTATCAGGGAGAAGAAGAAAGGACAGATCATCCACAGAGAAGCTCGAGGTAGAAGGACGTGGGTAGTAAGAGCGAGACTCATCAAAGGTCACATCACGCGAGATGCGCAAACGACGACTAACAGATCCCAACAGCGATAGCCCTTATGCTCATCATCAGAAGCTAAGAAAACACACTCAACCGACCGAGCAACAGTTTGGTGCGCTCGTAAGGCAAGAAGGACATAACACACACATCCAAACATGCGAAGAGCGGAGTAGTCAGGAGAGCGACCAGTGAGACACTCCATAGGAATACCACCCTGCAGCGCAGTCGATGGCTGTATGTTGATGAGGTAGGTGGATGCAGAAACAGCCTTAGCCCAAAAGTGGGGTGGGAGAGAAGCGGCAATCATCAGAGCACGAGCCGTCTCAAGTAGATGGCGATGCTTATGTTTGGCAACGCCATTCTGAGCATAAGCACCAGGAAATGAGAACTGGGCAAGAGTACCTTGTTCCGCAAGAAAACCATGCAACAGCTGGGAGATAAACTCACCAGCGGAGTCAGCACGAAAAGTGCGAATGGGCGTGGAAAACTGGGTGTGAACCATGGCAGCAAAACGTTTGTATATAGAGAGAACCTCGCTACGGAGATTTCATGAAGTAGAGCCAAGTGTAGCGAGAGAAATCATCAATAAACAAGATATAATAGCGATGACCACCTTTCGAATCAAAAGGAGCGGGACCCCAAACATCAGAATGAACTAAGTCAAAAGGACGCCGAGATACCGACTCACTGGTAGGATAAGGCAACTGGGTCTGTTTGCCAAGTCTGCAACCATTACAATGTAAAGAAACATCTCCAGATACAGACCCTAAGAGGCCCTGACGAACTAAAGAAGACAAGCGAGAGCCACAGATGTGACCAAGGCGATGATGCCACTGTTGGAAGGACGCAGATGAAGAGGCAGCAGGAGCATGGGAGCTGGCAGGGTGGTGGCAGCGGAAGGAACATGAAGCCACCAACCTCCCAAAGGCCCTCTCGACCACGGGCGCTGGGGCCAGCACCAACCAAAGCCTTGGTGCGACGATCCTGAATGGAGCAAGAGTCGGTATCAAGAATGACACGACAACCGTAATCAGAAGTTGGGCAGCGGAAAACAGATTCATGGTAAGACGAGGAACATGGGAAACACTAGGAACAGTAAAAGATGTAGTGGAAAGAAGACCACGACTAGCAACATGGACAGCTGTGCCATCGGGCGTAAGAACATTAACAAGCTTAATCAAGAGGTAGGAGAGAAGACAAAGATGAAGAATCAAGACATATGGAAGGAGGCTCCAGAGTCCAAAACCCACGAAGATGTACCGACCGTAGATGCTCGCGATGGTGGAGAAGTGGACGCAACACAAAGCAAAGCAGCTGAACCAATGACGAAGAGCCCGAGGAAGCCAAGAGGCGCTTGAGCCTCACAATGTCCTCGATCAAGGAGTGACGGAGTCGAGGAAGATCCAGAGTCCCACTGAAGAGGAGCACCGCTGGTCTCGCTTCTTCTCACGGCAATCGACTGGGTGACTCGCCGAGAGCAAGAGCTACAAAGGTGTCACGGCGCGACCGCCCCTCTCAAGATAAGCAGGGCGACCCACCCTCCTCAAGGTGTGGGAGGAGCGTGGAGCGGTGAGCCGAGCAGACGATACAGAGCCTCGAGCGCCAAGACAGACGGGACCACCAAAGAAACCAAAGCAGAGCGAAGGCAGGTCTCTCAAGACGAAGCTCGCAAGCACCTCCGAGATAGGAACACGACCACGAGCAAGCAAGTGAGCACGTCTAGGCTCAAGCTCAGAGCGGAGACGAGATAAGAACTCATGGACCCGCCAAACTCCAGACGATCAAGTAGTTCGACAAAGAACGACAAAGCCACAAACAACTGTCCGAAGAGAGTCAAGCTGACGCCAGATTGCAGAGCACTGTGAATAGAACTCATCAACAGAGGAATCACCTTGCTGGAGTGTGTGCTCCTGACGCACCACAGATAGGTAGAGAGCATCCCCAGAGGGCTGATATTGCTAACAAAGATAAGACCACATCGCTGCAACGGTGCCAAGTCCCATGAACTCTGAAGCAAACTGAGGGAGGACACTTGCAGCGAGAACAGCAGCAGCACGAGCATCGTCATTGCACCACTGAGTGTAAGCAGAGAGATCATCGCGGTACACCGAAAGAGCATCGGAATAAGCAGATACCTGCTGATCATAAGCATCAACGGCAGCATCATCAAGGGCCTTGGCGGCATCCAGGTCAGCCTGAGAAGCCTCGGCAGCAAGTACCGGCGGCATCGGTGGGATTGGGGCCACGGGCGCAACAGAGCATGGCGGGTAGGGGACCTCACCAGAAAGAACACCCCACAGAAGAAGACCACGCATATGGATGCGCATGAACCCCACAAACTCAGCATAGTTGGTGACATCAAAGATCACTGAGCACCTAGGAACAACAACATAGCCCGCAGAAGACATGACGGAACTTTGTGTTTCTCCTTTGTTTTTTTTGGTCAACTCCCCCCGATCTGGATCTTGATCGGGGCAGAGAGCCTCAGGCTAGCCCGAGCCAGCCCCGAGTGGGGGAATCGGGAGGCCAGGAAGACCGGCCCGGGGCGGCGCTTGCCGACACAGGAGCCCGAGCAGCGGCAGCCCCAGCCAGATCGAGGAGTCGGCGGGGGAGGCAGCCGTGGGGCCTGTGGCGCGCGGAAGAGGCTCGCCTGGGCGCGGCCCTGGGCACGGCCGACGGGAGGAGGCGGGGGCGCTGCTCGACGGGAGGAGGCAGCCGGGCAGGGCGGCGCGACCGGGCGCAGCCTGGGCGCGACCGGCAGGAGGGCGCGCCTGGGCGCGGCTGGACGCGACGGAGCACGCGAGCGCGGGCGCGGGCAGAGACTGCCGGGCGCGGAGAAGGTGGCCAACGACGGGGGAGGAGATGGCCGGCGACGAGGGGGCTAGGCACGGAGCTGCAGCGTGCGGGAGAGAAAGAGGAACCTGGCAACTGATACCATGTTGAATAAGTGAGCAACTGCATTCACAGGAGGGCCAAGGGCGAGTACATATACATGTGTATGATAAAGGGCAAGAAAGACTATACACATCTAACAGGCTAACAGCTGCACAGGTACTGTTCGAGCGTGAAGTACTGTTCCAGTCAGTGAGCCACCAGTGTACCGTTCCAGCCGTTGAGCCACCACAGCTGCGGGGTATAATCCTATATTGTCATACATCTGTTGAACTTTCCAATTCTGCATCTTCTGCAACTCTGCATTTCTCTTATAACTTGGTTGATGCAATGAGCTGTGACTCATAATGTGGGGGGCACCCTGCGGTTATTATTTTGCTTGTTCAACTCAGTCAATTGTTCTGCTTATATAAATATAATACCTTATGACTAATGTCACAACAATCCCCCTATACCTGGGTTATGTATTCTTCCTTTTTGTGTGGAAACAATGTGTCTATGTGGTGGTTGGTACTCGCTGCCGCTTGTAGGAGATATAACCTCATTTCTTGTTGAATCTGAAGCCATACTGGGCACTGGCTCCACTTATTCCCTAGGGCTGATGGTGCAAGTTGTGAGTGGTTTGAGCTTTTTTTCTGGGGGGTTGGGGTTAGGGGTGTAAATTAAATGAGTCAATAGTTGAGGGACGAAAAGTAGTCTTCTTCCTAGATAGGCCATTAACTACTGTGGTACAGTTAAGGATGGGATGTATACTCTGAACATGTTTATGCAATCTCACCACATGCAGTATAATACGAATGTATTACTTCCTTCAAATGGTCCTACACTTGGGTTGGGAGAGCTACCTAGTGATGGGCGATCGTGGGTTATTTAATCTGGTATATTTGCTTGTTTATCGCGACTGACCGCTCGTTTTCGTCGAAGCTCATGGACTTTGGTCACTATAAGTTGCTACTTCTCTACTAGCTGTGTCTCTGTTTTCGTTGGTCCCATCGGCAGCAGCCGGGTTTCATCGTGTCGTGTGTTTTGGGGCTCGACTTCGTTTCCAACACGGCCCTTCCTCTTTTTCACATAGGCTTTTCGCCCATTGTCCCGTGGATCTGCCGTTAGGCACATCGTTTGGGTTGGTAGGAGCTTCGCTTCATGCACCCTGCAGTGCCGAAAGACATACACTGTTGTTGGGCTCTTATCCAATAGGTCCATGGTTTTCAAGTCGCGCGACTAGGCATGACTAGTCGAGTCGACGAGTTGCAAAAAAATGCCGATTCAACTTAGTGTTGACTCAAGTCGCTTGTCGAGCGACTCATCCATGAATAGGTCATATCCCCGGTGCCCAAGTTGCATTAGTGTTTAGGTTACCTTATTTACCTTTGCTTTTCCACACAACCCTCTCGTTTTTTTGTCATGCATCAGCATGCTTTGGGTTGATGGAGAGCTGCTCCGTACTTTTCTTTCCCACCCTACTCTTCTCTGATTAAGCTGCCTAGTGCCTGCCGCTGGACCATAGCCACTGTTGGGCCTGCACGGCAGCCGGGTGCTCCTTTCCACAGTAAGAACCAAGCGGGTGGTTAAAGCCTACACCTCATTATGAATAATAATGCTGCCCCTCTCTTCCCAACTCTGTGCTCTGTGCTTTCCTTCCTGTCGTGATGGAAAGGGGCTCATGGCGTGTAACCATCGGTTTCAGCTCCTTTCATGGAGATCAAGGCAACAACAACCACATCCACAATGATGGACGATGGTGAAGAGCCAAGCTCATATATCCATCTAAATATTTTCCTGTTTTGTGCAGCAATCTTTTTGTTCATAAGTGCCACCCATTTATAGTTTTGCTATTAAAAGAATGAAACCGACTTGCTACTTTAGTTATGACTACATTTTAGATAGAGACCTTAATATGGTGTCCGATGTTGTCCTGTGATTGCTATGGTAGTGCACAGGGACCCACGGCATTCTTAGTGTGTCCAAGACTATCCGCAGTAAAATTGTTAAAGTTTCAGCCATGATGTGTGAGAGAATGTTTTTTTTCTTATTCAATTTAGGAGAGATGTTTTACTCACGTAGCTAGAAATCTGAAGTTCTTGTTAGTTTGTCGGTTAGCGGCACATATCAAAATTGTGTACATTTTGCGGAATGAAAATAGAAATCAGAATTGCGTTCAGTACAAATCTTTAATTTCTTTCTGCTTCATGCAGGTGATCACATGATTCAGTTGACCAATAGGTTTTCTTCAGCAACCAGGTACAATCCCAGTATGTTTTGATTCACATGACCGGCGGTTCCAAATTTCATCTAACTGCAATCTCAAAGCTACTAAAATTCTTTTTTTCATTTGGATTTTGTTCTATTATCAGCACTTGATCATACTAGTTGAATCAGAGAACAGGGGGCAGGTAAGCACTAGGTGGTAAGAAAACTAGGTGAGTAGGGAGGGAGGCACTATCACGGACATTCTAATTTAGATTTTATCAGTCCTCACGGTTATCATCATCTCTTTGCAAATTTTGCAAAAAATAGTGTTCTGTCATGGTCATTTGACAGAATGAAGAGAAAAACAAGTGTAGGCTGGTAGAAGTGGAACTTCCGAATTACCACCTTGCTTTCAACATAATAGTTTGTTTCTTGGTTTTCTATTTGTATGACAGTAAAACGAAAGAATGTTTGTGAGCTAGTTTCAGACGTGGTAACAGAATACCAGTAAAACATGTTATTGCTATATATTAATTTTTTCCTTCCTGATATTTTGTGCTGCCTCTTTTTAACAACATTGGTTATTTGGCAGATGCACATGTGCCGTTTAATGAGGTGAGATCTTACAGTGTGGTTTTACCGGTCAGCCAGTGCTCTTTTATTCTTTTCCCTTTTTGTGCTGGACCCATTTTCAGTGCCTTCCTCCCTGTTTTGTAGTTTCTTTTTTTTTAACTTTTGAAGGATATTGCGGGATGTTTAAGCATGGAAGATTCGCTAGTTTTTTCCTTCTACTTTTTTACTTTTCTTGGAGCAACCGACGGGAGCTCTGCCTTTCCGTATAGAAGAGGAAAATTGACCAGTTTATAAGGAAAATTGGCTGTAAACAGATACAATTGAGCCATGCACACCAGCACGAGGCTGCACATACAGCGAGCCGACTTTTCTACCATCCAAGCAACCAGAATCGACACCCAACAACACAACCTTGTTGTGGAGCCACCACTCCGGCATACAAACCATCATTGCCCACACACCAGCCGAGTCGATGACTTTGCCACCCAAGTGATCCGACTTGACACCGGTCTTGAGATCGCAAAAGCGATCCTCGGAGCCGTCGCTCCAGCCTCGACACCCGCCTCGAGATCGCATACCAAATGAGTCGATGACTTTGCCACCCCAATGACTCGATAGCGTACATCACAAAGGCGGTCTCCGGAGCCACCACTTCGGCCTCCCACGGTTCCTGAGGCCGTACACTTGCCTAGTTGACGTCAAAACCATGGGACAACCTCAACCATTGTCATCTGATAGAAGACTGGACCTCCAAAGGTGATGCCCCAAGGGGGAAGCGATGCGAATGCCGCCGACGCCCGCTCATGGCCTAGTTAGAGCTTGAGTTTTCACTCGGAGAGCTCGAGATCCAAATGACGAGGGAGCCGAGGATGTCGCTGTTGCCGGCATCGTCAGAATTCAGTGCTAGGCTTTCCCATGGAGTTCACCATACAACTTGTCGCCGGCCATTTTCAATAATAACAATAGCTATGGAACCCAAGCAACTCGTCGCCGACAACAACCAACTTACGTGCGACAAACCAATGCAACATGTTGAACTGCCATGGCCATCCCCGAACCACACCCATGTGTGAGTGACGCTATGCTGCCATCTTTCGTCCATGGCACACCAAGTAACGACACCATGGGCGCCAACATGCTGGCACCAACAACCACCAGTGGCCGGTGCCCTGCCTCCCCGGGGACCCTCGACACCAGGCAGCAACCATCGCATTCGGAGCCGCCACTCGAGCCTCCATGTACACTGGAACCCTCCAGGTCTGGAGCAAGACCACTACTGCAGCCTGCTACTGCGACAGACCGCGGGCCGATCCAGGAGACAAAGGACAGATCCAGAGCAGCATCAACAAGCCCTCCCTGGCTGCCGCCACACAGCCCGCACAACCCCTGAGGGCAGGTTCGGGCGTGGCAGCCTAGGTTTGGCGAGGCCGTGTCGACAGGACTGTCGCACCTGTGGCCAGGATAGTCAACCACCCGCAGCCGAGCATGGGCGCTGAAGCACACCACCACGACCACCACCCGAGCTCCCGCCTCCCCCGCATGTGGCTCTCCGGCGAGCTCGTCCTGGGGCCGCTGCTCCGACCTCCGCACGCTGGTCCGCCAAGCGTCGCCACACCAAATCGCGGGCCGATCACCAGAGCCTACCGACGAGAGCAAGAACTCCCCATCACCTTTGGTAGCAGGGCACGCTGCCACCGCGGTGGAGGCCGGCGGCAGCGGCGGCGAATGCGAGAGATCGGAGATGGCGGCCCTAGGGTTCCCCTGATGTTAACTTGCAACGCAGATTTCCCCTTGTTGGATATCTGCAGTCCCTTTTTCTTTTAGTTCTTTTACTTTTTATTACAGTCTATTCTTGTGTCATTTTTCCTTATTTTCATGGATTCTTTGATCAAGAATTTGTCTTTGATTTCTTTATTTTTACTTGATTGAATGTGGATGCGACTAAAGAAGAAATTGAATTAGACTACTTTCTTACTATTTCAATTTACTAATCTGTTCTATGTAGATTTGAAGATAATACAATCTACCACACTTTACGACTTGTTTTTTTATTGTTGGTTAATCAATCATTTAAGACTTGTTTTTTTTTTGGTATTAACCCCTTCATTTCTTCAGTGATTAATTGAAATTTCAATTGCTCATTTTAGCTGACTACTTTTACATCAGGATGTTGCAAGTCAACATACACAATCACTGGACTGCATTATTAATTGTTGGTTATTTTGCTACTATTCAGTTTAGAAGTATGCAGTCACTATCAGTCTTTTAGGTGAATATCTTCTGTAAACTGAATCAGCCGGCTATGGAAATTTTGTACTCTCACTGTAAGATTTGTTTATTTCAATATTAGTTTTTGTACTAATATGAACACACTTGCTAATGTCCATGCCTGTAATTGTTCGGAAGATTAAATTTGGTTAGCCAGGTTTCTTTGTATGATACAAACTTCTATCTGTATCGATGGTAGTGCCTCAGAACGAAGGAGGGAGGTTGATGGTTAAATGTAGACATGCATGTAGACGGGTCCCCGTATGAGATGTAAGCAACAATGTTCTAGCAAAACCATCATTTGTTCTCAAAGTTTTACTATAATAAAAATCAATCATTCTCGTATATAAACTAAACAACAAGAACTGAATATGCTGATTAAATTTCATAGTATCCCTAAACTAATTGTCTGATAGTTCACCGATCTGACATGGTGTGTATGGAAAAGACATGCTTATATCGTAGGGACTTTCTGTGGGGAAGCACCCCAGGTCTTCAATATTGGAGCAATCGAAATGATAAGCCACTACTCTTTTAGAGGGTGTGTGGACGAAGATGACCTCATGGTTGGGGTGAAATCCAAGTAGAGAAAGGGCATATCGACGGGGGATATATCCAGCATCCCGTGGCTCACAGTAGTCGAAACCCCAATCAAATTCCTCTTTAATTGGTGCTTTGTTGGTGTCGTCGCGATCATCGACATTGCCATATTCCAAGGTCCAGGGCCTATTATCGTAATTCCATGGAAAATCTGCCAAGAGAGGCTTGAGGTTGATGTCATGCTTCAGCACCCACTTCATGTGGCTGCAGGATTCATCGAGTAACAAAACCTTAAGTCCATAGCCATCATATCCATAACCTAAGCCATCAAATTTATAAAGGAAACCACAATAAACTCCTTTCTCCGATCTTCCTATATAAAACTTTTTAGAATGTGGATCACAACCTTCCGGCAGGTCAATCAGTTGGTACTTGCTATTTGACAAGTTTATTCTGCAGAAATCAAGCAATTGTTCTATTAGCCGTGTATCAAACCCATAAGTAAACTAAGCTAGCAATTTAATAGCCGGACGGTGCTTACTTCATAAGAAATTGATGCTGGTAGACGTAAAGTGCTCCCTGCCAGTACGCGGCATAGTTCTGGGTTGTTGGTAGAACGTTGAACATATGGCCAATGCTCCCGGCAGCCTCCCCTTCCCGAAGGAATGTCCTCTCCTCCCACTGCTTTGTGTTGGACGAGTAGACGTGGAAGACAAATGTCGACGGCGGCCATTCTCGTTCTTGAATTTCATCGGACGCCAAATGCATGCAATCAGGGAAGGGATAGAAAGGTACATACTTGATTGAAAAGACCTCGTAGTCCAGCGACACGGTCGGGTCAAACGCAAGGTATTGCTTATGGCGGTCCTTGCCAGACTCGCGAAACCAATCGGCATCCTCCAAGCCAGGGGTGAACATGGGCGGGGGAGGAGGCAAGGACGCCCACTGTCGTGTGGCGGGATTGAGCACCCTCGTCTTGTGGTAGCCCAGCAGGAGGAGTCCGTTGCAGTGTTGCACAATCGTCAAGCATTCGGCGTCCTTGGTGTCCAGGTAGTGGAAGGGGGCGATGGCCGGGGATGAAACGCGTGAGAAGTATCTGTGGATGCCTGAGTTGTACCTGTGCATAACGGTGAAGATGCCCGCCAACAAGAGAGGGAGGAGGTCTGCTCGAACCAGGCGATAGGTGTCGATGATGTCGCGCCACGCCTTGCAGACGCAGCGGGATGCGGCGATGTGGCGCGGTGAGAGGCGAAGGAGGACGTCAGCGAGCACATCATGGGTAGAAGCCGCGTCACGTCCTCCGTCGTGGACGATGTCGCCGTCATGATCTTTTTCCCGGTGATGTGGGGTTCCAGGAGCCTACGAACGGCGAGCTGTATAATTGCCTTCGCACCTGTCCAGTATATATTCATGATAGGCAAGTACGTACGTGCATCACCGACTCGGTTATGAACTCGCGTTATATATGTGAAACCACACGGTCAAACTGAAGACGACTAATTGGATTAGCTATCGGTATAGTGTTAATTTAACCTCGTAGTGAATTCTTTTCTAGGGAACCTCGTACTGAATTCGAACTGTAATAATGTTGGTATGGCACAAATCTGATTTGCCATCGAAAACAAACGAACGTGACGTGCGCTAGCTGCACCGTGGGTGGGATGGATGTTACGCATCACCATCACACCGCCATCCATCTGCATTGCACCTTCGGTTGAGCGACATGTGAAGATATCACCAGAAAACCCGCTTCCTCGCGATCGCTCCCACGAGCGACGCAGAGGGAAAACCCTAGCCGCCAGTCGTAGGGCCCCCTCCTCCTCGACTCCCCCCTCGCCGCCGCCGCTTTGCCGACGGGCGAACCCGGTCAGCCTCGCGCGGCGGGGGGTTTTCTTCCTCTCGCTAGGGCCGACACGGGTCAGGGTCAGCGAGCAGCGGCGCGGCGGTGGCGGGGCCGGTGACTGGCGGCAGCGTTGGACTCTGTGTTGTTCTCCGCGGATGCGCCTGGAGGTGTGGCAGCAGCCACACGCGTGGCTCCCTGTTCCCCTGCAGCAGGTAGCGGGGGCGGATGCGGAAGAATGCCAGCCTGGCCGCGCAGGCGGCGGGTTAGCGCCAGGCGTGGAGCTTGCTGCCGGGACTCCCCCGCGGTCCTCGGAGCAGATCTGGGGGCTGGTGGTCCCCCCTGGTGGCTGGTGTCTTTGGATCGGGGGAAACCCTTGGCCGGCTGCTGTGGCCGCGATTCAGGGTGGACACGGTCCGGCCGGTCCGTCCCGTCCGAGCCGCTGCTTGACCGCCGCCGGCGGTCCGGTCCGACCGACCGAGCAGGGCAGCGGTCTTGATTCCACGGACCGACCGCAGGCGTGAAGCTCGGTGCGGACCGGGCGGTCCTCACGGTCCCGGCGACGCCCAGCCACTGCCATGTGGGCCCAAGGTGTCGGAGAGGTCGTTGGAGCAGCAGCACGGTGGCCGGAGCTGGAGAAGACACACCTGAGGCGCGGCGGCGCGAGGGAGAGGCACGGGAGAGAGAGGGCGTCGCACGGCCGCGCGGCCGCGCGGGGGAGAGGGCGAGCTGCGGCGCGAGGGAGCGGTGGTGCGAGGTAGAGGCGCGGTGCCGGGGAGAGGGAGGCAACGCAGGGGAGAGAGGAAGCAGATCGTGCGGCGCCATGGCCATGGACGAGGACGGCGGCTAGGTCACGCACGCACGCTCGCACCATGTATATGTATTGGGCTCTTCAGATTAGCTCTAATTGCTGGGCCTTCGGTCCTCCGAGCTGGACCGGCTTTTGTCGGACCGACCGACCAATTTCGGCTCTTTTCACGGACCGGACCGCCATGTTTTTAGCGAGCCAGACCGTGACGGTCCGGTCCATAACGGGCCGCGAGCCGGGCCAAAAGCCCGCTCGCCACGTCCACCCTGAGCCGCGATGTCGGTGGCCTTTGAGCATCGCTCCCCTTCCTGAAGGCGGCATCGCGGTCCTCCAGTGCCCCCTTCCTCCATCTTCCGGGTGAAAACCCCAAGTCCAAGGACTGGGTGGAGACGGCGCTCCGGCGTCGTTGGTCTTCTTGAAGACGCCACCTTTGGACTGTGGCGTGGTGGCCGGGGATGCGGTGACGGGGGTGGTCTACCAGATACCTTCAGTGGGGGCTACCACTTGGCAGCTTGCACTGGATGTGATCCTTGCTGACGGCCATGATGAATTTTGGGGTGTCGCTTTGCAAGGTGAGGAAGTTGTCCTCTCAGTCTCTCAACGGCAACCCATTGGGCTTATTCCTTCTGCTCAAGGATGCCTTCTTTGGCGGCAGAGACGGATGACGGACCAACTATGGTTGGCCTTTGGAGTTGATGGAGCACGGTCTTCCTCCAGCGGCGGCTACTCCTCGCCCTTGTCATGTCGTATGCAGGATCTTGTTCGCCGAGAGCCTCGATGCCGCTTCTTTCGTATCATGTACCTTTGATGTTTTCCTCTGTACATGGATCTGTTGATCGATGGTGTGGTGGTTGCTTTATATAATATAAAGCGGGTAACCTTTTTCGCCGGATGGATGTTACAAACAGCTGGCGCCGTGTACCCAAGTACCTGAACCCAAATAACTAGGGAAGGTCAACTGAAAAGCTGCAGCGAACTAATCGTCTACCGGGCTAAAGCAGAATGTTGTCGATCCAGATTATTATTTTGTTCCCAGAAAACTATCACGAGAAGCAAAAATAAGAATACACTTGCTAATGTCCATGCCCTTCACTGATTTATTATAAAGTTATACTAAATCATCGACAATTAATATGGATCGTATAGACTAGCTAAGTTTCTAGTATAGTTTTCTAATGGTTTAGCCTGTAGAATGTTTTTAGAATTTCAGCTGAGTTGCTCTAAGAATATGAAAACACATAATTATCTCCTCCGCTTGTGCAAGCTAGCCAACTTAGATATTACTCCTCTGCATTAGCTTCTAAATCAGATGTTGTTAAAACTATCTTTAAATTAACTTTATTTGACTAGCTGCACTACTTCACAATATTACGTTTTGTTTAGTATGACCTCTATTGATTGTTTTAACTCTGGAATGGACAACATTCCAATTGCCTTTTCTTGACAAGGACTATGACTAGGATTTTCTGATACCCTTTTATTTTTAGTTTCACATATTCTTGCTTGGATATAACCAAGTCAAAGCATTTTCTTGTTTCCTTGAAACTCATTTCTTCATATTTATTTGGTCTTTTACCATGTATTTTTTACTGAAGAAAGAACTCTATCTATGATTTTGGATTTTTGCTAGACAGGGTTGCTGTTGAATCCTAAGTCGTGACACCAAAAATAAGGAAATGCAGTTGTCAATCCCTCGTCAATCAGTTGCGTCCTGGAATGTCTTGACGAATGTACATATGTGCCCTGTATGTGTTTATGAACGTTTATACAGCCAACTACGATCTTGGGGTTTATGAATGGAAAGTTTTCTACTTTCTAATCCTCGTGCTTCAGGTCCAGGCTGGATTTGTATACCATGAAAGGGTTGGAGCTATCAGGTTCTTTCCTTGAGAGGGTTGAAGGTATTAGGTTGCTAAAGAGGAATAATTACTGAATTCCATTGCAGGCTCTTGCTAATGGTATCCACGGACGATTTAAATTGAAGAAGGCTGGCCGATAATTAGCTACTTTTGGAGACTACGGGCGCCCAAATAACATTTTAACTAATCTATATATCTATCGTCGGTGCAGTACTCATTCTGTGGATAATTCCAAACAGTGCCGGGCTTATCTGCACCCGATGAACAATAAAAGAAAACAAATAGCAGATTTTTTTCTAAAAAGAAAATCTGATATTTTTTTTTGGGCGTGCTGTATGCTCAAGTGCGTGATGTCCATGCAATGTTTGGACATTCGAGAAGACCAGGGTAAACGAGATAAAATCATCTCCGAGCAATGTTTTTTAAAATGTTTCTCAAACACATGGAATTTCTTTTTGCAACGAGCTCCTCAATGTCCAAATTTCACCTGTTTGTTGATGGCCTTAAAACCCTTAAAACCAAAAAAGCTCTTTACATATATGACACAAACTTCTAGCCGTATTGATTGTAGGGTCTCGGAAAGGAGGAGGGAGGTTGATGGTTAAGTTCAATATGCGTAGATGGGTCCCGATATGAGGTCCGATGATGGAAATTAAACAAGTTTGCTTATGTTGAAATGTAGGCAAAAATGTTCTAGCAAAACCACCATTTGTTCACAACAATATAAAATCAATCGCTCTTTTGTATATAAACTAAACAACAAGAATTGCATATGCTAATTAATTCTCATAGTATAATTAAACTAGTTGTCTGATAGCTCACCAGTCTGACAAGGTGTGTATGGGAACGACATGCGTATTTCGTCGTCACTTTGTGTGGGGAAGCTCCCCAGGTCTTCAATCTTGGAGCAATCAAAGTTATAGGCCACTACTCGTTTAGAGGGTGTATGGAGGAAGACCACCTCTTCGTTAGGATGAAATCCTAGCAGAGAAATAGCATATCTATGGGGGGCATATCCACTATCTTGTGGTCTACAGTCCTCAAAAGTCCAATCAAATTCCTCATCCATCGGTGCTTTGCTCATGCCATCCTGGTCATCATTGACATTACCATATCGAAAGGTCCAGGGCCTATTATCATATTTCCATGGAAAGTCTGCCAATAGAGGTTTAAGATTGATGTCACGCTTCAACATCCACTTCGGCTGACTACATGACTCATGGAGGAACCAAACTTGAAGTCCGTAGAATCCATACAGGACGCTACAATAAATTCCTTTCTCTGATTTTCCTATATAAAAGTTTTCAAAAAACACTACATGACAACGTTTTGGCAGGTCAATTACTTGGTACGTGCCATTTGACAAGTTTATTCTGCAAAAATCCAGCAATTGCTCTATTAGTGGTACATCAAACACATATGCAAATTATGTTTACGGCTTAATAAGGTGTGAGTTATCAGGTCGTACCTCATAAGAAATTCATGCTGACACACGTAAAGAGATCCCCGCCAGTATGCCGCATAACGTTGGGTTGTTTGCATTGTCTGTAACATATAGCGAATCTTCCCTGCAGCCTCGCCTTCCCGAAGGAAAGTCTTGTCCTCCCACTGCTTTGTCCTCGACGAATAGATGTGGAAAACAAATTTCAACGGTGGCCATTCTCGTTCTTGGATTTCGTGAGACGCCAAATGGATGTAATCAGGGGAGGGATACCAAGGAACATACTTGATCGAAAAGACCTCATAGTCCGGCGACACAGTCGGGTCAAAGACAAGATACTGATGATGATTGTCCATGCCAGACTCCAAATGCCAATCGGCGTCCTCCATGCCAGGCGTGAACATGGGCGGGGGAGGAGGCAAACACGCCCACTGACGTGTGGCTGGATTAAGCACCCTCGCCTCCTCATAGCCAAGCAGGAGTAGACCATTGCAGTGTTGCACGATCGTCAGACATTCGGCATTGTCGGTGTCCAGGTAGTCGAAGGGGGCAATGGTCGGGGAAGAAACGGGCGAGAAGTATTTGTGGATGCCTGAGTCGTCGCTGTGCATGACGGTGAAGATGCCGGCCAGCAAGAGAGGAAGGAGGTCCGTGCGCAACAGGCGGTGGGCGTCGACGACGTCGCGCCATGCCTTGCATACGCAGCGGGACGCGGCGATGCGGCGCGGCGATCCAAGGCAGCGGAGGACGTCGGCGAGCGCGTCGTGAGGTAGAAGCCGCGTCAGGTCCTCCATGGGCGGTGTCGCCGTCATGATCGCTATTGGCCTGATGTGTTTGCGTTCCAGGAGCGTACGACGATCGGTCTGCCTAATTGCCATCGCACCTTTTCCAGTATAAGATAGGTAGGTACGTACATGACCCACCCGACTCAGTTATGATTTTATGAACATCCGTTGCCTCTCAAAATTTGTGATTCGCGGGCCTCTCCGAAGGGGATTCGCGGGCTTCTGCTTGTCATCAATTGGCCGTGAGAGAGAGAAAGAGTGCCACCAGATTATCTTGATCTCGGCGAGGACGACCCGCTCGGGCTACGAGAGATCCGGAAGAAGATCATGGGAAGTGCGATTCGCTTAGGGCATGTAAAACAGTCTAGACGGCACCTGTTCATACGAACTAACGCGACCTATCTAGCAAGCTAGTGGCTGGAGGGGCCGGCCTCGTGGTCGTTCCTAGTGCACCTATGACGCCCCTGCTGACAGCCCCTCCTAACGCTTGATGTCATCCCAGTCTATGGAATCCTTCGCTGCGCTCTTCCTGGATGCATACCAACCAACGTAGCACCATCTTGTTGATCTCCACAACTTTCTCATCTTTCGCAACCTCCCTCACCAATGGGTCGAAGAACTGCATCTTGCCCTGGTTTTCTCCTTCTCCTTAGCCCTGGTGCATATCCTCATGCCCTCTGATGCGAGGAGCTTCGCATACTCACGACACTTAGGGATGTTCAGAATCGCCCCTTCCTGATAGAACTCAACCACCTAGCCATTGTTGGGACAAACCCTCCGGCGACAAACGCCGAGTAGCCCTCCAGCGAGCAACGCCAGACGGAGGTGGAAGAAGATGAACAAAATACACTTGGTTATGGCGACGAACGCCCTGGCCAACGAACGGCCTATATGTTGGCCTCTATTCAACTAAACTCCCTCAAACACATTACATGGAGGTACACACGCACACACACAGCACAATCCGGACGAACTCTCACGTCGACCGGGCGCACACCACGGTCCCAACGAAGACTACGTCTTCTTTAGGCCCCTCTCACTTGGCTCGGCACATACCGGCGCTTCGATCAGTACATGAGGACGGGTATTTATACCCAGTCTAGCACACACAACAGCACACGCACGCACACATCACCGGCCTGAACTCTCGGCCACTAACCCATGCACACACTAACTACCACCACGCCACACCGCCCAGTACCTCAATGCACTAACCCACTCAGCTAGCATGTAGACTAGAATCGCTCACGCCTTAGCCCACTAACTAACCAACCATGCATGCACGTAGATGGAATCCCGGCCGCTACTCACGCACGAACGTGACTCGGCCAGGTCGCCGCACAACGACGTGATCAAGATTAATGCTGACAATTTCCCTCCTAATCTTGACTGGCCTGCCGTCGACCATCATCTTGAACACCTCCGTCTGATGCCACCGCATGCTATCTGCTTGCCGTCACCGGAATGGCGCTGCTGCTCCCATCGCCGTCGTTGCCACGACCGCGGAATCGACCTAGCGCACTGACACCGGTCGCCATCGCTGCCGACTCAACCTGGCACATTGACACCGGTCGCCACCGCGCTCGCCGCGCGTGTCCATGTTTGTCGCGCTCGTCGAGGACTCATCGTGCGCCGCCTCCGCGTCTGCCATGATAGTCGCAGTGCCGTGCATCTCCGTAGGCCGACACACGGACAAGAGCTCCATTGCGTAGGCAGGAGAAGAGTAGTGGCCAGCACGCCGCGGGTAGGCGGGAGAGACGGCAGGTTTATGACATTTTTTTGTGATGTATGACACCTGGTCTTCTTTATTACTTTTTCTGAAGTGCTTACGGTATAGAGGAAAAGAACTGAATTTTTTTATCACTTACCGATGGTAAGGTGGAAAACATTTATCAATTTTGAGGTTAGTTCTGATGACGGACCAACAACCAAAGGGTACAACTCTTGAATCAACGGCTAGGAATAGTCAGCGGGGGAGGTACCTCGAAGTACCCGCCCCATTCACCATAAAAGACTAAGGGCATCTCCAATAGTGACCCACAAATTTTCTCCCATATATGTCCGTGAATAGGGGGACCAGTCCACGAACACAGATGCGGGAGCCAGCCATGCAACGTGCCCGCACACATAGAGTTCAGACGTTGAAATAGCTGCATAGATAGAGTACATACGTTCAAATAGAAGCAAGCAACACTAGTTCAAATTTTAAAAAGTTCAAATATTGCGTTTCAACATTGTTGTCCCATTTAATTGATCACAGGTGCTCAATCAGATCTTTCTTCAGCTGCTCGTGAGTTGGTCGATGCCAAATTTGTTATGTGTTTGAACAAACTCTTCAAATCTGGCCGGATTCTGGTTTGGAAGTTCAATAGGATCACCCATGTTCTCAAATTCTAGAGTTGTGGAAGATACCTGGCGGGGTGGTCGAAGGAGAGGGGTTGAACGACGATGGGAGAAGTGGGGTGGAGCTCGGCTGGAACGCTGAAGGTGACGGAGACGTAGAGTTCCGGCATGGGTGTGGCGAGGCGGCCGGGGTGGTGGAGCAGTGACGAAGTGAGGAGAGAAAATGGGTACGATGGAGGCGCCGGGTCCAGGAAGGGTTTTTAGGTGGGCCAGGGGTGTCTTAGTTCTACGTGACTGCTCTCCGGACTCCCACAAAGTTCCACCCCACGCTTGTCTCGGGTTTGCCAAAAAAAAGGACGTCCAAACCACTCAGCGGACCGATACAAGCCAATACTGGATGGCAAAGCTCGTCCTGAAAGCGCAGTCTAGACGTATGCGGGCGGTTTGGGGATCTGCCTTAGATGTGCCCTAAAACAGCTCAATAAAAATATGTCATGCTCAGAGTACTTGTGATAATTTTGGTGTGTAAAAGATATCATTGAAATCTAGCTAGTCAAATTACGTGAATTATGATTCGTCTCCCACAACTTTCTGCTCGACATGGTGACAATGTTTGAAATTCTGAAAAGTGCTATCAACAACACGTGGAAACTAGGAACGTATCGGCACAAGTCTAGAACCTGTCAATTTGACATTTCTTTGCAAGCTGCACATGCACGTTGCGTGCATATATGGTCACAAAGTTGCCATGTCTTGGCATGCCTATAAAGATGTGAAGGAGCTTAGTTGCATGATCTATCCCCACGACTATATATAAGCCAAGGCATCCCAGCGTTTGATTCAGAGATGACTACCTTTTGTCTAGAAAGGAAAATTAGTTAGATTTTCATTCAATTGGTTCATTGGGATATTAGAGGAAACCAAGAGCATGGTGAACTGACTTCGTCTTCCCCGTGACCCAGCATGAGCCGGATCAAATTATCTGAATTAATGATTTGGATCCCACAACTTTCTGCTCCACATGGTGATAATATTTCAGATTCTGCAAAATGCTATCAACAACACATGGAAACTAGGAACATATCGCCCATGCATTGATAAAATCTGTCTCCCAGTCGCCACAGCCCAACCTGTCAATTTAGCATTTCTTTGCAAGCTGCACACGCACGATGAGTGCATATATGATCACAGAAATGCCATTTGTTGGCAATAAAGATGTGAAGGAGCTTAGTTGCATGATGTACCCCCACATCTATCTATATATAAGCCGAGGCTTCCCGGCGACTGATTCAGAGATGACTACCTTTTGTCAAGAAAAGAAAGGTATTTGAGATTTTCTATTGATCGGTTCATTGGGATATTAGAGGAAACCAAAAGCATGATGATATCGTCTTGGCCGTGGCACATCAGCTTCGGTCGGATCACTCTTGGCTGGAAAGTATGGTTTGTTGGACCGGGTCCAAGGAAGTGATGCTTTACTCTTTAGATTTGGTAAAAAAGCGGTGGCCTCATGAATTAGTGTACGTTCATGCATTAGTAAACTCTAGCCGTGGGTTTAATTAGGACGCCGATAACGCCCACACATGTGGGCGTTAAAGGGTCTGGCCACACGTTTTGTGTGGTGTTTAGGAGAACCAGCCCACACATCTAAGTGTGGGCAAAACAAGTAATGCATTATGTGGTGTTTATGATTTAGTTCATGTTTTAAGAATGTTTAAATTTTCTTAATTGCATTGTGCCATATTGCGTAGTTCGACGGAACAGAGCAACGAAACATACTATATATGTTCCACAGCTAAATCATAATTTGTTCTAGGCTTGTAATCTAATTCAATTTCTTTTTTCATTGCATCGACTTAATTTCAATCAGGTCAAACTAAAAAATCTAAGACAATTCTTTACCAAAGAATCCATGGAAGGAAAGAAAAATAATATTAAGAATAAACTATAGTAAAAAGTAAAAGGAAAAAACCAGTGAATCTTTCATGCTTGAAAAGAGCATATCTGAATGCAGTTGTCATCCTTGTCCCTTGCTGCTGGCCTGCCATGGCATCCTCGATCATTGGCTCACTTAGAACATGAGTTACTGGATTTTTGTGATAAGAGTGATGGTTGAGAGTGAGCGGGATGCGGGTTGGATTTTTGGAGTTGGTCTATTCATTTACAGCTGTCTGAGCAGAATTATTTTTCTACTATACAAAATTTGGAAAATTGAATTTCATTAGAGATGCCGTTGCTGCAAATTGCATGAGCAAGTGGTTCGTATATATTTTTCATCAAGTCTTACATTTTTTTGAGTAGAAGGGTAAATGCATTGGTAGGTTGACTCAAGAGTTCATAATGGACACGGTGAAGTATCGGTTGCATGAACATCATATTTTGTTTTTACGATAATGCATGGCATTCAACTGTATGTTACAACGTGACAATGACTTAGGAGACATCGGATGTAGCTTCCTGGCTCGGGGGCGTCACGGGTGACGCATGCATCCTCGCCTTGATAGGGGTGGAGGGGAACTCCTGCTTGGTGGTTCGTGGAGAAGTACGATGTGAAGGAGAGAAGGTGCCATGCCGATGGTATGGTAGGCTCATCCGATTTTAAAGGAGTGGGTTCCATCGAGAAATGTCCCACTACGATGAGAAATTGAGCAGGAAGGGAAGGGTCTAGCAGGAAAAAAGAAGGGTGCGTCGTGGGGTAGAATTTTTGTGTTAGGACCGCGTGTGGCAGATAACATGACAGATAATCGAGACAACCATATTTCTTCTCTACATATGGGTTGTATTTGGTATAGCCCAGTCTGTCTAGTCAGTTGAATTTTAGGAAGCCCACTCCGCGCCTATTTGATGTACGAACACACCCGGACTCTATATGAGGGAGACATGAATTTCAATCTTGAAAACAATCTTAAGTGTTTATTTGATTCATCTATATGCATTGTACTACCTTCGTCCTGGTTTATTGGTCCCCTTATTATTTTGTGTCAAACTTTACCATAGATTTAACTAAGAAAATAATAATGCATGTCACCAAAAATTATATCGTTGGATTCATATTTGAACATAGTTTCCAGTGATATTATTTTTTGTTACATGCATTGCTATTTTGTTAGTTAAATCTAAGGTCAAAATTTAACGCAAAATGCGAAGCAAACCAATAAACCAGGACAGAGGTAGTAGCCCGTAGCAAAGCACGTGCATTCTACTAGTCTGAATTAATGATTTGGCTCCCACAACTTTCTGCTCCACATGGTGATAATATTCAAAATTCGGCAAAATGCCATTAAACAACACATGGAAACTAGGAACATATCGACCATGCATTGATAAAATCTGATGCCCAATCGCCACAGCCCTACAACCTGTCAATTGCAAGCTGCACACGCACGATGTGTGCATATATGGTCACAGAAATGCCATGTCTTGGCAATAAAGATGTTAAGGAGCTTAGTTGCATGATGTACCCCGACATGTATCTATATATAAGGCAAGGCTTCCCGGCGACTGATTGAGAGATGACTACCTTTTGCCAAGAAAAGAGAAGTATTTGAGATTTTCTACCGATCGGTTCATTGGGATATTAGAGGAAACCAAAAGCATGCTGACCTCGTCTTCGCCGTGGCACATCAGCTTCGGTCGTGTTAGAAAGGGAGAGAGAGGGATTGGTGGAATAGTTTGTTGTATTGCTTGAGTCTCTTGGGCCTATATATAGGAGTACAATGATCTACTTGGAGTACAAGACAAGTCAGAACAAATCCTAGTCAATCTCGTGTTTCCTAATAACCAATATACTCAACATCGCCCCGCGGTCACAATAGCGACGCACACGATGAGAAGGCAAGCCGACAGACAACCCCCCACAGTCGTAACGGTCGATGCATCGTGGAGTCGTGGCTGGAGTGGAAACCGACGAGGTTGCTCAAGCAAGGCGGTAGCCCTTTCTGTCGTTTGTTGAGCTAGCCGAGAGCGTGGGTGGTGGAGCCATGGTCGAGGTAGCCGTGCGAAGAATGCCATGGTCGATGTCGAGTCGGGGTAGCCAGTGTCGAGGAAGTCGCCATGGAGCGGCGGGCGCAAGGCGGCGCCGACTTAGCATGGGCGCAAGTGGTGTCGAAGTAGTGGTGCGCCGGAAAGGAGGTGTTGTTGACGACGCGTCGCGGTGGGTTTGCCGAGCCCGGGGACACATCGTGGATGAAGGCACACACCGGTATTGCCAGCACCGCGCATGCGTAGACGGGCGAAGACGAAGTTGACGAAGCGCCGACCAGGCTTGCCAGGCCCAAGGACACGTCGTGGATGAAGGCACGCGTCGGTGTTGCCAGCACCGGGCATGCGTAGACAAGGGACCTACATGAGCTGTACGCCATGTCGGAGAAGTCAGAGGGGGCAGCAAAGAAGAAATCGACGATGATTACGGCGTCCATCGGCGCGGGGCCAATGTCAGCAACGGTGGTCGAAGTAGATGAAGTGGTCGGGGTAGATGACGGTGACGCTGACGGCGGGCTGGTGCTGGACGAAGACGAAAAAGGTGGAAGGGTGGCGGCGGCGGCGGTGGCTAGGTTAGGAGCGCGACGACGATACTCGAAGTAGGCGAAAAACCCTGACAATGTGACGAAGACCGGCGCGGACGGTGGTGTTCCCGCGCCAAGGGAGACGGCGCGGCGCATACCACGGGAGGTCAACGCGAGGTGACGGCGGAGTGGACCGCGGGCCGCGGCGCTACGGTCCAAAGGGGCGACGCAGCAGCGGCGGGCAGGTCGGGGCGACGGCAGGAAGACCTCCGGGCGATGGTGGGGACCGCGGGCCGCGGCGCTACGGCCCGAAGGGACGGTGCAGTGGCAGAGCACGGGTCGGTGCAACCGTGGGGACGGCCTTGGGCCGGAGGCTGGGACCGCGTATCGCGGCACTACGGCCCGTAGGGGCGACGCAGCAGCGACGCGTGAGTTGATGCAACCGTGAGGAGAACCACGGGGCGGTGGCGCTGCAGCCCAACGGGCGACGACAAGAACCCGACCGGAGAGCCGACGCATTGCTGGCTCCAGGCCGCGTATGGATTGTGCCCACCGGGTGGATTCATCATTGTCGCGCACCGCCTCGGCTTGTTCGGCCGCGGCGGCGCGCTCTGCATGCTCCGTCGCCGCCGCAGCGTGCGTCGCTCTCTCCCTTGCCTTCTTGGCCTTGTTGCGCCTATCGGCGGTGACAGCCTCCTGGCGCTCCACATCCGCCTTCCAGTCAGCGTTGCTCATCCCGGGGGGGCTTGGACAGCGGCGCCCTTGGCTTCCTTTGCTTCGGCTGGGCGATGGCGGCGGCTATGAGATCCGTCGCGGCTCGGGGCATCACGTACTTCTTCGGCAGCATGGCGGGCGGAAGGGTAGGGAGGAGGCGGGGTTTGGCGGAAGGAATGGGGAAGAGAGGGAAGCCGAGGGGGGAGCGGGAGGAAACGGCAGGAAAAGGGCTTCCTGTCGCCGACAAAGCGGCCCACGCCGCTTTTTGCTTCTGCCGGCGCGCCCAGGCGACACCTGGTCGCTTGGGTTCGGAGCGGGATCGCCGGCTCTGATTTGGCCCAAACCGGCGCTAAACGAGGTCCTGGGGGCGTGACTGGGCCGATTTTCGGCTACCGGAGCTAAAAATTCGCCGGGGAGATTTGCACAGTAGCCATCTCAACTTCACTGGGCTCAAATCACCGTCCTCTCTTGCTTCCAAGTTAAATAGGTTGTGGAGAACCTTGCACCTATATGCCATGCCAACAGCTGATTAACACGCAGAGCATATAAACATGCAACACCACATGCTAATCCAAGGCAAAATCAACCTATGATGCAGGGTGACGGTCTTTGGATCATCTATGTTAATACAAACTTTATACCCATAACTTGCTGAAAGACTTGTACAGGAAGAGACAACGAAAGAAGAGATAGCATTACAATCTTGTTTTTATATGTGCAGACTACAACCAGAGCAACCACAACCTCCCTGCAACTAATTTGTATTAGTTTATCTGCATCAAAATCTTCAGCAGTTTCACTCCAAAGAGCCCTCTAGTTGTCTCCCTGGAATAAATAAAAAAAGCACAATTAGAACTGAAGCTACGGCATGCAAAAAATTCTGACATGCCACCATGCACAAATAAATCTAGAAACTACGCTCTAGAGCTGAGAAAGACACTTTCTAAGTGGGACATTCTATTGGTAAGTCTCAAGGTTCTCTTCAACCTGGAGGTCCTTGCAAGTCCACAGTGACAACAGGTGATACACCTCTTACTATACTAATCACATCTAGAGATATAGCGAAGGCCCAATATTCATGTTAAAGCTGGTAGATAGTAGTGCCAATGAAGCACAATAAAAAGACAATATATACAACATGCTTTTTTTTGCTAATTACCTGCAAGGTAAGTCTTGTCACTGATGTTACTCGGTATACTCTAGAACTACTTAATCTTGTAAATATAGCGCAACTTACTTCCAGGCACGGGGTGAATCTCTATATATTGATTTCATCCTCCAAACCACGAAACAATGATCCACATCACAAAAGGAATATTTCGCTGCCTTGATCTCCAGAAATTCCAGGTAAATAATCATGTCACATAAACTTCTCTAATGTGCTCCAGGTATGGAACCTTGAGTGGAGCAACCCTCGTCCGAATTTCAAGAAAGAGTTATCACAAACCACAACTTCCAATGAACATCATAGGACAATCAGACAAACAGAAAGACATAAACAAAAAATTTAAAACACCAAGGCAAAAGCAAGGACCAATCTTTATCTTTTTCTAAGATGTCCATTGCTTCGTCTGGGTGCGAACAACGGTGGAGCACCATGGTGAACAGCTAATTTCGTCCACTATATGGTAAATGTAAACAAGATTCTTCTGAAGCTAATCCGAGAGTGTTGGCTCAGCTGTTAGCAATAAGTGTGCACGTTTGGAAGGAAGAAAACCTTGGTTTAATAGATGTCCATAACTCTATACTAAACATAGAAATACAAAACACAATGGCCCTTTCCAATAGCAATGAAACAACATGTGTCTACATAAAAAATACAGCAGCGGCTAATGATGTACTGAAATCATGTGTAACCTGCACCCAGAAACCTCAATAGAAACACACCAAGGATGGTCTGTTTTCACCATGGAACCAACATACAGGGCACTAAATCCGGCAGTCGGTTCGAATGCCTGAAATTACCGAGGAAGTTCGATCAGAAACACCAAACCGAACCGAAGAATAAAAAATACCGTCCATACAGATCTCATCATAACATTGGCTTATGTAGCAATTGATGCCAAAAGAAAACTTGTCCTACTTAATGTATTCATTATCATAAAACTTATTTTTTTGCTCTAAGCAATGGAAGGGGAAAAGGTCCCTGCTCACACCATCTAAAGTAACAGAGCACTGGGGCCTATAGACCAGGAACCACATGCACAAAAAGCGAAAATGCAAACCAACCATCTTCACTACAAACTCCCAAGCTCAATCTAACCATATATTAACACCTACCCTTTCATCCACCATGAAAATGTGGCATTGAAGCAACTCGTTCTTCACACAATGTAGGTTGACAGAACTAAATAGAATAGCCATAGCATCAGCAAGGCACAACTAATGGACCAACCAACAAATGAAAAAGGCACCTCACACTGAATTAACATAGACCAAACTGCAAAACCAATTGACCTGGTGTTGGTAGTTCAGGGAAGTCATTGGGGATAATTCAGACATCATTTGATTAATCTCACAACAAATCCAGTTGTGCTAATGTTTGCATTATAAGCCTTACCATACAGGTAGCATTTAGATGTGTGCATAACAATGGGCGTGAGACTATAGAAGAACAACAAAAAGGACCCTGCCAGTCATATTGTCGCTAGAAGAAGCACTCGCTGGTCATTGCATACATGTAGGTGTACTTAAGTGTGAGAAGAAAATTGCACTTGCAATGAATTGAATATCTAAATATCATGCATATTATTGGACTCTCTAGATGAAAATATCATGTGTTATAAACAAGAGCCTGAATTCATCAATAACAAGAGCATCATATTTTCATCTACAGAATCCAAAAAATATCATCTAGAGCCAAGAATCACTTCTCTAGATGAAAATCTCATATCTCACAAAAGTCACTGAATTCATGCTCTTGCAAGCCATATATGACAAATTTAGTTCCATATTTGTTGTAATTTAACACACCCCATGATTATGAGGAATTACAAATTAAGATGGTTGCATGTGCTCTTACCGGAACTGGCTGGTCTGTGACAGCAACAAAAACACAGAGAAGTGATTCTTGGCAAATGTGTTGCCGGTGCAAACATTGGAACAACTCGGCCAGTGGATATGGCTAGAATAATTATAGTTCCACTGCTTGTCAAGGGCACCACTGGTGAATTTGCAACAATGAGGAAGTCATGGTCCGCTTGAAGTGCTTGAAATCTGCAGTTTCATATTGGTTGCTCCCCTAGCTAATCCACCTTCCGAACTGCCTGAGTCAAATCAATAAAATCTTAGGTCCACTGTAGGTATGCAAGACAATCAGAAACAACTAGATATATTTCTTAAAGAAACAAATGAAAATCACTCAGAACAGATTCAAGGTTTGGTATTTTTTTCCTGGATCCCAATCAATTCAGCAACCAAACATGTTAGTCATCCAAGAGAGATGCGAGCTTTAAAAACTCATTGACAATTTACTCAATAGGTCTTAGAAGGGAGAGAGGGATTGGTGGAATAGTTGATGTATTGCTTGAGCCTCGTGGGCATATATATAGGAGTACATGATCTACTTGGAGTACAAGGCAAGGTAGAATAATATCCTACGCTATCCTAACTTTCCTATACAATCACGTTACTCAACATCCCCCCGCAGTCACAACGGTAGCGACGCAGACGGTGAGACTGGAGAAGAATCCGAAGGCAAGCCGACGGACACCCCCCCATAGTCGTAACAGTCGACGCATCGCGGAGTCGTGGCTGGAGTGGAAACCAACGGGGTTGCTCAAGCAGGCGGAAGCCCTTTGTGCCGTTTGTCGATGTAGCCGAGAGCGTGTGTGGTGGAGCCGTGGTCGAGGTAGCCGTGCGAAGAATGCCGTGGTCGGCGTCGAGTCGGGTGGCCGTGTCGAGGAAGTCGCCGTGGAGCCGCGGCGCAAGGGGCGCCGAGTTAGTCGTGGCGCAGTGGTGTCGGGTAGTGGTGCGCCAGGACGGAGATGATGTTGACGACGCGTCGCGCCGGGGTTGCCAACCCTGGGGACACATCGTAGACAAAGGCACGCGTCGGTGTTGCCAGCACCGGGCATGCGTAGACGGACGATGACGAAGTTGACGAAGCGCCGCGCCAGGCTTGCTAGGCCCGGGGACACATCGTGGACGAAGGCACGCGGCGGTGTTGCCAGCACCGGGCATGCATAGACTGGGACCTGCACAAGCTGTACACCATGTCGAAGAAGTCGGAGAGGCCAGCAGAGAAGGTCTCGACGACGGTCGCGGCGCCAATCGGCACGGGGCCAATGTCGCCCGCGGTTGTCGGAGTAGATGAAGCGGTCGGGGTAGATGACGGCAACGCTGGCGACGAGCTGGTGCTGGATAAAGACGAACGGGGTGGACGGGCGGCGGCTGCGGCTACAGGGGTAGCGGCGGCGGCGGCCGAAGAAGAGCAGCGGCGGCGGCGGCAGCCGAAGAAGAGCAGCGGCGGCGGCGGCTAGGTTATGAGCGCGGCGGCGATGCTCGAAGTAGGCGAAGAACCCTGACAGCGTGACGAAGACCGCGCGGACGGTGGTGTTCCCGCGCCAAGACGGCACGGCGCATACCACATGAGGTCGACGCGGGTGACGGCGGAGCGATCGCTGGCCGCGGCGCTACGGCCCGGCGGGCGACGCAGCGGCGGCAAAGCGGGTCGGGCGACGGCGGAAGACCTCGGGCGGCGACGGGGACCGCGGGCGCGATGCTGCGGACCAAAGGGCGACGAACGGCGGTTCACGAAGTCGATGCAACCGCTGGGACGACCTCAGACGGCGGCGTGACCGCGTACACGCCGCTACGGTTCCGACGGGCGACGCAGCGGCGGCGCGAGGGTCGGTGCAGCCACGAGGACGGCTCGAGCGGACGGCCCCGAGCGGCGATGGATCGCGGGCCGCGCACTACGGCCCGGCGGGGTGACGAGCGGTGACGCTGGTCGGTGCAGCTGTGAGGAGAACCACGGGGCGGCGGCGCTGCGGCCGACGGGGCGACGCAGCGGCAGCCCGATGCTCGATCGGTGGAGAGGCGCGCTGAACTCGGGGACGATCTTCACGGGACCTGCGGCGCGCGCGAACCGACGGGCCAGGTCGGTCGCGGGCGAGATGAGGCGGATCGCGGCGGCGAGCGGGTGATCAAGCCGATCACGCGCGAGGTCGAGGACGCCGCTCGGTGGAGGCGTGGTGGCGGCGGAGTCCGAGATGAAGCCGGCGGCGGCGGGCGGCAGGGCGGCTATGATTGGCCGCCGCATGGCGCGAGGCCGCCGGGTCGAGGTGATGCAGGAGTCCCGGTCGGAGCAGGGCGGTGACGGCCGGCGTAGATCGACGAGCGGGCCGGCACACGAACGGCAGCGGTGAAGGGCCGCCGCATGACGCGAGGCCGCCGGGTCGGGGCGACCGGCGGGTAGACGCGCGGATGACGCGCGAGGCCGCCGGGTCGGTGAAGACGCCGGTGTAGTCGATGCCGAAGTCGGAGTAGAGGCGCACGGGTTGACGGCGGCGGGCGACGCAAACCGTTCACAAAGACCGAAAACCAAAAAGTAGACGCCGATCAAAGCGACCGGCGAGAGAGAAAACCCAGATCAAAGGATCGGGAAAAAGACTTCTAGGGCAGCCGCCAACACGGCCGGGCGGATTTAACCCTAGGTACGGGCGGCGCGCCCCGGGCGGCGGTCATGGAGGCCGACCGCCTCGGGGGCGGCGCGCGGGTGCGGAAGCGGCGGCGGCTAGGGTTTAGGATCGACTTGCGATGGATACCATGTTAGAAGGGAGAGAGGGATTGGTGGAATAGTTGATGTATTGCTTGAGCCTCGTGGGCATATATATAGGAGTACATGATCTACTTGGAGTACAAGGCAAGGTAGAATAATATCCTACGCTATCCTAACTTTCCTATACAATCACGTTACTCAACAATAGGAACACACCGGCGTGAGCACTTGCTAAGGTGCACAACGTGAGGAGGAGCTTAGCCAGATCAATTCTGTTGCCTCTCCTTTGGAACTCTATGAGTGAATCAAGGAGGCAGAGATGGCGATGGGGTTGTCTATAAGTGAATCAAGGAGGCAGAGATGGCAACGGGGTGGTAGCGGGACAGAGAGCAGAGGAATGCAAGGGTGGAGAGTAGATGGAGATGGGGGCAGCTGCACCGGCGATTCTCGGAGAGGAACAGGAGAAGCCTCGCTGACATCGTGCGAATAGGAGGGAGGGCGGCCATGGCGCCGGCAGGCCGAGAGGAGCGTGAAAACAACGGCGAAGCAGGAGGTACCGCAGGGAACAAGATCCGCGACGGTGGCATGGCGGCGGACGGGCACAATGGCAGGCCAGAAACCCTGGAACCGGCTCTTGGAGGTGAATGAGGTAAAGATGTACACGAGGGGTGCTGCGCGGCGGTGCGAGCGAGAGGCCGACGAAGACCGACCAAACACAAGTTACACAACGGACTATAGATGGCCTACTGATAGCGATACATCCACTTACAAATGGGCCAACCAACGCCCTCCAAAGCCCCAACGAATCAGAGCGCGGCATTTCGTGAGAGCTTAATATCTGTACCGACTCACTCCTTTTCCTCCTTAATAGCCAACTGTAGTGTACCCTTAGCTAGTGGGTTCCGTCTCAGTTGTGAATAAAATGAACTCTGCAACTATACCCTCACCATCATTTCTTGCAGCTCCGCCTGATAATGACCTGACTACAAAGATTCAGTCATAATATAAGCTCCTCCTGAAAATGACCTGATTTCAAAGATTTAGTCATCAGTTGCCGAACTATTCTGTAATTCTGTCTTTAATTCTAAGTATATTAGAGTTGGGATGGAACCCACCAGAAGATTTACGTAGAGATCCCGACTATCAACATCCTTAGTGTGCAGATTGATGGATATGATGGTCGCAAGTATAAGGGGAGGCGGAGAGGCCGATGTCGACCAAACAAATTCGCATCCTTTTAATAAGAAATCTCCATCTTTGGATGTAAATAAGCCGCCAGTGTTATGCCTACAGGAGAGGATGGGCGTTGCAGAGGAAGCATTAGGGCATGGAGGGAGGAATCATTAGGGCCTGGAAAAGGAGCAATCAGGAAAGCATTGGGACGTCCGACAGGTACCTGAGTTAAGATCCAGCTCCCGTCGTGGCGGCGCTCATCCCCATTCCATCCATGGGTCCTTGTACTTCTCCTTCCTCTGCATGCTCTTTTAACATCCTTATGAAGGATTTCAAGCCCGACTGCCAAGTAGCGGCGGCGCTCATCCTGCTCGTCGCCACTACCAGTGGCCTAGCTGTCGTACGGTAGGCATTGGGCACCGGAGGAATTCGTGAGCTTCAGCAACTCGGCGAGGGCATGATCGTGTTCATTGGGAACTCGATGATGCCTCCCTCACTGGACCAAAAGATTTTAGATGTAATTCTCTAGATTCTTTATGATGGGGTGGGCCAATATCCAATTACTTGGGCTTTAGGGATAGACACCCTTCCGCAGGAGACCTTTGAAAAGCAAGTTTGAGTTCTAATGAGAGAGACCAGGTATGACAAGTTAGGGCGAATAGCTCCCATGCGACGTCGTTGGTGTGAACTGTCTCTCATGCGACGTCGTTGGCTGTAATAGCTCTCATGTGACATCTTCGTTGGAAAAAATAGCTCCCATGCGACACACCATTTACGCGGCTAGTTGGCTGTCCGTTAGGCTAAGATTTGGTTAGGACACTGGGGGTTATGTGCTCTGACTGGTGGGGTCAACCTATGGCCATGTAGTCAAGAGTCAACTGTCCACGACTCGACCGGTGACTGTGTGACCATGCTCGACTCGCCCGTGCTGGACTGGGCGAGCGGCGCCGCCGTAAGCATCTTCTCTCGCAGCGGTTTCTTCTCCGCGGTGGTGGAGCGCATTTCTCGGCAGCGGCAGAGCTATTGCGAGGTGAGCCCGAAACCCTAGTCCCACTCCCCAGAATTTTGGGGGATCTGTGGCCTCATGCTGCCCTCTGTTTCTTGGCGATTTAGAATCGGGCTCCATTGGATCCGGGGGTTGTTTCTTCTCCGCGGCCCGGTGGTGGAGCGCCTATCTCTGCAGCGGCTATTGCGAGTGAGTATTTTCCAAACACTACTCCCATTCCACTGAATTTTGAATAAATCTGTGGCCTCATGCTGCCCCTGTTGCTTGATTGGATAGGATATGGAGCGAGGGCTGGATGAGATGGAGCGAGGAGACGGGCTGCCCCGAGGAGACAGTGCTTCAAATCGGTAATGCCACCCTCTTTTCTTGGCGATTTAGAATCAAACTCGATTTGGTAGTGACTGCCGCCACTGCCTGCCATTGACAAAACAGGGGAGGTTCAAGTTCTGCCACCACATTCGCAATTATAGTGGAATTTTTCCCCTGTAAAGCCAAGCTCAGTGATGGCAGTGTCCAAGACATTGATAGAGATACCACCGTGAGGTTGGATGTCGATTTTGCAGATGTTGATCCCCAGGAATTGGAGATCATGAAGGAGAAGGCCGTGGGCAATTTGGTGGAGAGAATTGGGGAGATTATTGTTTGGGGTCCAGAACAAGAGGTATCTCTGCAACGTTTCGATAACTATAATGGTGAATATGTGAGAATTGAAGATGGAGAATCCATGGTAGCTGAAATTGATCAGCAAGAAGGGTGGGCAAGCAAACAAGTAACATTTTATGCAGAGCTAATTGATCTGCAAACTCATTCCAGAGTTGGTTATGTGCCATCAAAGATGGCTGCACAGATGGAAGATGATGAGTGGGTTTCACAAAAGAAGATGTTGGCATTGTTGACTGAACCGACTATAGTAGCTGAAGATACAGGGATTGATGCAGATGGAGAGGAGGGAACCCATGGTGCTAGGAAGATTGTTGTTGACTGGAATGTAGTAGAGTTGAATGAAAAACAGATTTGGTCATTACACCAATATCTGACATTGATATGGCCGAAATGTTTGGCATTCAAGTTGATGACAAAGATAAGGAGAAGGATGACAGTTCTTTGCCAGCTGAAGGTAACACAGGCCCTAGAAATGCAAATGAGGATGAAGAACACCTGATGAGAGAGGCCGCAGATGATGTGGATGATGCAGATGATAATGAGCTGGTTTGTTTGTATGACAAAGAGAACCCAGTTATTGAGGTGGGAAAGTTGTGGCCAAGCATGAAGGAGTTTAGGATGTCTTTCAGGACCTATGCAGTGAAAAAAGAGTTTGATGCCAAGACTATGTGGACTGATCGAAAGAAATTTTATGCTCGGTGCAAAGGTTATGATGGTGGTGGCAATCCTTGCAAATGATACTTTTCTGCCAGACTACAACCTGATGGAAGTACAGTAAGGGTAAATCAAATACCACACCAGCATACATGTATGACCACTTCACAGAGAGTTTCAAAGATGACATCACAGCTTTGGGTTACAGAGAAGATTACTCCTATTTTAGCCAAGACTCCAAACACTACTGCAAAGAGGCTTAAAGTTGACTTGGAGAAGCTGTACCCCATCCAGCTGCAATATACCACAGTGTGGAAAGCAAAACAAAGGGCCATGAAATCATTGTATGGTGACTGGGCAAATACATTTAGGATGTTGTATAGTTTTAAAGCAGAGGTGGAGAAGAGGTCACGTGGGAGTGTGGTGGAGATAGATACAGAGGTAATAGAGGATGGAAAGGTTTTATTCAGCAAGTTTTTTATGTGTTTGAAGCCTTGCATAGATGGATTCAAAGCAGGTTATCGTCCATATTTGAGCATAGACTCATCTTTTTTGACTGGAAAGTGGAATGGTCAGTTGGGTGCATGCAATGCTCTAGATGGACACAACTGGATGTTCCCAATTGAAATAGGAATGTTTCAATCAGAGACAGAGGCATCATGGATATGGTTCATGATGCAACTGAAAAGATGCATAGGGCCATTTTCTCCTTTGGCCATCCACACAGATGCATGTAAAGGGTTGGAAAATGCAGTAAAAAATGTTTTCCCCCATGCTGAGCAGAGGGAGTGCTTTGGACATATGTGGATAAATCTGATAAAAAAATTCAGAGGAGATGAATTTGGGCGCATGTGGCCAGCAGCAAGATCCTACACCAGACAAACACATTCCTATCACCTTGGTAAGATATTGGCATCATGTAGTGATAATGAATTTGCTTCATGGTTGGACACCCACCATTCTCTGTTGTGGTATAGATCAGGTTTTAATACTGCCATAAAATGTGATCATATCAATAACAACTTGGCAGAAAGTTTTAACAACAAAGTGAAGCATTTGAAAGACTTGCCTGTGCATGACATGGTGGACCAAATAAGGATCATGATCATGCGTTTGTGGGAGTTGAGAGGAAAAATGCTAATATTTTGAAGGGGACAAGCTTCAGCAGTGGTACAACAGTGGTCAACAGGAGTAGAAATCTTTCACATCTATCTGTTAAGAAATCTTCCTTGTGGGGTGCTGAAGTTAGAGATACAAAGAGTGGCAAGAGGCATGTGGTAAATACTGAGTTGCATGAGTGCACTTGCCAAGAGTGGCAACACACTGGAAAACCATGTGAGCATTCCATACTTTTTTTGGCATCTAAACCCAGGTTAAATATGCACCCATATTTGCATGAGTATTATTCAGTACAAAAATTCAAAGCTGCATATGCAAGTCCAATTCCTGCACTGACTGACCAATCTCAGTGGCCTGAGGTGGAAATAGAATTTACCTTGTGTCCCCCTGTCACTAGAAGAAAGGCTGGGAGGCCTAAACAGAGCAGATTCAAAGCTTGGTTTGAGAAAGGTGGTTGTAGTAAGAAGGGGAAAAAGGAAAAGGAAAAGAATGATAAGCCCAAAAGGGCTCAAAAAGGTAACAAAAATAGGTGCAAGTTGTGTGAGGTACTTGGGCACAGAATTGGTTCATCCAAGTGCATCTACACTCCTCAGAGGCCAAAGTATGTTTATGTTACTGTTTTTGCAAGTTTTTGATTTTGCTACTTGTTCTAGTATCTAACCAAGTCAAATGCTTTATTTTTTAGGAGGAAGCGTGCAGAAAAAGCCCCACCTCTTGTTGTTGAACAATGCTGGCCAGTGAAAAAAGCAAGACTCAATGGCTATAGAAGGAAGAGCACTAAGCAGATAATGTTTGGTGACAAAGATATGGAGCTAATCAAACTGTTATCGCTGAACATGAGCTAAGTGTTTCTGTTTTGGACGATGTGATGCATACTGAATCTGTTTTGCAAACGCTAGGGCAATCCGAAACTGTTGCAGATGAAGCAACTGTTGTGCTGCCATGCGAATCTGCTTTGACAACTGTGTTGCCATGTTTGGAGGTTGTGCTGCCAAGTGTTGAGTTGCAAACTGAAGTAGTTGAACAATGTGTGCCATCTACTCAATCTGCAGAAGTGCAAACTGAAGAAGTGGGACATGGTCAGGTGCAAATGTTGAGGGGGCCTAGTGGAGTTTGCAAGGGGCCAAAAAGCAAGAGCATCAGTATCAACAAACTATGCGCCGTGGAACCAAACGGTGGAAAAAAAGCAGAAGAAATCGAGTGGTACAAAGAAGCAAAAGAAATAGAGCCGAAATCATTCAAATTTGATGTGAAAACTTAAGTTTGTTGTCATTTGATGTGAAAACTTATGTTCTTTCATGTGAAAACTTATGTGCTATGATGTTGATTTGACTTGAAATAAAATTCAAATTTGAACCGACATTCAAATTTGAACCTATCTCCAATATTTTTTGAGTTCATTTGTTTGTTCTGTGATGTTGCATCGTTTTATGTACTACTATGCACTTTAGTTCATAAATCCAACCCTTTTTGTGAATTTCAACTCATAGTCACTGAAAATGTTGTCCAAACAGGCTCCAAAGTAAGGGAAAACGGCCCCATTTCTAAGCAAGTTTTTTTCGACCTTCTCAAAATCACCCAAAAAAGATTTTCTTAGCTTATATTATACCTATATAGGATCAATACGAAGTCTCACCTTTTTTTGAATAAGTATTCATATTATTTAATTTATTTTTGAAAAAACACCCTTTAATACAAAGTCAGCAATAAAACAAGTTTAAAAATTTTAAATGCAAAAATAACTTCAGATCCTCCTTAGTCACTCTAAAATGAAGCTAAGGTGATGTTTTTTGATTTTTTTGCATTTTCAAAACCTCAAACCCTCTTCTCACTCCTGTGAACTCCATGCAACCTCAGTCGAGATAGTCCAATTTATGAAGGTTTTTTCATGCAAAGATCATTAGATCAAGTTTATCATTTTATATCATAACTATGTAACATAAAAAGGCTATATGCGCAGGCTTTTCATTTTTTAGATTTTTTTGAATTAGTTATACACATTTGAATGTTCGGTCAAACCTTTCAAAACCCGTTGACTGCCTCCAACCCCCATGTAACCCTAGCGCCAAACGTCCACCGTCGATCTAACCCTAACGCCAAACTGCGGCCGTCGGATAGGCCTTCTAGAAGGATTCTGTGGGGGCGATCCGTGGGCTCCAATCTGATTGGCCACTGTTTTTTTCTCTCTGACGAACAGATAACGTTGAGCGGGGGATCATCTAAGTGACCGTTGGGCCGAGCGGATCGGGCCCGGCAGAGCCTGGCGTGCGTGCGCACGGCCGTCGAGAGGGGGGATGGGCTGCATGCGAGAGGGTCAATGACATGTGGGCCATCCCTGTCCCATGCATGCCATGCAACGTCGCAGCCTAGCTATTCTTTGCTCGTGAACACCTAGCCATTTGCATGCGGGATTGCATGCACGCATTGACGCAGTAAAGCACGGCAGGGGCGCAGCGTATAGGTACGTCGCATCTAAGCTATTTTAACAAATGCATGTTTGAATGAGACAGACGCGTCGGTGGTGCAGCTCCTTTTTCAGTGTCACGCGCGGATGAACGGGCCTATTTCCCACGCGGCGTCACGGCCGATGCAAGTGCACGAAACGATGCAACTCGCCTGTGCTGCCCGTGCCTCTTTGGATGCTCTGGCCGCCTTTTTTGAATTAATGCCCGCAATTACTTTGCCAGTGCGAACGGAGAAGAGAAAACGATCCAGAAGGCACCGTGTACACATTGACCATGGCTGCAACGCGGCTATAAAAGGGCACCATTTCCTCATCCTCTCACACTCATCTCTCAAGCCTCCTCCCCTTCTTCTTTTCGATCCAAATCCACCACTCGAGCCACCATGCAGTTCAACGGCCCTACCTACCGCCGCCCTCGCACCGTTCCAGAGAGGCAGTACCCGGCCGGAGTCGTCGTCGAGAATAGCCTGAGGATGTGGGCCATCTCTAGGTGGAGGGGCCCTAGAGAGTTGGCTCGCTTCTTCCTCCAAGCCGGCTACCGCCACCTCCCTCCGGGCACTCCGCCCATGTTCCACCTCCACGAGCAGTACGATGGCAACGCCGGGCCCAACGGCTTCGTCATCGGCCTCTATGTCACCTTCACCAACCCCTACGACGCTGACCACCTCCTCGGGGAGGTGTTCTGGTGTGGATGCGAGTTTATCGCGTTCACGACCTACAACATCTTCACCAACTTCCACCACATCTTCCCTCACCCCAATGGCATGCACAGCCTCCCCTACCAGATGCCGGAGAACAACGAGTGAGGGGCCCAAGGAGGAGGGGCCAAGGAGTGGCAAGGAGGAGGGGCCAAGGAGTTGTTCAAGTGCGAGTCTTCTATCTATCTAGTTTGTGTTTGTGTTGGTTCGGGCGTGTGTGCCCGTGTCTTCTATATATCTAGTTTTAATTATTTTACTTTCATGTTTTATGAACTACATGTAGTGGGTGGATGCCCCTCTATATGTTCTATCTATCTATGCGACTAGGGTACCCGATGCCCCTCTATCTATCTATATGTTTTTTCGGTCCTAAAGTTTCTCCATTGCATTTTATTTATGTGGCCATGTGTACTAAAAAATGCACTAAAACATGATCCAATCATATAAGTTATTGTTTGCATGTGTCTAGTTAATTATCTTCCTTTTATGTTTTATGGACTATATGTTGTAAGGGGATGCCCCTCTATGTTGTAAGGAGATGCTACTAGGGGCACACTAGATATCTTCTTTTTTTGAGAGGGGCACAACCTTTTTCGGTTGAAACACACGAGTAAAAACATTGAAAACACCATAGCACAAATCGAAATAAAAATAAAAATGGCGCTTCGTTAAAATAAACTAGAACCAAACAAATGCAACTTTTTTGGTTCACAAAGACTACAAGTTAGACTGCTAACTAGAACCAACCTTTTGTTTTAGCCGAAACAACACGGGACCCTACAATCGGACACGATAGCTTATGCATAAAAAATAGCTCAAATAATTATCAGATGAGTTATCTAAAAAAAGGTGAAGGCGGGAAACTTAAAATTTGTAAAATAACCTAAAGCCAAAAAGATATATTGATGTCAATGACCGTGTGCACTTTTTTTTGCAATAGCTACACTTCTTTTATAAACGGGCCTGGGTATGTTCTATTCGGCTCGGGCCCTGCGTAACTTCTATATGGGCCTGGCCTTTTCGGGCAACTGTGGACAAACTTTTTTTTCTTTTTCTCCCTCTACCACTGAAACACTACTAGGGAAAAGCCTAGCAGCAGCGCGGGTTTTGGCCCTCTCAGTAGCACGGATACCGGCGCTACTAATAAGGCGCTACAGCTAACGTATAGTAGTATTGCGTGTTGACCCACGCTACTGCTACACATGAATAGCTGCAGCGCTCTTTAGAAAAGGGCGCTACTGATATTATCTGCAGCGCCCTTTACGGGGAAGCGCTACTAGTAAGCCGGCGCTACTGCTAAATCCCCCCCTCGCTACTACTAGTTTTATTAGTTTTTTTCCCTGCATATTTGTTTTTTATTTGTTTTGCCTTTGAATAGGCTTTATACAATAATCTATAGCATATCATCCACATACAAATGTAATCATAGTATATACATACAATTAGTCTCATCAAATCATGTCATCATCATAATCATCATCCAACACAAAGTGGTCTCTCGTCATCAATCTCGAAAATAGCGATACAAGTCTCAGTTACTTGCAAATACATCGTCATCCATCTAAACAATGATATACACGAGAATAGCTATCACTTTGAGTACATGAGTTCAGATCCCTCTCGCATTAGCGTGAACCTAAACTAAGTATGCGTGTCGCTCGAAACCGAAAACCGTACACTGGTTCGACACTCCGCCACTTGTCGATATATACTTCGGCCTAGCACTTCTTCGCCATTTATGATCTATGCACCTGCATCATCACATGAGTCGATGATATGCAACATATATAGTTGAGCAACACAAAGAGACAGACTTGGCAAAAATAGAAACAACATATTATAAGCATAAATAACAAAGTTCATCGTACCCAAAATGACCTAACTAGAGTGATTTTCGCTAGTCGAGGAGGAGGACGGTTTAATTATATCACAAATAAAGTTTCACCGTGCATAACTCAAAGTTTTGTCATAAAAGAAAGTATGGACTAAACGGACACATTGTCATATATCGACAATCACTCCATCATGTCGTGCCATCCATCCAAGTCAGGGAGATAGTCATCGAGCTTAGTGAAAGGCTTCATTTGGAGACGCTGAGAGGCTATCCATGTTCGGACGTCTTCCCACGACATTTGTCCTTCTGCATGGAACATCCCTGTTTTTCCAACGACCTCATTCATGATGATTTGGGCAAGTTCGTGCTGTATGTTATAGAACTCAGCTCGAAGTCGATGATCCTCGATATCTCCTATGTCCTTTGCCCATTGCAGAATATGGGCGTCGCTAGATCTAGGTGCCATGTGAAGGTTCTGGTGATCCCGTCGGTACTCCAGCATGTGGTGTAGGACCTAGAATCCACCATTAAGAGAATCGTTTGGTTGCTGGATGCAGCAGAAGTCGGTCTAATGGCTGAAGGCGGCCCTGCCGCACCTTCTCTTCTTGTCCCTAACCTCTCCACCCCTTGCTTGGTAGTAAAACATAGCACTGTCGAGAACATCTTTGATGTGGGTGTAATCCTTTTTGTGAATGTTCTTCGACGAGTCCAAGTAAAGAGCGTGGGAGAATCGGGGGTAGAGGATGATGAGGACGGCGCGCCCGCCGCTGCACAAAATAAGTACACCTCAAATTAATTAGCCTCCACCGTGCAAATGAATTATTGAAATCGAAGGAAGGATAGCAGCGCGGATGACTTACACGGGATGATAAGGCACGAGAATCGCCTCCTTGTCCTTATTGGCGAGCATGAAACTGGCGATGTAATCCCTCGCATATTCACGATGCTGTGCACAGACTCCCAAGAAGTCCTTGTGCATGTAGTACGGGTCAGCGACACAAATAAAACGTATCTGCTCAACCCCAATGATGTAGCTCATGTGCAAGGCATAAAGGCGGACAAAAGTAAAATCCAGCTTCTTCACGTGAAACATGTCGAATATGCAATCGAATCGGAGGAAGAACTTATCCACGGGGAAGCCCTCGACGTACGACATTTGCTGCGGAACGTTAACCACATAGAGTGGGTATCCTAGATCTTTCGAGGCGATGAGGCCTTTCTCTACCCACAGCACATCGTCATGAAGTCTCCTTAGATCGCCGAATCTGGCCCGTAGCACTGTTTCAGGTAGGATTGGTCGACCGGGGATATGCCATTTATCCGCATCAGGGATATCTACACGGTCCTGAAGCCGAGGCTGCTGAGGCGGCTGGATCATAGAATCAGCTCTTTTGCCTTTCATCGCTCTCTTCCTAGGCTTCTTTACCACCGGATGGTCGTCAATAACACGTTGAGACGGTAATTCAGGCACCGACTCATGATGCTCAAACCCTGAGGAGGCGCCAGTATAGACATACTGTTCAGCGCCATCGTCATCCTCATCCTCATCCGTGGCGACGTCATCAACCTCTAATGGAGCCACCTGCTTACCCCATCCGCTATCACCCAACCCGACACCCGACGCTAATTGGGTAGGTGGGGTGTTGATGTTCATACCTTGTTGAGGCTGCGTGCTCGTGGGTATGCTCCCGGCCGCCTCTAGACGAAGCACACTCTTTGGCCACAACAGGACCCACCCATTGCAACAATCACCAAGCCGCCGTGGGGTCTCGTCGTCATCCCCCACTAGTATTAGAGGAGGCAAATTCTTGTGGCCCGGTTTGACACTGGCCACGGAAACTTTGAAGACGTTCGGGGGGATCGGCCGGCTGTGGAACAATGGTTCCTTCGGCTCCATTATCGTCCCCTTCCCCACGTCCACCTTCTGTTCGCCGATGGTGTACAATATGGTGCACGGGGTTTCGTCGGCCTGCAAAGAAAAGTCTGCAACGTGAGACATCCGAAAGGCAACGAAAACGGGAGATTATACATTTATATTGAAGGGGGCCGGTGTGGCAGATACCGTGAGGGCGTCGAGCTCAGCCAAAGAGGAGGCACCACCGAGCACGTCCGGTGCGGCAGCCGGTGCGGGAGCCGGTGCGGGAGCAGGTGCGGGAGCCGGTGCGGGAGCATGTGCTGCCAAGAAGTCAGCAAGGGGAAAGTCCTCTGCATTTTTTTGGATTTTCCTTGTCCAAGTGTGAACGCCCGCTCTCAAGGAAGTAGATATATCTGCAATCGCTTTGTTTTGCGGCAGCTACTGCTGTTGCGATCGCTCGAGATGATTTCTTCTCAACCGCAATCTCAACCTTCTTGTCGATGCTTTCTTCAGTTAACCTCCGTCTTTCCTTTTTCTCCTCCGTGGTCTCACGGTAGTACTTCTTCCACGTGGCGCCGTCTCCGACACCGTGCACGCGTCCATAACGGTCGAGTATCCACCGGTTGTCGTTTCAATATGTTCAACGCCCGGTTGAATGGAGTGTCCCACTTGGGCCTCGCCAATGCCTCAGACGGCGAGTCGCTTTCGGCCGCAATCCGGTGTTGCTCTCTCTACAAATGGCACAATGATCGTTTAAAATATGACTAACGTGTGCAGTCGAATTTATCAGAAACTAAAATTACCAGCAGTCTCATGAACTCCGTAATGACCGGTGTTGTCTCATAAACCTTCTTCAGTGGGTCCCAACGGTGGCGGGCCCTCAGGACGTCACGCTCCTGCGGGCACTACAAGAAATATGTCAACTTGTGACCACCACTATTGGTCACTGAAAGGTCACAAATTTCCATTTACGGCCTTTTTGTGACCAAAAACAGAAGGTCAAAAGCTGGCGGTCGTAAACTGACTATAGCGACCTTTAACAAAAGGTCGTTATCCTATGACCTTCTGTTTTGGTCACTAGCAACCTCCCCAGGCCACGTAGGCATCCAGCGTGGCAAGCTGATGTGGCACAAGATTCAACCCGGTCCAATTCGGTGTTTATATGGGCCAAGCCCATTAATTCAGCCCATTTATATTTTTTTCGTGTCAATTTTTGGTCGATTTCATGGGCCTAGCCCAACATTATAGCCTTTTTATTTTTGGGCGGTAGCCTTTGTTTCTCTTTTTTCAATGCATGCCAATTGTCAAATTCTGGTAAGTGGGTCCCAAATGCGACGTTCTAGTTTGTGGGACCCTACTGTCAAGGTCATGTTCTTTCATATTTCAATATGCAAATACAAAAAACAGACACAATATTTCAAATAACAGCAGGAAGCAATCTGCTACATCATATAACATACATAAAAATGTGATCAGCATCAAGTTTACAATTAGATAACACACATACAGCCCAAGTGTATCAGCCCAAGTCTATCACAGGAGCCCTACAAGTTCTGCTACATCATATAACACACGTACAAGTTCTGCTACAAGGAGTTCATTACTCCCAGAACTAGCTCAATGAGGTAAAACTATGCTTCATCCAACTTCTTTGTCCTGAATGAAATGCCAGCATCTGCACATTGTAGAACAAAATGTTTAGGGACAAAATAAAAGTAAATCGAACAGCAAAGTATCAAAAAACCAAAGTATTAAAAACTGCAGTAATTTACTCGTAGTTGGCAGGTACACAATACCATGGTTTTAATATAAAATACAGAGCAAGTGTTTGGCTACAACATAGAATGCTGTAAAATTTGTTGACTAGCCCTTAAGCAGTCGCATCTAGCTAGCCGATGTGGCAGCCAATGCAAACACGAGCTAGCCGGTTGTGTACTGTTCCTGTTATGTTAATCTAGCTAAGTAGGTTGGCTAGCCCTTGCCATTCAGGTCCATATTAACCGAAGCATACATAGACGACAGATTTTGGCATGCCAGAATTCTTACAGCAAACAAGATTGTTTGTCTAGTAAATTATTCATTAGGAACATCTCAGGTATACAAGAACGGGATAATGATTCATTATCCATATGAGGGTGACCTCCGTGGTGCAGTCTATTGACGGATGGTCTAGCTTACTGCTGCTACTCCACATATCAAATTTTACTTAATAGAGCAAGATGGAGTAACCCAAAAAATTAACATGGAAAGCAAATGTACTGCAAATGGCAGTTCACTAGAGATTTTCAAGTTAAAAATACTCCCAGGGGTAAACAACGATGACACGGACGGAGTAAAGGATGGATGTTGTAAATTAATCAAGTAATTCTTTTTTGTTCTCATATTTTTCACCCTCTCGACACTGCCTAGAGCACTTACAAGATAATTTAATTTTGCATAACACCTATGGATTCTTATATTCTTCAGTAAGGGGGCACATTTACAGCTAATTAAGCACGATGAAAGGGACCATCCAATTAAATTCCATTCTTATCTTCTTCAGTAAGGAAAGGCAGAACATCCCAGCATATCTCAAGTTGATGAATTATTCTAGCAATAACCAACTTAGAAACATCCCTCGTTGTTCCATTTAATCTTACTACAAGATAGTAGAAGAATCACTCTTGGTGAATCAAATCATAACAAATCGAGCAATAGATACAGGAGGCACATCAGGCCTGGCCATTTTCATTCCAGTAATTTAGAAAGAGGGGCGATGGGGAACAGAACCTTGAGGCCCTGTTATGGGGTTGTGTCTGATGAAGGTTTGCCCTTTGGGGCGGCAGCTGCAGCTCCACCACATGCAGCAGCAGCACCTCCAACTGGCACAGCGGCGGCAGCAGCACCAATGTTCACCTGTGTGACATTTCAGATCATCATTACAGAATTTTATTTATTTATTTAAGACACAAGCAGCAAAGATCGTGTCTACCTTCGCATATATTTATTTAAGACACAAGCAGCAGGTCAATAACAATAGCATGACACGGTCAACACTAAGCAGTCTGCTTGAAATCAGCCCAACAAGTGACTATAACTATAGTCGTAGGCAAGCAGAACTGTTTCTATTGAACTTCAATCATAGCTGCGACAAACTGAACTGCAATATTTATTTACAAGCGTAAATAATCTAGAACCAGTAGGAGGTTCCTCCACCGGTGCCGGAGGCTGATCGGTGCAGCCAGTGCGGGAGGCTGATCAGCCGACCGGCCAGGGGCTTGTGAACAACAGTTACTCTAGAAGTCCAGCTTAAGTAGTCAATTTTTGGATGTATGAAATATAGATACTTGCAGATATCAATAGTTGGATGCGTACTAATGATTATCTGTGACAGACAATTATAAGGATGTATGACAACCCATTTAGATCGGCTTACATATCAACATGAAAAGATTAAAAAAAAACGGTTACTAAATCTGACTAATACTACAAAAACAGCAAAGCATTTAGTCCTAAACTAAATCAGATTAACAGGTAAAACTAGACTAAATCAGATTAACAGGTAAAAATAAACTAAATCATCGCCAAGCTATCATTAATCAATCTAGTTGAAACAGGATAAGAAAAGTGAGCAGCAAATTCAAGCAATAAACTAAACTGATATAAGCATTTCTCTGATGCTGTATCGTAATACTTATATGTCACGACTGAGCGCTAATTCTGAGCTATAAAATTAGTTGGACCATTGGGTGTGACACTCAGTTAGTCTTGAGAATCCTGCCCCTGAGCACTTACACCAACTGACGATCGATCAAACCATGGTGTGTCAACTAGTAAAATGGTAAGTGGGACAGTGTTGGTTTGAGTGGCAACTGGCCCGGGATAGACATGGTTTCTTCAGTTTCGTCAGCAACAAACAACAAGGTATCATCAATCGATCTAGTGGAAATCTGTTTTAGGAATTAGGGTTGGGTTCGGTTGGTACCGGGGGTGAAGGGGAGGGGAGCGGGGTAGACGCCCTTGCGGAAGTAGACGTCGATGAAGTTGACGCCGATGGCGGTGTTCCAGATCCGGGTCTCGCCGTCCCCAGGCTCGCCCACCTCCACATCCTCCCATCTCAGCGCCTGCACACCAGAAATCGATTAGAAAAGAGAAGCCCTTACCCTCGGCCCGGAAAACAAAGAGGGGATCGGCTTGCCTCTAGGCCGCCGAGCTCGTGGACCCTGACAGCCTTCACCATCGACGCCGGGTCGCCGGCGGAGCAGCAGCAGCGGAGGCGGGCAGCACGTCGCGCTCGAACCAAATCCTCCGATGTCCGTTCCCGCCGCCACTCCCGCCGCTCTTCTTGTGCCGCGCGGCCTCCCGCGAGACCGACTTGAGCACCATGGCGACGTCGCCGGCACCGCCCTCGCCCTCGAGCACGATGTGGAAGACGACGCCCTTGGCACCGCTGCCGAGCACGGAGACGGCCCTGAGGTCCGCCAGGCTGAGCTGCACGAGGACGGCGCCGCCTTGGATTGGGCGTTGTGCCCTGCGCCTGCACCTGCGCGAGTTAGAGGGAGGAAGGGTGGGGTGGGGGATTGGTGCGGTTTGATTGGTTGCAGATCAAGGAGAGAGAGGCCGCCGGAGGGGAGAGAGGGAGGGAGGAGCAGAGCATGGGGATCTTGCCGGAGGGGAGGGAGGGAGGAGCACAGCATAGCGATCTAGATCAGGGAGAGCGAGGGGAGCTCGACAGATCTGGAAGAGGAGAGGAGGAGAAGAGAGCGAGGGAAAGAAATGAGGCGGGGGGGTGGATGCAAAATGACCACAGGCCAGAGCTAGGGTTTCGGGGATGGTGTGGAAGGGCTGAGGACCGCCGTTGGATCGACGAACATCCGACGGTGTTCAATGCATGATCCGCGTGAGAGTTCACAGACCAATCAGAATACAGTACGACGTTATGACCATCTAAATTGGTCAAAAAATTAATTTTCTATTTTTCGAGTGCCTAAATTGAGTTTTTTTGTAAATGACCTACCATATATTTATTGCAAAATGGGACCAAATCATTTTTATAAAATACTAGGACATATTTAATGCACAATTGACAAAATGGTTGGGGTGTAAAAAGATTTGATCCACCTCTCGTGAAAAAGATAGACTTCCGCCGATTCAGCTAGAAACGGTTAAATTTGAATTGCAGCTGCCCCATAGTATGCTATTTATTTTTTCCATAAATCATTTCTAATTACATAAGTACCTATTTAATCAGAGAAACACCAAAAAATTTCCAAGATTCAACCACTAGCTAGGAACGGTCATTCCCGCCGTTTTGACCGCATTTTAAAACGGGCATAAAAAATTCAAAAAAAAATCAAAAAATTGTTCTCAGAAACGAGCCATCATGTGTGGAGATCAATGGCTTTTTTTTTGACGCGTCAACGGCGGGCTTACGCCTGCCTGAACCCTTTATTGTGGAGATCAATGGCTTTCAAGCCAAATGATCAATCTTATGGCCACATTCATGGCATAGTTTGTTCAAATGATCTCATATTGTGCATGAGGGTGCATCTTGGAATTCCAAACAATGTTGCCTAAGGAAGTTTTCATTTTCTTTGCACGGAAAATTCATTTTTCATTTTCTGAGTTCCCAAAAGGAGGTTTTTTTGTGAAGGAACTACCAAATAATTGTTGCAAAATTGGACCAAATCATTTTTATAAAATACTAGGCCATATATAATGCACAATTGACCAAATGGTTGGGTGAAAAAAGTTTTGATCTACCTCTGGTGAAAAAGACAAATTGCCGTCGATCATCTGGAAATGGGTCAAATTTGAACTGTAGCTGCCTCATAGTTTGCTCTTTATTTTTTCCAAAAATCATTTCTAGGTACATAAGTATCTATTTAATCATAGAAACACCAATAAAATTCCAAGATTCAACCACTAGCTAGGAACGGTCAAGCCCGCCATTTTGACCGCATTTTGAAACGGGCATAAAAAATTCAAAAAAAAAATCAAAAAATTGGAAAACCTTCGCATTGTGTCATTATATGTGACCAAGTTTCCAGGAAAAATAATAAACTTGTAATACGGCAATTATTTTAAAAAAGTGTTCTCAGAAAGGAGCTATCAAGCGTGAAGATTCATGGCTTTCAAGCCAAATGATCAATCTTATTGCCACATTCATGGCACAGTTCGTTCAAATGATCTCATATTGTGCACGAGGGTGCATCTTGGAATTCCAAACAATGTTGCCTAAGGAAGTTTTCATTTTCTTTGGACGAAAAAACCATTTTTCATTTTCCTAGTGCCCGAAAGGAGGTTTTTTTGTGAAGGAACTACCAAATAATTGTTGCAAAATTGGACCAAATCATTTTTCTAAAATACTAGGACATATTTAATGCACAATCGACCAAATGGTTGGGTGACAAAAGTTTTGATCCACCTCTCGTGAAAAAGACAAATTGCCGCCAATTCAGTTGGAAGCGGGTCAAATTTGAACTGCAGCTGCCTCATAGTTTGCTATTTATTTTTTCCAAAAATCATTTCTAGGTACATAAGTACCTATTTAATCATAGAAACACCAAAAAAAAATCCAAGATTCAACCACTAGCTAGGAACAGTCAAGCCCGCCGTTTTGACAGCATTTTGAAACGGGCATAAAAAATTCAAAAAAAATCAAAAAATTGGAAAACCTTCGCATTGTGTCATTATATGTGACCTAGTTTCCAGGAAAAATAAGAAACTTGTAATACGGTAATTATTTAAAAAAGTGTTCTCAGAAATGAGCTATCAAGTGTGAAGATTCATGGCTTTCAAGCCAAATGATCAATCTTATGGCCACATTCATGGCATAGTTTGTTCAAATGATCTCATATTGTGCACAAGGGTGCATATTGGAATAGCAAAAAATGTTGCCTAAGGAAGTTTTCATTTTCGTTGGACGAAAAAACCATTTTCCATTTTTCGAGTGCCCGAAAGGAGGTTTTTTTGCGAAGGAACTACCAAATAATTGTTGCAAAATTGGACCAAATCATTTTATAAAATACTAGGACATATTTAATGCACAATTGACAAAATGGTCTGGTGTAAAAATTTTTGATCCACCTCTCGTGAAAAAGACAAATTTCTGCCGATTCAGCTGGAAGCGGATCAAATTTGAACTGTAGCCGCCTCATAGTTTGCTATTTATTTTTTCCAAAAATCATTTCTAGTTACATAAGGACCTATTTAATCATAAATACATGGTTTGGTGGCGATACGTCGAGGTTTGGGTGGTGGCCGAGGCCCCAACTCTAAAGAGCGTGAACTCAAGATGCCGCCAAGTGGTCACCAAGTGACCGTGGCGCTGCCATGTGTTCTGGGCAGCCTAGGCATGTCTAGTGGGTTGGGCACTCCCCAGGTTGGTGCTAGGAAGAAAATTACAACATAAGATTCTCACGAGGAGACCAATCGATGCTCAAACATGAATTAGCAGCCAAGTGTTTGATTAGCGGTACGGGAAATGTACATGGCTAATGGGCGTGAGTTTTGGCTGAGGATGATCAGTTACTAAGAAGACCGTTTTCACAAATTTTCAGCTCAAAAGGAGGAGCCTAGGTGGTACTTGCTTTGCAAACCACCACACTCAACATAAATACGAATGTTGAAGCTCGGCACAAAATAATGAATGGATTGAGCTGGCATTTGGTGGAGGATGGTTATTTGGGCATAGTAAAGCACTGTAGAAAATGGATACTATTTGGACATGCCAAAGTGGTACTTCCTTCACAAACTGTTACTCTGAACAAAATAGGAAAATGAATATTTTTGAATTATTTTTGAACTAGGCAAGGAAGGTTTTTACATATTTGACGAAGATATGACCCAAAGAATTTATGAGATTTTTTTGGGAATTTTGGGAATGACAAAAATATAGGTTGCTTCACAACCTAGGGCAAAAACTGCCACATGGACATGACACATAGGCAAAACTGATGAGGTGGCGCCTAATCATAGCAATAAGTACCAATGCATCCACGTTCACAACCTCATGACCATTTATATTGGTCGTAATCAGGTAGAAATAAGGTCATTGGCGCCTCTTGTCTGCTTTGTGGCCATTTGGTGTAAGCAATTTCAGGGTTTGAGCCCTTCCAAGCGAAATGGCCGTGAATTTACGACCAATTCAGCTGGGGTCACTAAGAGAAGGTCATAAGTTGACATATTTCTTGTAGTGGGGACGGTGAAATCTGCCAAGGGGTCTGGGATGCCCAGACTCGCGGCTTCCGCGTCCTCCTTGGCCCATTTGGACCTCTTTCCGCCATAACCACGGCTTCCGAGGTGGTGGGTCCTAATGTTCCTCTTTAGAAGCCCCTTCATGTACTTAGACTTTTCTTTGGCAGCTTCGGCCTCGCAAGCCTCCTTGAATATTTGAAACTGCTTTACCGTGATTGTCGGACTTTCCTTTACAATCTCGGAGTAGGGTTCCCCATCGTTGATCTTTGCTTTCACTCGATTTTTCCAGGCGGCCAACGCGTTGCTAAACTTGGTCATGGCGTGTTTGTTTATCTTCTTCATTGCCGGATCATTGTCCGGATCTTCATAATCCTTCTCATTCGCCCGGAACAAGAATATCCGGTGAAACTTCTTTAGGAGGAGCTCCTCATATTTTCTATCTTCTTTAGATTCTCATCGTTGATGGTGGCGGTTGTCCGTATGATGCAGCCTATTTGATTGCCGTAGCACGCGCGCGCTTCCTCGGGCGCCTTTGGCTCAAAATTGCCGTCGTCCACCTCCGTGACCACTAGTCTAGTAGTCCTGAGTTTGTTAGGAACCCGTTGCCTCTTTGCTTTCGATTCTACACCGGCTCCGCTCCCCGAGGCAGCACCGGTCTCAGCTCCGGTCTCGATGCCGGTCTGAATCTCAGCGCCGGTCTCAGTCTCAGCACCGGTCTGCGTGTCGGTCTCAGCACCGGTCTGCGTGTCGGTCTCAGTCCCCGATGCCACCGGTGGGCCCAGCAACAACATCTGTTGATCGTCGGCAAAGCTAAAAAATTCGTCTGCCGCCCGGTAGACGTCGTCGCAATCACTAGAACCCTGTCCTTCATCGTTGCTAGCCATGTTTCCTATGATTAAATCTAGTCAATTAATTCTAGACCTAATAAAATGAATAATGACATAAAAAAGGACTATTGTTTTGCAGGAATGTTGACTCCTTCCTGGTGCGGCAAATCCCAGGCACTCGATATGTCCTAGTTTAGTAGCACAAGTCATGCCGAAATTCACGGAAATTTCGCATGACCTTTGCTAAAAAGTGGACAAATCGAGAACCTGAAATTCACGAAATGAAATGAATCAACATTCCGCAAAACATAAGCCACTCAGCATCATTCCTCGAAACAACAAAGCCAGCTTGGGCACAATCGAACAACTTCAATGAAAAGATATAACATGTCCACTTCAATGAAAAATAAAATTTGCCTAAATTTTTTCCTTGAAAAATAGTGGTCTTTTCAAAAATCAAAACCTTTGCCAATCTACTTAACCTAGCTTGTTAATCCAACGAACCTAATTAACCTACCTATTTAACCTAGTTAGTTAATCTAGTTTACCTAGATAATTAACCCTAATTAAACTAGTTAACGCAGCTAGTTCTCTGTCAAAGCCTAAAATAAATTTTTGCACTAATTAACATGGATAATTAACCTAATTAAACTAGTTAACCTGACTAGTTCTCTGTCAAAGCCCTAACTAAGATTTTGCACTAACCTAGATAATTAACCTAATTAAACTAGTTAACCTAACTACTTCTCTGTCAATGCCCTAACTAAATTTTTGCCCTAACCTAGATAATTAACCTAATTAAACTGGCTAACCTATGCATGAGAGAGAGGAGGGGTGGAGGCTTACAGATGATGGCTCCGGTGGTGACAACGGAGGCAGTGGTGGCGAGGGAGGCAGGGGCGTCTCCGGTGACGGCGAGGGAGGCGGGGTGTCTCCGGTGACGGCGAGGAAGGTGGCGTCGACGGCGGCTCCGGTGGCGTTGACGAGGCCAGCGCCGTGGCGTTGGGGCGGCTCGGTGTCGTCGACGGCGCCGACGGCTCTGTGGCGCGTCGTCGGCGGCGGCGGGCGAGAAATCGAGGAGACGGCGGCGAGCGCTGGGTGGGTTTGAGGGACGATTTGGGGAAGTGGTGGCGGGGAAATGGTTTTTGGCTAAGTCAAACTTAGCGGTAGCGTTTTGCAAAAACGCTTATAGCTAAGATAGATATAGCGCTTTCTTCAAAACGCGCTGCTGCTATAGCTATGTAAATTTCTTCCTTTTTAATTTCTTATTCTGTTTCTATAGCGGGGTCAGGACACGCGCTGCAGCTCGTTAGCTATAGCGCCTCTTACAAACAAACGCTGCTGCTATGCCTTCCTCCGATTTTTCGCTTTTTCGTTTATTTTGCTTTACATTTTATTTTTCCCTTTCTCCTTTTTCTATTTCTTTCATTTTCATTTAAATTTCTATTTGTTTTTCATCTTATTTTATTTCCGTTAGTAGTAGCGCTCTTCTCAGAAACGCGCTGCTAACTGTGCTCTAGCAGTAGCGCGTTTCTTGGAAGATCGCTACTGCTATGCGTAGCCTAGCATTCTGCCAATGGAAATATTAGTAGTAGCGCTTTCTTTACCACAAGCGCTACTGCTAAGTTTGTGTCTGTAGCTCGGGTTTTATTTGGTCGCTACTGCTATATAGCACTAGCGCAGTTTTTTGACCCGCGCTGTTGCTAAATTTCTGTGTATAAGGTTTTCCCTAGTAGTGAAACTGAAACTGATGACGAACTGAAGAACTAAAAAAACAAAACAGAGTGGAGAAGACATGCCGAATTCGTACAGCGCAACACTTTTATTCAAATGTACATATCATTACGATTACAAATGATGCCCAATCTATTCACTTACGACTAATTATCATCAAATAAACAAATGCGAGACCAATTACACAAACATAAAAAAGTCCGGCCATCAGCCCCATCAAATTGCCCTGCTTCTGCAATTCGATGAGTTTCTTCATCTGCTTGTTCAGCTTCTTCAGCTCTGCCGTCCTCCTGCATCCCCACAAGAGCACCAATGGAAGGGCGGACGCCCCCGATGGAATTGCCAGATCCAGGGGCCCCGGATCCAGATGCGCCCGATCCAAACTTGCCCAACTTCTCCGCCTCCAAAGGTAAATCGAGCTCCCCTGATGCACCCTCCAGTTGAATCCGCTCTATGTACTCATCTAGCCACTCAAAATGGGTGCATTGCTTCAATTTCTGAAATCGGAAAGATGAACCCTAAATCCCAAATCCGATGGGGAAAAATGGGCAAATATGAAATTGGGAGACAAAAACCAAAATTGGCATATTGAGAAGTAAAATCTCACCTTTCCCTGCTCTGGTTTGCTCTCGCATTTCACGAATTCCCGCCCAAGGTTGCCATTCTTGTCGGTCGTTGTGACTAGCCGCTTCAGGGGTGCGATACGTGGGCATGTTGGGCACCTTGTCATGGGGACTGCGCCATAGCGCGGCCATGAGCGGCGGGAGGCTGAAGCGGAGCTCGACATTGCTAGGTCGCGGCCCGGAACGGCGTTGCTGCGCGTCGTCGCCGGAGAAGAAGAAAAACAACGGTCGGGGAGGGGGAAGGATGGGCTCGGGTGCTGCACGGCTCGGGGCACGGCTCGGTGTCCACTTGTACCAATGCTGACCTGGATAAGTTAGTGGGTCCCATGCTGTGGGTCCCGCTCACCTAACCAATGTGAGTTGGATAAGTTAGTGGGTCCCATGCTGTGGGTCCCGCTCACCTGATTCGAGTTTTAAACATGTGTCTTTGGATTAGGCAGCAGTGTCGCATGGGAGCTATTTTTTCCAACGCAGATGTCGCATGAGAGCTATTACAACCAACTACGTCGCATGAGAGACAATTCACACCAACGACGTCGCATGGGAGCTATTTGCCCGACAAGTTAGCATGCAAAAAAAAACTGATGATGGCACGACTCATAATCCATCAGGACAATGCTATATATATGTTACACGTATCATTTTTGGATGGAATATGTTACACATCTAACGGTTATATAGTTATAATTTTAGAAGACCCACCAGAACGAGGGCCACTATTTTCTAATTAAGTAGAATTTTCTAGCCTAATTCTCTTGCCTCTAATTAACCCATCAATTACTTTTTATATATAATAATAGATATAAATCCATTTTTTTGAAGTTATAAATCCTCATTTTATTTTGATTTGTATAAATCCTCATTTTTTATTAGCTAGTAAAGTGACTCGTTGCTAGTACTACGGTGCTAAAGTTAAACACACAGACCGTATACTAGCACTAGTGGGACCATGCATACAGATAGAAAGTTTGCATGCCGCCGTTGTACCACTGGACGTGCAGGAGCCCCAATCGGACGGAGGAGCGAGCGGCTGATCGCAAGGCTAAAATCAGTTGGCTGAATATATTAGTTTAGGACGGAGGTAATAGTTTACAGGCGTGCTTAGCCACACACAAAAATGCCATGTTATCAAAAACACGCTTATAAACATGTTATCAAAGAGCACCAGCGAGTGCGTTGTGCACGAACAGGTCCAACACTGAAAGCACTCTCAGCTTCTACTCCCTCCGTTCCTAAATATAAATCTTTGTAGGGATTTCACTATGGACCACATACGGATATATTTAAATGCATTTTAGAGTAACTCATTTTACTTTATATGTGGTCTATAGTGAAATCTCTCCAAAAACTTATAGTACTGTTAGACTGTATCAAACCTGGCCGTTGCCACTGGGGTTGAGTGCGTTATTCAAGCTAGACTGTTAGACTCTCCCGTACAGTATGCATTGCATGTGATGATTCAGTTACAATGTATAGCAAAGAGAGAGGAAGATAAGGCCGCGGCAGCCGGGGCACACGCAGGGGAATGCAAGCCGTAACAGAAGGACGTGCCTACAGACTAGGGAGAAGTGGTTACATCAAGTGTACACGTACATTGTTTAACAATTCAGACCGCCCATGGCACAGAGCTCGTTTGGGGATGTTGCGGAGAGTATATTGCCACCGAGTAGAGGAGCTCAAGCGTACGGGTTTACCTGAGATTTGTTGGTATCATCCCGTGCAGCGTGTTGCTGAAGGTGGCTTAGCACGTCCAGCCTCCCGAACGCACCAGGTGCCCGTTGCGTGTCACATCACATCCGGCTCATGCAACTCCTGCAAGCAGGCGCTGAGCTCGGTGGGCGCAATGTCAGCAAAGCGGTTGTTGCCGAGGACGAGGAAGACAAAGCACTTAATTAATTCCGGTCTCTGACAGTGGTGGCAACAACAGGAGAGCACACGGTGTTAGCGCGTATTGGTCTACTGGATATCCCTCAGGGCAGACAGTGTCAGCTGTGACAAGTCTAGCTAGGCGGTGCCCTGCTATTTCGCCGGTGGCACACATGTGCGGTGGCGTTGTCTCGGCCTCGCGTGTCCTTTTGAATGTAACCCCGACTAGGGGTAGGCATATAAACCACGAACCGAAGACCAGAGCCAAAAAAACCAAGACCGAAGCCGAAAAAAACCGAGGACGGAAGGTTCGGTCGTTCGTCCAGTTAGCGGTCGTAAGAAACCGATATTACTTTGGTACTTTCGGTCATTAAACGCTATTAACCGAATCTCCCGAATTAACCGTATTTTATTAACTTTCTTGTTTTTTTATTAAAGCCTAGTCAATTCAGCCCAATCATCCACGACTCCACGTTAGAGAACTAGTGGTGGACAGGGAAATACACTTCGGTTCCTGGTTGTATATGCACCCTATATGGGGATTTTTTTAAAATATTTTAATAAAAAGTCAAAATAGGTAAGAACTATTTTGACAAAACACTTGACTTACTTTTGCACTAGTATATAAATCTCGACGAAGAAAAAAACAAAAGTTGACCTAACAGCAAAAAAGACAAAATTTATTTGCTATTATAGGTCACTATTCACACTATATTAGCCAAAAAATTGTCTTTTTTGAAAAGAAGTCAAAGGGATATATTTTTTTGTGGATTCTTTTTTTCACGAGTACAATAGAAGGTCAAGTTTATTTCAAAAATATTTTCAGGAATTTTTGACTTTTTGTTGAATTACTATTTTTTTTTATATAGGGTGCATATGTCCCCATAGACCAAAAATCCTCCTCCGTGGTGGACAATGCTTTTTCCAGCCTTTTCTTTCCACAAGCAGACGAAGGGAAACGGCCCACGCAACTTATCCAGAATATGCTCCGGGCTTCGGTGCTTCACGAGCGCACATCACGCGGCGCCGCCGCCTCCATTTTCCTACCTCGCAGGGCGTCGGCTGCGCGCTTGCGCTCATGGCTCCTTAGCAGCGGCGCCCATTGATCTTTAGCGGCGGAGGCGGCCCGCGGCTGGTTGCACCCATGGCTCCCTTGCGGCGGAGGCGGCTGGTTGCGCCCATGGCTCCGTAGTCCCTAGCGGCGGAGGCGGCCCGCGGCTGGTTGCACCCATGGCTCCCTTGCGGCGGAGGCGGCTGGTTGCGCCCATGGCTCCGTAGTCCCTAGCGGCGGAGGCGGCCCGCGGCTGGTTGCACCCATGGCTCCCTTACGGCGGAGGCGGCTGGTTGCGCCCATGGCTCCGTAGTCCCTAGCGGCGGAGGCGGCCGGCGTTCATCGCTTGTACGCGGTTGAGGCCAGTTGATTTGTTCCTGTTCGGCGTCAACACTTTTTCCCCAAGATTTGTCTCCCGATTTCTTGCTTCCCTTTCAATATCGGTTCTCTTCGTTCATAACCGAGCACCGAACCGAATTTTCGGTGGACCGAAGTCTCGGTCATTCCTTTTGTAGATCACCGATCGGTCAAAGAGAATTAGGAAACCGAATTTGAAAAGTAACCGAAGCACCGACCCTATCGGTTCGATCTAACCGAATGCTCAGTCCCACCCCCGACACAGGTGGTGTTGTGGCGTTGTGCAGTCTCAAATGCGCGGTGCCTTTCGATTGTGTCGACGGTGCAGTGCCGTGATTTGGTCTGCTTGGCGATGCCCCTCGACAACGCCGGTGACACACAAGTGGAGTGGCGTCGTCTTGGCCTCGCATGACCCTTCAAATGTGCCCCGTGATGCAGGTGGTGTCGCGGCGTTGTGCAGTCTCGGTGCGTGGAGCCTTTCGATTACGTCGACGGTGCAATGTCTTGATTTAGTCTTGGCTAGCCGATGCCGTTCGATTACACCGGCGGTGTTTTTTGTTGTGTTATGTTATGTTTTTCCCTTCTTGTTCTCCCCCTATTGTGTGTGACGTCTTGTGTGTCATCGGTGTGTTGTGTTGTTTTATTTTATCTCTCCTCCCATGTATCCCCTGTACCTCTGGTTCACTTGAGCCCATCATGTGAGGCTGCAAAGGCTTATAGGCAAATGAATACAATTCAGGTGGAGGAGTTCTCTCCCTCCCCAACGAAAATTCAAAAAAAAGTCTAGCTTCCTCTCCAGCACATCGATGTCCCTTTTCCAGTTGCTGCCTTTAACAAGATGACGTAGTAAACCTTGTGTGCCACTCAAACAACATCCTTCCTCCAGCGCGAAAACAAGTTTTTCCTCCCAAAACTTTGAGATGCACATGTTAGGAATCATATCATGAAGTTGGCAAGAATTGATTTTCTGACTATAAGGGCATCTCCAGCTGAACGGCAAATTTCCTCCCGCATCCATGCGTGGTGATGGGGGACCAGTCCATGGACATTGATGCGGCCATCCGAGGCTACCCGCATATATCTGACCCCATGTTTTTTAAGTCTGCATGTTCAAATAGCCGCATCTATAGTCTACAATAGTTCAAATAGTCACACCCATGCATTGTCGACATCATTTTTCTGTGATCCTGGCATCTACATGCGTTGTGCGACCGTCGCAGCTACACCATCATCCTTGTCAAGCCTTTTTATTTCGCCGTCCGTTTTTCAAAGTTCTATATATTTTTAAATGAAAAAAAATCAAAATTAAGTTCATATTCATGTTTCTCGTGGCCAACACTTTCAAATAAGATCCATTTTGAATATATTTTGATGATTTTATTTAAAAAGTGTTAAGTTTCTATGATGAAGCATAGTGCGAGCGAGTGATAAAAATCAATTATTTTGTGTCTATGACCGACATAAAAAATTGCTTAAAATTATATCTCTAAAACTGGTTGAAACTTAGCAATTTTAGATGCAAGTAACGTTTGATAACAAAGTATTTTCTAAGTTTTCTCAAAATACTACAATTTTTTATATTACTGTAGTTTTATTTACAAAGGGTTGTTTGGCTGCCTCTAAAAACTGTGATTTCAATACTGCAGATTTTTTCAAACCACAGTATTTTCTCTGCATAAAAAAGAGAACCTCATGCCTCTTTTTTCAAAACAGAGCAGCCGAAAAGAAGGATCTGCGCGTTATCTTCTTCGCCGCTGTTCTCAACAACTCCTTCGATCAAAAAGAAAGATCTCGCTCCCACGCCGCCGCACGGCCTTGTCATCTTTGGAGATATCTTCCTCGGAGGCCACGGGGAAACAAAAAAATGGCGATGGAGAGACCAAAGAAACCAAAAGGCCGAGCGCCGGCCCCCTTCCTCCACACACGGCCGTGCCTTTTCCCACACCACATGCAGCTCATCTCCGCCGATGATGGAAGGAATAGGCCAGGGCACTAGATGTATTCGATTCTTGCTATCTGCACAGGAAAAATCCTTGTTTCCTCCTACTTCTACTAGGTAGCTGCTGCTGTGTTTGAACACAATGATTAGGCAGCAAAATTTACAGCGTTGTGTGGAAACAACCAAACAGGTTCTATGTATTGTGAATACTCCAAAATACTGTGTTTTGGTAAAACCACGGTATCTCATACCTACAGCCAAAATTGCTGTAGTTTTGGATACTTCGGTTTATTTCACCCATTGCTATCAAACACAATCTAAGTTCATCCTTGAAACTTAAAGCTTATTGTGCCCTCATGCGGGATCCACCTACTGCATGACTCAAGAGGCAAATCGAACGGACGGCTGAACTTGACAGGCGAGTGCTCCGGCACTCGTGTGTCCTGCCAATTTTCGGTACAGTACTCCGAATTCAGAGGAAGGCATGCATATCTTATCTAATGGATTTGGATGCACACATCTACATTAATTCGTACCCATCGGTGCTGATCGGTGCGTGCATGCATATGGCGCCGTCGCCGAGTCGAGCTTTGTCCCGTTTCCTCACCGCTGCCATCACTACTTTGTACGTACACCTGAAGATGATGCCAAGTAAATGTATGCTGCGAGCGAAACGTTAATGCATGCATGCATGGATACTATCTGGCCCCACCAGCCGGGCGTCCTACGTACGTCCAGCTAATCCCTTCGGTCATTTTTACTCCACGCATTAGTTTTGTATGAAGTCAAAGTTTACAAAGTTTGATCAAATTTATTTTAAAGAATATCAACATATACAATATCAAATATATATGCTATGAAACTACGTTTCGTAGTGAATCTAACGGTACTAATTTGGCATTATGAATGTTGATATTTTTCTATAAATTTAACGAAAAAGATGGAGAAGATGGAGTAAATATATTTAACGAAACTTATAGGCTGACAAAAAAGACCGACGTCACTGAAGAGATGGAGGAGAGCCCAGCCTCAACTTGGTTACATGATCAGCTCCTCCTATCTTATCCAAGCTGACCTCCCCTCTATCTTATCCAAGCTGACCTCCCGTCTATAAATTGGCTTCGATCATCCATCACACAACACACAACCTAGCTAGCTAGTACAAGGTAGTTGCTGCTGATCAATATTGCACACCAATTGAAGGTCGACGAGGGTTTCAGGCATGGCGTCCAAGGGTCTCATTGTGTTTGCTGTCCTGCTGCTTGCTGCGTCTTTCCTCGTGGCCACAAGTGAACAATCTCGTGCGCACTAGTTTTCAACTGATTCAGACGTATCGTATTCGTATGTACCATCATTAGGCTAATTACATGCGTACGTTTTTGCTCATGCAGAGGCCAAGAAGGAGACCCAAGCCGGTGTTCAGGTCGGCTACAACGGCGGTGGTGGCAGTGGCGATGGCAACGGGTATGCTGGACACGCCGCCGGAGGCATCCGCTGCTGCCGGCACAACTGCTACAGGCGTACTAGCTGCCGCTGCTGCACCCCCGACGAGATCGCGGAGGAGGTCCGCCACTAAGTGCTAGATGCAGCTTAGGTACCAGTACTACTGTTGCTAGCTCCACGTACATAGTAGTGTAACTACTCGTATATATGGTCAATAAGAAGGTAGGTGCATGCATGCATGCATGTATGTATGTATGTATGTATGTGTGTGTGTGTATCTTGATCCAATACCAGGGCTCCGTTCTTGTCGTGTGTAAGAGTTGTCTTCCTTGCTCAATGTACGGGCAACCATAGTGTGTGCATGTTATAACAAAAATCTCAGGCTCTTCTTTGAGAACCATATAGTTAAATTTCCCTAACTAATACCATGTAGTTGATACACGTGGTATATCAGCAAAAGTTGTAAACAATAACAGCTCGGGATGGGATTCTACCAGAGAGATTTTGAGAGCGCAACCGTCTGTGACGTGACATAGTCTTTGAGAGTGAGGATTCCGTGTCCACGGGGTGTGGTGCCTTCTTCTCTGTGTCCACGTACGGATGGGATACTACTCATATAAATGGTCAATATGCAAACACTGGTCTGGGACATAACGTCACTCACGTCACAGACGGCTGTCATCCCAAAACAACCCACACGATTATTCCTTAAAACCTTTTGTTGTTATACACGTGGTATACCAGCTACATGGTTTTCGTTAGGGAATTTTAACCACTAGTCGTCAGCCCGTGCGACTGCATGGGCTACTTATTTAGATTACAGCTTAGTAGAACAATTTGGAAAGCATTGGTTTCGAAGATACTTATTTAGAAAAGAACTGACTATGGAATATGATACTTTGTATTCAACTCTTGAAAGTCTATTATTAAAGCACTACTGTTTGTTATTTTAACCATATACACAGATAACATTTCAATTTATTTAATGGTATGATAGTGTTCTTTTTGTTACCCCAGATAATATGGATAGTTTCTTTGACATGCGCCAAAAGGTCATGTAGAAAACGACATGTGAAAAATTTGTTCTCAAAGACTTTTGAAGAAGTTTCGCCATTCGTTAGCTCTCCCAACAATATTAAATATATAAATGTGTTCTGTAGAAAAATGAAATCATGCGAAGATATAACATTCAGATGTTTACAAACAACCACAGACTGAGTTGCACACTACATTCTCAAATTTAGGTCATAATTACATAAGCACTAGTAGAAAACAGGGCTTTGGTTTTTGCCAGATCAGAGCAACAGTCCCGGTCGTGTTACAAACCGGGACTAGTGGGAGCATCAGTCCCGGTTTGAACGGCTGGGACGCTGGTCGGGCCGCAGCAGGCACCAGTCCCGGTTCAGCTGGGACTTTTAGTCCCGGTTTCAGCCACCAACCGGGACTAAAGGGCCTAGCTCCTGGCCCAACCCCTTTAGTCCCGGTTGGTGGCTCTAATCGGGACTAAAGGGGTGCCTTTAGTCCTGGTTCTAGACACCAACCGGGACTAAAAAGATGCCTATATTTATGGGTGCCCCTGCTCGCTCTGTCCTCAATTTTTTGGTCGGCCGACGTGTGGGAGGTGTGTGTTACTCTATTCTCACCTCCTATGCACAAGAGGTGTTTGGTGAAATGCTCGAGCCACACTTAAGCTTTCTCCTCTCCAAGTTCGACCTCCAAACTTCATTTTCCCCAAGATTTTTCTAGGTTTGGCGGTGCACCAACTATCCAAGTGTTCTAAAAGGTTAGTAACTTCATCCTTTCATCTCCCAGTGCTAGTTTAGCTCATTTCAAATGCTCTAGAAGTAGAGTGGTTTGTGTGTTTTAGTGGAGTAGTGTATGTGGGAGTTCTTTTGATTTAGATGCACAATTTAAGCTAAAATGAACTTCTTAGAGTTTGCACATGTGTAGGGTGTCGTCCTCGTCCTCACCGCCATCGACCGCCCGCGCCGATCTTGTCGCCGGCACCACCGTAGAGCCTCTTGTTCTTATCTTCTTTTTAAAAGAAAAAAATTCTTATTTTTACGATTTACATAGCTACTTGTATTATTGTTTGTTATTATATAGTGCCATGGTTTTGGTATCCGCCCCCGCCGGCTCTCATCCGGTCTATGATTCGGATGTAGTATATTATCTTTTATAACTATTTGTTTCATTTAGTGTTTATGACAATTATGCCGACAATGTGACATATATGTTTTTATCTAGGAGATATGTGAACCAGAAATTCCAACTGACCCTCTTGTCGAGAGGTTAAATTTAGTTGAAAAAGAAAATAATTATTTGAAATAAAAAATAAAGAATTAAAGAAGAGAAGATGAAATTGGAGTTGCATGTTGCCGATGTCGTTGATGATCACAAGATCCAGATGGATGCAATGCGCTTGAAGATTAGAAAGATTAGAAAATATGTCATTGATAATGAGGCTTGGTATCATTATGCTGTTGGATCAATTGCTACCTTAGTTGCAATTTTGATCGCATTTGTTTTTGCATTTAAATATTTTACATAGTTATGTGTTAGTTTCAATGTATATTTTAATTAGATGCTCTAGAGAGTTGTATGTTGTTCTATGAGAACTATGTATGCCCTAATGATTGCATCCTCTACCGCGGTGAGTACGAGAATTTGAATGCATGCCTGGTATGTGCTGCATTGCGATATAAGATCAGACGAGATGACCCTGGTGATGTTGAGGGCGAGCGCCCTAGGAAGAGGATACCTGCAAGGTGATGTGGTATGCTCCTATAATACCACGGTTGAAACATCTGTTCAGAAACAAAGAGCATGCTAAGTTGTTGCGGTGGCACCAAGAAGACCGTAAGAAAGACGGGAAGTTGAGAGTACCCGCTGATGGGTCACAGTGGAGAAAAATCGAGAGAAAGTGGCCAGACTTTGCAGGTGATGCAAGGAACTTATGGTTTGCTTTAAGTGTAGATGGCATTAATCCTTTTGGGGAGGAGAATCTATAACCCTCCTCCTTAGTTGTGCATGAAGCGAAAGTTCATTATGATACTGATATGTCTTTGTTGTATCTATAACCTTTGATTGTTTCATGTCAATATTCTACAACTTTAACACACTTTTGACAACATTTAATATGATTTATTGGACTAACATATTGATCCGGTGCCCAGTGCCAATTCCTATTTTTTGCATTTTTTTCTTTCGCAGAATATCCATATCAAATGAAGTCCAAACGCGATAAAAATTTACGTAGAATTATTTTGGAATATATGTGATTTTTGGGACTTGGAATCAATGCGAATGGGGGCCCACAGCCCCCACAAGACATGAGGGCACGCCCTGGTGGGTTGTGCCCTCCTTGGATGTTGGTTGGGTCTCTACTTCGTGCGCAAGGAAGCTTATATCCGGAAAACAGAAGAGTACAGGGGATAGATCCAATCTCTTAGGGGCTCCCGCCCCTCCGCCGCCATGGGGGCCATGGGCTAGAGGGGAACCTCTCCTCCCATCTAGGGGGGAGGCCAAGCAAGAATAAGAATGAGGGGGGCTCCCCCCTCTCTGTCGGTGGCACCGGAGTGCTACCGGGGCAAGGATCGTGACGGCGATCTACATCAACAATCTTGCTACCGTCAACACCAACTCTCTCCCCCCTATGCAGCGGTGTAACACTCCTTCTCCCCGCTATAATCTCTACTTAAAATGGTGATCGACTCCATATATTATTTCCCAATAATCTATGGTTATCCTATGATGTTTGTGTTGGGGAACGTAGTAATTTCAAAAATTTTCCTACGCACACGCAAGATCATGGTGATGTATAGCAACGAGAGGGGAGAGTGTTGTCTACATACCCTTGTAGACCCGAAGCGGAAGCGATCACAACGTAGAGGAAGTAGTCGTCGTTCTCCTCGCGATCCGACCGATCCCGGCGCCGTTACTCCGACGCCCCGAGTTCTTGACACACGTACAGCTCGATGACGCCCCTCGTACTCGATCCAGCCAAGTGTCGAGGGAGAGTTTCACAAGACGACGGCGTGGTGACGATCTTGATGTTTCACGGCGCAGGGCTTCGCTTAAGCTTCATGACGGTATAACCGAGGTGGAATATGGTGGAGGGGGCACCGACACGGCTAAGGAACGATCTCACGATCAACTTGTGTGTTCAAGGTGCCCCCTGCCCCGTATATAAAGGAGCCAGGGGAGGGGCGGCCAAGAGGGGCGCGCCAGGAGTCCTACTCCTCCGGGAGTAGGATTCCCCAATCCTAGTTGGACTAGGATTCCTGAGGGGGAAGAGAGAGGGGGCGGCCCTTCTCCTAGTCCTAGTAGGACTAGGGAAGGGGAGGCGCAGCCACCTTGGGCTGCCCTTCTCCTTTCCACCAAGGCCCATCGAGGCCCATTTACCTCCCGGGGTTCCGTAACCTCCGGTACTCGGTAAATTCCGTTTTAGCCGGAACCATTCGAACTCCAAACATAGGCTTCCAATATATCAATCTTTATGTCTCGACCATTCCGAGACTCCTCGTCATGTCCGTGATCACATCCGGGACTCGAACTCCTTCGTACATCAAAATACATAAAACTCATAATAACCGCCATCGAAACCTTAAGCGTGCGGACCCTACGGTTCGAGAACAATGTAGACATGACCTAGAACTATTCACGGTCAATAACCAACAGCGGGACCTGGATGCCCATATTGGTTCCTACATATTCTACGAAGATCTTTATCGGTCGACCGCATAACAATATCGTTGTTCCCTTTGTCATCGGTATGTTACTTGCCCGAGATTCGATCGTCGGTATCCAATACCTAGTTCAATCTCGTTACCGCAAGTCTCTTTACTCGTTCCGTAATACATCATCTCACAACTAGCTCATTAGTTGTAGTGCTTGCAAGGCTTCAGTGATGTGCATTACCGAGAGGCCCAGAGATACCTCTCCGACAATCGGAGTGACAAAACCTAATCTCAAATACGCCAACCCAACATTTGCCTTTGGAGACACCTGTAGTACTCCTTTATAATCACCCGATTACGTTGTGACGTTTGGTAGCACCAAAGTGTTCCTCCGTAAACGGAGTTGCATAATCTCATAGTTACAGGAACATGTATATGTCATGGATAAAAGCAGTAGCAACATACTAAACGATCGTGTGCTAAGCTAAGGGAATGGGTCATGTCAATCGATCATTCTACTAATGATGTGATCTTGTTAATCAAACAACAACTCTTTGTTTATGGTCAGGAAACATAACCATCTTTGATTAACAAGCTAGTCTAGTAGAGGCATACTAGTGACATATTGTTTTGTCTATGCATTCACACATGTATCATGTTTCCGGTTAATACAATTCTAGCATGAATGATAAACATTTATCATGAAATAAGGAAATAAATAATAACTTTATTATTGCCTCTAGGGCATATTTCCTTCAGTCTCCCACTTGCACTAGAGTCAATAATCTAGATTACATAGTAATGATTCTAACACCCATGGAGTCTTGGTGCTGATCATGTTTTGCTCGTGGAAGAGGCTTAGTCAACGGGTCTGCAACATTCAGATCCGTATGTATCTTGCAAATCTCTATGTCTCCCACCGGACTAAGTCCGGATGGAATTGAAGCGTCTCTTGATGTGCTTGGTCCTCTTGTGAAATCTGGATTCCTTTGCTAAGGCAATTGTTCCATATTGTCACGAAGATTTTCATTGGACCCGATGCACTAGGTATAACACCTAGATCGGATATGAACTCCTTCATCCGCATCCTTCATTAGCTGCTTCCGGCTGCTATGTATTCCGCTTCACATGTAGATCCTGCTCACGACGCTTTGTTTAGAACTGCACCAACCGACAGCTCCTCCGCTTAGTGTAAATACGTATCCGGTCTGCGATTTAGAATCGTCCGGATCGGTGTCAAAGCTTGCATCAACGTAACTGCCACGATGAGCTCTTTGTCACCTCCATATACGAGAAACATATCCTTAGTCCTTTTCGGTATTTCAGATGTTCTTGACCGCTGTCCATGATCCACTCTGGATTACTTTGGTACCTCCTGCTAGGCTTATAGCAAGGCACACATCAGGTCTGGTACACAGATTGCGTACATGATAGAGCCTATGGCTGAAGCATAGGAACATCTTTCATTTTCTCTATCTTCTGCGTGGGTCGGGCATTGAGTCTTACTCAACTTCACACCTTGTAACACAGGCAAGAACCCTTTCTTTGCTTGATCCATTTTGAACTTCTTCAAAATTTTGTCAAGGTATGTGCTTTGTGAAAGTCCAATCAAGCGCCTTGATCTATCTCTATAGATCTTAATGCCCAATATGTAAGCAGCTTCACCGAGGTCTTTCATTGAAAAACTCTTATTCAAGTATCCCTTTATGCTATCCAGAATTCTATATCATTTCCGATCAGCAATATGTCATCCACATATAATATCGAAATGCTACAGAGCTCCCACTCACTTTCTTGTAAATACAGGCTTCTCCAAAAGTCAGACAAACCCAAATGCTTTGATCACACTATCAAAGCGTTTATTCCAACTCCGAGATGCTTGCACCAGTCCATAGATGGATCGCTGGAGCTTGCATACTTTGTTAGCTCCTTTGGATTGATAAAACCTTCGGTTGCATCATATACAACTCTTCTTCCGTAAATCCATTCAGAATGCAGTCTTTACATCCATTTGCCAAATTTCATAATCATAAAATGCGCAATTGCTAACATGATTCGGACGGACTTAAGCATCGCTACGGGTGAGAAGGTCTCATCGTAGTCAACCCTTGAACTTGTCGAAAACCTTTTGCGACAAGTCGAGCTTTATAGACGATAACATTACCGTCGTCGTCGGTCTTCTTCTTGAAGATCCACTTGTTTTCTATTGCTTGCCTACCCTCGGGCAAGTCAACCAAAGTCCATACTTTGTTTTCATACATGGATCCCATCTCAGATTTCATGGCCTCAAGCCATTTTGTGGAATCTGGGCTCACCATCGCTTCTTCATAGTTCGTAGGTTCATCATGATCTAGTAGCATGACTTCCAGAACAGGATTACCGTACCATTCTGGTGCGGATCTTACTCTGGTTGATCTACGAGGTTCTGCAGTAACTTGATCTGAAGTTTCATGATCAACATCATCAACTTCCTCACTACTTGGTGTAGATGTCTCAGAAACTGGTTTCTGCGACGAACTACTTTCAAGTAAGGGAGAAGGTACTATTACCTCATCAAGTTCCACTTTCCTCCCACTCACTTCTTTCGAGAGAAACTCCTTCTCTAGAAAGGATCCATTCTTAGCAACGAATGTCTTGCCTTCGGATCTGTGATAGAAGGTGTACCCAACTGTTTCCTTTGGGTATCCTATGAAGACACATTTCTCCGATTTGGGTTCGAGCTTATCAGGTTGAAGCTTTTTCACATAAGCATCGCATCCCCAAACTTTAAGAAACGACAACTTTGGTTTCTTGCTAAACCACAGTTCATAAGGTGTCGTCTCAACGGATTTCGACGGTGTTCTATTTAGTGTGAATGCGGCTGTCTCTAGAGCATAACCCCAAAACGATAGCGGTAAATCTGTAAGAGACATCATAGATCGCACCATATCTAGTAAAGTGCGATTATGACGCTCGGACACACCATTACGCTGTGGTGTTCCGGGTGGCGTGAGTTGCGAAACTATTCCGCATTGTTTCAAATGTAGACCAAACTCGTAACTCAAATATTCACCTCCACGATCAGATCGTAGAAACTTAATTTTCTTGTTACGATGATTTTCAACTTCACTCTGAAATTCTTTGAACTTTTCAAACGTTTCAGACTTATGTTTCATTAAGTAGATATACCCGTATCTGCTTAAGTCATCTGTGAAGGTGAGAAAATAACGATATCCGCCACGAGCCTCAACATTCATCGGACCACATACATCTGTATGTATGATTTCCAACAAATCTGTTGCTCTCTCCATAGTACCGGAGAACGGTGTTCTAGTCATCTTGCCCATGAGGCACGGTTCGCAAGTTCCAAGTGATTCATAATCAAGTGACTCCAAAAGTCCATCAGTATGGAGTTTCTTCATGCGCTTTTCACCGATATGACCTAAACGGCAGTGCCACAAATAAGTTGCACTATCATTATCAACTCTGCATCTTTTGGTTTCAACATTGTGAATATGTGTATCACTACTATCGAGATTCATAAGAAATAGACCACTCCTCAAGGGTGCATGACCATAAAAGATATTACTCATATAAATAGAACAACCATTATTCTCTGATTTAAATGAATAACCGTCTCGCATCAAACAAGATCCAGATATAATGTTCATGCTCAACGCAGGCACCAAATAACAATTATTTAGGTCTAAAACTAATCCCGAAGGTAGATGTAGAGGTAGCGTGCCGACCGCGATCACATCGACTTTGGAACCATTTCCCACGCGCATCGTCACCTCGTCCTTTCCCAGTGTTCGCTTAATCCGTAGTCCCTGTTTCGAGTTGCAAATATTAGCAACAGAACCAGTATCAAATACCAGTGCTATCTGCGAGCTCTAGTAAGGTACACATCAATAACATGTATATCACATATACCTTTGTTCACCTTGCCATCCTTCTTATCCGCCAAATACTTGGGGCAGTTCCGCTTCCAAAGTCCATCGCTTGCGGTAGAAGCACTCGATTTCAGGCTTAGGTCCAGACTTGGGTTTCTTCTCCGAGCAGCAACTTGCTTGCTGTTCTTCTTGAAGTTCCTTCTTCTTCCCTTTGCCTTTCTTCTTGAAACTAGTGGTCTTATTGACCATCAACACTTGATGCTCCTTTTGATTTCTACCTCCGCAGCCTTTAGCATTTCAAGAGCTCGGTATAGTCTTTACTAACCCTTGCATATTATAGTTCATCACGAAGCCTTTGTAGCTTGGTGGCGGTGATTGGAGAATTCATCAATGACACAATCATCCGGAAGATTAACTCCCAATTGTGTCAAGTGATTGTAGTACCCAGACATTCGAGTATATGCTCACTAATGAACTGTTCTCCTCCATCTTGCAGCTATAGAACTTATTGGAGACTTCATATCTCTCAATCCGGGCATTCTGTTGGAATATTAACTTCAACTCTGGAACATCTCATATGCTCCATGACGCTCAAAACGTCGTTGAAGTCCCGGTTCTAAGCCGTAAAGCATGGCACACTGAACTATAGAGTAGTCATCAGCTTTGCTCGCCAGACGTTCACAACATCCGGCGTTGCTCAAAGAAGCAGGCCTGTCACCTAGCGGTGCATCCAGACGTAGCTCTTACGTGCAGCAATGAGGATGATCCTCAAATTACGGACCCAGTCCGTGTAATTGCTACCATCATCTTTCAACTTTGCTTTCTCAAGGAACGCATTAAAATTCAACGGAACAACAAAGACGAGCCATCTATCTACAATCAAACATAAACAAGCAAGATACTATCAGGTACTAAGTTCATGATAAATTTAAGTTCAATTAATCATATTACTTAAGAACTCCCACTTAGAAAGACATCTCTAGTCATCCAAGTGATCACGTGATCCAAATCAACTAAACCATGACCGATCATCACGTGAAATGGAGTAGTTTTCAATGGTGAACATCTTATGTTGATCATATCTACTATATGATTCACGCCGACCTTTCGGTCTCCGTGTTCCGAGGCCATATCTGCATATGCTAGGCTCGTCAAGTATAACCTGAGTATTCTGCGTGTGCAAAACTGGCTTGCACCCGTTGTAGATGGACGTAGAGCTTATCACACCCGATCATCACGTGGTGTCTGGGCACGACGAACTTTGGCAACGGTGCATACTCGGGGAGAACACTTCTTGATTATTTAGTGAGAGATCATCTTATAATGCTACCGTCAATCAAAGCAAGATAAGATGCATAAAAGGATAAACATCACATGCAAATCAATATAAGTGATATGATATGGTCATCATCATCTTGTGCTTCACGATCTCCATCTTGCAGCACCACCATGATCACCATCGTCACCGGCGCGACACCTTGATCTCCATCGCAGCATCGTTGTCGCCTCGCCAAACTTATGCTATTACGACTATCGCTACCGCTTAGAGATAAAGTAAAGCATTACAGGCGATTGCATTGCATACAATAAAGCGACAACCATATGGCTCCTGCCAGATTGCCGATAACTTCGGTTACAAAACATGATCATCTCATACAATAAAATATATCATCACGCCTTGACCATATCACATCACAACATGCCCTGCAAAAACAAGTTAGACGTCCTCTACTTTGTTGTTGCAAATTTTACGTGGCTGCTACGGGCTTAAGCAAGAACCAGTCTCACCTCGCATCAAAACCACAACGATACTTTGTCAAATAGACTCCGTTTAACCTTCTTCAAGGACCGGGCGTAGCCACACTCGTTCAACTAAAGTGAGAGAGACAGCACCCACCAGTCACCTTTAAGCAACGAGTGCTCACAGCGGTGAAACCAGTCTCGCGTAAGCGTACGCGTAATGTCGGTCTGGGCCGCTTCATCTCACAATACCGCTGAACCAAAGTATGACATGCTGGTAGGTAGTATGACTTGTATCGCCCACAACTCACTTGTGTTCTACTCGTGCAAAACATCAAACCATAGAAAAACCTGGCTCTGATACCACTGTTGGGGAACGTAGTAATTTCAAAAATTTTCCTACGCACACGCAAGATCATGGTGATGTATAGCAACGAGAGGGGAGAGTGTTGTCTACATACCCTTGTAGACCCGGCGAAGCGATCACAACGTAGAGGAAGTAGTCGACGTTCTCCTCGCGATCCGACCGATCCCGCGCCGTTACTCGACGCCCCGAGTTCTTGACACACGTACAGCTCGATGACGCCCCTCGACTCGATCCAGCCAAGTGTCGAGGGAGAGTTTCACAAGACGACGACGGCAGGTGACGATCTTGATGTTTCACGGCGCGAGGGCTTCGCTTAAGCTTCATGACGGTATAACCGAGGTGGAATATGGTGGAGGGGGCACCGCACACGGCTAAGGAACGATCTCACGATCAACTTGTGTGTTCCAAGGTGCCCCCTGCCCCGTATATAAAGGAGACAGGGGGAGGGGCGGCCCAAGAGGGGCGCGCCAGGAGTCCTACTCCTCTGGGAGTAGGATTCCCCCAATCCTAGTTGGACTAGGATTCCTGAGGGGGAAAGAGAGAGGGGGGGCCCTCTCCTAGTCCTAGTAGGACTAGGGAAGGGGAGGCGCAGCCACCTTGGGCTGCCCTTCTCCTTTCCACCAAGGCCCATCGAGGCCCATTTACCTCCCGGGGTTCCGTAACCTCCGGTACTCCGAAATTCCGTTTTACCGGAACCATTCGAACTCCAAACATAGGCTTCCAATATATCAATCTTTATGTCTCGACCATTCCGAGACTCCTCGTCATGTCCGTGATCACATCCGGGACTCCGAACTCCTTCGGTACATCAAAATACATAAAACTCATAATAACTGTCATCGAAACCTTAAGCGTGCGGACCCTACGGTTCGAGAACAATGTAGACATGACCTAGAACTATTCACGGTCAATAACCAACAGCGGGACCTGGATGCCCATATTGGTTCCTACATATTCTACGAAGATCTTTATCGGTCAGACCGCATAACAATATACGTTGTTCCCTTTGTCATCGGTATGTTACTTGCCCGAGATTCGATCGTCGGTATCCAATACCTAGTTCAATCTCGTTACCGGCAAGTCTCTTTACTCGTTCCGTAATACATCATCTCACAACTAGCTCATTAGTTGTAGTGCTTGCAAGGCTTCAGTGATGTGCATTACCGAGAGGGCCCAGAGATACCTCTCCGACAATCGGAGTGACAAAACCTAATCTCGAAATACGCCAACCCAACATTTGCCTTTGGAGACACCTGTAGTACTCCTTTATAATCACCCGATTCGTTGTGACGTTTGGTAGCACCAAAGTGTTCCTCCGGTAAACGGGAGTTGCATAATCTCATAGTTACAGGAACATGTATATGTCATGGATAAAAGCAGTAGCAACATACTAAACGATCGTGTGCTAAGCTAAGGGAATGGGTCATGTCAATCAGATCATTCTACTAATGATGTGATCTTGTTAATCAAACAACAACTCTTTGTTTATGGTCAGGAAACATAACCATCTTTGATTAACAAGCTAGTCTAGTAGAGGCATACTAGTGACATATTGTTTTGTCTATGCATTCACACATGTATCATGTTTCCGGTTAATACAATTCTAGCATGAATGATAAACATTTATCATGAAATAAGGAAATAAATAATAACTTTATTATTGCCTCTAGGGCATATTTCCTTCAGTTTGAGTATATCCGTTTTGTCCTATGGGTTAATCGTGATCTTGGTTGGTATGAGTGTATATTTTATTTATGGTGTTGTCCTGCGGTGTGCCCTCTGTCTCATGCAAACGTGAGGGGTCCCCGCTATAGGGTGTTGCAATACTTTCATGTTTTGCTTTATTGTCGGTTGCCGGGGTGACAGCAGCGTGGACACGGATAAGTGGGTTATGGTTTATGGGAGTAAAGAGGACTTGATACTTAATGCTATGGTTGGGTTTCACGACCTAATGATCTTTAGCAGTTGCGAATGCTTGCTAGGGATCCAATCATAAGTGCATATGATCCAAGTAAAGGAAGTATGTTAGCTCATGCCTCTCCCTTATACAAAATTGCATGAATGGTTACCGGTCTAGTTATCGATTACCTAGGGACAAAAGACCTTCTTGTTGACAAAAGCTATCTACTTTTATTACCTCGCAATTTATTCTTAGCTTTATTCTCGCAAAGTACTCTTATTCTTATTCCTACAAAATAGTTTCATACTAGTTTAGGTAAAGCAAACGTCAAGTGTGCGTAGAGTTGTATTGGTGGTCGATAGAACTTGAGGGAATATTTGTTCTACCTTTACCTCCTCATTGGGTTCGACACTCTTCTTTATCGAAGAAGGCTACAAATGACCCCCCCTATACTTGTGGGTTATCAATACCTTTTTCTGGCGCCTTTGCTGGGGATCAATAGCGTGGGGTGAATATTCTCGTGTGTGCTTGTTTGCTTTATCACTAAGTAGTTTTTTTATTTCCTGTCCAAAGTTGTTCTCTATCTTTAATTAGTTATGGATATGGAACACGAAACACCAAAAAAATTAGTTGTACTTGCTACTCATGGAGATGGGGAACCTCCTTGATGTCTACTACACAACCTTCTTCTTGTAGACGTTGTTGGGCCTCCAAGTGCAGAGGTTTGTAGGACAGTAGAAAATTTCCCTCAAGTGGATGACCTAAGGTTTATCAATCTGTGGGAGGTGTAGGATGACAATGGTCTCTCTCAAGCAACCCTGCAACCAAATAACAAAGAGTCTCTTGTGTCCCCAACACACCCAATACAATGGTAAATTGTATAGGTGCACTAGTTCGGCGAAGAGATGGTGATACAAATCCAATATGGATGGCAGATATAGGTTTTTGTAATCTGAAAATATAAAAAAAGCAAGGTAGCAAGCTGTAAACGTGAGAAGAAACGGTATTGCAATGCTTCGAAACAAGGCCTAGGGTTCATACTTTCACTAGTGCAAGTTCTCTCAACAATGATAACATAACTAGATCATATAACAATACCTAAGCATGCAACAAAGAGTCACTCCAAAGTCACTAATAGCGGAGAACAAACGAAGAGATTATTGTAGGATATGAAACCACCTCAAAGTTATCCTTTCTGATCGATCTATTCAAAAGTCCGTAGTAAGATAACACGAAGCTATTCTTTCCGTTCAATCCATCCTAGAGTTCGTACTAGAATAACACCTTAAGACACAAATCAACCAAAACCCTAATGTCACCTAGATACTCCAATGTCACCTCAAGTATCCGTGGGTATGATTATACGATATGCATCACACAATCTCAGATTCATCTATTCAACCAACACAAAGAAGTTCAAAGAGTGCCCCAAAGTTTCTACCAGAAAGTCAAGACGAAAATGTGTGCCAACCCCTATGCATAAGTTCACAAGGTCACTGAACCCGCAAGTTGTTCACCAAAACATACATCAAGTAGATCACGTAAATATCACATTGTCACCACAGATAAGCACATGCAAGACATAAATCAAGTGTTCTCAAATCCTTAAAGACTCAATCCGATAAGATAACTTCAAAGGGAAAACTCAATCCATTACAAGAGAGTAGAGGGGGAGAAACATCATAAGATCCAACTATAATAGCAAAGCTCGCGGTACATCAAGATCGTGCCATATCAAGAACACGAGAGAGAGAGAGAGAGAGAGAGAGAGAGAGAGATCAAACACATAGCTACTGGTACATACACTCAGCCCTGAGGGTGAACTACTCCCTCCTTGTCATGGAGAGCGCCGGGATGATGAAGGTCGCCACCGGTCATGATTCCCCCCTCCGGCATGGTGTCGGAACAGGGTCCCAATTGGTTTTTGGTGGCTACAGTGGCTTGCGGCGGCGGAACTCCCGATCTAGGTTATTTTCTGGGGGTTTCTGTATTTATAGGAATTTTTGGCGTCGGGAACAAGTCAGGGGGTCTCCGAGTCATCCACGAGGCAGGGGGGCGTGCCCTCCACCCTCATGGATGGCTCGGGACTCTTCTGGCCTAACTCTTTTACTCCGGGGGCTTCTTTTGGTCCATAAAATCCATCAAAAATTGGCACGTCAATTGGACTCCGTTTGGTATTCCTTTTCTGTAGAACTCAAAAACAAGGAAAAACAGAAACTCGCACTCAGCTCTAGGTTAATAGGTTAGTCCCAAAAATTATATAAAATAGCATATAAATGCATATAAAATATCTAAGATGGATAATATAATAGCATGAATACTTCATAAATTATAGATACGTTGGAGACGTATCAGCATCCCCAAACTTAATTCCTGCTCGTCCTCGAGTAGGTAAATGATAGAAGAAATAATTTATGAAGTGTGAATGCTAGCAGGTGCACAAGTTTGATCAATGATAATTTCAATCACCTTTTCTAGCATCATTATATGTCGTAACAGTAGCTCATCTCATAAAACTTCTCATGATCAAGTAACAAGCTATTCACATGTTAAAGCATAAACCATAAACTCTCTTGAAAACTAACAAACTTTGTTCTCAGTCATCAAACAATTGCAATTCATCTTATTTTTAGGAAGGGTCTATGTAAGAGCTTTGATTTAGCAAATCCCACAACTCAACTATCATATAGTCTTCCATGATTGCTACCACTCAAAGCATATTTTTAGAACAAATAGCATCCATCGAACACAGAGAAAGATAGGGGCTTAATGTTTCGCCTCAACTTACTTATCATATAGATAATTGTCAACAATAACAATTCATGATCAAATATATTTGAATGACCATATATGCTTAGATCTTTCCCCATCACATGATGCTTGTCAACTAAGAGTAGGTTGGAATGAGAAGGAATACTACTGACAATTGCATAAAATTAAAAGATAGGCCCTTCGCAGAGGGAAGCAGGGATTTACAGAGGTGCCAGAGCTTGAAGCTTTTAAAACAGAGATGAAAATAATTTTGAGAGGTATGCTTTCATTGTCAACATAACAACCAAGAGTTCCCAATATCTTCCATACTAGATACATTATAGGCGGTTCCCAAACAGAATGGTAAATTTTTTACTCCCCCACCACCAACAAGCACATTCCACGGCTGGTCCGAAACAACGGGTACCGTCCAACTATCAACAATCCTAGGGGAGTTTTGTTTGGAATTATATTTGATTTGATTTGAGCATGGAACTGGGCATCCCAGTTACTAGCCATTTTCTCGTGAATAATGAGCAGAGTCCACTCATCGTGAGAATAACCCACCTAGCATGGAAGATACTGACAGCCCCTAGTCGCTACATGAGCAATTCAGGCATACAAAATAGATTATTATTTGAAGATTTAGAGTTTGGCACATGCAAATTTACTTGGAACGGTAGGTAAATACCGCATATAGGTAGATATGGTGGACACTAATGGCATGGTTCAAGGATTTTGGATGCACAAGCAGTATTCCCGCTTAGTACAGAAATTTTGGCTAGCAAAGGATTCTAAATAGCAAGCACCACATGTTGGAGGATCTATAACAATATAACTTATATACAAATATACCCAACATAACTCATTAAGTTGTCTTCCTTGTCCAACTTCAACTAATTTGATCAAGTTTGAAAATAATTAATGGGGCTCACAATCATAGAGGGTGTCCAAGATAGTATATTTATATGTGAAATCTCTCTTCCTTCAATATACTTTCATGAATTGTTCAAGTGACCAATACTATGTTTGCCAACTTTCAATAAATTTACCACCTATACTTCTTATATGTGAAGTCATTACTCCCCATGGGATAAACATACGGACATATATAATTTCAGATTTATGATATTTAAATCATTCAACCATTTACTCATAGGATATAAGTGAAGCACACAAGTAAATGACAAACTACTCCAAAAAGATATAATTGAAGATAAATGAGTAGTTAAATAATTATGTAGCTATGTGAAGACTCTCTCTCATTTAAGAATTTTGTATCCAATGTATTTTATTCAAGCAGCAAGCAAAGCAAAATAAAATGACATTGCAATGATATCACAACTCATGTGAAGAAGCAAAAACTTAGGCTCAACCAAGGCTAACCGATACTTGTTGATGAAGAAAGGTGGGATGCCAACCGGGGCATCCCCAAGCTTAGATGCTTTAGACTTATTGAAATATTATTTTGGGATTCCTTGGGCATCCCCAAGCTTGAGCTTTTGTGTCTCCTTAATTCCTCTCATATCATGGCTTCCCTAAATCTTCAAAAAAAAAAACTTCATCCACACGAAACTCAACAAAAACTTGTGAGATAAGTTAGTATAAACCAATGCAAAAACCTTATCATTCTCTATTGTAGCAAATCACAAAAATTATTATTCCACATTGCATACTATATGTATCTGCATGTTTAATACTCCTATCCTCAAATAGAATCATTAAACAAGCAAACATATGCAAACAATGCAAACATAACAACAATCTGCCAAAACAGTACAGTTTGTAAAGAATGCAAGAGTATCAATACTTCCCTAACTCCAAAAATTATGAAAATTTACCACACAGTAGAAAATTTATCAAAGCTCAATATGCAAAAAGTTTCAACATTTTATCATATTCTGACTTTTCTAGGGAATTTTTGCAACAACGATAAACTTTCTGTTTTGAAACAGCAACATGTATACTTGCAAAATAAGCATGGTAAGGGCTATCCTTGAAATTTTTATTGAAAAGAAAGATGCAAAACATTATTCTAAATAACAGCAAGAAAATCCTAACAAAAGAAAGTGATGCTCCAAGCAAAACACATATCATGTGGTGAATAAAAATAGAGCTCCAAGTAAAGTTACCGATGAACGAAGACGAAAGAGGGGATGCCATCCGGGGCATCCCAAAGCTTAGGCTCTTGGTTGTACTTGAATATTACCTTGGGGTGCCTTGGGAATCCCCAAGCTTAGGCTCTTGCCACTTCTTATTCCATAGTCCATCGAATCTTTACCCAAAACATGAGAACTTCACAATACAAAACTCAACAGAAAACTCGTAAGCTCCGTTAGTATAAGAAAATAAATCACCACTTTTCGTACTGTTGTGAACTCATTATAAATTCATATTTGTGTAATATCGACTGTATTGCAACTTCTTTGTGGTTCATACCCTCCGATACTACTCATAGATTCATCAAAATAAGCAAACAACACATAGAAAACAGAATCTGTCAAAAACAGAACAGCCTGTAGTTATTTATAACTCTCGAATACTTCTGTACCTCCAAAAATCCTGAGGAATTTGTAAGTCCTAAGAAATTTGTTTATTAATCTTCTGCAAAAAGAATCAACAGAAAAGCACTTTCCTGTGATTTATGAAAATTAGTTTGGTGCGCGCAAAAGTTTCTGTTTTTCAGGAAGATCAAATTAACTATCACCATAAGCCATCCCAATGGTCTTACTTGTCACTTTATTGAAACACAGTAGGGGTAAATATTGGGTTGTGTCCCAACAAGCGCTTTTCTTTAATGCCTTTTTAGCTAGGCATGATGATTTCAATGATGCTCACATAAAAGATAAGATTTGAAACATAAAGAGAGCATCATGAAGAATATAACTAGCACATTTAAGCCTAACCCACTTCCTATGCATAGGGATTTTGTGAGCAAACAACTTATGGCAAAAATCAACTAGCATAGGAAAGCAAAACAAGCATAACTTCAAGATTTTCAACACATAGAGAGGAAACTTGATATTATTGCAATTCCTACAAGCATATGTTCCTCCCTCATAATAATTTTCTGTAGCATCATGAATGAATTAAACAATATAACTATCACATAAAGCACTATTTTCATGATGCACAAGCATAAAATTTTTATTACTCTCCACATAAGAAAATTTCTTCTCATGAATAGTAGTGGGAGCAAACTCATCAAAATAACTATTATTTGAGGCACAATCCATTGAAAATTAAAATCAAGATGACAAGTTTCATGGTTATCATTGTTCTTTATAGCATACATGTCATCACAATAATGATCATATATAGGAACTTTATTCTCATAATCAATTGGAACCTCTTCCATAATAGTGGATTCATCATTAAATAAACTCATGATCTCCTGAAATCCACTTTCATCAATAGAATCATCATAAATAGGAGGAATATGCTTTCATCATAATAAATATTCTCATCAAAACTTGGGGGACTAAAAATATCATCTTCATAAAACATAGCATCCCCAAGCTTGTGGCTTTTCATGTCATTAGCATCATGGATATTCAAGGAATTCATACTAACAACATTGCAATCATTCTGATCATTCAAAGATTTAGTGCAAAACATTCTAATGCATTCTTCCACTAGCAATTGAGCACAATTATCGGAATCCTTATTTTCACGGAAAACATTAAAAACATGAACCATATGAGGCACCCTCAATTCCATTTTTTTGTAGTTTTCTTTTGTAGACTAAACTAGTGATAAAGCAATAAACTAAAAGATCCGATTGCAAGATCTAAAGATATACCTTCAAGCACTCACCTCCCCGGCAAAGACGCCAGAAAAGAGCTTAGTTGACGGGGTGTTAGTGCTGCTTACCTCGCCTCCCCGGCGACGGCGCCAGAAAAGAGCTTGATGTCTACCACACAACCTTCTTCTTGTAGACGTTGTTGGGCCTCCAAGTGCAGAGGTTTGTGCGATAGTAGCAAATTTCCCTCAGGTGGATGACCTAAGGTTTATCAATCTGTGGGAGGCGTAGGATGAAGATAGTCTATCTCAAGCAACCCTGCAACCAAATAACAAAGAGTCTCTTGTGTCCCCAACACACCCAATACAATGGTAAATTGTATAGGTGCACTAGTTCGGCGAAGAGATGGTGATACAAGTGCAATATGGATGGTAGATATAGGATTTTGTAATCTGAAAATATAAAAAAGCAATGTAGCAAGCTATAAACGTGAGCAGAAACGGTATTCAATGCTTCGAAACAAGGCCTAGGGTTCATACTTTCACTAGTGCAAGTTCTCTCAACAATGATAACATAACTAGATCATATAACAATCCCTCAACATGCAACAAAGAGTGACTCCAAAGTCACTAATAGCGAAGAACAAATGAAGAGATTATTGTAGGGTACGAAACCACCACAAAGTTATCCTTATTGATCAATCTATTCAAGAGTCCGTAGTAAAATAACACGAAGCTATTCTTTCCGTTCGATCTATCCTAGAGTTCATATTAGAATAACACCTTAAGACACAAATCAGCCAAAACCCTAATGTCACCTAGATACTCCAATGTCATCTCAAGTATCCGTGGGTATGATTATACGATATGCATCACACAATCTCAGATTTACCTATTCAACCAACACAAAGAACTTCAAAGAGTGCCCCGGAGTTTCTACCGAAGAGTCAATACCAAAACGTGTGCCAACCCCTATGCATAAGTTCACAAGGTCACTGAACCCGCAAGTTGGTCACTAAAACAAACATCAAGTAGATCACGTAAATATCCCATTGTCACCACAGATAAGCACATGCAAGACATACATCAAGTGTTCCCAAATCCTTATAGACTCAATCTGATAAGATAAATTCAAAGGGAAAACTCAATCCATTACAAGAGAGTAGAGGCGGAGAAACATCATACGATCGAACTATAATAGCAAAGCTCACGGTACATCAAGATCGTGCCAAATCAAGAACACGAGAGAGAGAGAGAGAGAGAGAGAGGGAGTGAGTGAGAGAGAGAGAGCGGGAGAGAGAGAGAGAGAGATCAAACACATAGCTACTGGTACATACCCTCAGCCCTGAGGGTGAACTACTCCCTCCTCGTCATGGAGAGCGCCTGGATGATGAAGATGGCCACCGGTGATGATTCCCCCTCCGGCATTGTGCCGGAACAGGGTCCCGATTGGGTTTTGGTGGCTACAATGGCTTGCGGCGGGGAATTCCTATCTAGCTTATTTTCTGGGGGTTTCTGTATTTTTAGGAATTTTTGGCGTCAGGAACAAGTCAGGGGGGTCTCTGAGTCATCCACGAGGCATGGGGCGCGCCCAGGGGGGTAGGGCGCGCCCTCCACCCTCGTGGATGGCTTGGGACTCTTCTGGCCCAACTATTTTACTCCGGGGGCTTCTTTTGGTCCATAAAAATTCATCAACAATTGATACGTCAATTGCACTTCGTTTGGTATTCCTTCTCCGTAAAACTCAAAAACAAGGAAAAAACAAAAACTGGCACTGGGCTCTAGGTTAATAGGTTAGTCCCAAAAATCATATAAAATAGCATATAAATGCATATAAAACATCTAAGATGGATAATATAATAGCATGAATACTTCATTAATTATAGATACGTTGGAGACGTCAAGATCGTGCCAAATCAAGAACACGAGAGAGAGAGAGAGAGAGAGAGAGAGGGAGGGAGGGAGAGAGAGAGAGGGATAGAGAGAGAGAGATAGATAGAGAGAGAGAGAGATCAAACACATAGCTACTGGTACATACCCTCAGCCCTGAGGGTGAACTACTCCCTCCTCGTCATGGAGAGCGCCGGGATGATGAAGATGGCCACCGGTGATGATTCCCCCCTCCGGCATTGTGCCAGAACAGGGTCCCGATTGGGTTTTGGTGGCTATAATGGCTTGCGGCGGTGAACTCCTATCTAGCTTATTTTCTGGGGGTTTCTGTATTTTTAGGAATTTTTGGCATCGGGAACAAGTCAGGGGGGTCTCTGAGTCATCCACGAGGCATGGGGCGCGCCCAGGGGGTTAGGGCGCGCCCAGGGGGGTAGGGCGCGCCCTCCACCCTCGTGGATGGCTCGGGACTCTTCTGGCCCAACTATTTTACTCCGGGGGCTTCTTTTGGTCCATAAAAAATCATCAACAATTGATACGTCAATTGGACTCCGTTTGGTATTCCTTCTCTGTAGAACTCAAAAACAAGGAAAAAACAAAAATTGGCACTGGGCTCTAGGTTAATAGGTTAGTCCCAAAAATCATATAAAATAGCATATAAATGCATATAAAACATCTAAGATGGATAATATAATAGCATGAATACTTCATTAATTATAGATACGTTGGAGACGTATCACTCCTAAAACCCTTGATGCTCGTTATGAGAAAAATATTAAACACTACTTTGATAATCTTGAGAAAACCCCATTCAACATGATAATGGGAGACATATTGGATCAACATGAAATTGATATGTTGCATTGGTATGCTTGGAATTTATGCTAGAGATATGATTTTACTTGTTGCTCTAGGGTGAATGCTCCACACCTTCCCTTTACATGCAAATTTAATGATAATGAAACCTTAGCTTCTTATTCTAATGGTAGATATGATTACTATGATGTGGAACAAATAGAAGAATTTGTTGCTTTTAAGGGTGCTTATGAAATTGAATCTTTGTTTGAAAAGTATGAAGATTTTGATGATTCAGTTTATATACCTAATTTTTTTTGCTATACATAAATATTGCTATGATAATTATAAATGCAATTCCAATATTGATATATTTGTTGAGAAAGTCTCTACTGTCCAAGAAGACACTAATATTTTGCAGGAAACTATGGAAGAAGAAATTGATGAAACTGTGAGCTCATTGGATGAAAAAGATGAGGAGGAGAGCAGGGAACAAGCGGAGGAAGAGCGGATTGATCACCTGTGCCCACCTTCTAATGAGAGAAACTCTTCAACCCATACATTGTTTAATGCCCCTTCATTCTTACCGAAGGATGAATGCTATGATAATTGCTATGATCCTGTTGATTCATTTGAAATATCCCTTTTTGATCAACTTGATGCTTGATATGCTTGTGGCCATGATGCCAATATGTATTTTGCTTATGGAGATGAACTTGCTATAGTTCCTTATATTAAGAATGAAATTGTTAATATTGTACCTACACATGATAGTCCTATTATCTTTTTGAATTCTCCAAACTACACTATATCGGAGAAGTTTGCACTTATTAAGGATTACATTGATGGGTTGCCTTTTACCGTCACACATGATGATTTTGATGAATATAATATGCATGTGCTTTCTGCTCCTACTTGCAGTTATTATGAGAGGGGAACTATATATCCACCTCTCTATGTTTCCAACACGATAAAATTGCAAGAAACTGCTTATGCTATCTATTGGCCTTTAATTGATGTGCATGAATTTTTCTTGTATGCCATGCCGAAGTCATATATGTTGCTTTGTGCTCACTACTAAATTAAAATCATTGTTAATTAAAATCGGCTTTGATATACCTTGGGATCCGGGTGGATCCATTACTTGAGCACTTTATGCCTAGCCTAATGGCTTTAAAGGAAGCGCTGCGAGGAAGACAACACGAAAGTTTTAGGGAGTCATTTATTTCTGTTGAGTGCTTTTATATTGTTTTAAAACAAAAAAAATATAGAGGGGAACCTAAAAACTTTTTCAAAAAGAGAAGCGATTGAAAGGTGATGCATTGGAGAAGTGAGGGTCGACATTGAACACTTGTGTTCATGTTCATGGAAACAATGTAAATTTTTCATGGAAGTTTCTCACAAAAATAGTTATTCCCTTGTACATATCCGTTGTACTATAAAAATAATGTGCCAAGATTTTCCTTTAGGATAATTAGATTGGTTGTTGGTATGTGCGGTGCAAAAAACAGAAACTTTGGCTGTAGTGCGCGATTTTACATTTTTTACTCGAAAGTAGAAAGTTTCTGAAACGCTGTGCATAGTATTTCTATACAAATTGTTTATTTTGTCCTAATTTTTCAGAATTTTGAGAGTTACAGAAGTATGGTAGATATTCAGATTGCTACAGACTGTCGTGTTTAACACAGATTCTATTTTTGATGCATTGTTTTGCTTGTTTCGATGAAATTATCGATTCTATCTGTGGTCTAAGCAATTGAAAAGTTATAAAACAGTAGCTACAATGAAAAACAAAATATTAATTGGTTTGCAATAGTACTTAGAGTAGTGATTTGCTTTATTACACTAACAGATCTTGCCCAGCTTTCTGTTGAGTTTTGTGTGGATGAAGTGATCAAAGATCGAGGAGGTCTCGATGTGAGGAGAGGAGGATAGGAAAGTGTTCAAGCTTAGGGATGCCCAAGGCACCCCAAGTAAATATCCAAGGATACTCAAGCTTCTAAGCTTGGGGATGCCCCGGAAGGCATCCCATCTTTCTTCAACAAGTAACTGTATGTTTTCGTCTTCGTTTCATTCACATGATATGTGCAAATCTTGGAGCGTCTTTTGCGTTTAGTTTTCCTTTTTCTTTTATGCACCATGATGGTACGAGATAGTCCATGGTCGATTTATAGAATGCTCATTGCACTTCACTTATATCTTTTGAGTATGGCGTTATAGAATGCTTCATGTGCTTCACCTATATCATTTGAAGTTTGGATTGTCTCTTTCTCTTCACATAGAAAACCTTTATTTGAAGAATGCTCTCTTTCTTCACTTATATTTATTAGAGCATGATATTTTGTAGAAATAAATAAACTCTCTTGCTTCAATTATATCTATTTAGAAAATTAATAGGAATTGGTCATTTGCATGGTTAGTCATAAAATCCTACATAAAAGTTGTGGATCACTGAGTATGATATGTTTGATTCCTTGCAATAGTTTTGTGATATAGAGATGGAATATGTGGGAGGTACTAGTAAATAATTGTGGTTAATAAGAATATTACTGTTAAGGTTTGTGATTCTCGAAGCTTGCAAGTATAGTCTCTCGTTATGCTATGAGTTGGAGGATGATTTATTATTAATTTTCTTCCTTATGAGTGGCGGTCGAGGACCAGCGATGGTGTTTTCCTACCAATCTATCCCCCTAGGGGCATGAGTAGTAGTACTTTGTGTCGAGGGCTAATAAAATTTTGCAATAAGTATGAGTTCTTTATGACTAATGTGAGTCCATGGATTATACACACTCTTACCTTTTTGCAATTTGCTAGCCTCTATGGTACCATGCATTGCCCTTTCTCACCTCGAGAGTCAGCGCAAACTTCACTGGTGCATCCAAACCCCGTGATATGATACTCTCTATCACACATGAGCCTTATTATATCTTCCTCAGACAGCCACCATACCTACCTATTATGGCCTTTCCCTAGCCATTCCAAGATATATTGCCATGCAACTTCCACCGCTTCCGTTTTGATGACCCGAGCATTCATTGTGATATTGCTTTGCATGATCGTAAGATAGCTAGCATGATATTTCCATGGCTTGTCCGTTTTTCGATATTGTTGTTATGCTAGATCATTGCACATCCTGGTACACTGCCAGTGGCATTCATATAGAGTCATATTTTGTTATAGGTATCGAGTTGTAATTTTTATTTCTTTTGAGTTATAAATAAATAAAAGTGTGATGATAATCATATTTTTTTAGAGCATTGCCCAGAGAGGAAAGGATGATGGAGACTATGATTCCCCCACAAGTTGGGATGAGACTCCGGACAAAGAGAGAAAAAAAGAAAAAAATGAGAAAAAAAGACAAAGAGAGAAGGGGCATGCTAGTTCCACACATGTGCTTCAAAGTAGCAGCATGTTTTTCATATAAAGAGTTGCTACTTCTTGAGCTTGCGTTGGTTTTTCCCTTGAAGATGAAAGGGTGATGAAGCAAAGTAGAGATAAGTATTTCTCTCAGTTAGAGAACCAAGGTATCAATTGTTGGGGAACGTAGTAATTTCAAAAAATTTCCTACGCACACGCAAGATCATGGTGATGCATAGCAACGAGAGGGGAGAGTGTTGTCTACGTACCCTCGTGAGACCCGGCGAAGCGATCACAACGTAGAGGAAGTAGTCGACGCTTCTCCTCGCGATCCGACCGATCCCGACGTTACTCCGGCGCCCCCGAGTTCTTGACACACGTACAGCTCGATGACGTCCCTCGTACTCCGATCCAGCCGAGTGTCGAGGGAGAGTTCCGTCAGCACGACGGCGTGGTGACGATCTTGATGTGTTACCGGCGCAGGGCTTCGCCTAAGCTTTGCGACGATATGACCGAGGTGGAATATGGTGGAGGGGGGCACCGCACACGGCTAAGGAACGATCCGTAGATCAAACTTGTGTGTTCTAGGGTGCCCCCCTGCCCCCGTATATAAAGGAGGGAGGGGGGAGGTGCGGCCGGCCTAGAGGAGGCGCGCCGGAGGAGTCCTACTCCCACCGGGAGTAGGACTCCCCCCCTTTCCTAGTTGGAGTAGGATTGGGGAGGGGAAGAGGAAGGGGCGCCCCTCCTTGTCCTATTCGGACTGGGGGGGGGCGCGCCACCCCCTGGCCGGCCCTCCTCTTCTCCTCGAGGCCCACTAAGGCCCATGTAGTACCGGGGGTTCCGGTAACCTCCGGACTCCAGTAAATTCTGTTTTCACCCGAACCATTCCGAACTCCAAATATAGGCTTCCAATATATCAATCTTTATGTCTCGACCATTTCGAGACTCCTCGTCATGTCCATGATCACATCCGGGACTCGAACTTCTTCGATACATCAAAATACATAAACTCATAATAACTGCCATCGAAACCTTAAGCGTGCATGGACCCTACGGTTCGAGAACAATGTAGACATGACCTAGAACTATTCTCGGTCAATAACCAATAGCGGGACCTGGATGCCCATATTGGTTCCTACATATTCTACGAAGATCTTTATCGGTCAGACCGCATAACAACATACGTTGTTCCCTTTGTCATCGGTATGTTACTTGCCCGAGATTCGATCGTCGGTATCCAATACCTAGTTCAATCTCGTTACCGGCAAGTCTCTTTACTCGTTCCGTAATACATCATCTCACAACTAACTCATTAGTTGTAATGCTTGCAAGGCTTCAGTGATGTGCATTACCGAGAGGGCCCAGAGATACCTCTCCGACAATCGGAGTGACAAAACCTAATCTCGAAATACGCCAACCCAACATCTGCCTTTGGAGACACCTGTAGTACTCCTTTATAATCACCCAGTTACGTTGTGACGTTTGGTAGCACCCAAAGTGTTCCTCCGGCAAACGGGAGTTGCATAATCTCATAGTTACAGGAACATGTATAAGTCATGGATAAAAGCAGTAGCAACATACTAAACGATCGTGTGCTAAGCTAATGGAATGGGTCATGTCAATCAGATCATTCTACTAATGATGTGACCTTGTTAATCAAATAACAACTCTTTGTTCATGGTTAGGAAACATAACCATCTTTGATTAACAAGCTAGTCTAATAGAGGCATACTAGTGACATGTTGTTTGTTTATGCATTCACACATGTATCATGTTTCCGGTTAATACAATTCTAGCATGAATGATAAACATTTATCATGAAATAAGGAAATAAATAATAACTTTATTATTGCCTCTAGGGCATATTTCCTTCAGTCTCCCACCTGCACTAGAGTCAATAATCTAGATTACATAGTAATGATTCTAACACCCATGGAGTCTTGGTGCTGATCATGTTTTGCTCGTGGAAGAGGCTTAGTCAAAGGGTCTGCAACATTCAGATCCGTATGTATCTTGCAAATCTCTAAGTCTCCCACCTGGACTAAGTCCCGGATGGAATTGAAGCGTCTCTTGAGGTGCTTGGTCCTCTTGTGAAATCTGGATTCCTTCGCTAAGGCAATTGCTCCAAGATTGTCACGAAGATTTTCATTGGACCCGATGCACTAGGTATGACACCTAGATCGGATATGAACTCCTTCATCCGCACTCCTTCATTAGCTGCTTCGAAGCTGCTATGTACTCCGCTTCACATGTAGATCCCTTCCACGACGCTTTGTTTAGAACTGCACCAACCGACAGCTCCTCCGTTTAGTGTAAATACGATCCGGTCTGCGATTTAGAATCGTCGGATCAGTGTCAAAGCTTGCATCAACGTAACCGTTTTATGAGCTCTTTGTCACCTCCATATACGAAAACATATCCTTAGTCCTTTTCGGTATTTCAGATGTTCTTGACCGCTGTCCATGATCCACTCTGGATTACTTTGGTACCTCCTGCTAGGCTTATAGCAAGGCACACATCAGGTCTGGTACACAGCATTGCATACATGATAGAGCCTATGGCTGAAGCATAGGAACATCTTTCATTTTCTCTCTATCTTCTGCGGTGGTCGGGCATTGAGTCTTACTCAACTTCACACCTTGTAACACAGGCAAGAACCCTTTCTTTGCTTGATCCATTTTGAACTTCTTCAAAATTTTGTCAAGGTATGTGCTTTGTGAAAGTCCAATTAAGCGTCTTGATCTATCTCTATAGATCTTAATGCCCAATATGTAAGCAGCTTCACCGAGGTCTTTCATTGAAAAACTCTTATTCAAGTATCCCTTTATGCTATCCAGAAATTCTATATCATTTCCGATCAGTAATATGTCATCTACATATAATATCAGAAATGCTACAGAGCTCCCACTCACTTTCTTGTAAATACAGGCTTCTCCAAAAGTCTGTATGAACCCAAATGCTTTGATCACACTATCAAAGCGTTTATTCCAACTCCGAGATGCTTGCACCAGTCCATAGATGGATCGCTGGAGCTTGCATACTTTGTTAGCTCCCTTTGGATCGACAAAACCTTCTGGTTGCATCATATACAACTCTTCTTCCAGAAATCCATTCAGGAATGCAGTCTTTACATCCATTTGCCAAATTTCATAATCATAAAATGTGGCAATAGCTAACATGATTCGGACAGACTTAAGCATCGCTACGGGTGAGAAGGTCTCATCGTAGTCAATCCCTTGAACTTGTCGAAAACCCTTTGCGACAAGTCGAGCTTTGTAGACAGTAACATTACCGTCAGCGTCAGTCTTCTTCTTGAAGATCCACTTGTTTTCTATTGCTTGCCGACCCTCGGGCAAGTCAACCAAAGTCCATACTTTGTTTTCATACATGGATCCCATCTCAGATTTCATGGCCTCAAGCCATTTCGCGGAATCTGGGCTCACCATCGCTTCTTCATAGTTCGTAGGTTCATCATGATCTAGTAGCATGATTTCCAGAACAGGATTACCGTACCACTCTGGTGCGGATCTTACTCTGGTTGATCTACGTGGTTCTGTAGTAACTTGATCTGAAGTTTCATGATCAACATCATCAACTTCCTCACTACTTGATGTAGGTGTCTCAGAAACCGGTTTCTGCGACGAACTACTTTCAAGTAAGGGAGAAGGTACTATTACCTCATCAAGTTCTACTTTCCTCCCACTCACTTCTTTCGAGAGAAACTCCTTCTCTAGAAAGGATCCATTCTTAGCAACGAATGTCTTGCCTTCGGATCTGTGATAGAAGGTGTACCCAACTGTCTCCTTTGGGTATCCTATGAAGACACATTTCTCCGATTTGGGTTCGAGCTTATCAGGTTGAAGCTTTTTCACATAAGCATCGCATCCCCAAACTTTTAGAAACGACAACTTTGGTTTCTTGCCAAACCACAGTTCTTAAGGTGTCGTCTCAACGGATTTCGACGGTGTTCTATTCAGTGTGAATGCGGCCGTCTGTAGAGCATAACCCCAAAACGATAGCGGTAAATCTGTAAGAGACATCATAGATCGCACCATATCTAGTAAAGTGCGATTACGACGTTCGGACACACCATTACGCTGTGGTGTTCCGGGTGGCGTGAGTTGCGAAACTATTCCGCATTGTTTCAAATGTAGACCAAACTCGTAACTCAAATATTCACCTCCACGATCAGATCGTAGAAATTTAATCTTCTTGTTACGATGATTTTCAACTTCACTCTGAAATTCTTTGAACTTTTCAAATGTTTCAGACTTATGTTTCATTAAGTAGATATACCCATATCTGCTTAAGTCATCTGTGAAGGTGAGAAAATAACGATATCCGCCACGAGCCTCAACATTCATCGGACCACATACATCTGTATGTATGATTTCCAACAAATCTGTTGCTCTCTCCATAGTACCGAGAACGGGTTTTAGTCATCTTGCCCATAAGGCACGGTTCGCAGTGCCAAGTGATTCATAATCAAGTGACTCCAAAAGTCCATCAAGATGGAGTTTCTTCATGCGCTTTACACCGATATGACCTAAACGGCAGTGCCACAAATAAGTTGCACTATCATTATCAACTCTGCATCTTTTGGTTTCAACATTATGAATATGTGTATCACTACTATTGAGATTCATCAAAAATAGACCACTCCTCAAGGGTGCATGACCATAAAAGATATTACTCATATAAATAGAACAACCATTATTCTCTGATTTAAATGAATAACCGTCTCGCATCAAACAAGATCCAGATATAATGTTCATGCTCAACGCAGGCACCAAATAACAATTATTTAGGTCTAAACTAATCCCGAAGGTAGATGTAGAGGTAGCGTGCCGACCGCGATCACATCGACTTTGGAACCATTTCCCACGCGCATCGTCACCTCGTCCTTTGCCAGTGTTCGCTTAATCCGTAGTCCCTGTTTCGAGTTGCAAATATTAGCAACAGAACCAGTATCAAATACCAGTGCTACTGCGAGCTCTAGTAAGGTACACATCAATAACATGTATATCACATATACCTTTGTTCACCTTGCCATCCTTGTTATCCGCCAAATACTTGGGGCAGTTCCGCCCGATGACCAGTCGCTTGCGGAGAAGCACTCGTTTCAGGCTTAGGTCCAGACTTGGGTTTCTTCTCTGAGCAGCAACTTGCTTGCTGTTCTTCTTGAAGTTCCCTTCTTCTTCCCTTTGCCTTTCTTCTTGAAACTAGTGGTCTTATTGACCATCAACACTTGATGCTCCTTCTTGATTTCTACCTCCGCAGCCTTTAGCATTGCGAAGAGCTCGTATAGTCTTTACTAACCCTTGCATATTATAGTTCATCACGAAGCCTTTGTAGCTTGGTGGCGGTGATTGAAGAATTCATCAATGACACAATCATCCGGAAGATTAACTCCCAATTGTGTCAAGTGATTGTAGTACCCGCACATTACGAGTATGTGCTCACTAACGAACTATTCTCCTCCATCTTGCAGCTATAGAACTTATTGGAGACTTCATATCTCTCAATCGGGCATTCTGTTGGAATATTAACTTCAACTCTGGAACATCTCATATGCTCCATGACGCTCAAAACATCGTTGAAGTCCCGGTTCTAAGCCGTAAAGCATGGCACACTGAACTATAGAGTAGTCATCAGCTTTGCTCGCCAGACGTTCTTAACGTCGTCGGTTGCATCAGCAGAGAGCACTCGCACCCAGCGGTGCATCCAGACGTAACTCTTCGTGCAGCAATGAGGATAATCCTCGATTACGGACCCAGTCCGTGTAATTGCTACCATCATCTTTCAACTTTGCTTTCTCAAGGAACGCATTAAAATTCAACGGAACAACAGACGAGCCATCTATCTACAATCAAACATAAACAAGCAAGATACTATCGGTACTAAGTTCATGATAAATTTAAGTTCAATTAATCATATTACTTAAGAACTCCCACTTAGAAAAACATCCTCTAGTCATCTAAGTGATCACGTGATCCAAATCAACTAAACCATAACCGATCATCACGTGAAATGGAGTAGTTTTCAATGGTGAACATCTTATGTTGATCATATCTACTATATGATTCACGCTCGACCTTTCGGTCTCCGTGTTCCGAGGCCATATCTGCATATGCTAGGCTCGTCAAGTATAACCCGAGTATTCTGCGTGTGCAAAACTGGCTTGCACCCGTTGTAGATGGACGTAGAGCTTATCACACCCGATCATCACGTGGTGTCCGGGCACGCATTTAACTTTGGCAACGGTGCATACTCGGGGAGAACACTTCTTGATAATTTAGTGAGAGATCATCTTATAATGCTACCGTCAATCAAAGCAAGATAAGATGCATAAAGGATAAACATCACATGCAAATCAATATAAGTGATATGATATGGTCATCATCATCTTGTGCTTTGTGATCTTCATCTCCGCAGCACCATCATGATCACCATCGTCACCGGCGCGACACCTTGATCTCCATCGTAGCATCGTTGTCGTCTCGCCAATCTTATGCTTCTACGACTATCTCTACCGCTTAGTGATAAAGTAAAGCATTACAGGGCGATTGCATTGCATACAATAAAGCGACAACCATATGGCTCCTGCCAGTTGCCGATAACTTCGGTTACAAAACATGATCATCTCATACAATAAAATATAGCATCACGTCTTGACCATATCACATCACAACATGCCCTGCAAAAACAAGTTAGACGTCCTCTACTTTGTTGTTGCAAATTTTACGTGGCTGCTACGGGCTTAAGCAAGAACCAGTCTCACCTACGCATCAAAACCACAACGATACTTCGTCAAATAGACTCCGTTTTAACCTTCTCAAGGACCGGGCGTAGCCACACTCGGTTCAACTAAAGTGAGAGAAACAGGCACCCACCAGTCACCTTTAAGCAACGAGTGCTCGTAGCGGTGAAACCAGTCTCGCGTAAGCGTACACGTAATGTCGGTCTGGGCCGCTTCATCTCACAATACCGCTGAACCAAAGTATGACATGCTGGTAGGTAGTATGACTTGTATCGCCCACAACTCACTTGTGTTCTACTCGTGCAAAACATCAAACCATAAAAACCTAGGCTCGGATGCTACTGTTGGGGAACGTAGTAATTTCAAAAAATTTCCTACGCACACGCAAGATCATGGTGATGCATAGCAACGAGAGGGAGAGTGTTGTCTACGTACCCTCGTAGACCCGAAGCGGAAGCGATCACAACGTAGAGGAAGTAGTCGTACGTTCTCCTCGCGATCCGACCGATCCCGACGCCGTTACTCGGCGCCCGAGTTCTTGACACGCGTACAGCTCGATGACGTCCCTCGTACTCCGATCCAGCCGAGTGTCGAGGGAGAGTTCCGTCAGCATGACGGCGTGGTGACGATCTTGATGTGTTACCGGCGCAGGGCTTCGCCTAAGCTTCGCGACGATATGACCGAGGTGGAATATGGTGGAGGGGGGCACCGCACACGGCTAAGGAACGATCCGTAGATCAAACTTGTGTGTTCTAGGGTGCCCCCTGCCCCCGTATATAAAGGAGGGAGGGGGGAGGTGCGGCCGGCCTAGAGGAGGCGGCGGAGGAGTCCTACTCCCACCGAGTAGGACTCCCCCCCTAGTTGGAGTAGGATTGGGGAGGGGAAGAGGAAAGGGGCGCGCCCCCTCCTTGTCCTATTCGGACTGGGGGAGGGGCGCCACCCCTGGCCGGCCCCTCCTCTTCTCCCTCGAGGCCCACTAAGGCCCATGTAGTACCCGGGGTTCCGTAACCTCCCGGTACTCCGGTAAATTCCTGTTTTCACCCGGAACCATTCGAACTCCAAATATAGGCTTCCAATATATCAATCTTTATGTCTCGACCATTTCGAGACTCCTCGTCATGTCCGTGATCACATCCGGGACTCGAACTTCTTCGATACATCAAAATACATAAACTCATAATAACATCCATCGAAACCTTAAGCGTGCGGACCCTACGGTTCGAGAACAATGTAGACATGACCTAGAACTATTCTCGGTCAATAACCAATAGCGGGACCTGGATGCCCATATTGGTTCCTACATATTCTACGAAGATCTTTATCGGTCAGACCGCATAACAACATACGTTGTTCCTTTGTCCTCGGTATGTTACTTGCCCGAGATTCGATCGTCGGTATCCAATACCTAGTTCAATCTCGTTACGGCAAGTCTCTTTACTCGTTCCGTAATACATCATCTCACAACTAACTCATTAGTTGTAATGCTTGCAAGGCTTCATGATGTGCATTACCAAGAGGGCCAGAGATACCTCTCCGACAATCGGAGTGACAAAACCTAATCTCAAATCGCCAACCCAACATCTGCCTTTGGAGACACCTGTAGTACTCCTTTATAATCACCCAGTTACGTTGTGACGTTTGGTAGCACCCAAAGTGTTCCTCCGGCAAACGGGAGTTGCATAATCTCATAGTTACAGGAACATGTATAAGTCATGGATAAAAGCAGTAGCAACATACTAAACGATCGTGTGCTAAGCTAATGGAATGGGTCATGTCAATCAGATCATTCTACTAATGATGTGACCTTGTTAATCAAATAACAACTCTTTGTTCATGGTTAGGAAACATAACCATCTTTGATTAACAAGCTAGTCTAATAGAGGCATACTAGTGACATGTTGTTTGTTTATGCATTCACACATGTATCATGTTTCCGGTTAATACAATTCTAGCATGAATGATAAACATTTATCATGAAATAAGGAAATAAATAATAACTTTATTATTGCCTCTAGGGCATATTTCCTTCATCAATCTAGTAGGAGACAACACACAAATCACCAATACCCGCACAAACAGTCAAACAACATGCATCCAACGCGATAAAGGGGTTGTCAATCCCTTCACGGTCACTTGCAAAAGTGAGATCCGATAGAGATAGATAAGTAAAACTAAACAAAAGATAATTATTTTTGGGTTTTTTGGTTTATAGATCGTAAAGTAAAAGATTACAAAATAGTAGATCAGAAACTTATATGATGGAAAATAGACCCGGGGCCATAGGTTTCACTAGAGGCTTCTCTCAAAATACAAATAATATGGTGAGCAATTGATAGAAAAGCGCAAATTTATGAAAATCATGATGCTAGTTTGAAGCACAAGTGTGGTAATTGGATAGTAACACTACCCCTTCTCTCTTTTCTCTCATGTTTTTAATTTTGGGCTCTTTGGCCTCTTTTTTTTTCACCCGGAGTCTCCTCCCGACTTGTGGGGGAATCATAGTCTCCATCATCCTTTCGTCAAGTGGGACAATGTTCTAATAATGAAGATCATCACACTTTTATTTACTTACAACTCAAGAATTACAACTCGATACTTAGAACAAAATATGACTCTATATGAATGCCTCCGGTGGTGTACGAGGATGTGCAATGAATCAAGAGTGACATGTATGAAAGAATTATGAAAGGTCGCTTTGCCACAAATACGATGTCAACTACATGATCATGCAAAGGAATATGACAACGATAAAGCGTGTCATAATAGACAGAACGGTGGAAAGTTGCATGGCAATATATCTCAGAATGGCTATGGAAATGCCATAATAGGTAGGTACGTTGGTTGTTTTGAGGAAGGTATATGGTGGGTGTATGGTACCGGCGAAAGTTGTGCGGTACTAGAGAGGCTAGCAATGGTTGAAGGGTGAGAGTGCGTATAATCCATAGACTCAACATTAGTCATAAAGAACTCACATACTTATTGCAAAAATCTATTAGTTATCGAAAAGAAGTACTACGCGCATGCTCCTAGGGGGATAGATTGGTAGGAAAAGACCATCGCTTGTCCCCGACCACCACTCATAAGGAAGACGATCAATAAATAAATCATGCTCCGACTTCATCACATAACGGTTCACCATACGTGCATGCTACGGGAATCACAAACTTTAACACAAGTATTTATATAATCCACAATTACTCACTAGCATGACTCTAATATCACCATCTTTATATCTCAAAAAAATCATAAGGAATCAAACTTCTCATAGTATTCAATGCACTTTATATGAAAGTTTTTATTATACCCCTCTTGGATGTCTATCATATTAGGACTAAATTTGTAACCAAAGCAAATTACCATGCTATTTAGAAAAGACTCACAAAATAATATAAGTGAAGCATGAGAGTTCAATAATTTCTATAAAATAAAGCCACCACCGCGCTCTAAAAAGATATACATGAAGCACTAGAGAAAAATTGCCAAGCTCAAAAGATATAAGTGAAGCACATAGAGTATTATAATAAATCACGATTCATGTGTGTCCCTCTCAAAAGGTGTGTACAACAAGGATGATTTTGGCAAACTAAAAAGAAAAGACTCATATCATAAAAGATTCTCCAAGCACAACACATATCATGTGATGAATAAAAATATAGCCTCAAGTAAAGTTATCGATAGACGAAGACGAAAGAAGGGATGCCTTCCGGGGCATCCCCAAGCTTAGGATCTTGGTTGTCCTTGAATATTACCTTGGGGTGCCTTGGGCATCCACGATCTTAGGCTCTTGCCACTCCTTATTCCATACTTTATGAAATCGTTACCCAAAACTTGAAAACTTCACAACACAAAACTCAACAGAAAATCTTATAAGCTCCGGTAGTATAAGAAAATAAATCACCACATTTGGTACTATTGTGAACTCTTTATTTATTTATATTGGTGCAATATCGACTGTATTCCAACTTTTGCATGGTTCATACCCCCCGATACTACCCATAGATTCATCAAAATAACACAAGTTTGTAGTAATCTGAAAAACTAGGAAAGCATAGGCAATTAGTATATAAATATTGTGCAAGAAATTCAGAATTTTATCATGCTTATGTGATTTTTAAAAATTCTAGGACTGGGCACAAAAGTTTCTATTTTTCAGCAAGATCAAATCAACTATCACCGTAAGCCATCCCAAAGGTCTTACTTGGCACAAACACTAATTAAAACACAAAAATACATCTAACCAGAGGCTGGATGAATTATTTATTGAAAAATAGAAGCAAAAACCAAAGAAAATAAAATAAAATTGGGTTGCCTCCCAACAAGCGTTGTTGTTTAACGCCCTTAGCTAGACATAAAAACACAAATAGATCTAGGTATTGTCATCTTCGGTATGCAGTCCATAAGTAGCTCTCATAATAGATTCATATGCCAACTTAATTTTCTTTCTAGGAAAGTGTTCCATGCCCTTCCTTACCGGAAATTGAAATATAATGTTTCTTTCTTTCATATCAAGAATTGCACTAATCATTCTAAGGAAAGGTCTACCAAGAATAATAGGACATGTTGGATTGCAATCTATATCAAGAACAATGAAATCTATGGGCACATAATTCCTATTTGCAACAATAAGAACATCATTAATCCTTCCCATAGTTTCTTAGTAGTGGAATCCGCAAGATGCAAATTTAAAGAACAACCATCAAATTCACGAAAACCTAATACATCACAAAAAGTTTTTGAAATCATGGAAATGCTAGCACCAAAATCACACAAAGCATGGCACTCATAATCTTTAATCTTAATCTTAATAGTAGATTCCCACTCATCATAAAGTTTTCTAGGGATAGAAACTTCAAATTCAAGCTTTTCTTCAAAAGATTGCATCATAGCATCAACGATATGTTTAGTAAAAGCTTTGTTTTGATTATAAGCATGAGGAGAATTCAACAGGATTGCAACAAGGAAATTCAATCTATTAAAGAACAATTGTTATAATTAAATTCTTTGAAATCCAAAAGAGTGGGTTCATTGCTACTTAAAGTTTTGACCTCTCCAATCCCACTTTTATCTATTTTAATATTGGAAAACAAAGATTCAATAGGAGTCACAACAATCACTTTAAGATCTTTATCATGATTTAAAGACTCTGGTTTAGCGGCCATCTTATTTACTAAGGTAGCTTGTTTATCAGAAATTTGGCCAACTAAATTTTCAAGACGAGCAAACTAGGATTTCAAACCACTGAAATCCTTAGACATATCATCGAGCTCTTTATTCATGTACTCCATGTTACTTTTCTAGTCCTTAAGCTCGTTTCTAAAGAAATTATTATGCTCAAATTGTAAAGATATGAAGCTCCTAACATAATTTTCAATTTCTTTGAACCTCCTAAAGTGAGGATCAATGTTCTTTGGTTGAGCCATAAAGGCAGGCAAGCACACCAATGCACGGGCAAACAAAAAGCAACGGAGAAGACGAATGGAAGAGGGGCGAAGAAAAAGGTAAATATTTTCGAAAATTGTTTTTGAAGTGGGGTAGAGGAAAACGAGAGGAAAATGGTGAATAATGTAATACAAGAGATGAGTGTTTATGATGGGTACTTGGTATGCCTTGACTTGGCGTAGATCTCCCCAGCAACGGCGCCATAATTTCTTCCTGCTACTTCTTGAGCCTACATTGGTTTTCCCTTTAAGAGGAAAGAGTGATGCAGCAAAGTAGAGATAAGTATTTCTCTCAGTTAGAGAACCAAGGTATCAATCGAGTAGTGTAAAATGCACAAATCACCAATACCTGCACAAACAATCAAACAACTTGCACCCAACGCGAAAAGGGGTTGTCAATCCCTTCACGGTCACTTGCAAAAGTGAGATCTAATAGAGATAGATAAATAAAACAAAATAAAGATAAAATATTTTTGGGTTTTTTGGTTTATAGATCGGAAAGTAAAATATTGCAAAACAGTAGATCGGAAACTTACCCAGAGGCCATAGGTTTCACTAGAGGCTTCTCTCAAAATAACAAATAATACGGTGGGTGAACAAATTACTATCGAGCAATTGATAGAAAAGCGCAAAGTTATGACGTTATCTAAGGCAATAATTATGAAATATAGGCATCACGTCCATGTCAAGTAGACCGAAACGATTCTGCATCTACTACTATTACTCCACACATCGACCGACTCCTGCCTGCATCTTGAGTATTAAGTTCATGAAGAACGGAGTATCGCATTAAGTAAGATGACATGATGTAGAGGAATAAACTCAAGCAATATGATGTAAACCCCATCCTTTTATCCTCGATGGCAACAATACAATATGTGCCTTGCTACTCCTACTGTCACTGGGAAAGGACACCGCAAGATTGAACCCAAAGCTAAGCACTTTGCCCATTGCAAGAAAAACCAATCTAGTTGGCCAAACCAAACCGATAGTTCGAAGAGAATTACAAAGATATCAAATTATGCATAAAAGAATTCAGAGAAGATTCAAATAATACTCATATATAAGTTGATCACAAATCCACAATTCATCGGATCTCGACAAACACACCACAAAAGAAGATTACATCGGATAGATCTCCAAGAACATCGAGGAGAACGCGGTATTGAAAATGAAAGAGAGAGAAGAAGCCATCTAGCTACTAGCTATGGACCCGTATGTCTAAGGTAAACTACTCATGCTTCATCGGAAGGGCAATAGATTTGATGTAGAAGCCCTCCGTGATCGAATCCCCCTCCGGCATGATGCTGGAAAAGGCCCCAAGATGGGATTTCACGGGAACATAAGGTTGCCGCGGTGGAAAAGTGTTTTCATGGATGCTTCTGGTGGTTTGGGAATATATGTGAATATATAGGAGGAAGATCTAGGTCAGGGGGGTCATGAGGGGTCCACATGGCAGGGGGCGCGCCATCCCCCCTTGTCGCCACCTCGTGGCTCTTCTGACTTGAACTCCAAGTCTCCGGGGTGTCTTCTGGTCCAAGAAAAATCATCACGAAAGTTTTATTCCGTTTGGACTCCGTTTGGTATTCCTTTTCTTCGAAACTCAAAAACAAGGAAAAAACAAAAAGTGGCACTGGGCTCTAGGTTAATAAGTTAGTCCCAAAAATAATATAAAATAGCATATTAATGCATATAAAACATCCAAAACAGATAATATAATAGCATAGAACAATAAAAAATTATAGATACGTTGAGACGTATCAAGAGTCTTCTATGTTGCCACTTTCATATACTAGTGGTAATTTTTTGTTATAGTTAGATGCACACCCACTTAGTTTTTATTTTGAGCTTTCATACAATTATAGCTCCTAGTGCATTCGTTGCATTGCAATCCCTACTCCTTTCATGTATATCAATTGGTGGGCATCTTCATAGCCCATTGGTTAGCCGCGTCAATGTGAGAATTTGTTACTTTTTTGTCTTCTCTATATTTACCCCTATCATCATACTCTATTCCACTCATAGTGCTATATCCATGGCTCGTGCTCTTGTACTGCATGAGGATTGAAAAAGCTGAAGTGCTTTAAAAAGTATGAACCAATTGCTCAGCTTGTCATCAGGGTTGTGCATTATAAATACTTTATGTTAAGAAGACAGAGCATGACAAGACTATATGATTTTGTAGGGATAACTTTCTTTAGCGTTTATATTTTGAAAGACACGATTGTTTGGGAATATATGTGAATATATAGGAGGAAGATCTAGGTTAGGGGGGTCATGAGGGGTCCACAAGGCAGGGGGCGCGCCCTCCCCCCTTGTCGTCGCCTCGTGGCTCTTCTGACTTGAACTCCAAGTCTCCGGGGTGTCTTCTGGTCCAAGAAAAATCATCACGAAAGTTTTATTCCGTTTGGACTCCGTTTGGTATTCCTTTTCTTCGAAACTCAAAAACAAGGAAAAACAAAAACTGGCACTGGGCTCTAGGTTAATAAGTTAGTCCCAAAAATAATATAAAATAGCATATTAATGCATATAAAACATCCAAAACAGATAATATAATAGCATAGAACAATAAAAAATTATAGATACGTTGAGACGTATCAAGAGTCTTCTATGTTGTCACTTTCATATACTACTGGGAATTTTTTGTTATAGTTAGATGCACACCCACTTAGTTTTTATTTTGAGCTTTGATACAATTATAGCTCCTAGTGCATTCAATGCATTGCAATCCCTACTCCTTGCCTGTATATCAATTGGTGGGCATCTCCATAGCCCATTGGTTAGCCGCATCAATGTGAGAATTTCTTACTTTTTTGTCTTCTCTATATTTACCCCTATCATCATACTCTATTCCACTCGTAGTGCTATATCCATGGCTCGCGCTCTTGTATTGCGTGAGGATTGAAAAAGCTGAAGTGCTTTAAAAAGTATGAACCAATTGTTCAGCTTGTCATCAGGGTTGTGCATTATAAATACTTTATGTTAAGAAGACAGAGCATGACAAGACTATATGATTTTGTAGGGATAACTTTCTTTAGCGTTTATATTTTGAAAGACACGATTGTTTGTTTGGAAGCCTGGGTATTGATGCCTTTATGACAAATTATAGATTATTGCTTTGAATCATTTATTTCTTAATATTCATGCTATTGGGATACCTCCTTTTTCATTGATGAACTGGTGATACACGTTGCCATATTGCAGCATTCAATTTTCTAGGACAATCTTGCTATTTTTTGACTTCATGTACAACTGAACCGAGAAGCATATAATATTTGATGTCGTGTTCTCAAGTTATATATTTCCTTATTACAGATACTCGAATAATGTCTGTCAGAGCAAGAAATTTATTTTACTATTACAAATACAATACAAGAGGAGTATCTATTCACCGGACACTGGTTCTATTATAAATTTGTTTGTGGGGGAGAACGGTGTGCACTCTGTAGTACCAACACATGATCATCAGGTCTGAGAGATGTTAGGAGTATGTCGTATCATCAGGTCTGAGAGAACGATGTGCACTCTTTAGGGATTAAAATATTAAATTTTAGATTCCATGGGTTGCTTATTCTATTGTAACTGTTTCTCTGATGAAGGGGTTGCTGCCAAATCGCTATAGAACAAAAAGGTCAATGATTGGAGGTCATGTTCATTATTTCCAGTTCCTTATATGGTGACATATGTCTATATTATGCTTCCCAAAGTCTGACTATATGATTAAACTAATAATATTCCAACTGTTAATAGCTAAATTTGCTTAATTGGAACAATATATAATTCCATAGATGAGTACTACTATCATAGACTTTGATCGAGTTTAGTCACTGTATTCTTTATGATCGGATGAATAAAAAACAGGGAGGAATTGTGTTGAAATTGTTCTTTACACGGGTGCATTTATGATGCACCAAAGAGTGTACAATGCCCAACTAATCATAGCTATATTACTACTACCATATACTTATGGTATTGTTTATGGTTGTATTCAGTACGATCAACAGAAATGACGTACCGGAAGGAATTATCTTTGGAATGATTTGGACCAATTTGTTCTGAAATGATTTTTACACAAGGAGGTTTGCATATTTTTTTTCAAAGAATGAGTTTTAAGATCACCCTATGTATATGGGAGTGTTCCTTTTGATCTTCTCGGGTTGTTATTATGATAAATATTCTCCGGAGAACCACATCATCAACCAAGAAGTACAATCATTTTTTCCTTGGCTATTGGGTCATCATTCCTGAAGAATGATTGGAATAGCAATTTAGAAGGCCTCCTCCCGATGGATTTTCTAACGATACACAATTGTACCACATATTACTGTACTGGCGAAGCATGCGTTCTGAGGTCAAAACATTTTTGTTACTGTCAGGCATTTGTTCTACATGTTCAATGGTATTCATCCTTCCATTGGAACACCCAGAATCAAGACACTTACCTTAACGTTTCAATATTATTATAGTAGATGATTTGCATTTTACATGTATGTCATATTTTGTAATTTTCATAGTTAAAAATTTAGTAACCTTTTGAACCTCGACAAGTGAGTTAGATCCATCCATTTTTACTCTGACAAATTTGACCTTAGTTATCAACATCTAACTGACGAGTCTTATATTCCCTTTTGAAAGGAAGTTTTTCTTAGAATGAATATTTTGCCAGGTTAGCACAATTCAAGCAATTCATAGGAAATATAGCATGATGCAGCTATTTTAGAATACAACACAAGTGGCAATAAGCCAATTATAATTAATTATATACCACCTTTATAGGTTCTGCTACTATCTTTAGGTGGAAAGATGTACATGGTTGTTTTTCTATACATCACGTATATATATGCTTCGTTGGATGCTCTTTACACTCAATTGTATCTTTGACATAAAAAATTCAAGTACAAACGGTAAAGGTCAGTGCATATAGAAATACAAAAAGGTGGATTATAAAACATTCAATGTATGCTAGACAACACACCTAGTAGGAAAACTATATAGATTTATACATGTAACATAAGTTCACATTTTTTTCAATTATTTTTTTCCAAAAAACATTTTACCATATCCGAAAAACTTAAATATCCCATCATTTTGTTTCATAATTTGGTTGGAAAATTGCTGTAACTGGCACGTCATGTTGTTACTGTAATTTGGTATTAGGATTTATAAAGCCTGAGCATGTTTACACAAGGTAAACAAGCTTCCATTCGTGGTTTATTCAAAGTAATGTTTGTTAGAACATGGGATATCAATAAATGAAAACAAAGAACAACTTAATGAACCCTGTTTAAAACGAGTGCCAAAACGGTATTATGAAACATCGGAAATTTGGAAAACGAGAGCCAAAACGGCATTATGTAGCCATTGATATATATATATAATGGTTGAAGAAGACTTATTGATACTTATGCATATTTTTAATACTAACATTTCTGATGTGTAAATTCACGTTTTATTATGCCTACTTTACTTTTTGAATGCACATGTTTTGGAAAACTTTCACTATTTCATTATTGTTTTGCAATATAGAAAGACTTAGACCGTGCTGATGCACGGGTTGATGACTAGTTTATAAAACTCTAATAGCAAAAAGAATCAACAAAAAACTTTTATAAAACTCTAGTTATGATCAAAATAAAATTAACTTAAAATTATACAAAATTTATGCAACTAAAATTTTCATAATGTATTTCTGGATAAAATCTTTAATAGCAAAAATAACTAAATGAAAACTAGGCATGTATGCATCTATTTAAAAGAAAACTAAAACTAAAATATCCTAAAAAGGTCTAAAATAAAAATAGGAAAATGTTCTAAAACCAAAAATTAGGATGAGATTGGAAGAATTAAGGTATAACATTGACATAACATATGCAGAAAATAACATAAAAAATAAAAAGTGCCCGCCTACTAGCAGCAGAATTCACACACCAAGGCATGCATACGACTAGAAACCCAACGGGCTAGGATGCAGGCCTTGTGGGGCACGAATATCTGTTGTCAGTAGGCCCCACAGGCCTGAGAGGGGGAAGCTTAGCTTATAAGCTATGGTTTGAGAGGAACTTGCAACGGTAGCCGCAGCTGGGCTTATATGCTTGTGCGAGCGCCTCTCGCTTGGCGAGGTGGGACTAAGTTCCGACCACCCCTCGGTCGTGCCAGGACTGATACGTCTCCAACGTATCTACTTTTCCAAACACATTTGCCCTTGTTTGGACTCTAATTTGCATAATTTGAATGAAACTAACCCGGACTGACGTTGTTTTCAGCAGAACTGACATGGTGTTGTTTATTGTGCAGAAAAGAAAAGTTCTCGGAATGACCTGAAAATCCACGGAGATAACTTTTGGAAAATATAAAAAATACTGGCGAAAGAATCAAGGTCAGGAGGCCCACACCCTGTCCACGAGGGTGGGGGCGCGCCCTCCCCCCTGGGCGCGCACCCCTGTCTGGGCCCCCTGATGCTCCACCGACCTCAAATCCAACTCCATATATTCCGCTTCACGGAAAAAAATTCAGAGAGAAATTTCATCGCATTTTATGACACGGATCCGCCGCCAAGCCCTAATCTTTCTTGGGAGGGCTGATCTGGAGTCTGTTCGGGGCTCCGGAGAGGGGGATTCGTCGCCGTCGTCATCATCAACCATCCTCCATCACCAATTTCATGATGCTCACTGATACGTCTCCAACGTATCTATAATTTTTGATTGTTCCATGCTATTATATTACCCCTTTTGGATGTTTATGGGCTTTATTTTACACATTTATATCATTTTTGGGACTAACCTACTAACCGGAGCCCCAGCCCATATTGTTGTTTGCCTATTTCAGTATTTCGAAGAAAAGGAATATCAAACGGAGTCCAAACGGAATGAAACCTTTGGGAGCGTGATTTTTGGAACGAACATGATCCGGAGAGCTTGGAGTGCAAGTCAAGAAGCTTCCGAGGGCCCCACAAGAAAGGCCCCCCCCCCCTGTAGGACGTGCCCCCCTGTCTCGTGGGCCCCTCGGGCGGCCACCAACGTACTTCTGTAGGATCGAAAGTATGTCTAGAGGGGGGGTGATTAGACTACTTGACAATATAAAAATTCAGCCTTTTGATAAAGACAAGTTTTTGGCAGATTCACGATAATGATCAAGTCAAGTATCACCCTACACATGCAATTCTAGAGTATAGGCAGCGGAAAGTAAATTGCACATGTAGTAAAGAGAGGTGGAGAAGAGCAAACGCAATTTGGAGACACGGAGATTTTTCTCATGGTTCCGATAGGTGGTGCTATCGTCAATCCACGTTGATGGAGACTTCAACCCAGGAGGGTAACGGCTGCGAGAGTCCACGGAGGGCTCCACCCACGAAGGGTCCACGAAGAAGCAACCTTGTCTATGCCATCATGGCCTACGCCCACGGAGGGCTACCCTTACTCGGGGTAGATCTTCACGAAGTAGGCGATCTCCTTGCCCTTACAAACTTCTTGGTTCAACTCCACATCTCGACGGAGGCTCCCAAGCGACACCTAACCAATCTAGGAGGCACCACCCTCCAAAAGGTAATAGATGGTGTTGATGATGATGAACTCCTTGCTCTTGTGCTTCAAATGATAATCTCCCCAACACTCAACTCTCCTCACTGATTTGGCTGTGGTGGAAGAAAGGATTGAGTGGAAAGCAACTTGGGAAGGCTAGAGATCAAGCTTCATATGGTGGGAGTGGAGCAACTTGATCTCAACACAAGGGTAGGTAGTTTTCTTCTCGAAATGTAAGGTAGGAGTGGTAGTTCTTTCGATGGCTCTCTCCACGAATGAAGAGGGGGTGGAGGGGTATTTATAGCCTCCACACAAAATCCAACCGTTACACACATTTGACCAATCTCGGTGGGACCGAAGTTGACAACTCGGTGAGACCGAAAGTTCAAATCATGTGAACGTTGGGATTTTCGGTGGGACCGAAAATACAGTCTCGGTTAGTCCGATTCGTCCAAAGACAAGAGCTTGCCAATCTCGGTGAGACCGACTTTATCATCTCGGTGACATCGATATGATGACAGAAGGTTACAGAAGCTTGGCAACTCAAGTTTCGGTGAGACCGAGTTCAGAATCGGAAAATCCGAGTTTTCTAGGGTTTGGCTTTGTGGCTGAGGTGGTTCATCTCGGTGTGACTGGGTTTGGAAAATCGGTGGGACCGAGATTACTTATGAGTGTATATTGTAGTGAGAGTTGCTGATAGTTTAGGAGATGTATCACTAAGCACTTTGAGCAACCAGATCATTAACATAACCTCATCCCCTTTTAATAGTATTGGCTTTCCTATGGACTCAATGTGATCTTGGATCACTAAATCAAAAATGGAGTCTTGAGCTTTTGCCAATGCTTGCCTTAGCATTTTGAGGGGTCCACTTCTTCAGTCCTTGCCATACCCATATCACTGAACTTTCTGAAATAATTCTCAAGTAACTATTAGTTCAATGATATATATGTTGTTATTAATTACCAAAACCACCCGGGGATTAGTTGCACTTTCAATCTCCCACTTTTTGGTAATTGATGACAACATATAGATCAAAGCTTCGACAAAGGATATGATCAATGAATAATATCGTCGCTTTGAGAAGTATGTGATAAGCAAGAGCTCCCCCTAAATTTGTGCATTATTTAAGATTTGCGTTTGAATGCAAATGCACAATCGATTAGGATCATGGGTCACTCTTCCATGTCACATACATCTTGGTGGAGCGCACAAAATGATAAGAATGAATAGCATGCACCCAATCACCAAGACATGAGTAAGTGGTCATACAAGATATGAATAGCATATGATAGACATTAAGCACACATTAAGGCATAGTACGACCAAGCACTCATCAAAGGTAGCATGAAACATAGTATCAAACACACGGAATGTCTCGAAAACCAGAAGTATCTCAAAGAGACCGGCAAAAGAACGAAAGAGCAAAAGCGCAAAGACAACAGCACTCTCTCTCTCGAAGTCCTATGATCTATACAATTTCTCCCCCTTTGGCAACAAGTTACCAAAAAGTTCGAAACGGCATAGAGCTAAACGTCACTGGGGACTCTGCTGGCGGCTCCTGTCTGGGTTGATGGAGTTGAGATGGCAGCATCGGCGAAGACTTCAGCTGATGTCTGTGGAGCTGGAGGTGTGGTCACTGGAGCTGGAGCTGGAGCAACTGATGGAGCTGTGGGAGGTGCTGAGGCTGTAGTCCTGGTGTCTGTCACTGGAATAGCAGCTGATCGGGGTCTTGTGGGAACCGGAGCAGTCTGTTGATAATCATCCTAGACTAAGTCATCCTGCATCTCTCGCATAAGCTCTTCCTTCTCCCTCTTTGCTTCCTCTATATCTGCCTCAAGCTTGTTGTGATTACTTGCACTTGATCGACTTCACATCGAGCATGGATCTTGTCTTCAACAATCCTCTCAAGGCTCTCCTGAGACTGCACAATGCTGGCCAGGCGTTGTTCAATCCTTTGGGTAGCTTCAAGGAGCTGCTCTCCAACACTCTTGGGTTTAGCTGCTGCTGCTGCTGCTTCCTTTTCAGCTTTGGCTTTCTTGGCAGCTACAATCTTTGCTTGACCTTCAACTGAGGTTGGATCCTCCTCATCCATCACGACATCATTATCCTCATGCTCAGGCTGCAGTGGCAAATGTGGTCTATCCAACAGGAATGTGCCCGTGCCAAACTTGGCATTGATAAGCATCTGAATATGCAGGGCAAATCCACACGACCTCTTCTGGTCAGCTGCAGTCCTCTTGATGGTCTCAACTATCAAGTCCATCACCTTGAAAGGTGCCTTCTCATCAAGTATATGCAGCATGTTGATAGAATATCCTCTGATCATGCGATGATCTCCAGACTTGGGCATCAAGGTATGCCTCAGAATAGTGTTAGTGGTAGGAAGACCTGCCTGGAGATAATACACTGAGCCAAGCTTCCAGATTCCCAAATCCTTAGCTGGAACCTCTTTGTACATATTCTTCATGGATTCATGGTTCTTCTTGGGAATACCATACACATCAACATCATCTTCTCTTTGCACTGGAGCATTCAGCAGTGCTGCCCATTCTTCAACAGTTGAAGAGAATCTTTGGCCTTCAGTCATCCATGTGATCTTTCCATCTGGATAGAAATGAGCTGTGGCATAAAATTGCATAATCATTTCATCATTCCAACTAGTCAACTTCTGACCAACAAAATCTGCAACACCACATGCAGTGAAGCTCTCATGCACATGTGGAAAGAAGTCTCTGTGCTCTTCACTGTCAATGTACGCCCAGTCAACATATCGTGTGTCTGCAACTATGGGCTTCTTATCCATCAGCACAGTCTCATAGAAGTCCTGCTGCTCTCTGGTGTGGAATCTTGGATCAACAGCAGTTCTTCTCCTCACGGCATATGGGTCAGATTGTCTCCATAGCCTGAGACCTCTATCCTTCCTTTCCTTCATGTTCTCAGCTTGAGGATGAGCATCATTGTGTAGTGGCAGTTTCTGTCGAAGTTTCAGCAAGACTGGTGCTTCATCATCTGACACAGCTGGTGGCACATCATCTTTCTTCTTCTCAGATGCAGGGATGTTCCTGACTGTCTTCTTTGGCTTGGCAGCAGGCTTTGCTGGAGCTGCCTTGACTGGAGCAGATTGCTTGGGCTTTGAAGTGGCTCCTGCCCTGATGGCATCACCCATGAACTTGGACTTCGAGGAGGCTGGGGTGCTTCCTCATCCTCATCTTCCTCTGCTGCATCATCATGCACAATCCTCTTCCTCTTGGAAGTTTTCTTCACCTTGCTTGAAGTTTCCTCTTCCAAACTCAGCTTCTTTGCAACTGTGGACTGCTTCACTTTCCTGGTGCCTTTCTTAGTCTGCTGACCTTGTGGCTCTTTGGCAACAACTTTTCTCTTGGGCTTGGAGGAGATCTCTTCCTCAACAATGAAATCAGAATCTTCTTCATCAGAATTCCTCTTCTTTCTGGCCCTGGTGGCTGCAGGAGGCAAACCACTTGGTGTGCTCCTCTCACCATCATCTGAAGAGCTACTGGGTTCAGGACTAGTGCCTGCCTCTGGAATATCAGCAATGGGTGACTCAGACCTGTTCTGGATGTCACTGGCATCTGACATGGCTGACAACCTGTGAATATATAAGATATAGGCAGAGTAGAAGAGTTATCACAAACTGCAGAAGTTTATGCAAACAAAATGAGTTCAAATTCTAGTATTAGGTTTTCACAGAAGACATTTCGGTCAGACCGAGTTTAAAATTCGGTGAATCCGAAGTGTTCACACAGAAGCATTCACACCACTTTCGGTTGGACCGAAGTGGGTTTCGGTCCTGCCGAAAACACTAGGGTTTCACTAAATCCTCATTTCGGTCATACCGATTTGCACAACTCGGTTGGACCGAAAGGTGCAGTGCCATGGCCAGAGGCCAAATCGGTCATACCGAGAATGTAAAATCGGTCTCACCGAGATGTGTTCGGCGGAAACCTAACCCTAAAAATTTTACTCGAATCTAGTTCAAAGGAACTAATCTGGTGTTAAGGAAGATTAAAATCGTGGCAAGATTATAGGCAAACCAAACGTGCATTGAATCGGAGATGGGAGCACGAGTAGGATCGAAACTCACCCTAACTTGGTGGAGTTCCTCTACGGCGGCAACGGCGCGGAGAGAATGTCCGTTGACGGCGACGGAGACCTGCGGCGGGCGCAGGCGGCAACGGAGACGATCCGGAGACCACGGCGGCGTCGGCAAAAGGGTGTGGGGCGGGCGTTTTGAAGTAGAAATCAATACGCGACCCATGGAGTATATATACCCCTTTGCTGTCGGTGGGACCGAGTTGTAAAACTTCGGTGGCACCGAGATGGATAACTGCAGCGTTATGCACTTGATCACGCCGAAAATGACAACTCGGTTTCACCGAGGTGAAAACCTAGATCAATCCAAATGCTTTCGGTCGACCGAGTTTGAGTGGGTTGGTCGACCGAAATCACTTAGAAGGTTTTGGAAGTTAGCCCTTGACGGATCGGTGGCTCAAAGTGCTCCTCACTCGGAGGGTCCGAAATTGACTTGTTCAAAGTTTGTGATGTAAGCATGAATAGAATTTGAGACAAGAAAGCATAGATAGCTAGGGGAGGAACTTAGGCATCCTTGTCCATCCATTTGGTCAGAAAAAAAATCAAAGCAACCAAAACAACAAATGTATGTCCTTGAATGGATAAAATCATGCATCCAACATGCTCACACAATAAGATAGCAAACGAAATATGTGTCAAACATGCACAATCAAAACTCTAGCTACTATCACACAATTTGTCGATGACTAGGTCATCTTTATATGAGTATATTGACTTAGGAGTCAAATGAGAACATTTGATCATAGGTCATACTCATCGTTTAAGCACAAGTGGGGTTACCACTTTTACATAAAGCATTGATGTGTTCACATCATTTGAAGATGCTTTAGCTCAATTCTTTAGAGCAAAGCTCCCCTAGATGTGAGAACCCTTTTAAAGGGTCAAACTAACCTTGGGTTGTCGTAGAAGACTTCATGTAGATGTTGAAGATGTGGATGCTCAATGTTGATGAAGATCATCAAGAGTTGGGAGCAATCCTTTGGATTCGGGCACTTTCAATACCTACATGGGTTAGTCCCACAAGGAACAAACAAGGATATCCATGGACATAGATTGAAGTTCACAATATATGATGTCCATGAAAGCAATGATTACCTTGTCCCTTGACTTACCAACAAGAGGGTTTGTGACTCCATGAACTAGTGCATAATGTGGAAGTTGATTGCACAAGTTCTTGCCAAAATGAATGTGAGTGAAGTATGTTGGCGGAGTCACCCTCAAGAACTCTCTAGTTCTTCTTCTTCGGGATCCACATCATCTTGATGGGAATCCTTGGGGTTGTAGTTGAGCTTGACGAAGTAGAACTTGACGTTTCCTTGGGAACCCACTTGACCATGGCTTGAGGTGCTTCAATAAATGCATCAATCTCCTCTTGAAGCTTGTCCTTGCCTTTTAGCTTGTGGTCTTGTGGTGGAAGGTCATCTTTAGCTTGTTCCACATTGGAAGAAGTAGGATTGTACTTCTCCTTTTGAGGAATAAACTGTGGAGTGGGATATTGACCTTCTTCCCATTCAACACCCTCGGCGTTGAACTTTCGCTCAAAACCAATTCCTTGATTCTTCCGGTGCCTTCCTTGCTTGCGAACAATTTCCTCAAAGTTCTTGCTTCCGGCAAGGCTCTTGTAGACACCTTTCTCTATAATCCCTTTCAATAAGCTATTTTCTTGCTCAAGTGTAACTTGGCTTGAAACATTGTTAGTGGAATCAAGAGAACTACTAGAAGCAACAATATTGGATTTAGCATGGTTATTGTTACTACTAGATGAAGAATTTTTCTTATGCTTGTCATGCTTAGTTTTAATGGGAGGCAAGAAATTAGACAAGAGAAGTCGTTTGGCAAGATATGAAGAACTCTTCTTTCGAAGATCATCATTGATAGCTTTTAGAAACTCATGTTCTTGCTCTAGAGTGAGCTTCTCGAAGCGTAGCTTCTCATGAGATCTTAGAAGCTCTCTATGATCTTCTTGAGTTGTTTCATGAGCTAACTTAAGAGTGTTTAGTTCTTTAGTTAGACGCTCAATCTCCTTCATAGCATTGTCATTCGACTCTTCTCGACTATAAAGACTACTAGCATGTTCATCATTACTAGATTTATCATGTAAGAGCTCATCTTCACCAAGAAAGTCATCCTCATCACTATCAAAGTCAATGAATTCATGGTGTGATACCTTGGGGCCTTTAGCCATGAAGCACCTTCCAATTCCCTTATTTGGTGAATCAAATAAGTCATAGGAGTTGGAGTTGGAGGATACGAGAGCAAGACCGGCAACACCTTCATCTTGACTGTAGTCGGAGTTGGAGTGATAGCTTCTTTCGGAATGATTGTCGGAGTCGGAGCCGGAGACCCATTCACCTACATGAGCTTGATGTTTTCTTCTTGTGTAGCTCCTTGATGACTTGTCTTTCCTCTCCGAATCCTTGCTTCTCCGAGAGGGTCTTCGTTCATAACGATCATCTCTACTCCTTCTCTCTTTCCGAGGTGACTCTTCTCTTGAGCTTCTTCTTCTTGGAGATTCTTCTCTTCTCTTGTGGGGAGCCGAGCACTCATTTGAGTAGTGTCCGGGTCTTCCACAATTGTAGCAGTTTCGATCACGACTAGAAGATCTCTTTTCATCATATGATCTAGACTTTGAGCTTCTTTCTTTGCTTCTACTCTTGTAGAATTTGTTGAAGTTCTTCACCATTAGGCTTATCTCTTCATTGGAAACTAGCTTGTCACTTGAGGTTGTGGGAGCATCACATGTAGCTTTGTAAGCACCACTTGACTTGTTGTGAAGCTCTTCCTTATCCTTAAGTGTCATCTCATGAGCAACAATTCTTCCAATGACTTCGGTTGGCTTGAGATTCTTGTAGTTTGGCATCATTTGGATCAAAGTGCACACGGTGTCATACTTTCCATCCAAAGCTCTGAGAATCTTCTTGATGATGAATCGGTCGGTCATTTCTTCGCTTCCTAAGCCGGCAATCTCATTTGTGATGAGAGCAAGCCTAGAGTACATTTCAGCGACTCCTTCACCTTCCTTCATCTTGAACTTGTCAAGTTGACCTTGAAGAACATCTAGCTTTGATTCCTTCACGGACTCGGTACCTTCGTGCATTTCAACCAAAGTATCCCAAATCTCTTTTGCATTCTCAAGACGGCTGATTTTGTTGAACTCCTCGGGACACAAGGCATTGAAGAGAATGTCACAAGCTTGAGCATTGTTTTGCAACATCCGCAATTCATGCGTTCTAGCTTCGCGATCCGGAACTTTTCCTTCCTCAAAGAATTCACCTTGCAAACCAACACAAATAATGCCCCATGCGGCTGGGTTATGGCCAAGAATATGCATTTTCATTTTATGCTTCCAACTAGCAAAGTTTGTACCATCAAAGTAAGGACCTCTACGAAAATTACCCTCACTAGACGCCATACTCTCCTAGGTTGTGAAACCAAGCTTATGGAGTCAATGCAATGGAAACCAATACAATGGAGACCAAAGCTCGATACCACTTGTAGGATCGAAAGTATGTCTAGAGGGGGTGATTAGACTACTTGACAATATAAAAATTCAGCCTTTTGATAAAGACAAGTTTTTGGCAGATTCACGATAATGATCAAGTCAAGTATCACCCTACACATGCAATTCTAGAGTATAGGCAGCGGAAAGTAAATTGCACATGTAGTAAAGAGAGGTGGAGAAGAGCAAACGCAATTTGGAGACACGGAGATTTTTCTCGTGGTTCCGATAGGTGGTGCTATCGTCAATCCACGTTGATGGAGACTTCAACCCACGGAGGGTAACGGCTGCGAGAGTCCACGGAGGGCTCCACCCATGAAGGGTCCACGAAGAAGCAACCTTGTCTATGCCATCATGGCCTACGCCCACGGAGGGCTAGCCTTACTCGGGGTAGATCTTCACGAAGTCACTACTAGGGAAAAGCCTAGCAGCAGCGCGGGTTTGGGCACCCTCAGTAGCGCGGGTACCGGCGCTACTAATAAGGCGCTACAGCTAATGTGTAGCAGTAGCGCGTGTTGACACACGCTACTGCTACAAACGAATTGCTGCAGCGCGTTTTTGGGAAGGGCGCTACTGGTATTAGCTGCAGCGCTATTTCGTGTAAGCGCTCATCGGTAAGCCGGCGCTTCGCTAAATCCCCTCGCTACTACTAGTTTTATTAGTTTTTTCCCTGCAGATTTGTTTTTATTTGTTTTGCATTTGAATAGGCTTTATACAATAATCTTTAGCATATCATCCACATACAAATGTAATCATAGCATATACATACAATTAGTCTCATCAAATCATGTCATCATCATAATCATCATCCAACACAAAGTGGTCTCGATCTCGCCATCAATCTCAAAATAGCGATACAAGTCTCGATTACTTGCAAATACATCGTCATCCATCTAAACAATGATATACATGAGAATAGCTATCACTTTGAGTACATGAGTTCAGTATCCTCTCTCGCATTAGCGTGAACCTAAACTAAGTATCATGTGTCGCTCGAAACCGAAAACCGTACACCTTGGCCTTTCACTCCGCCACTTGTCGATATATACTCTCTGGCGTAGCACTTCTTCGCCATTTATGATCTATGCACCTGCATCGTCACATGAGTCGATGATATGCAACATATATAGTTGAGCAACACAAAGAGACAGACTTGGCAAAAATAGAAACAACATATCATAAGCATAAATAACAAAGTTCATCGTACCCAAATGACCTAACTAGAGTGATTTTCGCTAGTCGAGGAGGACGGTTTAATTACATCACAAATAAAGTTTCACCGTGCATAACTCAAAGTTTTGTCATAAAAGAAACTATGGACTAAATGGACACATTGTCATATATCGACAATCACTCCAGCATGTCGTGCCATCCATCCAAGTCAGGGAGATAGTCATCGAGCTTTGTGAAAGGCTTCATGTCGAGACGCTGAGAGGCTATCCATGTTCGGACGTCTTCCCGCGACATTTGTCCTTCTGCGTGGAACATCCCTGTTTTTCCGACGACCTCATTCATGACGATTTGGGCAAGTTCGCGCTGGATGTTATAGAACTCAGCTCGAAGTCGATGATCCTCGATATCTCCTATGTCCTTTGCCCATTGCAGAATATGGGCATCGCTAGATCTAGGTGCCATGTGAAGGTTCCGGTGATCCCGCCGGTACTCCAGCATGTGGTGTAGGACATAGAATCCATCATTAAGAGAATCGCTCGTTGCTGGATGCAGCAGAAGTCGGTCTTATGGCTGAAGGCGTGCTGCCGCCTTTTCTTCTTGTCCCTAACATCTCCACCCCTTGCTTGGTAGTAAAACATAGCACCGTCGAGAACATCTTTGATGTGGGTGTAATCCTTTTTGTGAATGTTCTTCGACGAGTCCAAGTAAAGAGCGTGGGAGAATCGGGGGTAGAGGATGATGAGGACGGCGCGCCCGCCGCTGCGCAAAATAAGTACACCTCAAATTAATTAGCCTCCACCGTGCAAATGAATTATTGAAATCGAAGGAAGGATCGCAGCGGATGACTTACACGGGATGATAAGGCACGAGAATCGCCTCCTTGTCCTTATTGGCGAGCATGAAACCGACGATGTAATCCTCGCGATTCACGATGCTGTGCACAGACTCCCAAGAAGGCCTCGTGCATGTAGTACGGGTCAGCGACACAGATATGAGCTATCTGCTCAACCCCAATGATGTAGCTCATGTGCAAGGCATAAAGGCGGACAAAAGTAAAATCCAGCTTCTTCACGTGAAACATGTCGAATATGTAATCGAATCGGAGGAAGAACTTATCCGCGGGGAAGCCATTGACGTACGACATTTGCTGCGGAACATTAACCACGTAGAGTGGGTATCCTGGATCTTTCGAGGCGATGAGGCCTTTCTCTACCCGCAGCACATCGTCATGAAGTCTCCTCAGATCGCCGAATCTGGCCCGTAGCGCTGTTTCAGGTAGGATTGGTTTACCGGGGATATGCCATTTATCCGCATCGGGATATCTACACGGTCCCGAAGCCGAGGCTGCTGAGGCGGCTGGATCATAGAATCAGCTTTTTTGCCTTTCCTCGCTCTCTTCCTAGGCTTCTTTACCACCGGATGGTCGTCAATAACGCGTTGAGACGGTAATTCAGGCACTGACTCATGATGCTCAAACCCTGAGGAGGCGCCAGTATAGACATACTGTTCAGCGCCATCGTCATCCTCATCCTCATCCATGGCGACGTCATCAGCCTCTAATGGAGCCACCTGCTTACCCCGTCCGCTATCACCCAACCCGACACCCGACGCTAATTGGGTAGGTGGGGTGTTGATGTTCATACCTTGCTGAGGCTGCGTGCTCGTGGGTGTGCTCCCGACCGCCTCCAGACGAAGCAGACTCTTTGGCCACAACAGGACCCACCCATTGCAACAATCACCAAGCCGCCACGGGTCTCGTCGTCATCCCCACTAGTATTAGAGGAGGCAAATTCTCGTGGCTCGGTTTGACACTGCCACGGAAACCTTGAAGACGCTCGGGGATCGGCGGTTGTGGAACAATGGTTCCTTCGGCTCCATTATCGTCCCTTCCCCACGCCCACCTTCTGTTCGCCGATGGTGTACAATATGGTGCACGGGTTTCGCTGACTGCAAATAAAAGTCTGCGACGTGAGACATCCGAAAGGCAACGAAAACGGAGATTATACATTTATATTGAAGGGGCCGTGGAAGATACCGTGAGGGCGCCGAGCTCAGCTAAAGAGGAGGCACCACCGAGCACGTCCGGTCGCGGCAGCTGGTCACGGGAGCCGCAGGGAGCCGTCGCGGGAGCCGGTGCGGGAGCAGGTCTTGGAGCAAAAGGGAGCAGGTGCGGAGCATGTGCTGCCAAGAAGTCAGCAAGGGAAAGTCCTCTGCATTTTTTCTGGATTTTCCTTGTCCAAATGTGAACGCCCGTCACCAAGGAAGTAGATAAATCTGCAACCGCTGTTTTTTGCGGCAGCTATCGCTGTTGCGATCGCTCGAGATGATTTCTTCTCAACCGCAATCTCAACCTTCTTGTCGATGCTTTCTTCGCTAACCTCCGCTTTTCTTTCTCTCCTCCGTGGTCTCACGATAGTACTTCTTCCACGTGGCGCCGCCTCCGACACCGCACACGCGCCCATACGACGGTCGAGTATCCACCGTTGTCGTTTCAATATGTTCAACGCCGGTTGAATGGAGTGTCCCACTTGGCCTCGCCAATGCCTCGACGGCGAAGTCGCTTTCGCCGCAATCCGGCGTTGCTTCTCTCGCAAAAGGCACAAGGATCGCTTACAAATATGACTAATGTGTGCAATGAATTGATCAGAAACTAAAATTACCAGTAGTCTCATGAACTCCGTAATGACCGGTGTTGTCTCATAAACCTTCTTCAGTGGGTCCCAACGGTGGCGGGCCCTCAGGACGTCACGCTCCTGCAGGACGGTGAAATCCGCCAAGGGGTCTGGGATGCCCAGACTCGCGGCTTCCGCGTCCTCCTTGGCCCATTTGGACCTCTTTCCGCCGTAACCACGGCTTCCGAGGTGGTGGGTCCCAATGTTCCTCTTTTGAAGCCCCTTCATGTACTTAGACTTTTCTTTGGCAGCTTCGGCCTCGCAAGCCTCCTTAAATATTTGAAACTGCTCTTTCGTGATTGTCGGACTTTCCTTTACAATCTCGGAGTAGGGTTCCCGTCGTTGATCTTTGCTTTCACTCGATTTTTCCAGGCGGCCAACGCGTTGCTAAACTTGGTCATGGCGTGTTTGTTTATCTTCTTCATTGCCGGGTCATTGTCTGGATCTTCATAATCCTTCTCATTCCGGCCCGGGAACAAGAATATCTGGTGAAACTTCTTTAGGAGGAGCTCCTCATATTTTCTATCTTCTTTAGATTCTCATCGTTGATGGTGGCGGTTGTCCGTATGATGCAGCCTATTTGATTGCCGTAGCACGCTGCTTTCCTCGGCGCCTTTGGCTCAAAATTGCCGTTGTCCACCTCCGTGACCACCAGTCTAGTAGTCCTGAGTTTGTTAGGAACCCGTTGCCTCTTCGCTTCGGTGCTACACCGGATCCGCTCCCGAGGCAGCACCGGTCTCAGCGCCGGTCTCGATGCCGGTCTGAATCTCAGCGCGGTGTCGGCCTCAAAGACCGGTCTGCGTGACGGTCTCAAAGACCGGTCTGCGTGTCGGTCTCGATCCCGATGCGGGCCCAGCAACAACATCTGCTGATCGTCGGTAAAGCTAAAAATTCGCTCGCCGCCCGGTAGACGCCGCCGCAATCACCGTAACCCTGTCCTTCATCGTTGCTAGCCATGTTTCCTATGATTAAATCTAGTCAATTAATTCTAGACCTAATAAAATGAATAATGACATAAAAAGGACTATTGTTTTGCAGGAATGTTGACTCCTTCTTGGTGCGGCAAATCCGGGCACTCGATATGTCCTAGTTTGTAGCACAAGTCATGCCGAAATTCACGGAAATTTCGCATGACCTTTGCTAAAAAGTGGACAAATCGAGAACCTGAAATTTGCGGAACAGAAATGAATCAACATTCCGCAAAACATAGGCCACTCAGCATCATTCCCTGGAAACAACAAAGCCACCACTTGGGCACAATCGAACAACTTCAATGAAAAGATATGACATGACCACTTCAATGAAAAATAAAATTTGCCTAAATTCTTTTCCTTGAAAAATAGTGGTCTCTTGAAAAATCAAAAACCTCTGCCAATCTACTTAACCTAGCTTCTTAATCCAACGAACCTAATTAACCTACCTATTTAACCTAGTTGGTTAATCTTGTTTACCTAGATAATTAACCCTAATTAAACTAGTTAACACAGCTAGTTCTCTGTCAAAGCCTAAAATAAATTTCTGCACTAATTAACATGGATAATTAACCTAACTAAACTAGTTAACCTGACTAGTTCTCGGTCATAGCCCTAACTAAGTTTTTGCACTAACCTAGATAATTAACCTAATTAAACTAGTTAACCTAACTACTTCTCTGTCAATGCCCTAACTAAATTTTTGCCCTAAAACCTAGATAATTAACCTAATTAAAAACTGGCTAACCTATGCATGAGAGAGAGAGGGTGGGGGCTTCAGATGATGGCTCGGTGGTGGCGACGGAGGCAGGTGGTGGCGAGGGAGGCAGAGGCGCCTCCGTGACGGCGAGGGAGGCAGGGCGCCTCGGTGATGGCGAGGAAGGTGGCGCCGACGGCGGCTCGGTGGCGTTGACGAGGTCGCGCGTCTCCGTGGCGTTAGGGGCGGCTCCGTGTCGTCGACGGCAAGACGGCTCGGTGGCGCGCGTCGTCGACGGCGGCGAAGTGTGGGGCGACGAATCGCGGAGACGGCGGCGCGCGCGGGGTGGGGTTTGAGGGATTTGGGGGAAGTGGTGGCCGGGGCGGGGGAAACGGTTTTTTGGCTAAGTCGAACTTAGCGGTAGCGCGTTTCGCAAAACGCGCTATAGCTAAGTTAGCTATAGCGCTTTCGCCAAAACGCGCTGCTGCTATAGCTAATTTCCTATTCTGTTTCTATAGCGGGGTCCAGGGCACGCGCTGCAGCTACGTTAGCTATAGCGCCTCTTACAAACAAACGCTGCTGCTATGCCTTCCTCCGATTTTTCACTTTTTCGTTTATTTTGCTTTACATTTTATTTTTCCCTTTCTCCTTTTTCTATTTCTTTTATTTTCATTTAAATTTCTATTTGTTTATCATCTTATTTTATTTTTGTTAGTAGTAGCGCTCTTCCACGGAAACGCTGCTAATAATCGTGATGTAGCAAGAGCTGCTCCTTCTAAGATCGCCACTGCTATGCGTAGCCTAGCATTCTACCAATGGGAATATTAGTAGTAGCGCTTTTTGGTCAACAGCGCCATCGCTAAGTTTGTGTCTGTGAAGCGGTTTCTAGTAGCTCACATCGCTAAATAGCACTAGCGCTGTTTTTTGAACCGCGCTGCTGCTAAGATTCTGTGTATAGCCTTTTCCCTAGTAGTGAGTAGGCGATCTCCTTGCCCTGACAAACTTCTTGGTTCAACTCCACATCTCGACGGAGGCTCCCAAGCGACACCTAACCAATCTAGGAGGCACCACCCTCCAAAAGGTAATAGATGGTGTTGATGATGATGAACTGCTTGCTCTTGTGCTTCAAATGATAATCTCCCCAACACTCAACTCTCCTCACTGATTTGGCTGTGGTGGAAGAAAGGATTGAGTGGAAAGCAACTTGGGAAGGCTAGAGATCAAGCTTCATATGGTGGGAGTGGAGCAACTTGATCTCAACACAAGGGTAGGTAGTTTTCTTCTCAGAAATGTAAGGTAGGAGTGGTAGTTCTTTCTGATGGCTCTCTCCACGAATGAAGAGGGGGTGGAGGGGTATTTATAGCCTCCACACAAAATCCAACCGTTACACACATTTGACCAATCTCGGTGGGACCGAAGTTGACAACTCGGTGAGACCGAAAGTTCAAATCATGTGAACGTTGGGATTTTTGGTGGGACCAAAAATACAGTCTCGGTTAGTCCGATTCGTCCAAAGACAAGAGCTTGCCAATCTCGGTGAGACCGACTTTATCATCTCGGTGACACCGATATGATGACAGAAGGTTACAGAAGCTTGGCAACTCAAGTTTCAGTGAGACCGAGTTCAGAATCGGAAAATCCGAGTTTTCTAGGGTTTGGCTTTGTGGCTGAGGTGGTTCATCTCGGTGTGACTGGGTTTGGAAAATCGGTGGGACCGAGATTACTTATGAGTGTATATTGTAGTGAGAGTTGCTGATAGTTTAGGAGATGTATCACTAAGCACTTTGAGCAACCAGATCATTAACATAACCTCATCCCCTTTTAATAGTATTGGCTTTCCTATGGACTCAATGTGATCTTGGATCACTAAATCAAAAATGGAGTCTTGAGCTTTTGCCAATGCTTGCCTTAGCATTTTGAGGGGTCCACTTCTTCAGTCCTTGCCATACCCATATCACTGAACTTTCTGAAATGATTCTCAAGTAACTATTAGTTCAATTATATATATGTTGTTATTAATTACCAAAACCACCCGGGGATTAGTTGCACTTTCAACTTCTTCCTCCTATATATACCTACGTACCCCAAAAACATCCAGGAGCACCACGAAACACATTTTCCACCGCCGTAACCTTCTGTATCCACGAGATCCCATCTTGGAGCCTTCGCCGGCGCTCTGCCAGAGGGGAAATCGGCCACGGAGGGCTTCTACATCAACACCATAGCCCCTCCGATGAGTTGTGAGTAGTTTACCATAGACCTACGGGTCCATAGTTATTAGCTAGATGGCTTCTTCTCTCTTTTTGGATCTCAATACAATGTTCTCCCCCTCTCTTGTGGAGATCTATTCGATGTAAACTCTTTTTGCGATGTGTTTGTCGAGATCCGATGAATTGTGGGTTTATGATCAAGTTTATCTATGAATAATATTTGAATCTTCTCTGAATTCTTTTATGTATGATTGAGTTATCTTTGCAAGTCTCTTCGTATTATCAGTTTGGTTTGGCCTACTAGATTGGTCTTTCTTGCAATGGGAGAAGTGCTTAGCTTTAGGTTCAATCTTGCAGTGTCCTTTCCCAGTGACAGCAGGGGCAGCAAGGCACATATTGTATTGTTTCCATCAAGGATAACAAGATGGGGTTTATATCATGTTGAATGAGTTTATCCCTCTACATCATGTCATCTTGCTTAATGCGTTACTCTGTTCTTTTTGAACTTAATACTCTAGATGCAGGCAGGAGTCGATCGATGTGTGGAGTAATAGTAGTAGATGCAGGCAGGAGTCGGTATAGTTGTTGCGGACGTGATGCCTATATACATGATCATGCCTAGATAATCTCATAATTATTCGCTTTTCTATCAATTGCTCGACAGTAATTTGTTCATCCATCGTAATACTTATGCTATCTTGAGAGAAGCCACTAGTGAAACCTATGGCCCCGGGTCTATCTCTTATCATATTTGTTTCCAATCTACTTTTATTTGCATCTTTACTTTTTGCGTCTATATAATAAAATAATAAAAATATATTTATCTTATCATAGTATCTCTATTAGATCTCACTTTCACAAGTGGCCTTGAAGGGATTGACAACCTCTTTATTGCGTTGGTTGCGAGTTCTTTTGTATGTTTGTGTAGGTGCGTGGTACTTTTGAGGAGCCTCCTACTGGATGGATACCTTGGTTCTCAAAAACTGAGGGAAATACTTACGCTACTACTGCTGCATTACCCTTTCCTCTTCAAGGAAAACCAACGCAAGCTCAAGACGTAGCACCACCCTGTTTACTAATGATGAGAGGTCTCGCTATTATTATATCCTTAAGATATTTCCGTTCTCATTAAAGGGTGATGCTAAAACTTGGTTTAATTCTCTTGATCCTGGTTGTGTGCATAGTCCCCAGGATATGATTTATTACTTCTCTGCTAAATATTTCCCTGCTCATAAGAAACAAGCTGCCTTGCGGGAAATATATAATTTTGTGCAAATCAATGAAGAGAGTCTCCCACAAGCTTGGGGGAGGCTTCTCCAATTACTTAATGCTTTGCCTGATCACCCTCTGAAGAAAAATGAAATACTTGATATCTTTTATAATGGACTAACCGATGCTTCCAAGGACTACTTGGATAGTTGTGTTGGTTGTGTTTTCAGGGAAAGAACAGTGGATGAAGCTGAATTACTATTGAATAATATGTTGACTAATGAAAATAATTGGACTCTTCCTGAGACAATCCCTGAGCCAACTGAGCCAACTCCTGAGCCTATTCCTAAACCAACTCCGAAGAAGAGGGGTGTTTTATTTCTAAGTCCTGAAGATATGCAATAGGCAAAGAAATCAATGAAAGAAAAAGGTATTAAAGTTGAAGATGTTAAGAATTTACCTCCTATTGAAGAAATACATGCTCTTAATATACCGCCTGTTGAAGAACCACATTGTCTTGACAACCCGACACAGGTAGTAAAGGTAAATTCTCTCTATAGATATGATAAAGTTGAAATTCCTTCTACTAAATTTCATAGCCCATGTTTAGATGAATTTGATGACTTTATGGCTAGACAAGAAAGTTTTAATGCTTATGTTGGTAGAGAATTAAAGAATAATGCTTTTGAGATAGGACGCTCGAGTGATTATATGGCTAGAGTTAAAAGTGAACTTAAACTCATTAGCAAATATGCTTCTACGGTTACCACTCAAACTGAGCAAGTACTTAAAGCTCAAAGTGATTTGCTCGATGGATTAAATAATAAACATGACTTTGCTATTAGAGTGGCTACTAGAACTGCTAGAATGACCCAGGAACCTTTGTATCCTGAAGGCCGCCCTAAGAGAATCGAGCAGGATTCTTAGAGAAATAATTTAGAGGCACCTAGTTCTTCTACAAAGATGAAAAAGAAAAACGATAGGACTTTGCATGCTTCTAGTGAACCTGTTATAGACACGCTTGAGAATCCTAATGATATTTCTATTTCTGATGCTGAAACACAATCAGGTGATGAACATGAACCTAGTGATAATGTTAATAATAATGCTCATGTTGATGCTCAACCTGATGTAGAGATTGAACCCCCTGTTGATCTTGATAACCCACAATCAAAGAATCAACGTTATGATAAGAGAGATTTTGTTGCTAGGAAGCACGATAGAGAAAGAGAACCATGGGTTCAGAAACCCATGCCCTTTCCTCCAAAACCATCCAAGACAAAGGATGATGAGGATTTTGAGCGCTTTGTTGAAATGATTAGACCTATTTTCTTACGTATGCGCTTGACTGATATGCTTAAATTAAATCCTTATGCTAAATATATGAAGGATATCATTACAAATAAAAAAAGATACTGGAAGCTGAAATTTCCACCATGCTTGCTAATTATACCTTTAAGGGTGGAATACCAAAGAAACTTGGAGATCCAGGGGTACCTACTATACCATGCTCCATTAAAAGAAATTATGTTAAAACTGCTTTATGTGATCTTGGAGCCGGTGTAAGTGTTATGCCTCTCTCTTTATATCGTAGACTTGAATTGAATAAGTTGACACCTACTAAAATATCTTTGCAAATGGCCGATAAATCAACTGCCATACCTGTCGGTATTTGTGAGGATGTGCCTGTTGTGGTTGAAAATGTCACTATCTTAACGGACATTATTATTCTTGATATTCCCAAGGACGATAGTATGTCGATTATCCTTGGTAGACCCTTTTTGAATACTGCAGGGGCTGTTATTGATTGCAACAAAGGCAATGTCACTTTTCATGTTAATGGTAATGAGCATACGGTACACTTTCCGAGGAAACAACCTCAAGTTCATAGCATCAATTCTATTGGAAAAATTCCAACTATCATTATTGGAGGTTTCGAATTTCCTCTTCATACTGTCAAGAAAAAGTATGATATTATTATTGTTGGGGATGTTCATATCCCCGTTGAGGTAACCTAGTGTTATTGGAAATTTCGCCGGTTCCGTGTTATTCGGAATGAGTTTGTTAACAGGACTTGATCAACCTTGTTAGTGGATTCATTTTGATGATCATGAGATGGATGAAACTAGAAGGCACAACCTTCTGTACCCTCTTTCCAATTTCTGTTATTTAGAATAAATAAAGAAAAATAGTATTATCTGTCTGTTTTCTGATTTATCCGTGCAATAAAAAAATATCCCGAAAATAAAAGTGCTCCAAATGCCCTGCAAATTTAGCATGATGTTTTATGGAATATTTGAGGATTTTAGGCACTGAAAACACTGCAGGGGGGCAAGCAGCTGGCCACGAGGGTGGAGGGCGCGCCCACACCCCCTAGGCGGGCCCCCTTGTCTCGTGGGCCCACGGTGGCCCCCCTCCACTTATTCGTGCACCCACACACTCCATCTTCTTCCCAAAAAATCCCCATCCAGCTCAAGCACGAGTTCTAGCTCATTTTGCTGTGACTTTCGATCTCCTTGCTCAAAGCTCCATTCACAAAACTGCTTCGGGAGATTGTTGCTTGGTATGAGACTCCTCCATTGATCCAATTTGTTTTTGTTCTAGTTCTTTATTATTTGCAAATTTTTGCTGCATAGGTGACCCTGTTCTTGAGCTTGCATGTTAAATTTATGAGGTCCCAAGTAATTCTAATGCATGATATAGGCTCTAGGCACTTGTAGGAGTAGTTGCTACCAATCTTGTTTAGTTATATTCACTTCTATTTTGAAGTTACTAAAAATTTCAGAAATTTTCAGAAAATGATAAGGAGATTTTTGAGGGGCTCCTCTAGGCAAGGCTCCCAGGAAAAATAAGCTAAAGAGAAGGAAAAGGCCAAGTATAATCTTCCTCGCGTAGCAGAAGTACGGCCGTGTGAATGGCCATGTGATAATTTCTTGAGAGAAGCCGGGATTTATGAAGACTTTTATTCCTTGATTGAAAATGCAGGCCTCGCAGTATCTCTTACTCACCAATACTTTCATGCAAAACTTTTATTATTATCCTAAGAATTTACCTCCATCAGTATCATTTCATTTATATGATGAATTCAAGGAAATGTCTTTACGTAATATTTGCGCGCTATGTAGAATACCCTTTGAGGGAAGATTAGATGAACCACATCGTAAAGATGTGGATGGCTTTGTTAACACAATTACTGTAGGGGATCCAAAGATGGGTTCCGATGCAAGAATCTCTAGCATACACTTTCCTGTTTTACACTACTTTGCCTTATTTGCTAGTCGATGCTTAATTGGACGTGGAAATAGTGGAAACTTCAATGTTCCTGATATTATTATTATATTCCATGCCTTGTTTGGAGATAATAGTTTTAGTATGGGTGCCGTTATTGCTAAACGGATGAGCCTGAACCGTACAAAAGGCCCCATTTTTGGAGGTATCTATGTTGCATGTCTTGCTAAACATTTTAAGATACCTATTAGGCACAATGAGAAAGAGGAGACAATATTGCCTCCTTACATTTTAGATTACAAGAGCATGGTAGCACATGAGTTTATTGTTCATAATGATGATAAGATGCTCCTGTATAACTTGAGATTTAATAAGAAACACAATGAGATTATTATCCTGCCTGTGCCTCTGTTGTTTGATTTGACTACAGTTAATTATCTTGTCTTGCCAGAAGCGGTGTACGCTCATCCAGGCCAAGCATCCGCTTCAGAACCTGAGCCAGAACCTCCAGTAGACCCTTATCGTCCATCATCTTATCAGTGGGATCCGGAGGAGATCGCTAGTCAGTGGTATCCTGATTTCACTCCTGAGTACACCGGGGAGAGTAGCTGCGGTCCTTGGCAATAAACCAACTTAGGCCAAAAGCCTAAGCTTGGGGGAGTACGTATTTCTCACTGACTTTCAATTCGTGTTCACATACTATTCTAGTTGTTGGTGCTCATACTCTTTCATTGTATTATCCATGCTAGTTTAATTTTCTTTTTCTAGCTTTCTTCTTGTGTGTCTGGTAAACCTTAAGAAAAACCAAAAAAAATAGTTAGTTTAATTTCCATGCTTGTAGTAGTAATTAAAATGAAAACCCAAAAAGATTTCTCGTTCTTCTTTTACTTGTTGGGAGCTTTCCCGTGTAAATAGTTTTTATTTCTTTTCTTTCCTTTGGGGGTCGAGAGTAGAAGACCATATTTAAAATGTTTAGTGGCTCTCATATGCATGATTGTTTACTTAACTTAGAGCCCATATTACTTTGTCTTCTTTCTTGAGTTTAATGCTTGTAGATTCCAGCTTAGTCCAATGGACGTGCACTATTATTATTATACACATCGTTCGGTCGTGCAAGTGAAAGGCAATAATGATGATATATGATGGACTGATTGAGATGAGAAAAGTTGGTATGAACTCGACCTATCTTGTTTTTGTAAATATGATGAGTTCATCGTTCCGGATTCAACTTATTATGAAGTAAACATATTTGCAATGACCTTTAGAGATTATAGTTTCTTGTGCCATGTGTCGGGGCGGACGGTGGCGGCCGCCGCCGCGAGCACCTATGGGGCCGGGAAGGGCCCCTTCGTCTTGTGCGGTACGAGGGCGGAGGAGGCACAGAGAGCAGATCGAGGCGAGGGCGCGGGCGCGGGGTTTTTACCCAGCTTCGGAGCTCTCCGGAGAGATAAAACTCCTACTGCTGCTTTGTGTTGTTATTGATCTCGCTCGAGAGTACGAGCGTGAGGATGTGGTGGACTCTAACGAGTCGAACCCCTAGCGCGAAAGTTGCCAAGGATCCGAACCTCCGAGGATTCGAACCCCTTCCTCGTTGCCCACGGGCCTCCTTTTATAGCACAAGGGGTCACCGACAGGTGTCAACGTAGGAGAAAGGGGTAAAAGCGTAAAAAGGGTGGTAGTTGGAACAGTGCGGGAACAGTGGAGCTACAGTGCTTGAACAGTGGTTTCTACCTACTTTGACAGTGGGGGACAGGAGCATTAAATGCCCGTCACCGTCGACTCCAAAAGCTCCCGCCCTTGCGTCTCCGTCTGCCACGGCGATGGATTCACCACCGTGAAGCGCCACCGTGCCCCTCTGGTTGCGCAGCCACCCGCCACGCGTCCCTGGAAAGGCCCCAGGGCGACGCGTGGGCCGATGAGCTGGAGCGCGGGCACACAGCGCAGCTCCCCCGGCAAGTACCTTGCCGGGGTCTTGATCTTGCCGGCCCGGGGGGCTTGCCGGGCACTGCATATGCCGCTCCCCGGGCCCTCGCCGGGACGCATGTAGCGCCGAGGCGTGTCTTCGGTGATGTAATCTCCTAGCCTGGATCGGCCTTCCCGGCAAGCTCCTCTTGCCGGGGTCTCGATCTTCTGTCTTGTACACTTTGTTCTTGAATGGCTTGATATGGAGAAGGATGGTCTCCGGCAAGCATGTGGTAGATCCGGCTGCGGGGAGCTGCGGCTGCCCGTGCACAAGTTGGGGTACTGAGGTACCCCTACCTTAGTACACCGACAGGAGCCCCCGGGCCTGGGCCACACACGGTGCCGAGCGCTGTTGGGCCAGGCCCAAGACAGTGCACGGGCACACGCGGCCCACGGCGCGCCAAATCTGCTTCTGCATCTGCCGCCGCCCCTCCCGCAAAGGCACGCGTTGATTGCGGCGTCGTGGGATGGGACGTGCCCACGTTCTTAAATGAGGAGAGCGGAACGCCCACCCCCTCCCACTTCCCCATAAAATCAGAGGGAGCAGGCGCAGTTCCCCTCCTCCACCTTCATTGCATCTTCTTCCTCCTTCAGGGATCCCCCTTTTCCGCTCTGCCTCAGCATCTCTTCCGCCGTCTCCTGCGACTGCGGTGCCGCCGGAATCTTCGTTCTCCTTCCCTCGCCGCTTCCGCCATGGCTCCGAAGGCCGGGAAGGGGAAAGCGGAGAAAGCCAAGAAGGAGAGGTCCGAGCAGGCGACGAAACTTGCCCTGATGCGGAGGCAGAACGTCGTCTTCCCGCCGCGGCTCGGCGCGCGGGAACTCTGGAGCAAGTATTACTTGTTCTGGGCGAAGAAGACCAACGCGCATCCTCGGACCAGAGCGCATCCGGCCGCCACCATGGACGACTATCCCGGCGGGTACTATTTCTTCGCAGCCTTCTTCCACTGCGGTCTTTGCCCCCCTTTTTCTGATTTCTTCTGTGACATTATGCACACATACGGCTTCCACCTCCTTGATTTCACCCCCAACGCCATCCTCACAATGGCGGTTTTCGCACACATGTGCGAAAACTTCATAGGGATACACCCAAACGTAGCGCTGTTTAGGCACTTCTTTACTCCCAGAGCAGAGCCCGGCGCCCCCCTCTCCGGAGGGATTTCATGGGTTTTTCGCCTGAACTTGAGGGAGACGTACTTGCCGGGGGAGCTCCGCGGCAAGTGGGAGGAGTGGCGTGCCGACTGGTGCTGGATCGTTGAAGACGAGCCGCAGCACTTCACCGCGCCGCGCACAACTCCCATCGAGCGCGGCAGGGATTGGAGCGAGCTAGATCCGGACGACGTCAAGCTCAATGTCGCCCTCGTCCGGATCCTTCGTCTTCGAGCGGCAAAATTGTCCGTCGCAGAAGTGGGCGCAGATTTTCTCCGCCGCCGCATCGCCCCTCTCCAAGACAGGAAGAGGCCGGCCTGGGAGTACGGCGGCGCGGGGGATATCATGAGACTGCGCCCCGGGATGAACTACAACTTCACGACGCTGGAGCTGAGGGGGATGGTCCGGGAGCTCTTCAAATACGACCGGGCCCATCCGGAGTGGTTCAGACTTCCCCGGGGGGTGGTGCCCCTCTGCAACAGCACAGCCTGGGATAGCCTCCTCGCCATGATGCCCGTGTGCGATTCGCACGGCGTGGAGCGCACGTGGATCCCGCCCGAGCCAATAGATATCCTCAACTTCTTCGACAACCTCGAGGAAGTGGCGAAGAACAAGGACGAGACCCGGGGGCTGACACGGGACACCACGGACCAGGAGATTGCGTACATGGCTTCTCGGGCTGAAGAGGCCGCCGCAGCCGCAGCGGCAGGGAATTTTGGATATACTCCCGACGAAGCAGAGGCTGCGGATGAGTCCTGCCAAGCGGAGGAGGCGGAGATCTGCAGGCTGCTGAAGCTTCCTCCCGACGCGCTTGCCGGGGTCTCCTCCCTGATGCACTCCGGGATCCCCGGGATCGCGGCCGAGGCCGCGGCAAGAGGCGGTGCTGCTGGAGGTAGCAGAGGCGCCGAAGGGAGCGGAGACGCCAGAGGAAAAGGGGTCGCAACGCAGGACGCTGGGTCTGGCGAGCCAGCCGGCGAGGAGGAGGAGGAGGATGCGCGCCGCCGAGGACGCGGGCGGGTCCGCGGATCTTTACGCTGACGACCTCTCCTCGTCGTCGGAGACCTCCCCGCCCCGGGCGAGCCCTAGGCGCTCCCCATTGAAGCGCCTCCGCAAGGCGGCGACGGAAGCGAGGGCGCCAGCCCCCCGGCAACTTCCAGCTCGCCGGGCAGCGCAAGCTTCCCGGGGAAGCCAAGCTGCGCCGAGGGCGACCGGCGCACCGGCTACGGCGGAGACGGCCCGTGCGCAGGCCACGGCAGAGGTGCCCCGCAGGCCGGCGCCACGTGGACAGGGGCCTTCCCGGAGCGGAGTAGCGGATCCGCCCGCTTCTCGGGCCTCGGCTGCCACTGGGGCCGGGTCTTCACAGCCCCCAGCTCCGAGGACCGCCAAGCGCCCGAGGGAGCCTTCACCTCCCGCTCCTCGCACCGACGCGCCCCAGGTGGAGTATGACTTCTCCGCCTTTAGCAAAGACGACGAGGAGGAGCAGGAGTAAGTATCTGAGATCTTCATCTTTTCTAATTTCGCCTTGGCTATTGTTGAGGCTAATCTTGTTTCTTATGTTGATTTTAGGACCTTGGCCGAGCGGGCGGCGAAGAAATCCAAGGTGCCCGTGGTTGAAGTCGCGGACGACTCGCCCGTCGCGGCGACCGGGGATGCGCTGGACCCAAGCTTGCCGGACCCGAGCGCTGCCCCGAGGAGCAGCCCCCGGCGCAGCCCCCAGCGTAAGTTTTGGGTTCTGCATTTTCGCTCGCCGGGCGTGTTTGAAGATCTTGGTCTTGTCTTAATGCCTTGATGTTTTTGGTCTTGGCTTGCGCAGAGGCGGAGCCACAGCTGCAGGAGCGTCCGGAGGCCGCCCCCGAGGAGCCGCAGGTCCCGCCGTCCCCGCCAAGGCCGAACTCCCCGGCAAGGGAGAGCATCCCGCCAAGAGCGGGTACTCCGCCAAGGGCGAGTACCCCGCCAAGAGCGAGCAGCCCGGCGAGGGCGGCCACTCCGCCAAGGGAGAATTCCCCGGCGAGAGAGCCCGCCGCTGACGACGTCCGCCAAGGTAAGTTCCGCAACTTCGTCCTCTTGGCGTCGTCTCTTTTTGGGTATTTGCTTGAACTTCTTTTGGCCTTTTCTTCTTATTCTAGATCCTCCTCCCCCCGAGCAGATGGAGACGGAAGTCGTCGTCGAGGAGGAGGGCGTGCGGGGCGGCGGCGGCGACATCCCTGGCGCCGAGAACACGGCGGGAGCCGCCGGGCCAGACGCACCAGAGACCGCCCCAGCTGCGGACGCAGCGGCCCGAGAGGGGGACGGTGACCGCACCGCCGACCCGGAGGCGGCGGGGGCATCGGGTACCACGCCGGTCGTCAACCCCTCTGCCGGAGAGGAGCAGCCCGGCTACTACCTGGAAGCCCCCAACGGCGTCTTTATCCAGATGCCGTGGGGTTCTTCGTCACGGGCTCCCGCGGAGGGCGAGGCTTTTGATGGGGAGGTCCTCGCCTCCGCGGGCTTGAAGATTTCGAGGGGCCCGGCGGGAGCGGCGGGCCCGAGGAGGAGAAGCTGCTTCACTAGCTCCTGGCCCTTTACCGGGCCAGGCAGGCGAAGCTCACCTCCCGGGAAGCCCTCGCCGCTAAGGCCGCCGAGGAGATGGAGAAGCGCGCGGCGGAGCTCAGCGCCGCCAACCAGGCTGCTCTCCGCGAGGTGGCGGAGAGGCGCGAGCGACTCGCCGGGGAGTATGAAGAGTGGTTGCTGGAGAAGGCCGAGGCCGAAGAGCAGCAACGGCTTGCCGGGGTGGAGCTGTCCCGGCGAGAAGGAGAACTCATCCAGCGGAAGGTCACCCTCGATTCTCACGAGGAAGACCTTGCCGCTCGGGAACGGGCCCTCGGCGAGGAACTGAAGAAGGCGAAAGCGCCGCGCTAGCAGCGGAGACCGCCAAGGAGGAGCTTGCCGCCAGGGTCGCGCAGCTGGAGGAGCTGCTGAAGGCGAGCGAGGAGAAGGTCGTCGTGCTCATCAGGGAGCGCGAGAAGGACGCCCATACCAACTCAGAACTCCAGGCGCGTCTTTCCAAGCAAGGCGACGAGTTGAAGGCCACCAAGGACTCCATTGAGGGTCTTGAGCTACAAGTCTCCGCGCTGAAGGACTCGCTCGACGCTGCCCGAGACCGGGAAACCAAGCTGAAGGAGGAGCTCCGCGAGGAGCGAACCTTGGTGGTCAGCGCCAACAAAGCAGCCGAGGACTTCTGTCGTATTGTTGAGATATGGACTGAGGACTTGGTATCTTCGGCGTCCGCCATTGACCAGGAGCTGCTGGCGCTGAAGCTGGAGCACCTCATCTACTCCCCTGACCCGAACCTCGCTCATAGCGCCAAGCTCAGCCTCTTCTTCAGGGGGATCGCGCCGGCCCTTGCGAATCTGCGGAAGAAGATCCCTGCGCAGCTCGCCGAGGAGACTCGCCGGCTGTGCACGGGGACCATGGAGCGCGTGCTGACGAAGATCGTATACCGCAATCCCGGCATCAACCTCACCAACGTTCTTCGCAGCTTGCCGGCCGACGCGAATATGGAGGCTCTGAAGGAGCAGGTCGCCCACATCATTGCCAAAGTGAACAAGGTCTCCAGGGTGGAGGGCGACCGTGTAGACTAGGCCTCCTTTATCTTTATTTCTTCTTGTTGCTGCATAGGGTGCTGCAGACTCATTAGTCACCGCGACAAGTTATTTCTCGCCAGATACTATCTTTATTTTGATCAATACATGCAGTGTCATCTCCCTTGTTTTGATCCTCGACTTTGTATGTCTCAACCTTACGCTTCTAGGAGACTTGCCGGCAAGGGGCCTTTGCCGCGGGCGCTGAGTGCTGGACTCGAAGCAGCCTGCTGGCCAGAGTCTTACCGGCAAGCAACCCTGCCGTGGCTAGTCGCAACGCACTTAGCTTGCTGAGCAAACCCGAAAACGAAACAAGGGCGCGACACTTGTCGTGGCTCACTTAGATCGTTGAGCGTGCTCGAAAACAAGATAAGGGTACGGCTATCCATGGGTAGGTTCCTCCGAGCACAGGTTTTCCATACAAAGTGTGGCTGTTCAAGGAAGGCAACTAAAAACTTAAAAATTTTAGCTGCTTAAATTCTGATAACTTAGCTTTCGTGATCTGTATGTTCTCCGGCAAGCTTCTCCTTCTTGAACAGCACTTGGCCCATCCTCCATTTCCTTCCCCCCCCCCCCCGGCAAACTTGTGCGCGAGGAACGTTTCTTCTGCTTACGGGGCAAGGAAAAAGTAGAGGGAACAAGTAAACGGCCTTTCGGCGCACTATTGCTTGCCGGATATGTGTGTCGCACAAAAGATGCCAAATAACACATGCAAATGTCAATGAAAAGCATGGGAAAAGGCAACTAGCGCAAAACACAGAAGCTTTACTGGTGCACGGGGTCTGCGCCCGGCTTTGTACAAAGGGTTACATGCAACATCGGCAAGGCTTGTACAAAAGGTGGTTGCCGGAGCGGATCGCGGCAACCGCGCCTTATGGGTGAAACTTGCGAAGATGCTCTATGTTCCAGGAGTTGCTCACTGGTAGGCCTTCTTCGGTCTCGAGGTGGACAGCGCTGGCCTCGTGACTTGTCTCACCCGATAAGGGCCTTCCCACTTCAAGGCCAACTTGTTGGAATTCTTGGCGGACTGAACACGCCAAGAACAAGGTCGCCTTCCTCGAGACTCCTGGCTTTGACCTTGCGGCTATGGTAGCGGCGCAAGGCTTGCTGGTATCGAGCAGCTCGTCTGAGCAGCCTCGAGACGCCCTCCTCAAGGAACAATGCGCCGCCTTGCCGCATTGTTCTTGCTCGAGCTCATCATAAGCGAGCACTCGAGGAGATCCGCACACGAGTTCCGTGGGGAGAACTGCTTCGCTCCATAGACTAGAGCAAAGGGCGCCTGTCCGTGGCTCGACGGTGTCGCTCGATTGACCAAAGAGCCGCCGGCAGCTCCTCTATCCAATTTCTTCCGCACTTGTGCAGCCTGTCGAAAGTTCTTGTCTTGAGTCCGCGCAGCACTTCAGCATTGGCCCTCTCCGCTTGACCGTTGCTCCTCGGGTGAGCAACAGAAGCGAAACAGACCTTGGTGCCAAGGTCTTGGACGTACTGCATGAAGGCGCGACTTGTGAACTGTGTACCGTTGTCGGTGATAATCCTGTTAGGGATCCCGAAACGGCACACAATCGATCTGAAGAACTTGACTGCTGACTGTGCTGTCACCTTTCTCACTGGCTCCACTTCCGGCCACTTTGTGAACTTGTCGATTGCTACGTACAAGTACTCAAAGCCCCCGACAGCACGGGGGAAGGGGCCGAGGATATCGAGCCCCCAGACCGAGAAGGGCCAGGATAAAGGGATTGTTTGGAGAGCTTGAGCTGGTTGGTGAATTTGCTTTGCATGGAACTGGCACGCTTCACACTTGGTTACTAGTGCAGTTGCATCTTGGAGGGCTTCTTGCCAAAAGAAACCTTGCCGGAAAGCTTTCCCGGCAAGTGCTCTTGCGCCAATGTGGTGGCCACATATGCCTCCGTGTGTCTCTGCCAACAGCTTCTGTCCGTCTTCCCTGGAGATACACTTCAGTCTGACACTGTTGAGCCTTCTTCTGTACAGCTCGTTATCCACGAACTGGTACATACTTGACTGTCTGGTTACCCTTTCCATTTCTTCTGGGTCCTCGGGAAGTTCTCCAGTTTGCAGAAAACGGACGATCTGCCCTGCCCATGCCGGAGCTCGGGGCTCAACGGCAAGGATCAAAGGCATGAGGGCCGCTGTGGGAACCTCAGCTTCTACGGCAAGGATCTCTGGCTCAGCCGAAGCTGAAGGTCCCCCGGCAAGCTTGCCGGGGCAAGGCTTGTCGGGAACACTTGCCTCAACTGGACAGATTCGAGGATCTGCATGAGCAAACTGTTCCACAGTGTCCCGGTCGTTGATCTTGGGGACCTTGGCGGCGGTCTCAGGGAGATCCGCCGGCAAGTAGTCGCCGGAGACCAACTTTCTTTTCTTGGGTTGTCCAATTGATGGCGTGACGGATGGTTGAGTCAGCTTGAGTAAGAAGGTCCCTGGTTCCACAGGTAACTTCATCGAGGCACACTTTGAAAGGCCATCCGCGATTTCATTCTGAGCTCTCGGGACATGCTCCATCTGCAGACCTTCAAAGCGCTCCTCAAGCTTCCTCACTTCATCTACATAAGCTTCCATCAAAGGGCTCTGATAGCTCTTGTTAACTTGCCGGACCACCAACTGTGAGTCTCCCCGCACAATCAATTTCCTGATCCCAAGTTCGGCCGCAATTCTGAGGCCGGCGAGCAAACCCTCGTATTCGGCGGTGTTGTTTGTCGCTTGTTCTCTTGGGAAGTGCATCTGGACAACATACTTGAGGTGCTCTCCGGTGGGCGCGATGAGTACCACGCCGGCACCGGCGCCTTGCAGCGAGAAGGCACCATCAAAGTACATTACCCATTCGCTTGTTGCTTCTTGCACGGGTGCACTTGTTTCTTGGACTTCTTCATCGGGCGTTGGGGTCCATTCTGCTATGAATTCTGCCAAAGCTCGGCTCTGTATGGTTGAAGTACTCTCAAATTTAAGTCCAAAGCTCGACAGCTCCAGTGCCCACTCAACAATCCTGCCTGTTGCTTCTGGATTGTGCAATATCCTCTTCAGCGGAAAGCGAGTGATTACTGTTATCTCGTGTGCTTGGAAGTAATGGCGCAGCTTTCTCGAGGCCATGAGGAGGCCGAAAAGCAGCTTTTGCACACCAGAGTATCTTGATCTAGCCCCCTGGAGAAGGGAGCTTACAAAATACACTGGGCACTGCACCATCTTCTTCCGCACCTCGTCCCGTTCCTGCGCAGAATTGTCCTTGTCGGGGCCAGAGCTTGCCGGAGCAGCCCCCTGCTTGTCGCTGGCCTCGCTTGCCGGTGGCGTAGCCTCCTCGTCAGACTCCCTCTCTGCTACTAATGCAGCACTAACCACTTGGTTGGTTGCTGCTAGGTACAGCAGCAACTTCTCCTGTGGTCTAGGCGCGACAAGTACTGGGGTGGAGGATAGGTATTGTTTCAAATCTTGCAGCGCTGCCTCCGCTTCCGGAGTCCACTTCATGGGACCCGCCTTCTTCAATATCTTGAAGAAAGGTAGGGCGCGCTCTGCAGACTTTGAAATGAACCTACTGAGGGCAGCCACGCAACCTGCAAGCCTTCTGACATCCTTGACTCGCTTCGGTGCTTCGATTTGCTCAATGGCTTTAATCTTGTCGGGGTTGGCTTCAATCCCCCTCTGTGACACAAAGAACCCGAGAAGTTTGCCGGAGGGGACTCCAAAGACGCACTTCTCGGGGTTCAGCTTGAGCTGTATCTTGCGCAGATTTTGAAATGTCTCTTCCAAATCTTGAATCAGGGTATCCTTGCTCTTGCTCTTCACCACGATATCATCCATGTAAGCCTCTACATTCCTGTGAATCTGTGGCTCAAAAGCAGTATATACTACCCTTGCAAATGTTGATCCTGCATTCTTCAGTCCAAATGGCATGCGTATGAAGCAGTAAGTGCCACATGGAGTGATAAATGCAGTCTTCTCTTCATCCTCTTTGGCCATAAAGATCTGGTGATAGCCTGAGTATGCATCAAGAAAGCAAAGCAGCTCACATCCGGCAGTGGAGTCCACAATCTGGTCAATGCGCGGCAAGGGGAATGGATCCTTGGGACATGCTTTATTTACATCGGTGAAGTCTATACACAGCCTCCATTTCCCGTTGGCCTTGCGCACGACGACTGGGTTTGCTAACCATGTCGGATGGATCACACCTCTAACCAGGCCCGCCGCTTCAAGCTTCTTGATTTCTTCGTTGATGAATTCTTGGCGCTCCACGGCTTGCTTCCTCACTTTTTGCTTGATGGGTCGCGCATGAGGGCAAACAGCAAGCTTGTGCTCAATCACCTTCCTGGGAACACCGGGGATGTCAGATGGTTGCCATGCAAACACATCGACATTCGCCCGCAGGAAGGCGACGAGCGCGCTTTCCTATTTGCTGTCAAGTGTGGCACTGATGGTGAAGGTACCACCAGTGCCGTCCTCTTTGGCGGACACCTTTTTGGTTGCCGGCGGAGCGGCCATTCCCTTCCTGCTCTTGCCGGTAGAGCTCGCTGGGACGCCCTCGTCGGCAGCGCAGTGCTCCGAAGAGGTGCGGTTGCCGGAGTGGGTCCCAGGGCACTTGCCGGACTTGGTCTTCGCCTTCTTCCCCCCGGGAGCTTCAGCGGCGAGTGTATCCTTGTCGGTTGCAACTGCCGCATCCCGGTAGATCTTGTCGGCGCAGATAAGCGCATCCTTCTTGTCGCCGTGGACAGTGATGACGCTTATCGGCCCCGGCATCTTGAGCACGTTGTAAGCATAGTGGGAAGCCGCCATGAATTTGGCAAGGGCAGGACGGCCGAGTATTCCATTGTATGGCAACGGGATGTCGGCGACGCCAAAAGTAATGCGCCAGTCCTGAAATTGAGCTCCCGCCAAAGGTCACCGCAAAATGATTTTTCCTTGGGCTTGCTCCGTCCCGGTTGATTCTTGAAGGAGCCGGTCTCTTCGAGCTCGCCATCTGAATCTGGAGTTTCTTGATCACAGCAGAGGAGATCAAGTTCAGCCCGGCCCCGCCGTCAACCAACATTTTGGTGACCTTGAGGTTGCGAATGGTGGGTGAGACCAGCATCGGTAAGCACCCGACCGCGGTGGTGCGGTCAGGGTGGTCCTCAAGATCGAAGATGATGGGCGTGCCGGACCATTTGAGGAGCCTACGCGACTCCACGGGCGGCTCCGCTGCATTCACCTCACGCACCCACTGCTTCAGCTGGCGGTGGGAGGTGTGCAGCGAGGCGCCACCGTCGACGCACAGGACCTCCGTGGCCTTCTGGAACTCCTGCTCGTTGTTATCCTCATCCTCCATGTCTTCGTCGTCGTCTTCCTCTTCGTCGTCGCGGCCCCGGGAAGGTCGACCACCTTGCCGCCGCTTGCCCTGGCCGAAGCGTCCTCCCCGGCCATTGAATGGCCGCTTCCTGCTCAGTTCTCCTCTGCCACCTTGGGCCTTCTCCTTGTCGCGCCTCTCGTACTCAGCTTTTTGCTGCTCGACGAGATCATCTACGCGTTTGCAGTTGTGGAGATCGTGGCCCTTGGTGCGGTGGATCTTGCAGTATCGCTTGCCGGGGCCGTCCTGCTTGTCGGCTGCCGCTACAGGAGCAGGCTCCTTGCCGGAGCTGCCAACCTGTGTTTGCTTGGCGGGAGCCTCCTTGCCGGACTTTTCGACGGCAAGCACCTCACCCTTGTTCTTCTTCTGATTGTTCTGCCGCCATCTCTTCTTTGCCGGGGCGGCGTTGTCGCTGTCGCTTCCTCCTGCGCCAGCATCCTCCCCGGGGAGCCTCCTCACCTCTTCCGCGCGTGCGCATTTATCAGCCAGAGCATAGAGCTCGCTGACATCTCGAATCTTGGTCATCGCCATCTCTTCACGCATGCGGCGGTTACGCGACGCTTCGGTGGAACGCGCTGATAACATGGCGGGTGGACATCAGGATGTTGTGCTGCACACGGCTGAAGCGTTGGATATATTTGCGCAGGGATTCTCCTTCCTTCTGGGCCAAAATGTGGAGATCGCTCTCCTGTTATGGGGTTTGTGGCCGCCAGTGAAGGCGCCAACAAACTGATGGCAAAGGTCTGTCCAAGAGGAAATGGAGCCTTCCGGCAAGTGCATAAGCCAAGAACGAACGTTCGGCCTAAGCACAAGCGGGAAGTAATTCGCCAGAATCTTCTCGTCGCGCCCCCCGGCGGCCTGCACCGCGATGGTGTAGACGCTGAGGAATTCTGAGGGGTGCGTCTTGCCGTCGTACTTCTCCGGTACATCAGGCTTGAAATTCTTCCTGCTGGGCCACTGGACGCGCCGCAGCTCGCGGGTGAACGCGGGGCAACCTGCCGCGTACGGCAAGTCACCTGGTTCGCCGGGCGTGTACGCGTCGACAACGTCTCCAGCTCTCTGGTCCGATTGTCGCCGAGCTTCTCGGCGGCGCTCGATGGTGGTCCGAAGCTTTTCGCCGCCGGTCGCTGGGACTGGCGTTGATCCCGACGAAGTTCGGGATCCGACGACGCTATGGAGCCGCTGTCGGCGTTGTTCTGGCGGGCGGCGCTTTCGCAAAGGGGAGTGCACGGTGGTTGCACCCCGGCGGCCTTTGTCGCCATCGGGTTTCGCTTTCAGCTTGCCGCTGAGGAGGGTCGTTGTTGGCGAAGGCGATCAGATTCTGGATGGTAGCCCTCCAGTCGTCGGCTTTGTCCGCCGCTGGAGGGAAGTCGAGGAGCAATTGCGCCCTTGCGAGCGCTTCTGCCGGAGTAGAGGGGAGCGAGGGCAAGTGGTGCGAGGAGCGGGACATGCTCGGGCTCCTAGCAGTGTTAGGGGGAGCAAGGTCCCGCTCCGGCGCCTTCGCTTTGCTTGTTTCCGGGCGGTGGTCCGGAACATCTCGCGAGCCCCCGGCGTGTCCTTGTCCCAGCAGGCGGATACCACCTCCCGTGGTACGGCGCTGCTGGGTTACCGTGTGCTGAGATGGACGCGGCGTGTCCACGGAGACCGAGGCGCGGCCATCCGTCCTGTCCTTGGATCTGGTGGCGCCGCGAGTGCCCTCGCCGGCGACCACCCTTCCGACGGCGTCTCCACCGCCCACCGCAGGCTCCGGTGGCGGCGGATGGGACGCAGACGGGCCTGCAACCCCCGAAGCCTTCTTCTTCGGGGCCATGGCGCGATTGCTGATGAAGTTGGAGAGGTTGATGAAGAACGCGCCTACGCCGACGCCGGATCAGGTCCGCACAACCTCGACGCCCCCTACCTGGCGCGCCAGAGATGTCGGGGCGGACGGTGGCGGCCGCCGCCGCGAGCACCTATGGGGCCGGGAAGGGCCCTTCGTCTTGTGCGGTACGAGGGCGGAGGAGGCACAGAGAGCAGATCGAGGCGAGGGCGCGGGCGCGGGTTTTACCCAGCTTCGGAGCTCTCCGGAGAGATAAAACTCCTACTGCTGCTTTGTGTTGTTATTGATCTCGCTCGAGAGTACGAGCGTGAGGATGTGGTGGACTCGAACGAGTCGAACCCCTAGCGCGAAAGTTGCCAAGGATCCGAACCTCCGAGGATTCGAACCCCTTCCTCGTTGCCCACGGGCCTCCTTTTATAGCACAAGGGGTCACCGACAGGTGTCAACGTAGGAGAAAGGGGTAAAAGCGTAAAAAGGGTGGTAGTTGGAACAGTGCGGGAACAGTGGAGCTACAGTGCTTGAACAGTGGTTTCTACCTACTTTGACAGTGGGGGCAGGAGCATTAAATGCCCATCACCGCCGACCCAAAAGCTCCCGCCTTGCGTCTCCGTCGCCACGGGCGATGGATTCACCACCGTGAAGCGCCACCGTGCCCCTCTGGTTGCGCAGCCACCCGCCACGCGTCCTCGAAAGGCCCTGTATGCGTGCGTGGCCGATGAGCTGGAGCGCGGGCACACAGCGCAGCTCCCCCGGCAAGTACCTTGCCGGGGTCTTGATCTTGCCGGCCCGGGGGGCTTGCCGGGCACTGCATATGCCGCTCCCCGGGCCCTCGCCGGGACGCATGTAGCGCCGAGGCGTGTCTTCAGTGATGTAATCTCCTAGCCTGGATCGGCCTTCCCGGCAAGCTCCTCTTGCCGGGGTCTCGATCTTCTGTCTTGTACACTTTGTTCTTGAATGGCTTGATATGGAGAAGGATGGTCTCCGGCAAGCATGTGGTAGATCCGGCTGCGGGGAGCTGCGGCTGCCCGTGCACAAGTTGGGGTACTGAGGTACCCCTACCTTAGTACACCGACACCATGCTTGATTAGCTATGAGTTATAATGGTTTACCTTGTGTGCCAACATGCTATTAAAATGATTATGATGTGGTATGATGGGATGGTATCCTCCTTTGAATGAATTGAGTGACTCGACTTGGCACAGGTTCACGCATGTAGTTGAAACAAATCAACGTAGCCTTCACGATATTTATGTTCATGGTGGATTATATCCTACTCATGCTTGTACTTGGTGTAAGTTAATTTTAATGCATGTTCATGACTATTGTCGCTCTCTCAGTTGGTCGCTTCCCAGTCTTTTGCTAGCCTTCACCTGTACTAAACGGGAATACTGCTTGTGCATCCAAACTCCATAAACCCCAAAGTTGTTCCATATGAGTCCACCATACCTTCCTATATGCGGTATCTACCTGCCGTTCCAAGTAAATTTGTATGTGCCAAACTCCAAACCTTCAAATGAAATTCTGTTTTGTATGCTCGAGCAGCTCATGTTTTAACTAGGGCTCTCTGTATCTTCCATGCTAGGTGGGTTATTCTCAAGAGGAATGGACTCCGCTCCTCATTCACGAGAAAATGGTCGGTAACCGGGATGCCCAGTCCCATGATCAAAAAGATCAAAGCAAAACAATATAATTAAACAAAACTCCCCCGGAGCTGTTGTTAGTTGGAGGCACTCGTTGTTTCGAGCAAGCCATGGATTAATGCTTGTTGGTGGTGGGGGAGTATAAACTTTGACCATTCTGTTTGAGAACTGCCTATAATGCATGTAGTATGGAAGATATCGCCATCTCATAGTTGTTGCGTTGACAGTGAAAGTATGCCGCTCAAAATGTTATTCATCTCTATTTTAAAATTGAGCTCTGGCACCTCTACAAATCCCTGCTTCCACTGCGAAGGGCCTATCTATTTACTTTATGTTGAGTCATCACCTTCTTATTAAAAAGCACCTGCTGGAGAGCACACTGTCATTTGCATTCATTCTTATTAGTTTATATTGGGTATGACTTGACTGGATCTCTTTTACCATGAATTACAATGTCTAGTCAGTCCTTGATCTTTAAAGGTGCTCTGCATTTATGTTTTGCGGTCTCGAAAAGGGCTAGCGAGGTACCATCTTGTTATATCGTATTATCATTGTTTTGAGAAGTGTTGTCATCCGAGTTTTATTATTATTGCTCGCTAGCTGATTATGCCATTGATATGAGTAAATGTCAGACCTAAGTGTTATTGTGAGTATGGTTAGTTCATAATCTTTGCTGAAAACTTGAATCCTGGCTTTACATATTTACAACAACAAGAGCAAATAGAGTTTGTAAAAGTTTTTCTTTATCACTTTCAGTTTATCAACTGAATTGCTTGAGGACATGCAAAGGTTTAAGCTTGGGGGAGTTGATACGTCTCCAACGTATCTACTTTTCCAAACACTTTTGCCCTTGTTTTGGACTCTAATTTGCATGATTTGAATGAAACTAACCCGGACTGACGCTGTTTTCAGCAGAACTGCCATGGTGTTGTTTATTGTGCAGAAAACAAAAGTTCTCGGAATGACCTGAAAATCCACGGAGATAACTTTTGGAAAATATAAAAAATACTGGCAAAAGAATCAAGGTCAGGGGGCCCACACCCTGTCCACGAGGGTGGGGGCGCGCCCCTGTCACGTGGGCCCCCTGATGCTCCACCGACCTCAACTCCAACTCCATATATTCCGTTCCACGGAGAAAAAAATCAGAGAGAAAGTTTCATCGCGCTTTACGATACAGAGACGCCGCCAAGCCCTATTCTCTCTCGGGAAGGCTGATCTGGAGTCCGTTCGGGGCTCCGGAGAGGGGGATTCCTTGCCGTCGTCATCATCAACCATCCTCCATCACCAATTTTCATGATGCTCACAGCCGTGCGTCAGTAATTCCATCGTAGGCTTGCTGGACGGTGATGGGTTGGATGAGATTTACCATGTAATCAAGTTAGTTTTGTTAGGGTTTGATCCCTAGTATCCACTATGTTCTGAGATTGATGTTGCTATGACTTTGCTATGCTTAATGCTTGTCACTATGGCCCGAGTGCCATGATTTCAGATTTGAACCTATTATGTTTTCATGAATATATGTGAGTTCTTGATCCTATCTTGCAAGTCTATAGTCACCTATTATGTGTTATGATCCGACAACCCCGAAGTGACAATAATCGGGATACTTCTCGGTGATGATCATAGTTTGACGAGTTCATGTATTCACTATGTGCTAATGCTTTGTGCCAGCTGAAAGGACATGCGGTGCCCCCATGTGTGGTTTTGGTAATTGATGACATTCTCTATGGACTAATGGTTGCATCGAGTTATATTTGAAGGATGTTTCCATAGGCATTTCTTGAAGTCCATGTGTTGGTTTCAAGGAGTTTATGGGTTGACCAAGGTGCTATTAAGGAATATCCAAAGTTTGGTCATGTGAGTGCTGAGCTTATTGCAAGCATGTCTTGAAGAAGAAGATTGTGTGATCATTCATATTTACCTTCAATACATCATCCAAATGAAGAGAGTTGGAAAGATTCAAGGTTGATCAAGACTAAGACAAGAGTGAATCAAGTTGATCAACTCACAAAGCATAGAAGATGTACCGAGTGGGACCAAGTGTTCCCATGGTATGGTAAGCATTGTCCATTATGCTTTGTGTACTAACCCATGGTCTACATGAGAGTTCGTTGTGGGGTTAGGTATGTTTCCATGGTCTTGCGTCAAGAGGAAGATCCCATACAACCCATGGAGGATGACATCAAGTGGTGATCGTCATCAAGTTTGCAGTGTGCAAGTTCAAGTGGAGCAACACAAAGAGTGGCTCACACATAATGGAGTATGGGGAGCAATCAAGTTTGAATCTTGCCATCCATTGTGGTGTCAATGGACTTGTGAAGATGTGTCAAGAGTCGCCACCCATAGTGACTATGGGGAGCAATCATCTAGTCTTCATCGAGCCAATGCAATCAAGAAAGGTGGTCCAACTTGAGGAGTCAAGATCGCCATCATCTATCTCAAGTGGACCATGTGCAAGGCAAAGGTTTGCCCTTGATAGGTTTTCTATTTTACCGGTCTCATGGTGGTAGTTGGGAGACCGGGTTATAGGATCGATAGCCGTACTATCAAGGGGGCTCTCAAGTGAGTAGGTTGATCGTATCGTTCACGAGAGCTCAAACCATTGCATCCTTGCATTATGTTTCTTGGTTCTTGTTTGATTCTCTTTGTGATTCTTAGAGCTTATGGTCATCTTTATGACAAGCTTGAGTTCATCGAAACGGAGTTTGCATGCGTCTTCTATGATGTTTTCGGTGTTGGAGGTTTTACGGTCTTCTCCAAGGAAGGGTTCTCACCATTTTCTTTTGGGCCTTTCCTCATTTGCTTATTATTGGTATTTCTTTCAAGATTGTGTTAGCCCTTGTCTCTAGCTTTCCAACAAACTTGGTTTCATCGAATTCGGAGTCCGTTTGCAAAAGTTGTGGCTGTTTTGGTGAAGGCTGCAGCGGTACTACCGCGACTAGAGCGGATGTAATTTTTTACTACCGCTCTAGAGCGGTACTACCGCGTCTCCTGAGCGGTACTACCGCTCCAGAGCAGTACTACCGTGGCTCCTAAGCGGTAGTACCGCCCCGGACCAAAAACTCGTGTTTTCTCTCTCGTTTGGGCTGTTTTGAGCGTGAGCGTGCTAAGCGGTAGTACCGCTCCTCCAAGCGGTAGTACCGCTCCTCCAAGCGGTAGTACCGCTTGTGCACGACCTGAGCACATAACGGTTGGATTCGGGAGGTCCTATAAAAGGTGTCTTCTTCCCCATTGAACCTTATCCTTTGAGCTCGTGTTCTTCCCCCATTGTTGACCTTCTCCGAGCTTGCTAACTCTCAATCCCTCCATGGATTCTTGCTAGTTTTTAAGGGAAAAGAGAGAGGAGATCTAGATCCACGTTTCCACCAATCACTTTCTCCTCTTAGTGAGGGGAACCCCTTGGATCTAGATCTTGGAGTTCTTCGTGTTCTTCTTTCGTTCTTCCTCTCATTTTCCTCCCTAGCATTAGTTGCTTTGGTGGGATTTGGGAGAGAAGGACTTGGGCACTCCGTGTGCCCTTGCCGTTGCATTTGGTGCATAGGTTTGAGTTCTCCACACGATACGTGGAAGTTACAAGTTGAGAAGCTTATTACTCTTGGGTGCTTGGTGCCCTTGAGCTTGTTTATCTTGGGTGCTTGGGCCCCTAGTCGGTTGGTGGTGTTCGAGCTCAATCATTGTGGTGTAAAGCTCCGGCAAGCGTCGGGTCTCCAATTGTTGTGGAGATCGCCTGAGCAATTTGACGGTACCGTGACCGCCCCAAGGGTTGCCAAAGTGTACGGTTCGGTGACCGCCCCAAGGGTCTCCATTTGTACGGGTTCGTGACCGCCTCAAGGGTCCCTTAGTGGAATCACGGCATCTTGCATTGTGCGAGGGCGTGAGGAGATTACGGTGGCCCTAGTGGCTTCTTGGGAGCATTGTGCCTCCACACCGCTCCAAACGGAGATTAGCATCCGCAAGGGTGTGAACTTCGGGATACATCGTCGTCTCCGCGTGCCTCGGTTATCTCTTACCCGAGCCCTTTACTTATGTACTTTACTTTGTGATAGCCATATTGTTCTTTGTCATATATCTTGCTATCACATAGTTGTTTATCTTGCTTAGCATAAGTTGTTGGTGCACATAGGTGAGCCTAGTTGCTTTAGGTTTTGTGCTTGACAAATTAACCGTTAGGTTTATTCCGCATTTGTTCAAGCCTAAACCGTAATTATTTTAAAACGCCTATTCACCCCCCCCCCCTCTAGGCGACATCCACGATCTTTCAATTGGTATCAGAGCCTCGTCTCTCTTTGTTGGGCTTAACCTCCTAGAGAGTAAAGATGTCGACTAGAGGATTAGGATTCTCTGACACTCTTAGTTTCGATGGCACAAATTTTGATGTTTGGGTTATTCGTGATGCTTAATCTCTTTAGGTCATGGACCCAAATTTAGAGCGAATTGTAGATATGGGTTTTTCTCCTCCAAAGGATCCCCAAAGATTATCTTTAGAGGATGAGAAAACTCTTATCTCAATGCTCAAGCCTCTAATGTGCTCTTCGATGCTTTGAGCAATGTAGTTATATTTCAACTCATGTCGCTTCGGATGCTCATGAGTTATGGACAAAGCTTCAAGATAAATATGGTGTGTCCAAGATTTTGGGGATGGTTGTTCTCCTCCACCTCCGGTCATATAGTCTTCTCAACTTCTTCTACTTCACCTACATGTGGTTTGCCACAAGGTAATGATATGGTGAGTAGTGTTGGTCATTGCAATGATGATAGTATGCTTATTGTGGATGATCCTTCATCACTATATTATTGCAATGCTCCTCTTTGGGCTTTAACACTTGAGCACTCCAAATGTTTCACATGCTTGTGTTGATAGTCCTTGCATATCATCTAGGAATTGCTTGACTAAATATCATGATGATATGCTTGCTATGTCTTGTTGCCATGATAAAATGCATCTATTTCCTCGAATTGTTGTGCTAACAATGTAGAGGAAACCGAACACCCATGGAACAAGATGTGGTGCTTAATGGTGCCTCAAGGGATCCTACATCATCATCTATTGCGTTTTGCCTTATGGCTAAGGCGTCAAAGGTATCTCCTACTTTGTACCCCAATATGTCTCTTGATGATGATGTTGACGCTAATGATGATGAGGATAATGATGAAGAGAATGATAATGTGGCCTCCTTAAAATTAAGGGGAAATGGTTTTAAAGCTCTTCATAAAAATAAAGTTGCTCGCTCCAACTTCATGGAAATCATGTCCATTGCTATTGAGAGCAAGAAATATATTGATGAGTTGGAATCTCGTCTTGAGGAGCATGAGGTCACCATTGATAAAATGGAAGGTCATGGGCGTGATTACGCTAATGAGATTGCGGACCTCTCTCAAGCTCTTGAACTTGAACAAACCACCAAGGAATCTCTTGAGGAGAATTTTTCTCTAGAATTGTCTAGAGTGAAGGAATCTACTGATAGAGCCCTTGATGTGGCCAATGTTTTTGAAACTAAAAATGCTAAGCTTGAAGTTTCTCATGCTAGACTCCTTGAGGATTTTGAGCACCTCGAAAATGGCTCAAGGGTCATCAAGGGTGAGCTCATCAAACTCACGGAGTCTCATGCCCAACTTGAAGCTTCTTATTTAAAAGAGCTTGCCAAGTTGTCCTCTCCTATTGTTGTAAATGATGATGCTTGTTCTACTAACTCTATTACTTGTGAAGCATCCATTTTAAAGGAGAATGTTGAGCTACGGGCTCAACTTGAGGTGCTATCTAGCAATTATGGGAAATTGGAAGAAAGTCATGAAAAGCTCTCAAGCTCTCATGGTGATCTTCTAGTATCCCATAGTGTTCTAAAGATAGCTCATGAGGCCATGAATGCCAAGGTAACATCTAGTGAGCCTCATGTGGATACTAGCACTACTTCTAGTCAAAATAGTATATTGCCATGTGCTAGTCCTTGTAATTCATCTACTCACAATGTTGGTACATCTTGTGATGAATTGCTTTCCTTGCCTTGTTGCTCTAACGATGAAGCTTATACTTCCTCTAGTACTTGTGTTGAGACTAACCATGTAGAGGAAATCAAAGAGCTCAAGGCCCAAGTCACTTCTTTGAAGAAAGACTTGGAAAAGAGTCATCAAGGGAAATCCACACTCAACAATATCTTGAGTGTGCAAAAATCCCCCAATGACAAAGGTGGACTTGGGTTCAACTCCAACAAGAAGAATAAATCCAAGATCAACAAGAAGAAGGGCCAAAAACAAGTCAAGGATTCGGCCAAGATTATTTGCTTCAAGTGCAAAATTGAAGGGCATCATGTTAGATCTTGCCCAATGAAGAAGAAGGCTATTAGTGACAAGCAACAAGGGAAGAGGCTACAAGTGCATTCTCATGCTCAACCTCAAGTTGAAGAAAGGCCTCTTCCCAAGAAGACTCAAGCTAATGCTACTCAAGTTGAGAAATCAAATGAGAAGAAAGTGAAGAGTAGACGTTGCTACTTATGTCGTGAGAAAGGTCACGTCGCTTCTTCATGCACTAGTGGTAACTTATCCAACCCAATTATTATTGATGATATCTATTCTCTTGGGAAGGATAAGGTTGGCAATGTGTTTGCCAAGTTTGTTGGTACTCAAAGTGGTGTCAAGAAAAGAACCATTTGGGTAGCCAAACCTATTGTGACTAACCTCTTAGGACCCAACTTGGTTGGGGACCAACAAGCTCAAACTTGATCAATAGGTGTTGTTGGAGGCATTTGAGACTTGGCTAAATTAGGAAGAATTAAGGACTTCATCATTCTCTTTGTCTCAAGCCAAGTCAATTGGATTATCAAGTTTCTATCTTATATCCAATGTGCCTCCTTATGTAACTTGTACTTAAATTGTTTACCTTGAAAGTTACTTGCCCTTGCATGTTTTGGTTTTGTTCCTTGCATGTGTTTGAATATGTTGTGATTCCAACGTGCTTACCTTGAGCAATCAAGTATGTGTGTGTTGGTTTGCACATCATGTACGTGTGTGTCGTATGTTGAGCCTTTATGCTTCTTGTTTGTATCCTAGTTGGCTCGTGTGAGAGATTAATGGAACATCCCATTTTGGGGGAGTGATGTGCTTTGTGCACCTCACAATCCTATAAATCTGTGTACATGAGGAATACCGTCTAGTATTGATATTTCAATATTATCTAGTCGCTAGGTGGTATATCTCTCATGAGAAATTCAAATTCTAAATAGTCCATTAATTATCTCTTGTTTGTTCCTCTTATTGCCTTTTGTTAAGTTCTTATTGGTATCACATTATGGAGGAGTGATATGCTAAGTGCATATTACAAGCCTAGAAAATGTGTACATTTGAGATATTGTCACCTAGAATTGATATTGTAGATTATCTTGTTCCTAGGTGGCATGTTAGCTCTACAAGTTGCAATTTCCTTGTGGTTGGTGTGAAGATGATGTCGGATATCCTTGTAATCTACCACCGGGAATTATTTCCAAATACTTCTTGTCTTTGACAATTGGTAGTCTTATGTGTGGTAGAATTTGTTGATCATCTTTACATTGGCTTTTGTTTTACTTGCCTCTTCTCTTGCCAAGGATTGTGTCAACTCCCGTTGTCTTCCATACCACTTGTGGATCTTGTTTATTTCTTGTTCTTGTCTAGTGTTTTCTAGATATAGTGAAAGCGGTGATCCCACCTTGTGCATTTTGTATTCAAATACAAATCCTATATAATGCACAACTCGTGGGGGAGCTATTCTATTTTCTTCAGAACACTCTTCTTGTGATCCTTATCAAGTGTGTTTTGGTGGAAGGCAAGCCATTTCTTTTTGGTACTTTGTGCCATCATGAAACTCTATTGAGGGCTTGGTTTGTTTGGAACCATCCTCTCTTTGGGAGTTTGACATCTTTAGTTTAGTGTGTATCAATGGATATCTCATTCCTTGATGTATCTTTAATGATATCTTCCAAGTGATGATTTCTCCATTTAGTATTCTTTTCAATTGGAATTTCTTTGTCTTTTGGTTTCGGGTTTTGAAAGTCTTGAGCATGCATGTTTACTTCATGTATTTCATTTGGCATGCTTTCTTTCTTTGACTCAATATATAGGGGAAACTCCACCTAGTCTCAATTTGGATGAGATGTGCATGAAATTCATTTTCATATCTATATGCACATATTTATGTGGAGTTTGTCCTATGTATTGGTGTTTCTAACTATTTGGTCCCGATGAGTTTGGGTACCGTTTAGTTTGTGTTGTTCTTCTAGGAACATTTGGAGATGCATTGGATGCTCAGCTCACTCACAAGGAAGGTGTTGTCACCATGTGCATATTGGAGTCAAGCTAGGATGATCAATGAACTACTTGTAGGGGAACGTTGCAGAAAATTAAAATTTTTCCTACGGTTTCACCAAGATCCATCTATGAGTTCATCTAAGCAATGAGTAACGGGAGAGAGTTTGCATCTACATACCACTTGTAGATCGCGTGCGGAAGCTTGCTTGGTGATGATGGAGTCGTACTCGAACGTGATTCAGATCACCGATGCCAAGTGCTGAACGGACAGCACCTCCGCGTTCAACACACGTACGGGACGAGCGACGTCTCCTCCTTCTTGATCCAGCAAGGGGGAAGGAGAGGTTGAGGAAGACGGCACCACCGGCAGCACGACGGCGTGGTGATGGTGGTGATGCAGTACTCCGACAGGGCTTCGCCGAGCTCTACGGAGGAGGAGATGTGTTGGGGAGGGGAGGGGCTGCGCCTTGGGAGATGTGTACAGCAGCCCCCCCCCCCTTTATATAGGCCCCCAGGGGGGTGGCCGGCCCCCTAGAGATCCAATCTCAAGGGGGCGGCCAAGGGGGTGGAGTGCCCCCAAGCCAGGTGGGGCGCCCCCCCACCCCTAGGGTTTCAACCCTAGGCGCAGGGGGTGGGCCTAGGGGGGCGCACCAGCCCCCTGGGCTGGTTCCTTTCCCCCTATGGCCCATGGGGCCCTCCGGGATGGGTGGCCCCACCCGGTGGACCCAGGACCTTCCGTGGTCCCGGTACTTTGCCGGTAACCCCCGAAACTTTCCCGATGGCCGAAACACCACTTCCTATATATTATTCTTTACCTCCGGACCCTTCCGGAACTCCTCGTGACGTCCGGGATCTCATCCGGACTCCGAACAACATTCGGTATTCACATACTAGTCTTCCTACTAACCCTAGCGTCACCGAACCTTAAGTGTGTAGACCCTACGGGTTCGGGAGACACGCAGACATGACCGAGACGACTCTCGGGCAATAACCAACAGCGGGATCTGGATACCCATGTTGGCTCCCACATGCTCCTCGATGATTTCATCGGTTGAACCACGATGTCGAGGATTCTATCAAACCCTGTATGCAATTCCCTTTGTCAATCGGTACGTTACTTGCCCGAGACTCGATCGTCGGTATCCCAATACCTCGTTCAGTCTCGTTACCGGCAAGTCACTTTACTCGTACCGTAATGCATGATCCCGTGACCAACACCTTGGTCACATTGAGCTCATTATGATGATGCATTACCGAGTGGGCCCAGAGATACCTCTCCGTCATACGGAGTGACAAATCCCAGTCTCGATCCATGTCAACCCAACAGATACTTTCGGAGATACCTGTAATGCACCTTTATAGTCACCCAGTTACGTTGTGACGTTTGATACACCCAAGGCACTCCTACGGTAACCGGGAGTTGCACGATCTCATGGTCGAAGGAATAGATACTTGACATTGGCAAAGCTTCTAGCAAACGAACTATACGATCTTTTATGCTATGCTTATGATTGGGTCTTGTCCATCACATCATTCTCCTAATGATGTGATCCCGTTATCAACGACATCCAATGTCCATAGTCAGGAAACCATGACCATCTATTGATCACAACGGGCTAGTCAACTAGAGGCTCACTAGGGACATATTGGGGTCTAAGTGTTCACACGTGTATTATGATTTCCGGATAACACAGTTATAGCATGAACAAAAGACAATTATCATGAACATTGAAATATAATAATACTTTTATTATTGCCTCTAGGGCATATTTCCAACAGTCTCCCACTTGCACTAGAGTCACTAATCTAGTTACATTGTGATGAATCGAACACCCATAGAGTTCTGGTGTTGATCATGTTTTGCACGCGAGAGAGGTTTAGTCAACGGATCTGCGACATTCAGATCCGTGTGCACTTTGCAAATCTCTATGTCTCCATCTTGAACATTTTCACGGATGGAGTTGAAACGACGCTTGATGTGCCTGGTCTTCTTGTGAAACCTGGGCTCCTTTGCAAGGGCAATAGCTCCAGTGTTGTCACAGAAGAGTTTGATCGGCCCCGACGCATTGGGTATGACTCCTAGGTCGGTGATGAACTCCTTCACCCATATTGCTTCATGCGCTGCCTCCGAGGCTGCCATGTACTCCGCTTCACACGTAGATCCCGCCACGACGCTCTGCTTGCAGCTGCACCAGCTTACTGCTCCACCATTCAACATATACACGTATCCGGTTTGTGACTTAGAGTCATCCAGATCTGAGTCGAAGCTAGCGTCGACGTAACCCTTTACGACGAGCTCTTCGTCTCCTCCATAAACGAGAAACATTTCCTTTGTCCTTTTCAGGTACTTCAGGATATTCTTGACCGCTGTCCAGTGTTCCTTGCCGGGATTACTTTGGTATCTTGCAACCAAACTTACGGCCAGGTTTACATCGGGTCTGGTACACAGCATGGCATACATAATAGATCCTATGGCTGAAGCATAGGGGATGACACTCATCTCTTCTTTATCTTTTGCCGTGGTCGGTGACTGAGCTGAGCTCAGTTTCACACCCTGTAACATAGGCAAGAACCCCTTCTTGGACTGATCCATTTTGAACCTCTTCAAAATCTTATCAAGGTATGTGCTTTGTGAAAGACCTATGAGGCGTCTCGATCTATCCCTATAGATCTTGATGCCTAATATATAAGCAGCTTCTCCAAGGTCCTTCATTGAAAAACACTTGTTCAAGTAGGCCTTAATGCTGTCCAGTAGTTTTGTATCATTTCCCATCAAGAGTATGTCATCTACATATAATAGGAGAAATGCTACAGAGCTCCCACTCACTTTCTTGTAAACACAGGCTTCTCCATAAGTCTGCGTAAACCCAAACGCTTTGATCATCTCATCAAAGCGAATGTTCCAACTCCGAGATGCTTGCACCAGCCCATAAATGGATCGCTGGAGCTTGCATACTTTGCTAGCATTCTGAGGATCGACAAAACCTTCCGGCTGCATCATATACAGCTCTTCCTTAAGATGTCCATTAAGGAATGCCGTTTTGACGTCCATCTGCCATATCTCATAATCATAGTATGCGGCAATTGCTAACATGATTCGGACGGACTTAAGCTTCGCTACGGGAGAGAATGTCTCGTCGTAGTCAATCCCTTGAACTTGTCGATAACCCTTAGCGACAAGTCGAGCTTTATAGATGGTAACATTACCATCCGCGTCCGTCTTCTTCTTAAAAATCCATTTATTTTCTATCGCTCGCCGATCATCGGGCAAGTCTGTCAAAGTCCATACTTTGTTTTCATACATGGATTCTATCTCGGATTTCATGGCCTCAAGCCATTTGTTGGAATCCGGGCCCGCCATTGCTTCTTCATAGTTCGAAGGTTCATTGTTGTCTAGCAACATGATTTCCATGACAGGGTTGCCGTACCACTCTGGTGCGGAACGTGTCCTTGTGGACCTTCGAAGTTCAGTAGTAACTTGATCCGAAGTATCTTGATCATCATCAATGATTTCCTCTTCAGTGGGTGTGGGCATTACAGGAATGGTTTCCTGCGCGGCACCACTTTCCCGTTCGAGAGGTAGTACTTCATCGAGTTCTACTTTCCTCCCACTTACTTCTTTCGAGAGAAACTCTTTCTCTAGAAAGCATCCGTTCTTGGCAACAAATACTTTGCCTTCGGACCTTAAGTAGAAGGTATACCCGACAGTTTCCTTAGGGTATCCTATGAATACGCATTTTTCCGACTTGGGTTCGAGCTTTTCAGGTTGAAGTTTCTTGACATAAGCATCGCATCCCCAAACTTTCAGAAACGACAGCTTAGGTTTCTTCCCAAACCATAATTCATATGGTGTCGTCTCAACGGATTTAGACGGTGCCCTATTTAAAGTGAATGTAGCTGTCTCTAGAGCGTATCCCCAAAATGATAGCGGTAAATCGGTAAGAGACATCATAGACCGCACCATATCCAATAGAGTGCGATTACGACGTTCGGACACACCGTTTCGCTGAGGTGTTCCAGGCGGCGTGAGTTGTGAAACGATTCCACATTTTCTTAAGTGTGTGCCAAATTCGTGACTTAAATATTCTCCTCCACGATCTGATCGTAGGAACTTTATCTTTCGGTCACGTTGATTCTCCACCTCACTCTGAAATTCCTTGAACTTTTCAAAGGTCTCAGACTTGTGTTTCATTAAGTAGACATACCCATATCTACTCAAGTCGTCAGTGAGAGTGAGAACATAACGATATCCTCCGCGAGCCTCAACGCTCATTGGACCGCACACATCGGTATGTATGATTTCCAACAAGTTGGTTGCTCGCTCCATTGTTCCGGAGAACGGAGTCTTGGTCATTTTGCCTAAGAGGCAAGGTTCGCATGTGTCAAACGATTCATAATCAAGAGACTCTAAAAGTCCATCAGCATGGAGCTTCTTCATGCGCTTGACACCAATGTGACCAAGGCGGCAGTGCCACAAGTATGTGGGACTATCGTTATCAACTTTACATCTTTTCGCATCCACACTATGAACATGTGTAATATTACGCTCGAGATTCATTAAGAATAAACCATTGACCATCGGAGCATGACCATAAAACATATCTCTCATATAAATCGAACAACCATTATTCTCGGACTTAAATGAGTAGCCATCTCGTATTAAACGAGATCCAGATACAATGTTCATGCTCAAACTTGGCACTAAATAACAATTATTGAGGTTTAAAACTAATCCCGTAGGTAAATGTAGAGGCAGCGTGCCGACGGCGATCACATCGACCCTGGAACCATTCCCGACGCGCATCGTCACCTCGTCCTTCGCCAGTCTCCGTTTATTCCGCAGCTCCTGCTGTGAGTTACAAATATGAGCAACGGCACCGGTATCAAATACCCAGGAGTTACTACGAGTACTGGTAAGGTACACATCAATTACATGTATATCAAATATACCTTTGGTGTTGCCGGCCTTCTTATCCGCTAAGTATTTGGGGCAGTTCCGCTTCCAGTGACCCTTCCCCTTGCAATAAAAGCACTCAGTCTCAGGCTTGGGTCCATTCTTTGACTTCTTCCCGGCAACAGACTTACCGGGCGCGGCAACATCCTTGCCGTCCTTCTTGAAGTTCTTCTTACCCTTGCCCTTCTTGAACTTAGTGGTCTTATTGACCATCAACACTTGATGTTCCTTTCTGATTTCAGCCTCTGCTGACTTTAGCATTGAGAACACTTCAGGAATGGTCTTTACCATCCCCTGCATGTTGTAGTTCATCACAAAGCTCTTGAAGCTTGGTGGGAGCGACTGGAGGATTCTGTCAATGACCGCCTCATCTGGGAGGTTAATGTTCAACTGGGTCATACGAGCGTGCAACCCAGACATCTTCAGGATGTGCTCACTGACAGAACTGTTTTCCTCCATCTTACAACTGTAGAACTTGTCAGAGACATCATATCTCTCGACCCGGGCATGAGCTTGGAAAACTAGTTTCAGCTCTTCGAACATCTCATATGCTCCGTGATGCTCAAAACGCTTTTGGAGCCCCGGTTCTAAGCTGTAGAGCATACCGCACTGAACGAGGGAGTAATCATCAGAACGAGTCTGCCAGACGTTCAAATCGTCTTGCAGCGCCGGGAGAACAGGTGGGTCACCTAATGGTGCTTCTAGGACATACTGTTTCTTGGCAGCTATGAGGATGATCCTCAGGTTCCGGACCCAGTCCGTATAGTTGCTGCCATCATCTTTCAGCTTGGTTTTCTCTAGGAACGCGTTGAAATTCATGTTGACATTAGCGTTGGCCATTGATCTACAAGACATATTTGCAAAGTTTTAGACTAAGTTCATGATAATAAAGTTCTAATCAAAATTACGAACTCCCACTTAGATTAGACATCCCTCTAGTCATCTAAGTGTTACACGATCCGAGTCGACTAGCCCGTGTCCGATCATCACGTGAGACGGACTAGTCATCGTCGGTGAACATCTTCATGTTGATCGTATCTTCCATACGACTCGTGTTCGACCTTTCGGTCTCCGTGTTCCGAGGCCATGTCTGCACATGCTAGGCTCGTCAAGTTAACCCTAAGTGTTTTCGCTGTGTAAATCTGTCTTACACCGTTGTATGTGAACGTAAGGATCCATCACACCCGATCATCACGTGGTGCTTAGAAACGACGAACTGTAGCAACGGTGCACAGTTAGGGGAGAACACTTCTTGAAATTTTATAAGGGATCATCTTATTTACTACCGTCGTCCTAAGTAAACAAGATGTAAAAACATAATAAACATCACATGCAATTATATATAGTTGTGACATGATATGGCCAATATCATCAAGCTCCATTGATCTCCATCTTCGGGGCTCCATGATCACCTTGTCACCGGCTTGACACCATGATCTCCATCATCATGATCTCCATCATCGTGTCTTCATGAAGTTGTCGCTAACGACTACTTCTACTTCTATGACTAACGCGTTTAGTAATGAAGTAAAGTAGTTTACATGGCGTTCTTCAATGACACGCAGGTCATACAAAAATAAAGACAACTCCTATGGCTCCTGCCGGTTGTCATACTCATCGACATGCAAGTCGTGAATCCTATTACAAGAACATGATCTCATACATCACAATTCAACATTCATCACAACTTCTGGCCATATCACATCACATGATCAATCGCTGCAAAAACAAGTTAGACGTCCTCTAGTTGTTGTTGCATCTTTTACGTGGCTGCGATTGGGTTCTAGCAAGAACGTTTTCTTACCTACGAATCACCACAACGTGATTTTGTCAACTTCTATTTACCCTTCATAAGGGCCCTGTTCATCGAATCCGCTGCAACTAAAGTGGGAGAGACAGACACCCGCCAGCCACCTTATGCAACTAGTGCATGTCAGTCGGTGGAACCGGTCTCACGTAAGCGTACGTGTAAGGTTGGTCCGGGCCGCTTCATCCCACAATACCGTTGAGCAAGAAAAGACTAGTAGGGGCAAGTAAGATGACAAGATCAACGCCCACAACAAATTTGTGTTCTACTCGTGCATTAGAGAACTACGCATAGACCTAGCTCATGATGCCACTGTAGGGGAACGTTGCAGAAAATTAAAATTTTTCCTACGGTTTCACCAAGATCCATCTATGAGTTCATCTAAGCAATGAGTAACGGGAGAGAGTTTGCATCTACATACCACTTGTAGATCGCGTGCGGAAGCTTGCTTGGTGATGATGGAGTCGTACTCGAACGTGATTCAGATCACCGATGCCAAGTGCTGAACGGACAGCACCTCCGCGTTCAACACACGTACGGGACGAGCGACGTCTCCTCCTTCTTGATCCAGCAAGGGGGAAGGAGAGGTTGAGGAAGACGGCACCACCGGCAGCACGACGGCGTGGTGATGGTGGTGATGCAGTACTCCGACAGGGCTTCGCCGAGCTCTACGGAGGAGGAGATGTGTTGGGGAGGGGAGGGGCTGCGCCTTGGGAGATGTGTACAGCAGCCCCCCCCCCTTTATATAGGCCCCCAGGGGGGTGGCCGGCCCCCTAGAGATCCAATCTCAAGGGGGGGCGGCGGCCAAGGGGGTGGAGTGCCCCCCAAGCCAGGTGGGGCGCCCCCCCACCCCTAGGGTTTCAACCCTAGGCGCAGGGGGTGGGCCTAGGGGGGCGCACCAGCCCCTGTGGGCTGGTTCCTTCCCCTATGGCCCATGGGGCCCTCCGGATGGGTGGCCCCACCGGTGGACCTCGACCCTTCCGTGGTCCCGTGCTTTGCCGTAACCCCAAACTTTCCCGATGGCAAACACCACTTCCTATATATTATTCTTTACCTCCGGACCCTTCCGAACTCCTCGTGACGTCCGGGATCTCATCCGGGACTCCGAACAACATTCGGTATTCACATACTAGTCTTCCTACTAACCCTAGCGTCACCGAACCTTAAGTGTGTAGACCCTACGGGTTCGGGAGACACGCAGACATGACCGAGACGACTCTCGGGCAATAACCAACAGCGGATCTGGATACCCATGTTGGCTCCTACATGCTCCTCGATGATTTCATCGGTTGAACCACGATGTCGAGGATTCTATCAAACCCTGTATGCAATTCCCTTTGTCAATCGGTATCGTTACTTGCCCGAGACTCGATCGTCGGTATCCCAATACCTCGTTCAGTCTCGTTACCGGCAAGTCACTTTACTCGCATCAGTAATGCATGATCCCGTGACCAACACCTTGGTCACATTGAGCTCATTATGATGATGCATTACCGAGTGGGCCCAGAGATACCTCTCCGTCATACGGAGTGACAAATCCCAGTCTCGATCCATGTCAACCCAACAGATACTTTCGGAGATACCTGTAATGCACCTTTATAGTCACCCAGTTACGCCAGGACGCTTGATACACCCAAGGCACTCCTACGGTAACCGGGAGTTGCACGATCTCATGGTCGAAGGAATAGATACTTGACATTGGCAAAGCTTCTAGCAAACGAACTATACGATCTTTTATGCTATGCTTATGATTGGGTCTTGTCCATCACATCATTCTCCTAATGATGTGATCCCGTTATCAACGACATCCAATGTCCATAGTCAGGAAACCATGACCATCTATTGATCACAACGGGCTAGTCAACTAGAGGCTCACTAGGGACATATTGGGGTCTAAGTGTTCACACGTGTATTATGATTTCCGGATAACACAGTTATAGCATGAACAAAAGACAATTATCATGAACATTGAAATATAATAATACTTTTATTATTGCCTCTAGGGCATATTTCCAACACTACTATCTACCTTCAATTGGTATCTACTACATCCTTCCAATGATATCTCGGTAACAAGTATCTATTCATGCTTTCCTCTCTTGCATTCAACCTTGTGTAGGCTGTATCTTGGCATGATATTCATTTCATATCTTGTGATACTTGTTTCCTTTCTCAAAGCATCCCAACAATGATCTCATGTTTCTAGTTGTGATGTCTTTGATGGTTGTGTGGTAGGACTTCATTTATATACAATAAGACCATATCTAGCCAAGTGCTATGCTTTGAAGCAAATATCTTATTGGTATATGTATGACTTCCTTTTGGATATCTTGTTCCTTCTTGTTGTAACTATTTCGGGTGTACATCCTTCTTTGTAGATATATATACATATCATCATGATTTCGTCTACATAGAACCTTATACACTTGAGAGAATTTACATCTCTAGTTGATATCCTTTCTTTCACGCCCACCTTGTCTTCCTTATGTTATTTCTTTGGTGGCTCCGTGAAAGCTTTTGCCTTGAGTGCGTGTCCTCTATCGTTGCATCTTGATGCACTCTTGTGTGGTGAAGATTATTTTCCTCATGTTTATCTTTACAAGGCTTTTGCCATCTTAATTGGCATCCCTCGCCTTGATGAGGCTTTCATCTTCTATCTTCACCACGGGTTGTCACAAGCATAAGTTCTTTATATGCTTATTAGTAAGCTTGTGAACCCATTTGCTAGTTGTGTGTGTGGGAATGATAGGCCTTGCACCGTGTGCCTCATTATTTCAAGACTATGTTGATGCTTAATGCTCATCCTAATTTTAGTCCTCTCAAGTGCTTCGCCATGACTCACACACATCATTTTGGTTGAGCCTATTCTTAAGTTGCCTCTTTTACATGTTGCTCAACCATGTGCTTGTTGCAAGCGCTAGGCTTTGTTTCCTATATGCTCACTTGCACTGGATGTGTGTTTCTATTGATTTTGGGGGAGCTATGATCCTATTTTGTGCACTTTGTATTCAAATACAAAAATTCTTATGTGTGCACAAATCATGGGGAGCTTCTCTAGTTTCTTTAGAACACTCCTTTGCGTTTATCATAATATCTTTTTTCTTGTGGCATGTAGGATCATTGGTCTAGTTGGTTTAATTGATATCCGTTGATTGCTTGCTTCAATTGGTATCTTCTGATTGCTTATGTCTCTCTTTGTTATGTCTTTGTGTCATATATTTTTGTTGCAATCTTTGGGCCTCAATATAGTTTGTCTTCCTCCAAGTATTGGCAGTTGGATATGTGTATTGCATTCCACTCTCTTGTTGAGAAATACACAATTTATGGAGGAACACCTTTTATTTTGGCCTTCTCCGCTTTTCACCCATTTTGGCAATCGATGCCAATGGGGGAGGAGTTTCAGAGAGTTTTGTGGAGAAGTCTTCTGAGTTTTCTCCTTGCTTTGGTTTTGGTCCTAAGCATTTGCATCTCATTCTCCTGCATCATTGGTTGTTGCATTGCATTGTGATGCATAATTCCTTATATAAACTCTCTTGAAAGTGATTGTCATCAATTACCAAAATGGGGGAGATTGAAAGGACATGCGGTGCCCCCATGTGTGGTTTTGGTAATTGATGACATTCTCTATGGACTAATGGTTGCATCGAGTTATATTTGAAGGATGTTTCCATAGGCATTTCTTGAAGTCCATGTGTTGGTTTCAAGGAGTTTATGGGTTGACCAAGGTGCTATTAAGGAATATCCAAAGTTTGGTCATGTGAGTGCTGAGCTTATTGCAAGCATGTCTTGAAGAAGAAGATTGTGTGATCATTCATATTTACCTTCAATACATCATCCAAATGAAGAGAGTTGGAAAGATTCAAGGTTGATCAAGACTAAGACAAGAGTGAATCAAGTTGATCAACTCACAAAGCATAGAAGATGTACCGAGTGGGACCAAGTGTTCCCATGGTATGGTAAGCATTGTCCATTACGCTTTGTGTACTAACCCATGGTCTACATGAGAGTTCGTTGTGGGGTTAGGTATGTTTCCATGGTCTTGCGTCAAGAGGAAGATCCCATACAACCCATGGAGGATGACATCAAGTGGTGATCGTCATCAAGTTTGCAGTGTGCAAGTTCAAGTGGAGCAACACAAAGAGTGGCTCACACATAATGGAGTATGGGGGAGCAATCAAGTTTGAATCTTGCCATCCATTGTGGTGTCAATGGACTTGTGAAGATGTGCCGAAGAGTCGCTCACCCATAGTGACTATGGGGGAGCAATCATCTAGTCTTCATCGAGCCAATGCAATCAAGAAAGGTGGTCCAACTTGAGGGAGTCAAGATCGTCATCATCTATCTCAAGTGGACCATGTGCAAGGCAAAGGTTTGCCCTTGATAGGTTTTCTATTTTACCGGTCTCATGGTGGTAGTTGGGAGACCGGGTTATAGGATCGATAGCCGTACTATCAAGGGGGGCTCTCAAGTGAGTAGGTTGATCGTATCGTTCGCCGAGAGCTCAAACCATTGCATCCTTGCATTATGTTTCTTGGTTCTTGTTTGATTCTCTTTGTGATTCTTAGAGCTTATGGTCATCTTTATGACAAGCTTGAGTTCATCGAAAACGGAGTTTGCATGCGTCTTCTATGATGTTTTCGGTGTTGGAGGTTTTACCGGTCTTCTCCAAGGAAGGGTTCTCACCATTTTCTTTTGGGCCTTTCCTCATTTGCTTATTATTGGTATTTCTTTCAAGATTGTGTTAGCCCTTGTCTCTAGCTTTCCAACAAACTTGGTTTCATCGAATTCGGAGTCCGTTTGCAAAAGTTGTGGCTGTTTTGGTGAAGGCTGCAGCGGTACTACCGCGACTAGAGCGGATGTAATTTTTTACTACCGCTCTAGAGCGGTACTACCGCGTCTCCTGAGCGGTACTACCGCTCCAGAGCAGTACTACCGTGGCTCCTAAGCGGTAGTACCGCCCCGGACCAAAAACTCGTGTTTTCTCTCTCGTTTGGGCTGTTTTGAGCGTGAGCGTGCTAAGCGGTAGTACCGCTCCTCCAAGCGGTAGTACCGCTTGTGCACGACCTGAGCACATAACGGTTGGATTCGGGAGGTCCTATAAAAGGTGTCTTCTTCCCCATTGAACCTTATCCTTTGAGCTCGTGTTCTTCCCCCATTGTTGACCTTCTCCGAGCTTGCTAACTCTCAATCCCTCCATGGATTCTTGCTAGTTTTAAGGGAAAGAGAGAGAGATCTAGATCCACGTTTCCACCAATCACTTTCTCCTCTTAGTGAGGGGAACCCCTTGGATCTAGATCTTGGAGTTCTTCGTGTTCTTCTTTCGTTCTTCCTCTCATTTTCCTCCCTAGCATTAGTTGCTTTGGTGGGATTTGGGAGAGAAGGACTTGGGCACTCCGTGTGCCCTTGCCGTTGCATTTGGTGCATAGGTTTGAGTTCTCCACACGATACGTGGAAGTTACAAGTTGAGAAGCTTATTACTCTTGGGTGCTTGGTGCCCTTGAGCTTGTTTATCTTGGGTGCTTGGGCCCCCTAGTCGGTTGGTGGTGTTCGGAGCTCAATCATTGTGGTGTAAAGCTCCGGGCAAGCGTCGGGGTCTCCAATTAGGTTGTGGAGATCGCCCCGAGCAATTTGACGGGTACCGGTGACCGCCCCCAAGGGTTGCCAAAGTGTACGGGTTCGGTGACCGCCCCCAAGGGTCTCCATTTGTACGGGTTCGGTGACCGCCCTCAAGGGTCCCTTAGTGGAATCACGGCATCTTGCATTGTGCGAGGGCGTGAGGAGATTACGGTGGCCCTAGTGGCTTCTTGGGGAGCATTGTGCCTCCACACCGCTCCAAACGGAGATTAGCATCCGCAAGGGTGTGAACTTCGGGATACATCGTCGTCTCCGCGTGCCTCGGTTATCTCTTACCCGAGCCCTTTACTTATGTACTTTACTTTGTGATAGCCATATTGTTCTTTGTCATATATCTTGCTATCACATAGTTGTTTATCTTGCTTAGCATAAGTTGTTGGTGCACATAGGTGAGCCTAGTTGCTTTAGGTTTTGTGCTTGACAAATTAACCGTTAGGTTTATTCCGCATTTGTTCAAGCCTAAACCGTAATTATTTTAAAACGCCTATTCACCCCCCCCCCTCTAGGCGACATCCACGATCTTTCACCAGCTCTCTATTAAAAGGAGGCCTTAATATCCCTTAGTTTCCACTAGGACCCCGCTGACATGGGAGGGTAGGACAAAAGATGTCATGCAAGTTCTTTTCCATAAGCACGTCTGACTATATTCGGAATACATGCCTACATTACATTGATGAACTGGAGCTAGTTCTGTGTCACCCTATGTTATAGCTATTACATGAGGAATCGCATCCGACATAATTATCCATCACTGATCCAATGCCTACGAGCTTTTCACATATTGTGCTTCGCTTATATCTTTACTTTTGCTACTGTTACCATTATTATCATACTACTTTGCTACTAAATACTTTGTTGCAGATACTAAGTTATCCAGGTGTGGTTGAATTGACAACTCAACTGCTAATACTTAAGAATATTCTTTGGCTCCCCTTGTGTCGAATCAATAAATTTAGGTTGAATACTTTACCCTCGAAAGCTATTGTGATCCCCTACACTTGTGGGTTATCAGGACCAACCCTTTAGTCCCGGTTGGTGGCTCCAACCGAGACTAAAGGCCCCCCTTTTGTCCCGGTCCAAGCCACCAACCGGGACTAAAGGCCTGGGTTCATGCCCTTTGAGCTGGTGAAATTCATAGTTAGTCCCGGTTGGTGGCTCGGACTGGGACTAAGGGGGCCTTTAGTCCCGGTTGGAGCCACCAACCAGGACTAAAGGGTTCTCTATATAACCAGCACTTAGAAAACTTTCCCCCACTCTCTCCCATTCTCTCCCCGAATGCCAAACCACAGCACGACACCCCCAGGCTGCTACGTCGGAGATCGCCGTCGCCTCCGAGTCGTACCCCCCCCGACGACATGACCGACACCCTCGCCGCTCCCCAAGCCCGCTCCTCGCTAGTCGCCGGACCTCCTCGCGCGCCCTCCTCCCCGTCGCCGTGCGCCCCCGAGCCCGTTCCTTCACCGGCCTCCATCTCCATCGTCGCGCCCCCAGTGAGCTCTCCCTTCCCAAGGCTCCATGTTGCCACTCCTCCAAGGTTCATATAGGAACCTTTGGTTTTGGAAGTATTTTGCAAATGCAATTGTAGGCATTTTTGATATAGGAACCTATGCATATTATATATGATTTTGGGGTAGAAAATCCCAAAAATCCATCTATCGCATCCATTCTATCATTTGAGCTAGTTCGTAACATTTTTCATTTTTCTAAATTTTCTGAATTTCTTTGAAAGTGCATATCAAGTGTATGATGAAATGCCAGAGGGCTATAGAAATTTTAGGTATTTTTTTAGAATTTTTGTGGTGAGGTGTTGATGCACAAAAGAGAGTCTGGCAAAGTTTCAGAATTTTTGGAGCAATTTAAATTGGGCTTTGACCATGGAGTTTGAATCTGGTCCAAATTTAAACTTAATGAAATTTGAAAAAAAGTTAACTATGGAACCAAATGTTTTTGGTGGAATGGACTGTGGGTACTGTCAAATAGATGGAGTAATCGTTGTGGGTGCAAAAGGACTGGGGAGAATATAGCTCCTTTGCAAATCAAAGAACATTTTTTTTTTGCATTAGAGTTCATTTTGTCTTTTTTGTATGTTTTAATGCAAGCATCTTTCACGAAATCTTTGAACAAGAAGCAGGAGCATTTTGACGTCATCTTGCTGGTAGATTTTAGTTCATGCCATGTTAGGACCTGCAGTGAGTGCTACAAGCTTATAAACTTGCTATGTATTCATTTCTGCCATGCTATGCTGTTTTTCTCTAAGTCTCAAACTGGCAGTACTAATACTTTGCATTTTTCCTTGAGGTTTGCAACAAAATTTTGCATGTTTGGATCATTATCAGTATGGGTGTTTTGTTGAGGGTAATTAGTACATCCTTTCCATACCCTTTGTTGCCATGAAAAATAGTTGTAGCATATATTTTACTTGCCTCAAAGGTTGCATCATGAATATGTTTTCTGCCACTAAGCAAATATCAATAAGTGTGGAAACCTGTTAATACTTGTCAACTTGATCATGATGATTGCCATTGATCTAGGGGTCATTTGAATTAGTTCAATAAGCGTGTTTTGCCATGTGTTACATGCACATTCATGTCATGCCATTTGTTGCCATGTAGAATTTATGTAGCATGTTCAAATATTGCTTTCAAATTGGTATCTAGCTACAATGTCATGCTATTTTTCTGTAAGTCTGAAACTTGCTTTCAAATTGGTATCTAGCTAGAAGTTTGACATGATCTTTAAGTCCATTTCATCTAAAATCTTCCATTCTATCAAGTGGCAGACTTGGGTTTGCCTAATTTGTTTTCACTTGGTGGAATTATAGGTTGTGATGTTGCATCTCTGTGGAGTTGGTCCCTGATCGTCCCATCGCTATTCGACAAAAGGTGTCAATTTGTTGTATGTTGAGTTTTGTTCATAGGATGTTGGTTGGTTCATTTATTGAATTGTGTATTCATCTTCTGTATAAATCTTTTATCGATCTTTTATTCATTTTGTATTCATCTTGTGTATAAATCTTGTATTCATCTTGTACAAATATCATCGTAACTTCGACATGAAGGGGGGGGTCGTTAAAACATAAACTCGATAACTTTTGATTTTGAGGTATATGAAAACATGATTTGCACGTCGGACATGCATGAGAGAGGCGGTCAGCAAAGTATCCTCTCCCGAAAGATAGGACGACTCATCAGACATGAGGGGGGAGGAGTCCTTGACGATCGTCTGAAACTAACTATTATAAAACTTGTCATCTTTGCATGATATTTGCCACTAATCCATTGCTCATATGCATATGATTCCTTGTTGTGATTAGGTCTATGTTTGCCACTAATCCATCCTTCATGGCTGTATATTGTCATGTTGTAATATTTGCAGAAAGTATGGAACACGTCAGAGACTTAGAACATGAAGGGTTGTTGGGGGATATAATCCGTGACGGAGGTGATGATATCACCTTGTCGTTTCTCAATGACACCGATGGTGAGGGAAGAGAGGATGACGGCTTCGGCGATCGAATGGAGGAGGGAGGAGATGAAGGCTCCGGTAATCAAATGGAGGAGGGAGGAGATGACAGCTCCATTGATCGAATGGAGGAGGGAGGAGATGATAGCTCCGCCGGTGTGGGAGCCACATAACTGTTGCAAAGTCCGGCGAGGTATATATAGATTAAGCCTCTGCGGACTAGATGCATTAATTGTTTTGTATGTACATATATTAACGCTTCTTTCTTCTTTTAGCCCTCTCGATCGAGCCAAACTTCTATAATGAGACGATGCTCGAAGAAAAGGTTGGGAGAGAAAGAAAGGTTCACGATCGAAGAAGTCGCTCCAGACGGCCAACCGACTGCTCCCAAGCGGATCAAAGACCAATTTATACATCAGTGCAGAGTTTTTGTTAGGGGCAGCGTCCGGATCAACATCCAAGAATGGAATAAGAAGAAGGACGACGAAGTTTCTTATGTCGACGTTAGACAGAAAGATGAGCTTTGGAACTCTCTTATAATATGAGGAGGATCCAAATAACCCAATTATACAGCAAAAAGTCAAAGTGTGGGATCTTAAGAAGATGGGAGAACAATTCAAGAACCGGAAGAAAAGATTGAACGAATAGTTTGTCGAGAAAGACAAGACTCCAGAATTCACCAGTCAATATGCGAAGATAAAATATCACTGGCCCGCATTTGTGGAGTACAAGAAACCGGAGAAAGCTAAGAAAAGGTCACAGATAAATAAGAAAAATGTTGCAATGAAGAAGTATCACCATGTTACGGGGTTAGGTGGCTACAATGTTGCCCGGCCTACGTGTGACAAAGGTGGGAACGACCTGTTTGCTAAAGGGATCCAACCAGCAACATTGAACTGGCTTGAACGGGCAAGGTCTTGGTTCTTCGGGCATGGGGGAACTTTTGACCCAAAAATAAGGAAGTGTGTTTACATGAAAGCTCAAATTGAAACACCCGTCAAAAAGATTCAGGAAGCAATCCAGGAAGTGCAGGAAGGGAGGTTCCATCCCGACAGAGAGAAGGACGAGTTGTCACGCACTGTCGGTAATCCTGAACACCCTGGACAAACACGAGGCACATGAGGCTTCGTTTCGTGGAAGCATGGGTTTCCCGACAACACTGATTATAGAAGCCGAGGAAGAAAGAAGAAAGAGGAAGCATACTGGATGCAAAAGGTTGAAGAAAGATTGGCGTTGCAGGAGAAGAAGCTAGAGGCACTTACCAGTCAGCGAGCTACCGGACCACCATCTCAGCAGCACGAAGATCCTTCATTCGATACTGCCCACAAAACTACCCCATCATCTCAGCGGTGATGAAGCATGGCTTCCACATAGCTCGTTCGGCCTGATATCACGGCTCCTTGCTACCCCGTGAATGATATCACGGAGAGGGAACATTCTGAGCTAATTGTGAAATGCATGAACCTAACCTTGAAGGTGGCACTCGGCTATATCTTACCTCGTTGGCCTGGTGGAACTTTCCATTGCGCTCCGATTCCAGATGGCTTTGCTGTTGTCAGTGTGGATGAAGTTATGAACGGATTTGAGGGGCTGCACCTTGACTACCCTACAGGTGGAGGGGTGAATCATCTGGAAAATGCCTTAAGGACTACCATTCTATGGAGAAAGGAAAACATCGTGCTTCCAAATTGGACGCCGCCTCAGCAGACTCCTCACAGTCCAGCTTTATCTCCGCTGCCTCAGCTGTCTCCGCCGCGTCAGCACACTCCGCCGCCTCAACTGTCTCCGCCGCGTCAGCGGACTCCAGCGGAGGAGGCCTCTCAGTAGAATCCTCCTCCGCCTCAGCTGTCTCCACCGAGTCAGCGTACTCTGCCTCCTCCGCCGCGTCAGCTAACTCCGCCGCCTCAGCTCACTCCGCCTCCTCAGCAATGGCGGAAGAGAGCCGCCACCCCTCCGGTGGCTAGCAATACAACAGTGAAGAAATCCAGAGCAGGTACAAGCGTTAAGAAGGCTCCTGCCAAGTTACCATACGACATGACTGTCGAGGAAACATCAACAGAACCTAGGGTGTGAAGAACCTTCAATTTACCAATCCCTCTAGGAAGGACGACATTTTCTGGACGCTCCTTACAGAAGCTGCATAGATTGACTATATCATACCTAATCAAACAAGCATCTAAAACTTGTGGTCTCAATAAAAGAACAGCTCCACGAAGGTATTGTAGCTTCCGAAGATTGGTGATTGTAGTTGACAACCTACGTATACATGTACACATGTACGTCAAACATCCAGTGTCTCAAGGTGCTTCAAATTCTCCAAAGAACTAGGCAGACATGAAATATCCCAGCATCCTCGAAGAGAAAGGTGCTTGAGGTGATGGAGGTGCCCGATTCGATCAAGATGATGATCTTGTAACCCTGATGTGTCTTCTAAGTCAAGGGCTTGGAGGAACCTCATGTCGTCATAGATGAAAAACAATCTCCACTGCCCAAATTCGCTAAGCATTAGAATTTCCTTTTACCTTTGGTGTGCGCTAAAAATTGCAATCCTAGATACTAGTACTACACAGGAGCATGACTGCAACAATTCAAATATGCACCCATGAGCACATGCTCCGGGTAAAAAAAAGTACCTTAAAAATATCTGAAAAAATACATGTATACAAATTTTCAAGTAATGTGTGCATTTTTAACAGTTAAGCACATTTTTACTTCTGAAAACTAATTTGAGGAGAAAAAGGCAACTTATGGCTATAAGCTTGGTAAAAAATATGATGCCAGGTTGACAGTTATATGTGACGAAAAATATTCACCCCAAACATAACAGCAAAAAAAATCCTGATAAGGTTCACTCCAAGCAATACAAGTAAAACAAAAAATTCCTGAGAAACAAAAGCAACCCCAACTTTTAATAGTTGCCGATTTGTGTATATATCCTGTTGGGTTCTTAGTGCATCATTTATGCAATTCAATTGTTTGACAGATGACACGGCGGGATGGCCTGATTTTTCTTGGGCTAACAACAACTGGTGCTCGCGTTTTCCTGGTTTTATCCTAGGCCTTTCGACGATGTGCATTCAATGGGAGGTGATGCTCCCGTCGACTACAGAGGCGTCTATTGCGACTTCTTTAATTATAAGATTATGTGTCGGCTCAGTCTCTCGAAGGTGCTCATAGGGGTAGGATATATGTGTGTGTCCGCGTTTATAGGGGCCAGTGTATGTGCATATGTATAAGAGTCTATGTGTGTGTGTGTTCGGAGAAAAAAAAGGAACGGATTTTTCTGTAGTCATCAGTCCCCTAGTCGGCATTCACTAGTAAAAGTCAAATGCAGTATATACCGGAATTTAGGGGAAATAGACATGTTATTTCCGGCTACTTTGGAGTTCCTTTTTCTTGCTAAACTAGCAGAGTGGCCCGCCCGATGTGCGGGCTAGAAATTTATAATTATTTCCATCAGTACACATTATTTGGTTTGTCTATAGAAAATTGCAACCAAATGTGAGGACATTGACAAATATTAGCCTTTTACAAACATAGTTTTGGAATCATCTTTATTTCTTGTCAAAAAAACTACTATTATAATCCCAATTAGATATCTCATATTATACGATGTAATGAATAAACGTTGTGAAATGCTATTGTGCTTTACATGATATATAATATGATATCCTTTTTCGAGATTTAAAATATACTAATTCCTTCTTCGCATGTTTCCATTTTACCGAAAACATAAGTCATACCAAAAAGCATAGATAGAAAATATAAACGTCGAAACACATTTTTATATAAAAAGTTCCTGTTGTATGACAATTATTGCAGATTCCATGGCTATCTCAAAATGTTGTATCCAAAAAATTATTGTCTTCATATTGTTGTTTTCTCTCTTTGTCTCGGTTCCTCAAGTCTAGTGTGCACGCCTCCTCTCATTTTGTTTCACTTATATCTCAATTGGTCTATTTTGCAACCTTTTTTTATCTTCTTTCCATAGATACATCTGTTGATATGCTTAATTAATGTAACATCAGCATAAACCTCTTCCGTAATGATGTCCATAACTTTATGTCCGAATAATTTCAATGTAAGAGATGGCACTGTACATTTGTAATGTCAGTGAACTTATATTGTAGTCCATCTCCTATGCCACAATAAATGAAATATAATGGTGGAGTAATTAAGGAGGCACTGAATAACATGCAATCTGTTAATGTGTGTTGAGCATTAACTTAGAACTCCATGAGATGAATCATATATAAACTTTGTTCTTTACCAACTACTATCAAACATCCCACATCCTGACGTGTGTCACTTGGCCGTCGCAAATGCAAGGCTGGCGTCTTTATTTTGTTTGAACTCCGAATTGATTCGGAAATGAGTTGCAATTTTTTAAATGTTCTCATTATATATGGGTAGGAAATAATACAATTTTATAACCACAAGCAGTATTATTATAATTTTCAAGATGAACTTATCAATTGTGTCATTCCTATAATTACTATTTTATTTACCATATGTATCTACGTATGATGTTGGATCACTGGATAGTAATCAAATTTGGAACATAAGTGAGCTGATAGTTCTCTAGCTTCTGGGTATGATCCACTTGACATAAGTTTCTAGAACATCATCTATTTTGAAAATGAAAGAAGTATTATATCTATACATTTTATTTCATTTAATCCTTAATACCCCCAGCCCCCTCTTCAATCTAGTCGTTGTGAAAACATAGGATGCATAATTTTGGCATCTTAATCATATTGATTTTACTATGTTCATCCCGATCAAAAGGATATTCATATATATTGCAGACAAAGTAGAAAGATCTGACTATTGTTGGTTGGCTGAGAAAATACTTATTTTGCGGGGATTGAAAATATTATTAATTTGTTGACTTTACAAATTTGTTCATACATATATCTAAAAGTATGCTCGCGTGCGTCCATTCATTTAATTTAGTCATTCAGTGCAAAAATAGTTTGTAGACAGATTTCTCATAGTTTCAACAGCGTCGAATCTGACATGAATGTAAATGTTGGCTTGCGAACTCTCACGGACTGAGAAATAAGGGACTCTCAGGTGACTCGGAATTAGTAAATTTGTAGATAGGAACGGTTCTGCTATTTTTAATTGATATATATATATATATATATATATATATATATATATATATATATATATATATATATATATATATATATATATAGACAAATGTTTTCTACAAACAGTGGTAGTTACCACCACCTGCGTTTTGTATGTTGTATGTAGTATCTGTCGAAATTGAGAGTATATACGTGTAGTATGTAGTATATAACAATGGTTAAGTAATATATATACTAATATTTAGGTAGTATGTACCATGTTTTGAGTATGCTCTTTTTACGTACAAATATATACGTATTTCACAAATATAACAAAACTATGAGCTCATATGCAATTTTTCATGTAACTTGCTTTGAAATATCTTAGATATATTATATGAACATATTTAAAATAATAAAATAGTATATATAATACCACATGATAGTATATGAGATATGTGGGTAACTACCACGGGTGGTAGGATGGATTTTCCTGTATATATATATATATATATATATATATATATATATATATATATATATATATATATATATATATATATATATATATATATATATATATATAGGAAAATGCATCCTACTACCGGGTGTAGTTACACCCATTTCTCGTATACTACAATGTGGTAGTATATACTTTACTTTATTATTTTTAGTATGTTCACATACTATATCTAAGATACTCCAAAGCGAGTTATGTGAAAAATTGCATTTGAGCCCATGTTTTATAATATTTGTGAAATACGTATATATTTATACGCATAAAAGAGTATAATCAAAATATACTACATACTACCTAAAAATAGTATATATACAACGTAAACATTCTTACATACTACATACTATGCGTACATATTCTTCGACATGATAGATACTACCTAGAACGTATGAAACAAAAGTGGGAGTAACTACACCCGGTAGTAGGAAAAAATTGTCCTCTACATTATATATATATATATATATAATGTCGTATATTACTGTACATTGTGCTGAGATCAGACTTGCCTGTCCATAATAAGTTTCCTAACATGGACGCATGCAGATGGGATGCTGATGCATGTTTACATCATTCATAATCCTATGGTACATATGGAATCGATGATAGAGCTTTTGCTACCTTTGATAGACCTTTTACAATCCTTTTAGCAGTTATTTGGATGACGAACGGTAAATGCCTCTCCTAGACCGTCCAACGTACATGGTGTTCAAGCCACGTACTGGTAATCGAAAATTCAAGCATGCAATGAGAACTTACCAGAGGTATATGCCAGTTCGACTTTGCTAGATGCCATGGGCCAGTGACGCTCCAGTCGTACAGCTTGGGAAGGCATGCATCATATACGCTATGTGCAAGGTCTGTTTCTTGCAGCTTGGCAATAACTGCTCACCATGCTGCTCATGTAACTGTAGCTTGGGAAGATGTACAACGTTTTTGCCTCGTCTACGGCCAATGCCTAAGAGATCATAGCTCGCCACACCCCTCATGTAACTGTAGCTTGGGAAGATCTACGACGTTGTGGCCTCGTCTATATATGGCCACCACCTAAGAGATAATAATATGAAGACTCATGATGCCAACTTTGCAACGCATCCCTGTAACACCGCCACTTGACGGCTGAGGGCAGACGGCAAGGGCGCTCTGTGGCGGCAGCTCCGCAGGCTGTGCATGGCAGGTCAGCGAGGGGATCACCATGTTCGTTGGGGACTGGAGGATGCTGCTCGCATAGAAATTGAGAAGAATACGTACCTCAACCTAACCACACTATGAGGAAACACGATGGATGAGAACTAGAGGTTCAACCATGGAAGGAGAGGGGATGTGGGGCTGTTTGCGTTAGGGACCTTGCAGGCTGCTTGTTGCTGGAGCGTGCATGGGGCAGCAGGACTGCGGCAATGGAGGAGGTCGATCGGCCGGCCGGCGGGCTGAGGCCACCGAGGAAACTACGGTTGTATCGTGCGTGAGGATCTTGAAAGAGGATCCGATTTGATTTGGTGACGGTTCATAGTAGATATGGAATATTGAAGTGGCATGGCAAGGCCAAGGGAAGGAAGAGATTAATACAGATTAAACTTGTGTTGCACCAACACGTACATGCAAATAAACACTTTTATTTAAGTTTTAACGATAGACCAAGTAGGGCACGTTACGGCACGTTACGCATATCTAACGGTTACGTAGTAATAATTTTTATATCAAGGGTTAGTATTTTTCTAATTAATGTGAGATTTTCTAGTATAATTCTCTTGCTTCTAATTAGCCCGTCATTTATCATTTACTTTGTATATATAAATAGAATAGATTCCAAATACACATGGTCTGGTAAATCGTTTCGCTCAGGATAAACATCGGGAAAGTAGTGGCAACCAACCATTTCTATGTACCACAATTGAAAATATTCACCCAGACATATTTGTACATACATACTGCTAGTACACATGACATGCATAAGATAAATGCCACGCATATTGCGCGCAGATGTAAACATTGTGTCCGGATTGTGGAAGGTGCAATACGCTGAAAACAACGGAGAGGAACCATTTCCTTCACGAAACCATACACTTGGGCTAATAAGTACGGGGTATTACGTTTGTATACGTATATGCATATATGAAACGGAAAAAGTTCATTTTAAACCCTGAACTCGTAGACGTTCGGCGAAACCACTGATTTATTATTCGGAATTTTTGCGGCGCGCTGTTTTCCATTCAACTCCGTTCGGTTCCAGTGGGCCGGCCCAGTCGTGGACCCCTGTGCGTGGACCATATGAGGAACACTTTAGGAGGTTTGAGGATTCAAGTGAAGCAGTTGTTGGGTTTGAGGACTACATCACACCAGGGCCGGGCCGGCAAAATTTGATGCCTGTGCCAAATTCTTAAATGGGTCCTACCTCACTAAGAAAAAGTACATAAATATAGTTATAATAGTATAAAGATGGCAATATCTTACGTAGCAATGGGAAATATCAAGAATCGTACCTAATTTAGGTTGTGTAGTCTTCACCTAAATAACTTCATTCTTTTAGTGTTACTAGCAAATATGCTCGTGCGTTGTAACGGGAGAAAAACACATGCCCCTAAACCGAATATGCATCGCGGTGGAAATGTCTGCGTTGAGGAATAACATGAAGGACAATTTCGATTTCAGCCAACCAATTTTTACAAACGGCTAATAAACTTATGCATTGTACAATTTGCGGTTTTGATTAAAGACAGTCATCTCCAACTGTGTGAAAAAAATAAACTCAAGCATAAGAATAAAAATACATACAAAAGATAACAAAATTCAAAGTACCGAAACATAAAAAAATTCCACTGCATATTTCTGCCTTTCTCGTGCGCATTTTTTTTCTTTTGTGTTGGCTCCATGTTTGAATATTTCTTCCTCCCTTGTGTCTTATTTTGCAACTGGATTGAATCTTAATTGTTTTATTTTGCCGATATTTCTTCCTCACTCTTTTGGTTTTTTCTATTTTTCTTCATTGGTCATCTGTGCATACCATTCTCTATCCCTTTTCCTTCTTTGTTACTTTTTTTAGACAACTCCTTCTTTGTTACTTGGTACCAATGACCTGAGATTGTGATCCAAATCGCTTGTCTGCATGAGAGCTTCTTATATGCATCCGATATTAATTAAAAAAGAAACTGAATAGATTTTGCATCATTAATTGTTGGAGGTGTTGATAGAGCGTCCACTTTTTGCTGACATTGAAGCGGCACACGTTTCCCGTCTAACTTCAGTTCTAGATCGGATGTAAATGCAATGAATCACAATAATCTGTTGTAATTTTACCGTATTTTTTTCTTGGGTACTCACATATTCTCTTTGATTTTACCGTATTTTTTTCTTGGGTACTCACATATTCTCTTTGCTTCCTTAAATATCATGTTCTGATCACAACTCACGAGCCTCTCCTTTCCTTTCTTAGCGCCCCTGACGCAACATGAATCATGTCTATTTTCTCTTTGCTTCCTTATTTCTGAAATTACAATCCTCTTTCCCTCCTTAGCCCCTCTCTTTCCTTCCTTACTTAGCCCTCTTGAGGAACGTGAATCACGTCCGTTTCTCCTTGTTTCTCCGAAATCAGCCTCTCTTTCTTTCTTTAGCCCCTCTCTCTTTCCTTCCTTAGCATCTCTCTCTTTCTCTCTTATTTCCAAGACGACTTCTTAACTCCCAGGGAAGTTAATGACATATATAAATTGGGTGGATCACATGTAAGGAGGTGATGTGGTATTAATTGACAAGTGAATTGACCTTTCTTTTAACGCATAATATAACCCGGTTCGGTTGGTTGTGGCATTATGCGCTCAATAGGAGGTTGCGTGTTTGATTCTACGATCAAACACTTTTTGCGTGGGTCTGGCTCGTCAGGATAAGTGGGCCCGGCCTGCTCATAGCGGTCAATCGAGTCGATAATATTGCAGAGACAAAATTTAGTACCACCTCGAATATGTTTTAAATTCAAACTGAAAGCGTAAAATCATGGGAAGAAGCGTATTGTGACGGTGAACCCACAGAGTCAATCCGTGCTTTATTATGGGGAAAGATTTGAAATAAAATCTTCAATAATATCCTCATGATCAATCTTCTCCTTATAGATGAAATTGTTGGAAATATGCCCTAGAGGCAATAATAAAAGCATTATTATTATATTTCCTTGTTCATGATAATTGTCCTTTATTCATGCTATAACTGTATTATCCGGAAATCGTAATACAAGTGTGAATATATAGACCACAACATGTCCCTAGTAAGCCTCTAGTTGACTAGCTCGTTGATCAATAGATAGTCACGGTTTCCTGACTATGGACATTGGATGTCATTGATAACGGGATCACATCATTAGGAGAATGATGTGATGGACAAGACCCAATCTTAAGCATAGCGCAAGATCGTGTAGTTCATTATGCTAGAGCTTTTTCAATGTCAAGTATCTTTTCCTTAGACCATGAGATCGTGTAACTCCCGGATACCGTAGGAGTGCTTTGGGTGTACCAAATGTCACAACGTAACTGGGTGACTATAAAGGTGCACTACAGGTATCTCCGAAAGTGTCTGTTGGGTTGACACGGATCGAGACTGGGATTTGTCACTCCGTATGACGGAGAGGTATCTCTGGGCCCACTCGGTAATGCATCATCATAATGAGCTCAAAGTGACCAAGTGTCTGGTCACGAGATCATGCATTACGGTACGAGTAAAGTGACTTGCCGGTAACGAGACTGAACGAGGTATTGGGATACCGACGATCGAGTCTCGGGCAAGTAACATACCGATTGACAAAGGGAATTGTATACAGGGTTGTTTGAATCCTCGACATCGTGGTTCATCCGATGAGATCATCGAGGAGCATGTGGGAGCCAACATGGGTATCCAGATCCCGCTGTTGGTTATTGCCCGAGAGTCGTCTCGGTCATGTCTACGTGTCTCCCGAACCCGTAGGGTCTACACACTTAAGGTTCAGTGACGCTAGGGTTGTATGAATATGAGTATGCAGCATACCGAATGTTGTTCGGAGTCCCGGATGAGATCCCGGACATCACGAGGAGTTTCGGAATGGTCCGGAGGTAAAGAATTATATATAGGAAGTGGTATTTCGGCCATCGGGAAAGTTTCGGGGTCACCCGGTAATGTACCGGGACCACCGGAAGGGTCCCGGGGGTCCACCGGGCGGGGCCACCTATCCCGGAGGGCCCCATGGGCCGAAGTGGGAGGGGAACCAGCCCCTAGTGGGCTGGTGCGCCCCCCATGGCCCCCCTGCGCCTAGGGTTGGAAACGCTAGGGGTGGGGGGGGCGCCCCACTTGCCTTGGGGGGCACTCCACCCCCCTTGGCCGCCGCCCCCCGAGGAGATCCCATCTCCCAGGGCCGGCGCCCTCCCTGGGGGCGTATATAAAGGGCAGAGGGAGGGGGCAGCCGCACCCCTGACCCTTGGCGCCTCCCTCCCCCTGCTACACCTCGTCCTCCTCCCGCAGCAGCTTGGCGAAGCCCTGCCGGAGTTCTGCTGCATCCACCACCACGTCGTCGTGCTGCTGGATCATCATCAACCTCTCCTTCCCCCTTGCTGGATCAAGAAGGAGGAGACGTCATCCGCTCCGTACGTGTGTTAAACGCGGAGGTGCCGTCCGTTCGGCACTCGGTCATCGGTGTTTTGGATCACGGCGAGTACGACTCCATCATCCACGTTCTAGTGAATGCTTCCGCACGCGATCTACAAGTGGTATGTAGATGCAATCTCACTCCCATGACTCATTGCTTAGATGAACACATAGATGGATCTTGGTGAAACCGTAGGAAAAATTTTAATTTTCTGTAATGTTCCCCAACAGTGGCATCATGAGCTAGGTCTATGCGTAGTTCTCTATTGCACGAGTAGAACACAAATTTGTTGTGGGCGTAGATGTTGTCAACTTTCTTGCCGCTACTAGTCTTATCTTGCTTCAGCGGTATTGTGGGATGAAGCGGCCCGGACCAACCTTACACGTACGCTTACGTGAAACCGGTTCCACCGACTGACATGCACTAGTTGCATAAGGTGGTAGGCGGGTGTCTGTCTCTCCCACTTTAGTTCGAGCGGATTCGATGAAAAGGGTCCTTATGAAGGGTAAATAGAAGTTGACAAATCACGTTGTGGCTGTAACGTAGGTAAGAAAACGTTCTTGCTAGATCACCTATAGAAGCCACGTAAAAACTTGCAACAACAATTAGAGGACGTCTAACTTGTTTTTGCAGCAAGTGTCTTGTGATGTGATATGGCCAAAGTTATGACGAATGATGAATGATATATTGTGATGTATGAGATCATGTTCTTGTAATAGGAATCACGACTTGCATGTCGATGAGTATGACAACCGGCAGGAGCCATACGAGTTGTCTTTATTTTTGTATGACATGCGTGTCATTGAAGAACGCCATGTAAATTACTTTACTTTATTGCTAAACGTGTTAGCCATAGAAGTAGAAGTAGTCGTTGGCGTTACAACTTCATGAAGACACGATGATGGAGATCATGATGATGGAGATCATGGTGTCATGCCGGTGACAAGATGATCATGGAGCCCCGAAGATGGAGATCAAAGGAGCTATATGATATTGGCCATATCATGTCACTACTATATATAATTGCATGTGATGTTTATTATGTTTATGCATCTTGTTTACTTAGAACGACGGTAGTAAATAAGATGATCCCTTATAACAATTTCAAGAAGTGTTCTCCCCTAACTGTGCACCGTTGCTAAACTTCGTCGTTTCGAAGCACCACGTGATGATCGGGTGTGATAGATTCTTACGTTCACATACAACGGGTGTAAGACAGTTTTACACATGCGAAACACTTAGGGTTAACTTGACGAGCCTAGCATGTACAGACATGGCCTCGGAACACGGAGACCGAAAGGTCGAACACGAGTCGTATGGAAGATACGATCAACATGGAAATGTTCACCGACGATGACTAGTCCGTCTCACGTGATGATCGGACACGGCCTAGTCGACTCGGATCGTGTAACACTTAGATGACTAGAGGGATGTCTAATCTGAGTGGGAGTTCATTATATAATTTGATTAGATGAACTTAATTATCATGAACTTAGTCTAAAACCTTTGCAAATATGTCTTGTAGATCAAATGGCCGCCGCTAATGTCACCATGAACTTCAACGCATTCCTAGAGAAAACCAAGCTGAAAGATGATGGCAGCAACTATACAGACTGGGTCCGGAACCTGAGGATCATCCTCATAGCTGCCAGGAAACAATATGTCCTAGAAGGACCGCTAGGTGATGCACCCGTTCCAGAGAACCAAGACATTATGAATGCTTGGCAGTCTCGTGCTGATGATTACTCCCTCGTTCAGTGCGGCATGCTTTACAGCTTAGAACCGGGGCTCCAAAAGCGTTTTGAGCAACACGGAGCATATGAGATGTTCGAGGAGCTGAAACTAGTTTTCCAAGCTCATGCCCGGGTCGAGAGATATGAAGTCTCCGACAAGTTCTATAGTTGTAAGATGGAGGAAAATAGTTCTGTCAGTGAGCACATACTCAAAATGTCTGGGTTGCACAACCGCCTGTCCCAGCTGGACATTAACCTCCCGGACGAGGCGGTCATTGACAGAATCCTTCAGTCGCTCCCACCAAGCTACAAGAGCTTTGTGATGAACTACAATATGCAGGGGATGGTGAAGACCATTCCTGAAGTATTTTCAATGCTGAAGTCAGCAGAGGTTGAAATCAAGAAAGAACATCAAGTGTTGATGGTCAATAAGACCACTAAGTTCAAGAAGGGCAAGGGCAAGAAAAACTTCAAGAAGGATGGCAAGGATGTTGCCGCGCCCGGTAAGCCAGTTGCCGGGAATAAGTCAAAGAATGGACCCAGGCCTGAGATTGAGTGCTTATATTGCAAGGGGAAGGGTCACTGGAAGCGGAACTGCCCCAAATACTTAGCGGATAAGAAGGCTGGCAACACTAAAGGTATATTTGATATACATGTAATTGATGTGTACCTTACCAGTACTCGTAGTAACTCCTGGGTATTTGATACCGGTGCCGTTGCTCATATTTGTAACTCACAGCAGGAGCTGCGGAATAAACGGAGACTGGCAGAGGACGAGGTGACGATGCGCGTCGAGAATGGTTCCAAGGTCGATGTGATCGCCGTCGGCACGCTACCTCTACATTTACCTACGGGATTAGTTTTAAACCCCAATAATTGTTATTTAGTGCCAAGTTTGAGCATGAACATTGTATCAGGATCTCGTTTAATACGAGATGGCTATTCATTTAAATCCGAGAATAATGGTTGTTCTATTTATATGAGAGATATGTTTTATGGTCATGCTCCGATGGTCAATGGTTTATTCTTAATGAATCTCGAACGTAGTGTTACACATATTCATAGTGTGAATACCAAAAGATGTAAAGTTGATAATGATAGTCCCACATACTTGTGGCACTGCCGCCTTGGTCACATTGGTGTCAAGCGCATGAAGAAGCTCCATGCTGATGGACTTGTAGAGTCTCTCGATTATGAATCATTTGACACATGCAAGCCATGCCTCATGGGCAAGATGACAAAGACTCCGTTCTCCGGAACAATGGAGGGAGCAACCAACTTATTGGAAATCATACATACCGATGTGTGCGGTCCAATGAGCGTCGAGGCTCGTGGAGGATATCGTTATGTTCTCACTCTCACTGATGACTTGAGTAGATATGGGTATGTCTACTTAATGAAACACAAGTCTGAGACCTTTTAAAAGTTCAAGGAATTTCAGAATGAGGTAGAGAATCAACGTGACCGAAAGATAAAGTTCCTACGATCAGATCGTGGGGGAGAATATTTAAGTCACGAATTTGGTAGGCACTTAAGGAAATGTGGAATCATTTCACAACTCACGCCGCCTGGAACACCTCAGCGTAACGGTGTGTCCGAACGTCGTAATCGCGCTTTATTGGATATGGTGCGGTCTATGATGTCTCTTACCGACTTACCGCTATCATTTTGGGGATACGCTCTAGAGACAGCTACATTCACTTTAAATAGGGCACCGTCTAAATCCGTTGAGATGACACCGTGTTAATTATGGTTTGGGAAGAAACCTAAGCTGTCGTTTCTAAAAGTTTGGGGATGCAATGCTTATGTCAAGAAACTTCAACCTGAGAAGCTCGAACCCAAGTCGGAAAAATGCGTCTTCATAGGATACCCAAAGTAAACCATTGGGTATACTTTCTACTTAAGATACGAAGGCAAGATCTTTGTTGCCAAGAACGGGTCCTTTCTGGAGAAAGAGTTTCTCTCGAAAGAATTAAGTGGGAGGAAAGTAGAGCTTGATGAAGTACTGCCTCTTGAAACAGGAAGTAGTGCAACTCAGGAAGATGTTCCTGTGGTGCCTGCACCGACAAGAGAGGAGGTTAATGATAATGATCAAGAAACTTCAGATCAAGCTCCTATTGAACTTTGAAGGTCCACAAGGACACGTTCCGCACCAGAGTGGTACGGCAACCCTGTCTTAGAAATCATGCTGTTGGACAACGGTGAACCTTCAAACTATGAAGAAGCAATGGCGGGCCTAGATTCAAACAAATGGCTTGAAGCCATGAAATCCGAGATAGGGTCCATGTATGAAAACAAAGTGTGGACTTTGACAGACTTGCCCGATGATCGGCGAGCGATAGAAAACAAATGGATCTTTAAGAAGAAGACGGACGCGGATGGTAATGTTACCATCTATAAAGCTCGACTTGTTGCTAAGGGTTATCGGCAAGTTCAAGAGGTTGACTACGGTGAGACCTTCTCTCCCGTAGTGAAGCTGAAGTCCGTCCGAATCATGTTAGCAATTGCCGCATACTATGATTATGAGATATGGCAAATGGACGTCAAAACGGCATTCCTTAACGGCTATCTTAAGGAAGAACTGTATATGATACAGCCAGAAGATTTTGTCGATCCTAAGAATGCTAACAAGGTGTGCAAGCTCCAGCGATCCATTTATGGGCTGGTGCAAGCATCTCGGAGTTGGAATATTCGCTTTGATGAGATGATCAAAGCGTTTGGGTTTATGCAGACTTATGGAGAAGCCTGCGTTTACAAGAAAGTGAGTGGGAGCTCTGTAGCATTTCTCATATTATATGTAGATGACATACTTTTGATGGGAAATGATACAGAACTTTTGGACAGCATTAAGGCCTACTTGAATAAGAGTTTTTCAATGAAGGACCTTGGAGAAGCTGCTTATATATTAGGCATCAAGATCTATAGGGATAGATCGAGACGCCTCATAGGTCTTTCACAAAGCACATACCTTGATAAGATTTTGAAGAAGTTCAAAATGGATCAGTCCAAGAAGGGGTTCTTGCCTGTATTGCAAGGTGTGAGATTGAGCTCGGCTCAATGCCCGACCACGGCAAAAGATAAAGAAGAGATGAGTGCCATCCCCTATGCTTCAGCCATAGGATCTATTATGTATGCCATGCTGTCTACCAGACCTGATATAAACCTTGCCGTAAGTTTGGTAGGAAGGTACCAAAGTAATCCCGGCAAGGAACACTGGACAGCGGTCAAGAATATCCTAAGTACCTGAAAAGGACAAAGGACATGTTTCTCGTTTATGGAGGTGACGAAGAGCTCGTCGTAAAGGGTTACGTCGATGCTAGCTTCGACACAGATCTGGATGACTCTAAGTCACAAACCGGATATGTGTTTATGTTGAATGGTGGAGTAGTGAGCTGGTGCAGCTGCAAGCAGAGCGTCGTGGCGGGATCTACATGTGAAGCGGAGTACATGGCAACCTCGGAGGCAGCGCATGAAGCAATTTGAGTGAAGGAGTTCATCACCGACCTAGGAGTCATACCCAATGCGTCGGGGCCGATCAAACTCTTCTGTGACAACACTGGAGCTATTGCACTTGCCAAGGAGACCAGGTTTCACAAGAAGACCAGGCACAACAAGCGTCGCTTCAACTCCATTCGTGAAAATGTTCAAGATGGAGACCTAGAAATTTGCAAAGTGCATACGGATCTAAATGTCGCAGATCCGTTGACTAAACCTCTCTCGCGAGCAAAACATGATCAACACCAGAACTCTATGGGTGTGTGCTTCATCACAATGTAACTAGATTATTGACTCTAGTGCAAGTGGGAGACTGTTGGAAATATGCCCTAGAGGCAATAATAAAAGCATTATTATTATATTTCCTTGTTCATGATAATTGTCCTTTATTCATGCTATAATTGTATTATCCGGAAATCGTAATACACGTATGAATATATAGACCACAACATGTCCCTAGTAAGCCTCTAGTTGACTAGCTCGTTGATCAATAGATAGTCACGGTTTCCTGACTATGGACATTGAATGTCATTGATAACGGGATCACATCATTAGGAGAATAATGTGATGGACAAGACCCAATCTTAAGCATAGCGCAAGATCGTGTAGTTCGTTTTGCTAGAGCTTTTTCAATGTCAAGTATCTTTTCCTTAGACCATGAGATCGTGTAACTCCCGGATACCGTAGGAGTGCTTTGGGTGTACCAAACGTCACAACATAACTGGGTGACTATAAAGGTGCACTACAGGTATCTCCGAAAGTGTCTGTTGGGTTGACACGGATCGAGACTGGGATTTGTCACTCCGTATGACGGAGAGGTATCTCTGGGCCCACTCGATAATGCATCATCATAATGAGCTCAAAGTGACCAAGTGTCTGGTCACAAGATCATGCATTACGGTACGAGTAAAGTGACTTACCGGTAACGAGACTGAAAGAGGTATTGGGATACCGACGATCGAGTCTCGGGCAAGTAATGTACCGATTGACAAAGGAAATTGTATACAGGGTTGTTTGAATCCTCGACATCGTGGTTCATCCGATGAGATCATCGAGGAGCATGTGGGAGCCAACATGGGTATCCAGATCCCGCTGTTGGTTATTGCCCGAGAGTCGTCTCGGTCATGTCTACGTGTCTCCCGAACCCGTAGGGTCTACACACTTAAGGTTCGGTGACGCTAGGGTTGTATGAATATGAGTATGCAGCATACCGAATGTTGTTCAGAGTCCCGGATGAGATCCCCGACGTCACGAGGAGTTTCGAAATGGTCCGGAGGTAAAGAATTATATATACGAAGTGGTATTTCGGCCATCGGGAAAGTTTCGGGGTCACCCGGTAATGTACCGGGACCACCGGAAGGGTCCCGGGGGTCCACCGAGTGGGGCCACCTATCCCGGAGGGCCCCATGGGCTGAAGTGGGAGGGGAAACAGCCCCTAGTGTGCTGGTGCGCCCCCCCCATGGGCCCCCCTGCGCCTAGGGTTGGAAACCCTAGGGGTGGGCGGGGGCGCCCCACTTGCCTTGGGGGGCACTACACCCCCCTTGGCCGCCGCCCCCCCAGGAGATCCCATCTCCCAGGGCCGGCGCCCCCCCTGGGGGCCTATATAAAGGGGGGGAGGGAGGGGGCAGCCGCACCCCTGACCCTTGGCGCCTCCCTCCCCCTGCTACACCTCGTCCTCCTCCCGCAGCAGCTTGGCGAAGCCCTGCCGGAGTTCTGCTGCATCCACCACCACGCCGCCGTGCTGCTGGATCATCATCAACCTCTCCTTCCCCCTTGCTGGATCAAGAAGGAGGAGACGTCATCCGCTCCGTACGTGTGTTGAACGCGGAGGTGCCGTCCGTTCGGCACTCGGCCATCGGTGATTTGGATCACGGCGAGTACGACTCCATCATCCACGTTCTAGTGAACGCTTCCGCACGCGATCTACAAGTGGTATGTAGATGCAATCTCACTCCCATGACTCGTTGCTTAGATGAACTCATAGATGGATCTTGGTGAAACCGTAGGAAAAATTTTAATTTTCTGCAACGTTCCCCAACAGAAATTGTGGCAAAATTAGTAAGTCCTTGTTATTGTGGCCAAAACAGTAAGTCTTTGTTGTATCATGGTAATGCACATATAGGACTTTGATAGCTTCAATTAAGAAAAGCCTCATCCTCATTCCTTTGATGCCAATAATAGATGAAAAGAATAAACATAGATACAAGGTTTTAGCAAGTGTAACTAAATAGCAGGAAGAAATCGGAAATCACAGTGAGCCTCATGGGATCACCGTTATCAGTGAGATTACAGAACACTTATGAAATCGGAGATCAGGAGATGCCGAGATGGCTTGAACTTTCCTTTCCTTCGGTTCCTCCTCCCTGCCGGTTTTGGGCTTCTGTTCCTCATTGAGACCTGATGCGAGCCATTAAGCCATCAAGAACAGATGATGAGATGACTTCATTCTTGTGTCCCAACTCCTGAGCAAGAGCAGGAGCCAAGGAGGAGCCCAAACCTGCTGCGTAGTTCGTCGATGGCCTCCCGACGAAAAGATGAGGAGATGTGTTGCTTCGGTCTTCGGTGGCTTTGCTTGACGCACGTTTCGATCGATTGATCACTGGAAGACGAGGTGGCCATCCCCTAGCGGCCTGCTTCATGGACACGGATCCTCTGACGTAGCTAACCCTGCCTTTCGGTCGGTAACAGGTGGGACCCGCGCTTGGTAGGACCCATGTGTCAGTGTCTCAATGTCAGGATAGCCCACGTCAGGGAATCCTCGTCCCTGCTTTGCGTGCACGGGATGCCAAGCAACAACAGCTCGGGTGGATGACTTGAAGAGGCCCATCTATACACCGACCATAGTCTCACTATACTATGCATTCTACCAAAAAAAGACTAATCTATGTACTACTACGTAAAAGATTGGGGGCCCCATAAAGCTAGGGGCCCTGTGTGCCCGCACAGGTTGCACTCCCTGTGCCCGGGCCGGCATCGCACCTACTGAACAAGCTTGATGGGTGTAGCTCGCACTGGGTGAAAGCTAGACACTATGTATCGAATAGGTCTAGTCTTTTTTCTTCTACTCCTTTTGGAAGGGGCTTGGGGGAAACCTTTTGTCCTTCCCTTGCTTCTTCTTTTCAGTAGAAAAGTAAAGGTAACGTTAGCCGGTTTCCAGTTCCTTACTTGCCTGCTCCGCGTTAACAAAAAAAGAGGACAATTGCCCGCACAGTCGTACTTCTTTTTTTGTGGAACGCGTTTGAGGCGGATTCCTTTAGTAAAAGAGGCCTTGTAATACCTCAATTTGCCTTGTGGAAAAAAGGCTTCGACAGGTAGGGTCTCGAAGAGGCCTTCCTCGTTCTTGCTCGTAAAACAAGTATCTCCTTCGCTTTTGCTTTGTTTTTAATGCTTTCTTAATTTGATGAAATCAGGCTGTTCGACCACAGATAGGATCAGCCGCTCGGGGAAACCCACTGTTTCTTGTGCTTTTGTGAGCAAGGAAATATTCCTGATTTTAGGAAAAGTCACTTGCTGCAAAGCTCGGGTCAACATAAAGTTTCCGATGTTATAGGAGGAATTACCCTTAACACCAAGATTGGATTTCCATGGTATGCATGTTTGGGTGGACATGAGGTAGGTGCAGAGGCCTGATTTGATAGTCAAATTGTCAAGAACAAGCTAACAACTACAGGGGAAGCGGCTCAGTATCAACATACCACATGCCCGTCTTATCAATGACAATCATCCGTTTGGATGAGGCCACTCTAAGGGTTGTTTAGGATTGGTATCTGCTCTCTTCCCACGGAGTTCTTGTCCCCATGACCAGTATCAGCAGAGGCAAGTCCTGTAAGCATCAAGCCAGCCAAGAAGGTAGAAGTTGGTAAGGATGGAACAAACAAAAGAAGAAAGGAACTTGGTTGGTTATCTAACATACGTGAGGCCTTCTACAAAGTGAGGCAAATAGCTATTTTGCTATAGATATTGGGATCAGAAAATGGTAGTGGATGTAGATGATGTGCAAATCCTTTCATTAATAAAGTTGCGCCCGGACACTCCCATTATTGGCTTCCTTCTCTTGGGACCGCTCGAGCGAAGGCAAAGCATGTAATGATCGTAGGGGCATCCTTCCTAGTTGGAAAAGACGTGTGTGAATAAAACTAGGAGGGGAAATCTACTTTCAAATGGCGACAGAAATAAAAGAATCACGAAATAGAAGAAAAAGTGCACTGTGCCGGCAAATGTGGAAAATAGCCATCCATCTTTCATAAATGAAATATTTCCATGTGGGTAGCAAATACACATATCTTTTTTTGTGAATAGCAAATACACATATATGAAGAGCCAACCCGAAAGCAATTGCTTCAAAGCAGCAGTAGTTGCAAAGAAATTCATGTTTCAAGTCACTATATCTTGATAGAACCAATTCCAATCCAGGTAGTGTGAATAGAGGATGTGGAAGTTTTGTTTCCTTGCCTTGTCAAGCATTTCTTCTGACACTCTCTCTATACTACAGCTAGATCAATTCCTAATCTTTCTTTCAGGCGACTTTACTCCAATGAACTTTTCCTTCTAACCTTCACTCGATCTCACAAAATTGGATTGATTGGCACACCGCGCATCTAGCATTACTTCTCCTATATATCTATCTCTTCCAACTAACCTGATCACTAGAAAATATGAAATTCTGCAAGCAATCATTCCAGAGACAACTACGAAGATACCTGGTCTTGCACTCTATGCACTCAAAAAGATCTATTACTAAAAGGAGATTGGGATCATCCTGTGGTTACCGGATGATGGAAAAAACAAAGCCGAAATTTCGAAGATGAGCACGAAATGTCTATAAATGAATTTTCTCATTATTCGTTATTTCCGGGTCTCCTCGCATTCACTTACAATAAGAAACAATCACCAACGTTTGGTGCAGCACTTGTATTTTGGTGCATTCTTCTTCATTTCCTTGGTCTTTCGTTCCGTCATATTTCAAATAACTTATCTAATTAACCGCTAATCATGAAGGTAGTATTTTATCAGTAAAATACCCCAAGCCGAATATGACAGGTTAGCTAGTGCGTGAAGTGAACCAAAAAAAAAATAAAGAGAAAACTGAGCCAGATCGACGGTTCAATGGATCAACAATACCAAGGGAATCTTCCCAGAACCTTCTCTCAAACGCGCACCGAGCTCTTACATAACATAACAAGGATGCCGGCTGGCCGGCGCTTTAGTATATGTTATCATCCCCGCTACAGTATTCATGGTCAATCCCAGTTGATGTGAGCTTGTAACCAAACTCTGGAATATCAGTCTGCATATAGACGAGGGGGAGAGGTCCCAGGAACTGCCCCCTGCACCCCTCAAGTCGTCTGGGTCTCTGTTCCTGCTGCGAATCTGAACAGCTAGCGTGCGAGTGTTTGCCTCGTCTTCCGCGGAGGAGCGCACCACCGCCGGTCAAGCCGTGGCCGGTGGCCTCCCGGTGAGCTACTGCCCCTTGACCTTGCTCAATATTCGTTTGATGTGTGTGCTTGAGGCCAACTCTGCATCTATCATTAGGCACTTCACTATACGGATACAAAGAGAGGCCCAGGAAGTGCGTGTCCCCCACTCCCCTCTCCCTGCTGCGTGGAGTGGAAGCAGCTAGCGTCGCGCTATCAAGCGACGGGCACACGGTGAGCTACCTCCTCCCTCCACTTGTTTTTTTTTCGAAAATCCTTACACTTGCTTAATTTCCTTTGTCCCATGCATTTGCGTTTGTACGTCCCTATTTTCGCTGCGATCCACATATGTTATTAACTATATAGTTTTTTTAAGGATGTGGCTAGATCTCAAATCGAGTCTCAATTAAGTAACATAATATGTACGAAAGAAAGAAAGAAAAAACTAAAAATATAATTTTGCACAGATCTCCATTTAAGATCCGGTGAATATAGCATACTGAGACTTGGTTACGTCTCAGTTGACTGAGACTTAGCAATCCCTTTTTTATAAGGGATAACAGAATATTCCATGGATTATGTACCATAGCTTCACAGTGACTGTTAAAAACGAGACCAACCCGGGCTAGACTAGCCTGTTGGCATTCTCTTATAGAAGAAAACTTCGTGAGCACCAAGCGTCCAAGCCGAGGCTTGAACCCTGGTGGGCTGGCTACAAACTCCCGCGCCTTGCCAACTGAGCTACGCTCTGTTCTCCTTCACAGTGACTGTTACATAGATTGATCGGGCCGGCACATCATCTAATCATCGCCGCTGCCTTCTTCCCTCTATTCATGCCTCACTATGGCAGATCTCCACCTCACCACTGATATGTACCAGACACATAGCTTCTCTTCCAATAAAATTTGTGAGATCACAAAAAATATGAAGAATTGTATTTGAATAAAATCCAGAGTTTTGATTCTTTAACCTTTTCATTAGTTTGAATTTAATGTTTATCATGCGCTCTCGGGAGCCAATTCCTTTCGCCGCTAGTAAAACTTCATTCATGTATTTTTACTTGTACATAGGATTTTGGTCCCCCGCCGGCGGGAGGGACCCCGTTCTCGTTCTTGTTAGGTTCAACGTTTTGGTTGGGGCTGTGTGGCGGCGGCGATGTCCCTTAGTAGTAGGAATAATGTCTTCCACGCTCTATCCCTGTCCCGATGGTGTATCTAGCATCGTCGGAGGGCGTGTGGAGGTTTGCCTCCGTAGGATCTCGCGGGATTCGGTTGGTGCTGATCTTTGGTGGATCTGTTTGGATTCGTTCGGTCTTCGTTTGGGTGTTTATAGGTTTAATCCTGTTGATCTACGACTTTCTTCATCGGCGATGGTTGCTACGCAAGTGCACTATTCCTATGGGGCCTTAGCACGACGATTCCCGACTGTCTACTACAACAAGGTTTGCCCGGCTCAAGTGAGGGAGGGGTGATGACGGCGGCGCGCCTTCGGCTCGCTCTAATGATTGTAGTCGTCGCTTGGTGGTCCACGGACATGGTTGTAATTTTTCTTACCTCTGTTGTTCTTTGTACTGCCATGATCGAAGATGAATAGATTGGAAGTTTCTTGAAAAAAAATAGACCCTTATATTCTTTTCTATAGAGAGCCCTAAATTTTCATCCAAACAAGATCAAAACTATTAGTTTTATGTACGTAAATTACAGACTAAACATACAAGAAAGCAACAAAAAATCTCCCCTCAAAAAAAAAAAGCAACAAAAAATCAAATTTGTGGCCGCGCTAGTAGAGCCGGGCGCTGGTGCGTGGCCGCGCTCATGTCCGTTGTGTGCGTCTATATGCTCACGCTACATGCTCTCTTGATTTGTGACGAAACTGAAGAAATATTAGTGCCTAGCAGCCGGAACGTGCAGCTTGATTAACAGACTAACAGGGTAAATGAGAAGAGCTTGAGAGTTGAGAGGTGCATCAGAGTAATTGGACTGGAGAATGAATTATGTATTGATGGGATGATAATAATACACAGATATACAAGCACGTATTCCCTCCATTCCAAAATAATTGTCTTTCTAGCCATCTTAAATGGAATACAACATACGGATGTATGTAGACATGTTTTAGAGTGCAGATTCACTCATTTTGCTCCGTATGTAGTCACTTGTTGAAATCTCTAGAAAGACAATTATTTAGAAACAGAGGGAGTACAATATATGCATATGCACACAACCACACATATGCACGTACCCATAAAAGATCAAGCACAGCATGCATGCACGGCAAGCAACAAACGACGTATCATGGCTGTCACGTGAATGCATAGCGTTACAGCAGGATGCCTTTCTCCAGTTTAGACACAAGGAGAGATGAACACAGCGGGCTAGCTTGCTGACATCCTAGCGCTATGTTTGGGGTTTGATTCTACACTATGTCACAATTTTATTTTGCCTCTACTTCTTTCTACCACTCACAGACAAGTGGGGTCTGCGTCCATAGAGAAAAAAAAGAGCTGACAAGGCATCATTCAAACTGTTTAACCGGTCAACTTAATAAAATACAAAGCTATACGAAGAGATAGTGACCGTATAATTACCGTAACTCGTATTTAATGACCGTATTGACCGTATTCTTAAATACAGTGACCAAAGTGGACGTACACGATAAGTTCAGTGACCACCGATGCATTTTACTTCTATAAATCCCCCCGCCTTGTACTGGTTGGTTGCGACGGTGTGAGCCAAGCTGCAGTGAGAGCCTGAGGGGAGATGTAGTCTCCAGGTGCGTGTGTGCGCTCACTGTGAGGAAGTTCTTCGTCTCGCCCGTGGTGTGCGTCCAGTCGGCAAGAGAGTTCCTCTAGGTAGTACTGCGTGTGGGGTATGTGCCCACCGCCGTTCAAGTGGCAGAAAATAAAAGAGGTCGGCCATAGTGTTTGTGCGCCCGAAAATAAAATAGTGCGCTCCTTTTTTCACCTTGGTCTGAGCGAGTGTGTGTGGTATGTGTGTGAGAGAGAAAGAGAGAGAGAGAGAGAGAGAGATGGTCCAGGGTTTGTCCACAACACCAAAAGCCCTAGCTTATACAAGGCAACCATCAATGCAATCAACAAAGCGTAGGTTATTACCTATCTCTGAGGAGCCGAATCTTGGTAAACTCCTTGTCTCGTGTGAACCCTCCGGATTCTCGGGCGTGCTGTAGAGGTTACAAATACGGGATAGACACAAGTATACGATTGGTGCACTGGAGGCCCAAGACTCATATAAATTACGCTACAGAAGGTAATGGGCTGAGGGGCTAGATCATCAGCCCATCAGAGACAAGGAGGGGTAGCATGAGACCACACAAAGTCCTAGCAGTTGGATGCCAGGCCACCCGACTGTCTGTCACCAAGCACTCGGCCAGAGATGAAATGAGCAGTCGGCTATGCTATCAGTCAACAGTTACCAGGATACCTCTCGGCCACAATGTCATAGTGACGGTAGTTACCGAACGATGGAGTAATCTAGTTAAATACGACAGTTAATAGAAGTAAGTGCCATGAAACAGTCAACCACACATGAGGCCATGAATAGCATTAATACCAGCCCATTATGTACCCCTACGTGGCACACTCTATATAAGCCGGGAGGGAAACCATGGGCTGGAGGTTGAACGCACTTACATTGTACCCAATGCCAAGAGCACAGAGCACCACAGGAGTAGGGTATTACGTCCACCACAAAGCGCACGACCCTATATAATTCCTTGAGGGTACGTCACTGCATGGTTTGCTTGATACGATTAGCTCTACAATCCATTACCCCTAGTATTGTCAGGATTATATCCACGACAGTTAGCACCCACCGAGGCGCTGCGTCTAATGAAGATATGGTGCGTTTGGCCTCATGGTCATCGGTTCATGCTGGCAGCATCCATCTCGGGGTTCTCGACTTCCCTGTCGATGTTCGACGTGGCATCCTATTGCCCCGTTGAATGAAGCTAGCCTGCTGGCTCATGGGAGCATCCACTATCGAGCCACTAACTCGGGGATGTTGTGTTTATAGCTCCCATTGTCATATCAATCGGCACAGCTGGCGCCGTGTCGTTGCCGGGGATCTAGAAAACCTCGTCCTTAGTTTCGTAATTCTGTGAGCCGACACATCGGAATGATGTACATTGAATCCATTTATCCTCTCTTAGACTCGTGGGAACGAAGCTGACCTGCCGTCTGTTCCGACAAAAAAGAAAAAATGAGATAAAGGTTCTTCTCTTTTGAGAGGAAAGACTCACCAGACAGACGATGACTGGAGAAGTGCAAGCGGCCAGCAAGGCCCAGCCAGAAGGAGGCATGGCTTTCCCTGAGCTGGGCCATAGTCGGTTATGCTCTGTACTCAGGGTAGATCGCTCCTAGACTAGGTCACTAAAGTTGATCGGCCGTTGATCCCATGGAGGAGTCCGTTCTCCTTCTTGAGATGATCTTCTCCTGGTTCCGAGCGATCTCCACCGACTTCTTGGCCTCCTAGAGGGTCTCATCATAATCTTTCTTCCGTTTATCCAACGCCACGGTTGAAGAGGTGGCAGACAAAGTGCCCGTTAGTCGGGTCTGTAGCGACTAGTTATCCTCGGCCAAGGCAGCTACAGAAACGACCAGTCGGTATAAAAATCCAAAGGAAAAGGAAAATCATGATCGAATGCATTACCTAATTCCTGTCGGGCCGCCTCCACCTGGTGATCGACCAGCTGCTTCGCCTTGTCCGCCAGCTTCAGGCACAAGTCCTTCTCATGCTCGAGAGTTGCGTACTTGCCACTGTACTTGATGAGTTCCTGCAAATAAATTGTTAGAAGAAATGACATCAGAGAGCCAAGTCCATGAAGTTGAAGGACGGCTACATGATCTCATCTGGCCAGCTAGTCAATGAGAACATTAGTACTTCTAAGACTCAACCCGACTGCCCGTTGTCGGCTCGAGCCTTGCGTGCTACAGCCACCGGTCGCACTGATCATGCACCCAGTGATCAGTAAGACTCTAAAGACTCGACCCGGCTACCAGAAGTAGGCTCGGGCCATGGGGGCTACGGCCATCGATCGCACTGATCGTGCACCCGGTGATGAACAAAAGAGTTCTGACCCACATAGCCAAGTCTATGAAGTTCAAGGATGGGTACATGATCTCATCTGATGAGCCAGTCAATGAAGACATATGTACTTTAAATATTTGACCTAACTGCTAGAAGTGGGTTCGAGCTTTGGGGGCTACGTCCACCGGTCGCACTGACCGCGCACCTGGTGATGAATAAGACTCCAAAGACTCGACCCAACTGCTAGTAGTCGGCAAGAGCCTTGGGGGCTATGGCTACCGGTCGCACTGCTTGTGCCAACAGTGATGAATAGGTGGGTTCCGACCTAGAGAGCTAAGTCCATGAAGTTCAAGGACGGCTATATCTACAAATCTACGCTGCCAAAGACCCTAACCATCTGCCAAAAGTTAGCCAGGGCCTTGGGGGTAAACCCATCGGGTGCACTGAATGTGCCCCGGAATTCAACCGGGCCGACTAAAAGGACTTACGATTAGAAGAAAAAAAATTCAGAAACCCAACTCATCTCAGCATTCTCACCGGTAGAAACCACCGACATGGCAAGGATGAAAAAACAAGTGTCATCCTGAGGTGGTGCCTTCTAATGCAGAGGTGCCACCGACTGCAACTTGTGAGACGGTTTGAGGTCACCGGAGCATCCTAAATTGGGATTTTGGCGGTGCTGGTGACCTTCCTCCCTCTTCAATGCCTTCCTCTCATGTGCGATGATGAGCTTTCGCCATTCAGTGACTTTTGCGATGAGGAGCTCTTGTCGCTACTCGAATACCAGCTTGTGCCCAAGGCATGGTTATCAATCGTGTGGCATCTCACATTAGGACCATGCAAGTATGTAGTCGCTCGGTTACTGAAAGAGGAGGCAACAAGAAATGGTGATTTTGGTTGGGTGGTGCTTCTCGAGTACTTGGTTTTCACCCCGCGGGTGAAAGCCCAAAGTTTTACCTTGATTGGTTATTCCTGGTCGTGTTGAATATTTTGCGTCATTACCATGTTAAAGGCATTGATTCGAGTTTGCATGGACTCGATATTTGGGGTGAAAACCCACCATCTGGCTTTTAGTAGTTGCATCCAGCGATGTAGATGCTTGCATGTCATTACCTCTTCCCGGGGGCATTGCTTTTAGAGAACCTTTCATGATGTCGTTGTGTTGTTAGGAGATGGTTGGTCCCCATGGTCATTGGTGTATTTGGTCGACCACTGTTTTGATGCTTGGTTCTTTTTCTTTTTCTTCTACCTAAGCATAGGTTCGGTCTTGTATGACTTTGCTTTTTGCTGGCACAATCCTTTGTGTGAGTCCGTTTGTGTTGGTTATGAGCATCCAACTCATGCTGGGGTAGTGTGCGTGATCATTATACTTGTATCTTCTTGATGCTTCATTATGACTTGATAAAAATGCACTTTTATCAAGAAATAATCATAATGAAGCATTTCTTGATAAAGTGCATTTTTATCAAGTCATAATGAAGCATCAAGAAGATACGAAGCATTTTTTGATAAAGTGCATTTTTATCGAGTCATAATGAAGCATCAAGAAGATACAAGAAATAGTCCATGATCATTATGACTCAATAAAAAAAATGCACTTTATCAAGAAATAGTCCATGATCTTAAAGCAGAACAGGATCGGAGAAAATAGAGAACCAAGGCAGAATAGAGGTAAGCGAAATGTCTTGCGATCTTCACCCAATCAACGGTGTCAAGGACTATTTACAGAAAGTGGCCATCAATAACTTTGTCGCGGTGCTTAAGGCAAGAGTTGAGTAAAGAGATAGGTCCATAATATCCAATGACTTAAGGGAATAAAACATTTTGGAATTGGGGTAATCAAAGAGTAATTCATGCATTGAAGATTGACATAGTTACTCGTCGACCCATCATACCCATGACAATTTATTTGAGATATTGAGGACCATCAGCTTCAACACTAACATGGGGTAGTGTCTCAAAGCTCTCGTTGAGACAAAATGGACAGTGAAGATGAAACATAAATCAGATTCGTGGTTTGGGAGTTAAAACATTTTGAAATTTAAAATTTCCAAATAATCTTGATGGTGTCATCTATTTCGTCCTTCATGCATGAATGCATACTTATGGGTAATAGTGTGACGCGCTGGATTTCTAACCAGAGCACGTTCACGCGCACTATTTGTATTAAGCAGGATGGAGTCCAATTCATTAGATAATTGTCTATGGACAAGGGCGTTGTAGTAGGTCACGAGATAGATTTAGAAAATATTGAAGCACCGTAATGGGGTCAAAAATATTTTCTATCTCTATGCAATCCTTTCATGTATTCAATCACTGTGATTTACTTGCCATTTAACGTTAATTTCATTCTATATCAGAAAGGAAGTTGGCTGCCAACTGAGTTAGTATTTATTGGCTTGCTAAATAAAATAATAAGGTAAGACATATAGTTGAGATGGATTAAAGAAAGAAGGAAAAATGGACAAAGTCCAGAAACAGAGGTCGGATGGGGATGGAGGAAGAAAGGAACGAACATAAGATGAATCCTTAAGTTCCTACTATGTGTGGAGAAGTATGATTAGAGGGGGGGCGCCTCTGGTTTGCAGTTAGGGTTTCGATTTGTAGGTCGTGGTGCGCCGTTTGGGTGATGGCAGCAGCGCCCAGGCGAATAAATCTTGCTCAACTCCACTCCCATACCGGCGGTGTCCTTTACGGAGGTATCTTGGAGTTGATGGCATCGTGTGTTTGCCGATCCTTCATATCGGCGGCGTTAGGGTTCATGGATGGTGTCGGCGCGGCGGTGGCGGCGGCGACTCCATCAGGTGTCTCTCTCCTTATGCTCTGCCCCCATCGCCGCGAAGTTGTCTCCGACGTCATGGTGCAGCAGGGAGGATTTGTCGTCCAGAAGTACGTGCAAACGGTTGTCTATGCAAGTAACAGCTGAAAGATGGTGCATCTTGTGATGAGTTTGTAGTTTTAGGCTGACAGTTCTGGTTTCCTCCTCCGACATTCTAGTCGTGTGGGGGTGTCAGTTCTGGAGTTCAATGGTGTGTCCGGGACACGTTGCCCCTGTCTGATTCTTTCAACGATAATGCTTTTGCTTCACGCAAATTACTTTGGAGGTCCGTAAAACTGCAGAACAGCGATGAAGCCGCGTCAAGCTTGGGCGAAAAGGTGGTTTGTGTCCTTTGACTTAGAGAAGAGGGACAGACGTTGATAGTTTGCACAGATTATGCTATCTTTTCTGTCTTGTAAGATCGATGTTTAATTGGCTTGTAACTGAATCTTTATTTTATTAATGAGACATGAATTACTATGAAAAAAAGTATGGTTAGAGGTTGAATATCTCGGGTGAGCCAATCTAACAGCTTAGACATCCCCTGTTTCCCAAGACTAACGACTTACTCCAACAGAGGAGATATGGCACGGGGCACAAACAAGCTGAAAGTGGTAGTAGTGTGCAAGGGATCTTAGAAAGAGGGAGAGACAGAGAATCCGTTCTCCCATCAATATAATTTATACTCCCTCTGCTCCTAAATATAAGACGTTTTGGCAGTCAATTTGAACTGCGAAAACGTCTTATAGTTAGGAATATGGAGGGACTATTTGTGAGCTTAGGGTTACTTATTGTTGGTGGTCTCCATTTTGTTTTTGAGTGGTTGGTATCTTGTAGTTTGATTTCCATAGCTACACTACCCAATTGTCCAGGCCCTCTAAAACTATGAAATAATGGTGATTATAATCATGTCTCTAAATCATGTTTTCAACATGAAATGCTACAAATATATAGTATATATATACTACCTAAAGGTTCTTATATACTACATATTATGCGTACATACTCTCCGACATGATATATATACACCCGGTAGTAAGAAAAATTTGTCATACATAGATTTTAACATTGTGAAAGCATTTTTGTTGGCGCATTAATCATAAATAATTTTCAGTGTTACTACTTTGCTAGAGTATATAACATTAATTTGCTGCATGAAGATATCCACATTAATTAGTTTGATCAATCTATGTGTTGTTATGTTGTTTTTAGTCAATATGCTCCTATTCTTAATGCAAAACCGTATCGAAATAAACTATCCCATTAAATAATTATAAAGGCACATAAAAACCTCGTTAGATTATTTCCATGATAATTATCATTCTAAATTTTGATGTCGCCCAACTTGCTAACACGTTATTTGTTGACATTTATTTCCTAGGGAACTTGTTTTGTTGATCATTTCACAAGAAAATAATTAAATTACCTACATTAGTTGTATTGTTGTTTATTCTGGCTTCAAAATTTATCTCTATAATGCTTAATTCCCCTGATGTTTTCCTGTAGGACAAATCTCTCGACTCCTGTCACCATGGCTTCACCTAATGGTATTGGGCTCATCATGAGATTACGACCTACTATTGAGGTCATTTCTGGCATGAATGAATGTGTCAGTTTTTTTCAGTGGACAAGATCTGTTGTTTCATCACTACGCTCCCGACGGAGTGGAACACATGAGCAAGATCATCAAGATGATGTATTGCACTCGCAGGGTGGACCAAGACAGCAAGATAATCATGATGATGTATTGCACTCACCAAGTGGACATGACGGGTCACATGTCCAAGATCTTCCAAATAATGCATTTCCCATGCAGAGGGGACGGAATGGACATCATGAGCAAGATCATCAAGATGATGTATTATTGCACTTACAGAGTGGCCTACAACATCTGAGGGATACTCTTCCTTTAATGTACAATCTCATTGATAGGGCAGAGTGGAGGAGCCATGAACAAGTTATCACCAATCTCCTTCCAAACCTCAAGGATGAAGTGTCTGATGCCGATGACCTTCTTGATGAGTTCAAATGGTATGAGATGAAAGTTGAATTGGAGGGCAATGCAAGCAAATCTCCTTTTATTGACTTCTTTGATAAGGTCATTCAAGGCAGCTTCAATAAATTGAAAAATATCCAAGGAAGGCTTGATCATCTTTCCTCTACGATGCAGAATATTGGGTTGTGGGAAGTTGTACCACGCTTTGACAACATAGTCAGGCCAGAGACAAGCTCTCTGCCAAATGAAGCAAAGCTATTTGGTCGCGACAAGGAGATGAAGGATTTGATGAGGCTTCTCAATGTAACTACGGGTTCAAAACGCAAGAGAGGAACATGTTTAGTCAATGAATCAGCATGTGGATCATCAAGTACCCAAATTAATAATGAATCAAGAATACCAAATCTTTCAGTTTTGCCAATAGTCGGAATTGGTGGTGTTGGAAAGACAACTTTGGCCCAACACATATGCAGTCATAAACAAGTGAAGTCTCACTTTGACTTGATAATTTGGATTTGTGTCTCGGATGATTTTGACGTGAAAAGGTTAACTAAAGAGGCTATAGAGTCATGTTCTGGATCTGAGGCAAAAATTGACAATTTGAATTGTCTTCAACTTGCTCTTGCTGAACATGTGAGGAATAGAAGGTTCTTGATTGTCCTCGATGACATGTGGGATGATGCTTTGAAGGAGAATGGCCAATCTTGGAGAAATTTTGTTGCACCATTAGAAAGTACCAAAGAGGGAAGTATGATGTTGGTCACCACAAGATGCCCAAGGGTTGCTCATCAAGTGGGCACAATGGATTCAATTACATTAGAAGGTTTAAAGGATGATATATTTTGGAATTTCTTCAAGTTATGCGCGTTTGGATCGGAGGGCGCCAACAATTATCCCGAGTTAGAGAACATTGGTAGAAACATACTTCCTAAATTGAAGGGTTCTCCATTAGCTGCTAAAACTCTTGGACGCATGTTAAGAATGAACCTTCAAGAATCACATTGGAATATTATACTTGAGAGTGAGTTGTGGGAATTGACACAGGAGGTGACTGATATTTTGCCTGCCCTTCGGTTGAGCTATATGTATCTACCATTCTATTTGAAGCAGTGTTTCTCATTTTGTGCCGTGTACCCCAAAGATTATAGATTTGAAAAGGAAGACTTGGTTGAAATTTGGGTGTCAGAAGGCTTTGTGGAACCGCAAGGTAATTATCCAATTCAAAAAATTGGTAATCAGTACTTTGAAGACCTTGTGGCTCGATCCTTCTTTCAAAGAGTTAGAGGTGGATATGTAATCCATGACTTGTTGCATGACATGGCACAAAAGGTTTCAGAGCATGATTGCTTCATCTTAAGAGATAAGGATGACTTTGATAAAGTTCCTCTGCATGTTCGTCATATATATATTCTCCCTAACAATGATGTTCTCCATTCAGACTTGATGAAGCTAGGGAAGTACACAAAGTTGCGTACATTGATTTGCAAGAAGCAGCTGTTAGGGGATAATACAGGTTCTGTACTGGAAGGCTGGTGTATGAAACTTTTGTGCATTCGTGTTATTTCTTGTGCCTCTACAAAGAAGTTACCAGATAGTATTGGCAACTTGAAGCATCTTCGGTACCTCAAAATCGAGGGTGGATGTTCTTTGAACATTCCTTCATCTTTCTGTGGACTCTATAATATGAAGTTTTTTTGCGTAAAAAAATGCAAAATACAAAGCTTGCCTAGTGACTTCAGCAAGTTGATCAATTTACAGAGATTCAAATCACAAGGCTTCTCATACTATCCTGGTTGTCGCATAACTCTTGATGGAGCTGATATGCAAGGACAACTAATTGGATTAATCAAGAATCTGAATCAATTCCGTGGACATTTGGATATTGCTAATCTTGATATGCTCAGTAAGGATCAAGCAGTTGAAGCCAAACTGAAGAATAAGACATATCTCTACGAGCTGATGCTGAAGTGGCCTTTCCGGTTATCTCCAAACAACAATGGGTCTGAAATCATGCAGCAAAATGGGACAGAAGTACTTCAAGCACTGCAACCTCCTATCAGTCTCAGGTCTCTGTTGATCCATAGATATCCAGGTGTCTCTCTTCCAAGCTGGTTTCAGCCAGAAAACTTGCCAAACTTGACATCACTTGATTTTGAATTCTGTCATGTACTCGACAATATACCATTTTCCATTGGAATTTTCCAGTCACTGACAGATCTGAACATTGGTCAGTGCGACAATCTATCAAGCCTCGAACATCTTCTGCATCCAGATTATGTACCAGCCATCAAGAAATTAAAAGTTGTATACTGCAAGAGCTTAGTATCAGTAGCAACTGAAAGGTTTGGGGATTTGGCTTTCCTTGAAGAACTGGACGTGCATGGTTGTCCGAACATCTGCTCTCGGAGTCTGGTGTCGTCGTCCCTTACACGTCTTAAACTGGGTGATTGTGGGAATCTTCTGGACAATATCAACTGCTGCTCCCTCACAAACTTTTCTATATCACCCAAATCAGTCACATCCATCCAACCACAAATGTGGAGTCTTCCAGCTCTAGAGGAGTTAATCTTTTGGGGATGCGATTCTCTTACATCTATTGGAGTGCCACATAATTTTTCCCTTTGTGAGGGCACTGGCAGCGTCGGAGCATTATCGATGCTCAAGTTCCTGATAATTCAGTACTGTCCTGAATTGTTGATCTTTGATGGCCTCCTTACAAAGGAATATCTACCTGCCATTGAGAGGATTCATGTTCAAGACTGTGCCGAGTTATTGTCCCTACCAGGTGAAAGGTTTGAGGGTTTTCATTCTCTGAGAGAATTGAGTATTTCTGGATGCCCACGCCTCAACTGGCAAATTGGACTAGTGCTACCATCGTCTCTCCAAACTCTCCGTTTGAGTTATTGTGGGGCTTTGTCTGCATGTGTCTTTGGATGCCTAGAAAACCCCACATCCCTCGTCTCTCTGAAATGGCTGTCTGTTTTCAATTGCCCAAGTCTTAACTGGCAAAAGGGATTGGTGCTACCCTCGTCTCTCCAAACTCTCAAGTTGGTGAGATGTGGTGATTTCTCTGCATGTGTCCCTGGGTGCCTAGAAAATCTCACATCGCTTGTGTCACTGGAGATGTCTGGATGCCAGGGTGTAACATACATCCCAGGCAGCATTTGGCGGGGTAAACTTGCATTACTTGAGGAACTGGAAATTCAGGATTGTCCGAACCTAGTTTCGGTCGGTGGAGCAAGGGCAGTCGCACAAATAAACAAGGTTGAGATATCCCACTGTCCAAAGTTAAAGGAAGCAGAGCAAATCATGACGAGAGGCTCCAGACGGTACGTGTGCTAACACTGGTTTCCCTTCCAGTTTTTACTCCTCTTTTGTCTCAACTTCCTGAAAGTAATTCGTTAACTTGAAACTCTCCAGGTCTTCACGGAGGCATTAATGACAAGCATAAGCTAGGGCAGCTGCAGGACCTGGAAGTTCGAAGGCACGCATGCCTTCCTCTCTTGCTGTCTGCTGCATATATCCCCTGGCTGCTTCTTCCATCGACCCGCCATTCATATTAATGCTCATAACTATCGATTACTCCCTCCGTTCCTAAATATAAGCCTTTTTGGAGATTTCAATACGGACTTCATACGGAGCAAAATGAATGAATCTATACTTTAAAATGTGTCTATATACATTCGTATGTAGTCTTTATTGAAATCTCTAAAAGGACTTATTTAGAAACAGAGGGAGTAGTTCCCAGTTTGCACGGTGTCTGAACTTATTGTAGTTTATTTTTATTTGTTGAGAGCATATGGCATGTATAACGCACGATTCTAGCAGAAATCGAGAAACTGAGGTGAATTGTTTGTCAAGTGAAGTGATTGTATTATGGCATGTTTACAAGGAGTTATATATCTCTGCAGTAGATGCTGGTACTGGAGTATGACGGGTCCATGTTTAAAGTTTAAACTGATGCCATGAACGAGGACAGAGTTTCAGACCAGAGAGTTCCAATGTTCCAACATACCTGAGGACAGAGTTTCAAACTCGCGACCTGATGAAGTGTAAATGTTGTCCCAAATATTAAAGATAGTGCATTCATTGTAGCTTAGGCACAACACTAGGTTTTGTTTAAGCTAGCGCTGTCCATCTTGATGTAAATGGCTGTGCTGGTGTTGTATTAAGGTAAGGACTTGAAAGATATACACACATCAATGTTAGTTACTTCCTTCCAATTTGTCGAAGCTCCCTCTTTCCTACAAACACTGAGCCATAAAAATGGAGTAAGACGAATTGGTCGTATCCACATTTATTTCCTAACGAATAATCTGAAGGTTAGAAGAAGAGCTAGACACACTAAATCTAATTTCTCTCAGCGCTATGCCTGAACTATATTTCGATTATTAGCTCATAGCCTCGTACGCTGTTCGAATGACCCTACGAGGCTATCGACTTGAGCCTGATTGAAGCAAGCTAGAGAAGCTGTGTCGCGTTGTCATTTAAAGTAGTGTTGAAGATATCTAACGTTATCCTGTATAGTACTATAGAGATCTTAGATGATAACTCTTTTGGCTTCAGTAAGCAGGCTAGCATCCTTTTCTCTTCTACCTGCAATGCCTAATGGCGTTGTTTGTATCACTCTCGATCGATGCTACATCAATTCGTAGCTCTGCATCACCTATTCACTCAAGGGGAAATAAATAAAGAAAAAGAAATTCAACCACATATCTGTAGAAAGGGAAAATAAATAAAAAGAGTTGCATCTACTAGAGCCACAATCCTCACTGTATCTATGCATGTATGCATAGTGAAATGCAGGAGCAAGTACACACACCTATCCGTGGAAACAAACACGCCAGGAGTACACAAACAGAGGAGAGAGTGCTTATAAGTCAATTGTATTCACTCTGACGTGCGTCATATAGGCCGCTACCTTTTTTTTTCGAAAAGGGGGCTTCCCCGGCCTCTGCATCAGCATGATGCATACGGCCATCTTATTAAACATAACATAGTCCACAAAGTATCCAAGTCTGAAAGTTGAAAACTAGAAAATTAAGAAAAGGCTCACACAGAGCCCGAGGCTAGATACACAAGCTAGCCAAAGCACAAATACATCACAGCCGGTTGGCTCTAAAATAGACAGGAAAACTAATTGCCTATCCTATTAGACGACCGCCATCCAAACCGGCTGAATATATCCCGAGCTACCGTCTCCCATCGGGTAGCAGCAGTAACCAAAAGCTCCCTGGCCTCCGTCGGAGTGAGTAGCGACCAGGAACGGATAAGAGCAGTAGCTCTGAAGATAACCTGCAAAACATGGATATTTGTTGATCGGTTAAAGACGAAATCATTTCTGCAGTTCCAAAGCGCCCACAAAAAGGCGCAAACCCCCAAGCGAATGTGTTTTGCCAACCCGGGCTCTACCCTAGTTAGCCATGTCCCAAACAACATGTGAACCGTCCTTGGTGGGGTAATATTGAAAGCGACTTGAATCGTCGTCCAAAGAATTCTAGCTAGTGGGCAGTCAAAGAAAAGATGTTTAATGGTTTCACCCTGATCACAGAAACTACACCTAGTAGGTCCTGTCCAATTACGCTTAATAAGATTATCCTTTGTTAAGATCACCTATTTATGTAGGAACCACATAAACACCTTGATCTTTAAAGGAGCTCTGACATTCCACACATGCTTTGAAGTGGGAATCGAGCTAGAATTGATAACATGCACATACATTGATTTAACCGTGAATCCACCCGACGTAGTGAGATTCCAGCGTAATTTATCAGGTTGTTGAGAAAGTTGCACCTGCATGAGTCTCCTAACTAGATGCAGCCACTCTTCCCAACGATTGCCCACTAACGATCGTCTAAACTGGATATCCAGGGGTACCGAAGCGAGGACCGATGCAACCATAGCGTCGCGCCTTCGCACTATACGATACAGGGACGGATACTGGATTGCTAGGGCGCCTCTCAAGCCAAGTATCCTCCTGAATCTCGTGCTCGCACCATTACCAACTAAATCGTTGACCTCTGAAAAATGAAAGCTTTACTTTCATAAGCCCTTTCCAAAAGGGTGAATCAGTTGGTCTAACCGACACCTGAGCCAAAGTTTTGGTTTGGAGATACTTGTTACGCAAGATTTGAGCCCACAAGGCGTCAGCTCCTGAGGATAACTTCCACAACCACTTGCTAAGCAGGCACCTGTTCTTAACTTCGAGATTCTCAATCCCCATACCCCCTTGGTCTTTCGGTCTACAAATGATATCCCACTTCGCTAACCGATATTTTCTCTTAAGCTCATCCCCCTGCCAAAAGAACCGCGATCGATAGAAGTCCAGTCGTTTCCTAACGCCAACTGGCACTTCGAAGAAGGACAAAAGGAACATGGGCATGCTCGTGAGCACCGAATTAATGAGGATTAAACGGCCTCCATACGACATGAGCTTGCCCTTCCAACAACTTAGCTTCTTCTCGAAACGATCCTCAATACACTTCCATTCATTATTCGTGAGCTTACGGTGATGAATAGGAATTCCTAGGTAGGTGAAAGGCAGGTCACCCAAACCACACCCGAACAACTGCTTATAGTCCTCTTGTTCCTCTTTGGCTCTCCCAAAGCAGAACAATTCACTTTTGTGGAAGTTAATTTTGAGCCCACTTAGCTGCTCAAATAAACAAAGCAGCAACTTCAGGTTCCTAGCTTTTACCAAGTCATGCTCCATGAAGATAATAGTGTCATCAGCGTATTGCAGGATGGATATCCCCCCATCCACTAAGTGTGGCACCAAGCCCCCTATTTGGCCAACTTCCTTGGCTCTCCCTAACAACACCGCCAACATATCGGCCACTATGTTGAACAGAATAGGGGACATCGGATCTCCCTGCCGCAAGCCCTTATGTGTCTGGAAGTAATGACCTACATCGTCATTCACTTTTATACCAACACTACCCTTTTGCGTAAAGGTTTCGATCTGTCTCCTCCACCTCTCGTGGAAACCTTTCATACGTAAGGCTTGTTGCAGAAAAGGCCATTTAACTTTGTCATACGCTTTCTCAAAGTCTACTTTAAAGATGACTCCATCAAGCTTCTTAGAGTGGATTTCATGGAGCGTCTCATGCAACACCACCACCCCTTCAAGGATGTTTCTGTCTGGCATGAAAGCTGTTTGGGATTGCTGCACCACAGAATGCGCAATCTGTGTGAGCCTGTTAGTCCCAACCTTGGTAAAGATTTTGAAACTGACATTCAAGAGGCATATAGGGCGGAACTGCTCAATCCTGAGAGCATCGGTCTTCTTTGGAAGCAACGTTATCGTTCCAAAGTTCAAATGAAAAAGTTGCAGCCGTCCAGCAAATAAGTCATGAAACATGGGTAACAGATCCCCCTTAATAATATGCCAACATTTTTTGTAAAACTCAGCCGGGAACCCATCCGGTCCGGGAGCCTTATTGTTCTCCATCTGAGAGATGGCATCGTGAACCTCTTTTTCCGTAAATGGCGCCACTAGCATGTCATTATCAGCAGCAGTTAATTGAGGCACATCCTCAATCCTGGACTCGTCGAGGGACACAGCGCTATCCTCCGGCGGTCCAAATAACTGCTTGTAGTATTCAGTGATGTAAAGCTTAAGGTTATCGTGACCGACAATTGTGCCTTCATCTTGCTCGAGCTGAAAAATTCTTATCTTTCTGTGTTTGCCATTCGCAATCAAATGAAAGAATTGAGTATTCGCATCCCCTTGGATTACCTTGCGAACCTTTGCTCTGAGCGCCCACTTCAGCTCTTCTTCGCGGAGGATTTCCTTTAACCTCTTTTCCGCATCAACCTTACAGCACAAATCCGCAGGTTGAAGAACAGCTGATTCAGCTTTAACATCTAGGTATTGGATAATCTCCAGGAGTCTGTCTTTCTCCACCTTATAAACTCCACTTAGATGTTTAGCCCAACCCCGAAGAAAGCACCTCAAGTGCCGAATCTTATTCTGCCATCTCTCAACAAAGCGATCTACCCTGGACTCTCTAGCCCACTCTCGGCAACAATATCCAAGAAACCTTCTCTCTCAAACCATGCCGTTTCAAAAGAGAAAGTATTCTTGTTTCCCACATGCCTTGGCTCCCCTGAGTCAACAAATAGCGGAGTGTGGTCCGAAATCCCTCGTGTGAGCGCTTGCACCGTGACCAGAGGGAACTTCTGCTCCCATTCGGTACTTGCGAGAACCCTATCCAACTTCTCATATGTCGGATTCGGTAAAGAATTAGCCCAGGTAAATTGTCTACCAGAGAGTTCGATTTCTCTCAAATCCAAACTCTCAATGATGGTATTAAACATAAAGGACCAGCGCCCATCAAAATTATCGTTATTCTTTTCATCCCGCCTCCTAATAATATTAAAGTCCCCCCCAACCAGGATAGGGAGTTGTTCGGACCCGCAAATTCGAACCAGGTCGGCCAAAAACTCTGGTTTAAGCTCGCCAGCGCCCCATAAACCGCCACCAACACCCGCTTAAACCCATCTATTTTGGATCGACTCTGAATTTCACTGCAAAGTCACCCATAACAACACTCCGGACTTCAAGGGAATCGCATCTCACACCCAGCAAGATGCCCCCAGACCTCCCTCTTGGAGGCAGACAATGCCAATCGAAATCAACCCCTCCCGACAAAGTGCTAAGAAACTGAGGTGCAAAATTATCCCTACCAGTTTCAGAGAGAGCAATGAAATCTAAACGGTGTTCTAAAGACACCTCCGCTAGAAACCTACGTTTAGCCAAGTCTTTAAGACCTCTGCTATTCCAGAATATTCCTTTCATAGGTCATCATGGAATTTTTTGGCCTTACGTATTCTAGCACTCCTGCGTGCATCATGGATGCAGGTACACCTTCCGCTTCCACTTACGCTTAGGAAAGTTATCACCGTAGCCGGTCCTCATAACCGGCTCCGCTGAGCATGAGCATCATCGTCAGCCTGGATTTCATCCTCATCAGGCTCCGCGGATAGTGGGACAAGATCCGCACAGAATTTATCAAGTACCGTAACACCCAAGGCCTCGATCTCCGCATCATTCATAGGTTTAACTGCCGCTAGATTTCTAATAGACTCCAAGGCCCGTTCCGCTTCCAAATCTAATAGATCATTAACCGAGTTTTCAATTTCCAAATTATTATTCCCAAGAGACACCCCCACTTGGTTGGCATTATTAATAATCTCATCCGTAGAGAAATGCAGAATGGAATTTGAAACATTAACTGACATACCTGTAGTGCTCTCCACATCACGCAGCTTGGCCGCCCGCATAGCGCACCTCTGCTGCAAATCATCCACCTCCGGAAGGTCCTGGAGACGAGAGCTCGTCCGCCTCCCCTCGGAAGCCGGGTCGCGGATCCCGCCGAACGCGATCACCTCCTCCCGAGTAGCGGCTCCCGGAGTAGGCCTCGGAGGAGATGAGAAGATGCCTGACGGGGTTGGCACCAGAGCCTCCTGCCCTAGTCCGACCCCCCCAGCCGGCGTCGTGGCAGCCCCGCGCTCGGCCTGAAGTACCGCCGTCGGAACAATAGGTTCAGGGGCCACCTGCCCCTGACACACGTCCAGCTCGACCGGCGGCCCCACCACCAGGGAGGGCCCCGCAAGACGGACCTCCAGGGCCTCCTGCCCCAAAGGTAAGCCACCACCGCTGGAGACTGGAGCCTGCGCCGCCTGCGCCGAAGCAGGAGAGCGAGAGGGGATCGTGGCCACCTGCCCCGACGCCCCTCCCCTCCGCGAGGAGATCGGAGACCCTGGTCTCTCTGGCGACTCCCGAGGCCCCCCCTCACGGATGGCTGACCGCCGAGGTGACAGCCCAAAGTCCAGGACCGGGAGCGAATGCTCGAACACGTCATCCGAGTCTACCCGATCACTCCACAGACGAGGCGGCGCAGACGCCGGCAAAAAAGATCCAAACCGAAGTGAGTTCTGAGGTAGAGACGAAGCCGGGGACTGCTCCCTCCCAGCTCCGTCCTCCGGCTCCTGAGCAGCAGGCCCCGAACCATTGGGCTCCTGTGCTGCCTCGTCTGACCGCTCCCTGGGAGCGCCAGTATCATCACCCCCATCGTGCATATCCACGTCAGTGCTAGCAGCAACCTCAGCAAATAACTCAGCATCCTCAAACTCAATATCAAGTGGGAACACCTCGCCTCTATAGGTCCAGCTTGATGACGTCCGAACATACTCAATGTCCGAATCTCGACTCGCAGCCGAGCCACCCCGAGCTCTAGTGAACGCCATATCCACTTTCTCTGTCTTACCGACCATAATGCCCAAACTAGCCACCACTCGCACATCAGAAAGAGCCTCAGACGGCGCCCCCGAGAAACGCAGCCACACCTGAGTAAGTGGTTTCCCCTTGGGCTCAACTTTCTTCCACTCGTGGAACTCCAAAATGCCTTTCGTGCCTGGCACCTTACACATCCCAAAACTCAACAAACGCTCCAAGTCCTCAGTCGAAGGAAACTCCACCCTGAAAACTCTATCCTCCATGGGTACGAGTTCCCACTGAAACTCACCTGGAGCCAACTCCCGAAGCCTCTGCACAATCTGAGCCTGAGAAACATCTCCCTGTGTCACCTTTACCAAACCAGTAGTAAGGCTCGGTGCGTCAACTGGGATCTCCCTCGCCGCCGCAGACTCGAAGAACATCAGCTCCGCACAGTACACACCATATACAGTAAGAGCTGGAATGTGGTCCCTCAGCAAAGGACAGTCCCCAGAAACATGCGCAGGCTTACCACAGGACTCGCACAGCTGGGCCACACACTCCGCAATGAAGTGACCCTTCTCTCCGCAGCGGTAACAGAGCATCCTCTCCTTCTTCCGAGCGTACTTGGAAGCCCTTTCAGCATCAGCCCCCTGAACCACCTCAGCCTCCTTCGCAGTCCCAGGAATCTCAGCGGCCGCAAGTGCAGAGACCACCTCCATCGCCTGGGGAGGTAGCTCCTGCGGTGGCTGATCAGTCTCCATCGCCGCCCTGTCAGCGTCCTCATGTCGAGGGGGAGGCGGTCGGCGAAACCGTCCGCGGCCTCCACCCCGACCACGGTATCCGCGATAACCTCCTCTGTGCCTGTTGTCAGGACCTGAGGCCCCCTCAACGAAGCCTCCAGCCGGTCCCAGGAACGGTCTCTCCGCAGACCCGTCACTCTGCCAAGCATAACCCCGACCTCCTCCTGCTGAAGAAGAGCCCCGATGCTGGCCAGCTCCATACGCATCATACCCGTCATCACCCCACTTGCCTCGAGGTGCATCAGTCGGTCTTCCACTGGTATACGACTGATCACTCTGGACCGGATTCTGCCCCGATCGATTTTGCGCCTGGCGAACCGCCAGGTGAGGCGGCGGTGCACGCTGACCCCCGGACGATGCAGCCACCGGAACAGCAGCGGCACCGGCAGCCACCGTGGCGGCCGAAGTCTCGGCCCGCAAACCAGCCGTCACCGACCTCGGCGCATTAACCGTAGCCACCGGCGCTGCCGGGCGAGGAGCTCCACGGCCCGCCCCAGAGCTGCGCGCCGGCAGAGGCGGCCGAAGCGCCTCGCCCACCCCACCGCATTTGCCGCCCCGTGGTCTGAGCGAGGCACGCCAGCCACCGATGGCGGCGGCACCGAGGCCGAGCGCCCGGCGCGCGAATCGCCTCGGCGGGGCACCACCACGCCCGCCGCACTGGCGCGACAGCCGGCGGCGGCTGCAGCCCGCCGCGGAGCGCCCGTCCCGATCTTTGGCGGCATCGACGGGCCGCCACGTCCAGCCCCGCCCGCGGAAGCAGCAGCAGGAGGGGGTCCCGCGCCTCGACCAGCCATGAGCAGCGGCGGTATCCTCCTCGCCCTGCCCGACCCACAGCGCGGAAATCCAGAAGAACCCTGGCGACGAACCCTAGCGGCACGAAGCAGCGGCGTAGGGTCGATCGACGTGCATGGCAGGATAGCCTCACAGGGCCTACTTAGATCGACACTCTGGGCCCCAAACCCATATTTTTCCGGCCCACATGCAACCAGGCCCAACGGCTCCCGATCTGGCCCAGCCGCACCAAGCAGCCGAGCGATCGCAGCAGCCCTGGTCGAGCGGATCGCGGCCGCCGCGGCCTCCATGGCCGGCGCCGGCGGCGATGCATTTCGGGTCAACGGCCTCCGTCCCCTCTTCTTCCGAACCGTAATCCACGACTCCGGTCGAATGAGATCAAAAACCGTTAGTTTCGGCAAACTTACCTTGGGTAAAGGACCCTTCCATGGACGGATCGCCGAAGCCGCCGTCTTTCTATGCACGATCCGGCGAACGATCTCGATCTTCTCTCCCTCCGGCAGACCCTCCCGAGCCAGATCCTCCCTCGGAACCACCTTGTCCACCGTGGTCGCAACCTCCTCCTCCGAATAGCCTGAATGAAAAAATTCACAAATAAGGTCCGACGGCGTGGGTGAAGGCGGTGGTTCCTCCGGCGGCTCCGCTCCGTCCTCGTCCGCGTCATCATCGTCATCTCCGGCTAGAGCCCAGAAGCGCCCGCCCATCCGCCGGCGATCACCGGCATCGGACGGGGGCTCCGCCGTCGGGCGCGGAGATCGCCTGGGATCGCCCCCCCGTCGCCCCTCAACGGTCATTTGAACATTGTTTAGTACCTGGTCCCATGAACGGTCATATAGGCCGCTACCTACGTCTGCACCTCTTCCTTCACACTTTCACCGACAGTACCCAACTGAATTTCCTTGAGGCTTTTGAGGGCCGGCAGTCCGGACAATGCGTTCCGTTCTGTGTAGCAAATAGCAATAACTAACTTCTAGCAGCTCGAGCATTGGCATTGTGTCTTCTTCAAACAATACTGACTTCAGTGTGTGTAATTCCGAGAGCTCTAGCGCAATGAGACTCAGGAAAGATGAGTTCTGGAAATGCAGCTGTGTGTGTGTGTGTGTGTGTGTGTGTGTGTGTGTGTGTTGTGTAACTTGTGTTGTGTTGTGTTGTTTGATTGATAAGGGGAATCCCTTCCAGCAACAAGCTTTATGTCAAGTTTGCATTTTCTTCCTATATAAGTATTTTGCTCGAGGGCCACCGCATGCGGGGCGCATGGCATGCATACTAGCAGGTACAGATGCAAGACGACTGACTGCATAAGTCTAGATAGTATATCTCTGATGATTGCAAAATGCCAAAATGGTATCTAAACGTTGAGGTGCCTTGCATTCAGACGCATCCATCCAGCTTAAGTGAAATTAATTTTGAGATTGGTTGTCCACATGGGGTGCCTCTTGCATAGTCCAAAGGCTAGTTGGCGATCAACTTAATTAAGCCTTGAGGTGGTCGGCATTTCTATGTATCCAGCTTGCATTTGAATCTGAGATTAGTTTAACTGGGTTCGTAACACGACCTGACACTTCAATTTCGATTATACGTGGATTCAAGCTGGGTCTGATTTTAATCTTGAAGCTGCAAATGTGGAGACAGAAATTACAAATTATGTGGAGAAATACATGACGGAATTACTAGCACAATTTTTGACAATGTCAATGCAGTGGACGATATAAATTAGGTGAGTGATAATGATGGGTGGATCGATAAAGGGAATCAATTCCAGCTATACAAGCTTTGTGTCAAGTTAGCATTTTATTTGTCCTCATTACAAGACTTGAGGCGGGATGATGCCCGAAGGATTCGTAACAAAGTAATCTAGCTGCATGGCCATCTCTGATTAAACAAACAAGTATAGCTCCTTGATTACCGCAAACACATTTGACACAGCAGCTGACACGAGGAGGCTGAATCTTTCACTGCAGCGTAGTCGTCTAGTGAAAAATAAGCCCAGTTACTGTATTTGCTGTCGTCTCAAACTATACTAACTGTGTTTACTTGAAGAATTAATACATTTACTATATATTTTGCTTTGGGGTCACCGCATCTGGAGTGCATCGCATATGCATAATTGCATAGAATATATACAGATGCAAGAAGATTGATTGCATACGTCTAGATATATAATTTCTGATGATTTGAAGAACAGCGATTATTAATCAGTAGGCAGGTGGTTATGCCTTGAGGTTGTTTGATTAATTAGGGTAATCCATTCCCGCTACAAGCTTTATGTCAAGGTGGCATTGTTCTTACTATATATTTTGCTTGAGGGCCACATCAAGCGGCGCACATCCCATGGACACTTGCAGGTATATACAGATGCAAGAAGACTGACTGTATAAGTCTAGATACCCCCTACTAAAGTTGCGTCAATTAATTTGGATCGGAGGGAGTAATATAATCTCTGATGATTAGAAAACAGCAATGATTAATGGTTAGGCACATGGAGTGCCTCTTCCACGATCCAAAAGCTAGCTGTCGACCGAGGTTGCATTAGAAAACAGCAACGATTAATCGGTGGGCAGGTAATTTAGTCTTGGTGGTTTGCATCCATCATGTTTAGATCTGACTTTGAGATTAGCGTCCCACATGGGGTGCCTCTTCAATCTGACTTTGTGATTAGCTGTCCACATGGGGGGGTGCCTCTGCGACAGTTCAAAGGATAGCTGGTGATCAACTTAATTATAGTAAAACTTAACATTGTCTACATTGATACGTATTCAGCTTGCATTTGCCTCTGAGTTTAGTTTAACTAGTGTGTCATGGGACCGCATGACCTCACAAATGGCTGGGTCGATTTGATTTTTAATTTTTGGCTGAGGGGACGCGCCCAAGCAGCAGAAAATGTGGAGACAGAGATTACTATGTGGACAAATCGAGGGACGGAATTACTGTGTGCACTTTGCAACAATTTGCCACAACGCTAATCCACCATGTTAACACTAAATGCACTGATAAATTAGGCTTTACCTTCACTGCCGGCCGGGGTGGGGCGGGAGACTGCGACCATGTCGCCCTTCACATCGAAGCCCTCCACCGGGACAGAGGGCGACGGCCTTGAGGTCTTCCGCCCGCGAGCGCGCCCCCGTGCTCCGCCGCGACCGGACCACAGCAGACGCGCCTGCCGCAATAAGAACCGCCGCCGCAGCCGCACCTGCTGCAGTCAGGTCGCCGCGGAATCCAACATCCCGGGCCCGCTGGCCGACTGCCATTGCTCCCCCAAGTCAGGCTTCGCCGTCGCCGCCGCCCTAGCGGCGAAGAGCTGGAGCGAATCGAACCAAAGGACAGCGCGAGGAACAGTGATTTGGGCTGATTACGGTGTGCTCAAAGGGAAGAGCACCCCGACCTTACGCTTTCACAATGTAAAGGTGCACTATTATGGTTTACGCTTTTCCTGATGAAAATTTTCTCCTGTCGTTGTGGGTGAATTTTGGATCGAGAGACAACGTTGTTATTCAGAAAACCAAGCAGCCAAGAATGTACGTACTCCCTCTAGTGACTGAAAAGATCTTATATCAGTTTACAGAGAGAGTACTAGTGATGGAACTTTCAGATGTAAGTTTGAAGTTTGAAGAAAAAAATGGACCAACATGATTAACTCAAGCAATCCCTCAAAACCAAAAGAAAAAACTCAATCAACATATTTTCTTTGATAGGCCCTAAGAATTTTATTAAACTGGATATGATTGACTGCAACATAATGTAACCACTAATTATACTGAGGCAGCTGATGCAGCGACAACTCTGCCTAAACAACAAGATTGCACACAAATTACAGACCGCAACAGTTAATCACTCCACCTACCCAATTTACAATAAACATTTTATGCCCGGCCATGATGAAATGTTAACTTATGACACATCGGCTCCCATAGTTAGATTCCCATCAGAACATGGGCTCTCTCAGAGCTCAGGCCATTTGGACCATCAGATCTCGAACTTGATGCAATTTGGGCCGTCTGTTCTGCCCCTGGGATGAGCTGGGCCGTCGGATAAAATTCGACTTTGAGCTGCTCTATAGTACGTTTCTTTTCTCATGTTACCCGTTAGGTCACGCCTCTCTGTTGCGTGGGCTCGATGCGTGGTGGGGCCCTCCTGTCGGCTCGTGTGTGTGGTGGCTCTGCCTGTGGTTTTGAGAATCCGCCGAGGGCAGTGTGGGCATTTCCTGTGTTGGCCTTTCGCGTGTCAGGTGTTGGTCGGCTCGGGTGTAGGTGAGGTGAGCAAGGGGTGCGTCCATCTTCTTCCTGCTTCTCATTCATCCCTTTCTCTCCGCTTTGTCCTTTTTCGCCAGATCCGACGCCCTTCCGGCTTGTCGTTGCCTCGCCGCCATGACAAAGGTCGGTTTCCTTATCCCTTGTCCACTTCTTGCTTTTACTTGCTTTTGATTCTCGCCTGGTAGTCTACTTGCAGTTGGTAGAGGGGGGTTGGCCGTCGTCTTGCAGTTTGGCCGGAGTAGGGGTGAGCTGGATGCCGCTTACTGCTGTCTTCGTGTGATGGAGGAGGTACTTTTATGCTCCCTGTTGGGGATATGACTATTGGGTATGACCCGCCCAGGAGGGGCCGGGTTATACCAATGGCGGTTCATCAATACTGAAGGAAATATGCCCTAGAGGCAATAATAAAGTTATTATTTATTTCCTTATTTCATGATAAATGTTTATCATTCATGCTAGAATTGTATTAACCGGAAACATGATACATGTGTGAATGCATAAACAAACAACATGTCACTAGTATGCCTCTACTAGACTAGCTTGTTAATCAAAGATGGTTATGTTTCCTAACCATGAACAAAGAGTTGTTATTTGATTAACAAGGTCACATCATTAGTAGAATGATCTGATTGACATGACCCATTCCATTAGCTTAGCACTCGATCGCTTAGTATATTGCTACTGCTTTTATCCATGACTTATACATGTTCCTGTAACTATGAGATTATGCAACTCCTGCCATCGGAGGAACACTTTGGTGCTACCAAACGTCCACAACGAATCGGGTGATTATAAAGGAGTACTACAGTGTCTCCAAAGGCAGATGTTGGGTTGGCGATTTCGAGATTAGGTTTTGTCACTCCGATTGTCGGAGAGGTATCTCTGGGCCCTCTCGGTAATACACATCATCAAGCCTTGCAAGCATTACAACTAATGAGTTAGCTGTGAGATGATGTATTACGGAACGAGTAAAGAGACTTGCCGGTAACGAGATTGAACTAGGTATTGATACCGACTATCGAATCTCGGGCAAGTAACATACCGATGACAAAGGAACAACGATGTTGTTATGCGGTCTGACCGATAAAGATCTTCGAGAATATGTAGGAACCAATATGGGCATCCAGGTCCCGCTATTGGTTATTGACCGAGACGGTCTCGGTCATGTCTACATTGTTCTCGAACCGTAGGGTCCGCACGCTTAAGGTTTCGATGATAGTTATTATGAGTTTACGTATTTTGATGTACCAAGAAGTTCGAGTCCCGGATGTGATCACGGACATGACGAGGAGTCTCGAAATGGTCGAGACATAAAGATTGATATATTGGAAGCCTATATTTGAGTTCGAATGGTTCCGGTGAAATCGAATTTACCGGAGTACCGGAGGTTACCGAACCCCCGGGAACTAAATGGGCCTTAGTGGGCCTCGAGGGAGAAGAGGAGGGCCGGCCAGGGCAGGCCACGCCTCCCCCCTAGTCCGAATAGGACAAGGAGGGGGCGCGCCTTCCTTCTTCCCCTCCCCCAATCCTACTCCAACTAGGAAGGGGGAGTCCTACTCCCGGTGGGAGTAGGACTCCTCCAGCGCCTCCTCCTCTGGCCGGCCGCACCCCCTAGCTCCTTTATATACGGGGCAGGGGGCACCCTAGAACACACAAGTTTGATCTACGGATCGCTCCTTAGCCGTGTGCGTGCCCCTCCACCATATTCCACCTCGGTCATATCGTTATGAAGCTTAGGCGAAGCTCTGCGCGATAGAACATCAAGATCGTCCTGCACGCCGTCGTCTTGACGGAACTCTCCTCGACACTCGGCTGGATCGAGTACGAGGGACGCCATCGAGCTGTACGTGTGTCAAGAACTCGGGCGCCGAGTAACGGCGCTGGGATCGGTCGGATCGCGAGGAGAACGTCGACTACTTCCTCGTTGTGATCGCTTCCGCTTGGGTCTCGAGGGTACGTAGACAACACTCTCCCCTCTCGTTGCTATGTATCACCATGATCTTGCGTGTGCGTAGGAAAATTTTGAAATTACTACGTTCCCCAACAGTGGCATCCGAGCCTAGGTTTTTATGGTTTGATGTTTTGCACGAGTAGAACACAAGTGAGTTGTGGGCGATACAAGTCATACTACCTACCAGCATGTCATACTTTGGTTCAGCGGTATTGTGAGATGAAGCGGCCTGACCGACATTACGCGACGCTTACGCGAGACTGGTTTCACCGCCACGAGCACTCGTTGCTTAAAGGTGACTGGTGGGTGTCTGTCTCTCTCACTTTAGTTGAACTGAGTGTGGCTACGCCCGGTCCTTGAGAAGGTTAAACGGAGTCTATTTGACGAAGTATCGCTGTGGTTTTGATGCGTGGGTGAGACTGGTTCTTGCTTAAGCCCGTAGCAGCCACGTAAAATTTGCAACAACAAAGTAGAGGACGCCTAACTTGTTTTTGCAGGGCATGTTGTGATGTGATATGGTCAAGACGTGATGCTATATTTTATTGTATGAGATGATCATGTTTTGTAACCGGTTATCGGCAATCGGCTGGAGCCATATGGTTGTCGCTTTATTGTATGCAATGCAATCGCTTCGTAATGCTTTACTTTATCACTAAGCGGTAGCGATAGTCGAGAAGCATAAGATTGGCGAGACGACAACGATGCTACGATGGAGATCAAGGTGTCGCGCCGGTGACGATGGTGATCATGGTGGTGCTGCGGAGATGAAGATCACGAGGCACAAGATGATGATGACCATATCATATCACTTATATTGATTTGCATGTGATGTTTATCCTTTATGCATCTTATCTTGCTTTGATTGACGGTAGCATTATAAGATGATCTCTCACTAAATTATCAAGAAGTGTTCTCCCGAGTATGCACCATTGCCAAAGTTCGTCGTGCCTGCACACCACGTGATGATCGGGTGTGATAAGCTCTCGTCCATCTACAACGGGTGCAAGCCAGTTTTGCACACGCAGAATACTCGGGTTATACTTGACGAGCCTAGCATATGCAGATATGGCCTCGAACACGGAGACCGAAAGGTCGAGCGTGAATCATATAGTAGATATGATCAACATAAGATGTTCACCATTGAAAACTACTCCATTTCACGTGATGATCGGTTATGGTTTAGTTGATTTGGATCACGTGATCACTTAGATGACTAGAGAGATGTCTTTCTAAGTGGGAGTTCTTAAGTAATATGATTAATTGAACTTAAATTTATCATGAACTTAGTACCTGATAGTATCTTGCTTGTTTATGTTTGATTGTAGATAGATGGCTCGTGCTGTTGTTCCGTTGAATTTTAATGCGCTCCTTGAGAAAGCAAAGTTGAAAGATGATGGTAGCAATTACACGGACTGGGTCCGTAACTTGAGGATCATCCTCATTGCTGCACAGAAGAGTTACGTCCTGGATGCACCGCTAGGTGCCAGACCTGCTGCTGGAGCAACACCAGATGTTGTGAACGTCTGGCAGAGCAAAGCTGATGACTACTCTATAGTTTAGAGTGCCATGCTTTACGGCTTAGAACCGGGACTTCAACGACGTTTTGATCGTCATGGAGCATATGAGATGTTCCAGAGTTGAAGTTAATATTCCAACAGAATGCCCGGATTGAGAGATATGAAGTCTCCAATAAGTTCTATAGCTGCAAGATGGAGGAGAATAGTTACATTAGTGAGCACATACTCGTAATGTCCGGGTATTACAATCACTTGACGAATTGGGAGTTAATCTTCCGGATGATTGTGTCATTGACGAAATTCTTCAATCACCGCCACCAAGCTACAAAGGCTTCGTGATGAACTATAATAGGCAAGGGTTAGTAAAGACTATACCGAGCTCTTCGCAATGCTAAAGGCTGGAGGTAGAAATCAAGAAGGAGCATCAAGTGTTGATGGTCAATAAGACCACTAGTTTCAAGAAGAAAGGCAAAGGGAAGAAGAAGGAACTTCAAGAAGAACAGCAAGCAAGTTGCTGCTCAGAGAAGAAACCCAAGTCTGGACCTAAGCCTGAAATCGAGTGCTTCTCCGCAAGCGATCGTCACTTTGAGCGGAACTGCCCCAAGTATTTGGCGGATAAGAAGGATGGCAAGGTGAACAAAGGTATATGTGATATACATGTTATTGATGTGTACCTTACTAGAGCTCGCAGAGCACTGGTATTTGATACTGGTTCTGTTGCTAATATTTGCAACTCAAACAGGACTACGGATTGCTTAACACCGCAAAGGACGAGGTGACGATCGCGCGTGGGAAATGGTTCCAAAGTCGATGTGATCGCGGTCGGCACGCTACCTCTACATCTACCTCCGGATTAGTTTTAGACCTAAATAATTGTTATTTGGTGCTGCGTTGAGCATGAACATTATATCTGGATCTTGTTTGATGCGAGACGGTTATTCATTTAAATCAGAGAATAATGGTTGTTCTATTTATATGAGTAATATCTTTTATGGTCATGCACCCTTAAGAAGTGGTCTATTTTTGATGAATCTCGATAGTAGTGATACACATGTTCATAATGTTGAAACCAAAAGATGCAGAGTTGATAATGATAGTGCAACTTATTTGTGGCACTGCCGTTTAGGTCATATCGGTGTAAAGCGCATGAAGAAACTCCATACTGATGGACTTTTGGAGTCACTTGATTATGAATCACTTGGCACTTATGAACCGTGCCTCATGGGCAAGATGTCTAAAACCCGCTTCTCCGTACTATGGAGAGAGCAACAGATTTGTTGGAAATCATACATACTGATGTATGTGGTCCGATGAATGTTGAGGCTCGTGGCGGATATCGTTATTTTCTCACCTTCACAGATGACTTAAGCAGATATGGGTATATCTACTTAATGAAACATAAGTCTGAAACATTTGAAAAGTTCAAAGAATTTCAGAGTGAAGTTGAAAATCATCGTAATAAGAAAATTCAATTTCTACGATCCGATCGTGGAGGTGAATATTTGAGTTACGAGTTTGGTCTACATTTGAAACAATGCGGAATAGTTTCAGCAACTCACGCCACCGGAACACCACAGCGTAATGGTGTGTCCGAACGTCGTAATCGTACTTTACTAGTTATGGTGCGATCTATGATGTCTCTTACAGATTTACCGCTATCGTTTTGGGGTTATGCTCTAGAGACGGCCGCATTCACACTGAATAGAACACCGTCGAAATCCGTTGAGACGACACCTTATGAACTGTGGTTTAGCAAGAAACCAAAGTTGTCGTTTCTTAAAGTTTGGGGATGCGATGCTTATGTGAAAAAGCTTCAACCTGATAAGCTCGAACCCAAATCGAGAAATGTGTCTTCATAGGATACCCAAAGGAGACAGTTGGGTACACCTTCTATCACAGATCCGAAGGCAAGACATTCGTTGCTAAGAATGGATCCTTTCTAGAGAAGGAGTTTCTCTCGAAAGAAGTGAGTGGGAGGAAGTAGAACTTGATGAGGTAATAGTACCTTCTCCTTACTTGAAAGTAGTTTGTCGCAGAAACCGGTTTCGAGACATCTACACCAAGTAGTGAGGAAGTTAATGATGTTGATCATGAAACTTCAGATCAAGTTACCGCAGAACCTCGTAGATCAACTCGAGTAAGATCCGCACTGTGAGTGGTACGGTAATCCTGTTCGGAAATCATGCTACTAGATCATGATGAACCTACGAACTATGAAGAAGCGATGGTGAGCCCAGATTCCATAAAATGGCTTGAGGCCATGAAATCTGAGATGGGATCCATGTATGAAAACAAAGTATGGACTTTGGTTGACTTGCCCGAGGATAGGCAAGCAATAGAAAACAAGTGGATCTTCAAGAAGAAGACCGACGCCGACGGTAATGTTATCGTTTACAAAGCTCGACTTGTCGCAAAGGGTTTTCGACAAGTTCAAGGGATTGACTACGATGAGACCTTCTCACCAGTAGCGATGCTTAAGTCTGTCTGAATCATGTTAGCAATTGCCGCATTTTATGATTATGAAATTTGGCAAATGGATGTAAAGACTGCATTCTGAATGGATTTACGGAAGAAGAGTTGTATATGATGCAACCAGAAGGTTTTATCGATCCAAAGGAGCTAACAAAGTATGCAAGCTCCAGCGATCCATCTATGGACTGGTGCAAGCATCTCGGAGTTGGAATAAACGCTTTGATAGTGTGATCAAAGCATTCGGGTTTGTACAGACTTTTGGAGAAGCCTGCATTTACAAGAAAGTGAGTGGGAGCTCTGTAGCATTTCTGATATTATATGTAGATGACATATTGCTGATCGGAAATGATATAGAATTTCTGGATAGCATAAAGGGATACTTGAATAAGAGTTTTCAATGAAAGACCTCGGTGAAGCTGCTTACATATTGGGCATTAAGATCTATAGAGATAGATCAAGACGCTTAATTGGACTTTCACAAAGCACATACCTTGACAAAATTTTGAAGAAGTTCAAAATGGATCAAGCAAAGAAAGGGTTCTTGCCTGTGTTACAAGGTGTGAAGTTGAGTAAGACTCAATGCCCGACCACTGCAGAAGATAGAGAGAAAATGAAAGATGTTCCCTATGCTTCAGCCATAGGCTCTATCAAGTATGCAATGCTGTGTACCAGACCTGATGTGTGCCTTGCTATAAGTTTAGCAGGAGGTACCAAAGTAATCCAGAGTGGATCATCGGACAGCGGTCAAGAACATCCCAAATACCGAAAAGGACTAAGGATATGTTTCTCGTATATGGAGGTGATAAAGAGCTCATCGTAAACGGTTACGTTGATGCAAGCTTTGACACTGATCCGGACGATTCAAAATTGCAGACCGGATACGTATTTACACTAAACGGAGGAGCTGTCAGTTGGTGCAGTTCTAAACAAAGCGTCGTAGCGGGATCTACATGTGAAGCGGAGTACATAGCAGCTTCGGAAGCAGCTAATGAAGGAGTCTGGATGAAGGAGTTCATATCCGATCTAGGTGTCATACCTAGTGCATCGGGTCCAATGAAAATCTTCTGTGACAATACTGGAGCAATTGCCTTAGCAAAGGAATCCAGATTTCACAAGAGGACCAAGCACATCAAGAGACGCTTCAATTCCATCCGGACTTAGTCCAGTGGGCGACATAGAGATTTGCAAGATACATACGGATCTGAATGTTGCGCACCCGTTGACTAAGCCTCTTCCACGAGCAAAACATGATCAGCACCAAGACTCCATGGGTGTTAGAATCATTACTATGTAATCTAGATTATTGACTCTAGTGCAAGTGGGAGACTGAAGGAAATATGCCCTAGAGGCAATAATAAAGTTATTATTTATTTCCTTATTTCATGATAAATGTTTATCATTCATGCTAGAATTGTATTAACCGGAAACATGATACATGTGTGAATGCATAAACAAACAACATGTCACTAGTATGCCTCTACTAGACTAGCTTGTTAATCAAAGATGGTTATGTTTCCTAACCATGAACAAAGAGTTGTTATTTGATTAACAAGGTCACATCATTAGTAGAATGATCTGATTGACATGACCCATTCCATTAGCTTAGCACACGATCGTTTAGTATGTTGCTACTGCTTTTATCCATGACTTATACATGTTCCTGTAACTATGAGATTATGCAACTCCCATTTACCGGAGGAACACTTTGGATGCTACCAAACGTCACAACGTAATCGGGTGATTATAAAGGAGTATTACAGTGTCTCCAAAGGCGAGATGTTGGGTTGGCGATTTGAGATTAGGTTTTGTCACTCCGATTGTCGGAGAGGTATCTCTGGCCCTCTCGGTAATACACATCACTGAAGCCTTGCAAGCATTACAACTAATGAGTTAGCTGTGAGATGATGTATTACGGAACGAGTAAAGAGACTTGCGGTAACGAGATTGAACTAGGTATTGGATACCGACGATCGAATCTCGGGCAAGTAACATACCGATGACAAAGGAACAACGATGTTGTTATGCGGTCTGACCGATAAAGATCTTCGTAGAATATGTAGGAACCAATATGGGCATCCAGGTCCCGCTATTGGTTATTGACCGAGACGTGTCTCGGTCATGTCTACATTGTTCTCGAACCGTAGGGTCCGCACGCTTAAGGTTTCGATGATGCTTATTATGAGTTTACGTATTTTGATGTACCGAAGAAGTTCGAGTCCCGGATGTGATCACGGACATGACGAGGAGTCTCGAAATGGTCGAGACATAAAGATTGATATATTGGAAGCCTATATTTGGAGTTCGAATGGTTCCGGTGAAATCGGAATTTATCGAGTACCGGAGGTTACCAAACCCCCGGGAACTAAATGGGCCTTAGTGGGCCTCGAGGGAGAAGAGGAGGGGCCGGCCAGGGGGGCGCGCGCCTCCCCTAGTCCGAATAGGACAAGGAGGGGCGGCGCCCCCTTCCTTCTTCCCCCTCCCCCAATCCTACTCCAACTATGAAAGGGGGGGGAGTCCTACTCCCGGTGGGAGTAGGACTCCTCCAGGCGCGCCTCCTCTAGGCCGGCCGCACCCCCTTGCTCCTTTATGTACGGGGCAGGGGGTACCCTAGAACACACAAGTTTGATCTACGGATCGTTCCTTAGCCGTGTGCGGTGCCCCCCTCCACCATATTCCACCTCGGTCATATCGTTGTGAAGCTTAGCGAAGCTCAGCGCCGTAGAACATCAAGATCGTCACCACGCCGTCGTCTTGTGAACTCTCCTCGACACTCGGCTGGATCGAGTACGAGGGACGCCATCGAGCTGTACGTGTGTCAAGAACTCGGGGCGCCGGAGTAACGGCGCTGGATCGGTCGGATCGCGAGGAGAACGTCGACTACTTCCTCTACGCCAGATCGCTTCGCTTGGTCTCGAGGGCGTAGACAACACTCTCCCCTCTCGTTGCTATGCATCACCATGATCTTGCGTGTGCGTAGGAAAATTTTGAAATTACTACGTTCCCCAACAAATACAAAGCCCATGAAGATGTTGAAGATGGTGATGACCCACAAGTATAGGGGATCTATCGTAGTCCTTGCGATAAGTAAGAGTGTCGAACCCAACGAGGAGCAGAAGGAAATGATAAACGGTTTTCAGCAAGGTATTCTCTGCAAGTACTGAAATAAGTGGTAACAGATAGTTTTGTGATAGGATAAATTGTAACGAGAAACAAGTAACAAAAGTAAATAAAGTGCAGCAAGGTGGCCCAATCCTTTTTGTAGCAAAGGACAAGCCTAGACAAACTCTTATAATAGGAAAATCGCTCCCGAGGACACATGGGAATATCGTTAAGCTAGTTTTCATCACGCTCATATGATTCGTGTTAGGTACTTTGATAATTTGATATGTGGATGGACTGGTGCTTGGGTACTGCCCTTACTTCGACAAGCATCCCACTTATGATTAACCTCTATTGCAAGCATCCGCAACTACAACAAAAGTATTAAGGTAAACCTAACCATACCATGAAACATATGGATCCAAATCAGCCCCTTACGAAGCAACGCATAAACTAGGGTTTAAGCTTCTGTCACTCTAGCAACCCATCATCTACTTATTACTTCCCAATGCCTTCCTCTAGGCCCAAATAATGGTGAAGTGTGATGTAGTCGACGTTCACATAACACCACTAGAGGCTAGACAACATACATCTTATCAAAATATCGAACGAATACCAAATTCACATGACTACTAATGGCAAGACTTCTCCCTTGTCCTCAGGAACATACGTAACTACTCACAAAGCATATTCATGTTCATAATCAGAGGGGTAATAATATGCATAAAGGATCTGAACATATGATCTTCCACCAAATAAACCAACTAGCATCAACTACAAGGAGTAATCAACACTACTAGCAACCTACTAGCACCAATCCCGGACTTGGAGACAAGAATTGGATACAAGAGATGAACTAGGGTTTGGAGATGAGATGGTGCTGGTGAAGATGTTGATGGAGATTGCCCTCTCCCGATGAGAGGAGCGTTGGTGATGACGACGGTGATGATTTCCCCCTCCCGGAGGGAAGTGTCCCCGGCAGAACAGCTCTGCCGGAGCCCTAGATTGGTTCCGCCAAGGTTCCGCCGCGTGGCGGCGGAGTCTCGTCCCGAAAGGTTCTCTTCTATTTTTTTCTCATCGAAAGACTTCATATGGGAGAAGATGGACGTGGGAGAGCCACCAGGGGGCCCACGAGATAGGGGGCGCGCCCAGGGGGGCGCGGCCCCCACCCTCGTGAGCAGGGTGTGGGCCACCTGGCCTTCATATTTGGCGATGATTTTTCTTTATTTATTTTAAGGTGTTCCGTGGAGTTTCAGGACTTTTGGAGTTGCGCAGAATAGTCCTTCAATATTTGCTCCTTTTCCAGCCCAGAATTCCAGTTGCCGGCATTATCCCTCTTCATGTAAACCTTGTAAAATAAGAGAGAATAGCCATAAGTATTGTGACATAACGTGAAATAACAGCCCATAATGCAATAAATATTTACATAAAAGCATGATGCAAAATGGACGTATCAACTCCCCCAAGCTTAGACCTCGCTTGTCCTCAAGCGAAAAGCCGATAACAATAAATATGTCCTCATGTAGAGGTAGAGGCGTCGATAGAAATAAAATACGTACATGAAGGCATCATGATTGTTTCATAACAGCAACATATATAAATTTTGTCATATGATTACTCATGTTCAAGTGATGATCTTTTCACAAAGCCAAAAGATGAATCAGAAACCTTATTGGGCACCAACAATTATAATCTCAGTCATTGAAGCAATTGCAATTTATCATAACATCGGAAAGAGTATGTCAGAGCTTAAAAGCAAGTCCACATACTCAATTATCACTTAGTCCTTCATAATTGCTAACACTCACGCGATACTTGTGGTTACGGAGTTTTAATCGGACACAGAGAAAGATAGGGGCTTATAATTTTGCCCCACGACTTTTTACCTCAAGGGTAATGTCAACAATAATAATTCATGCTCCCCCACATCCAATTAGATATATATATCATGTTCTTTCCAACATGCTGAGCTTGCCAAAGGATAAAATAAAAACGGAAAGGTGAAGATCACCGTGACTCTTGCATAAGGTAGAGGATAATAATAAAAGATAGGCCCTTCGCAAAGGGAAGCATAGGTTGTCATGCGCGTTTAGGGTTGATGCACAAAATCTTAATGCAAAAGAACGTCACTTTACATTGCCCCTTGTATGTGAACTTTTATTGCGTCCACAACAAGTTCGTGCAAAGTTTATTTTCTCCGCACTAATAAATCATGCATATTTAGAGAGCAATTTTTATTGCTTGCACCGATGACAACTTACTTGAAGGATCTTACTCAATCCATAGGTAGATATGGTGGACTCTCATGGCAAAACTGGTTTAAGGGTATTTGGAAGCACAAGTAGTATTTCTACTTAGTGCTGAGAATTTGGCTAGCATGAGGGGGAAAGGCAAGCTCAACACGGTAGAGGAACCATGACAACATATTTTATCTCAGATGTAAGAAAACATAACTCATTATGTTGTCTTCCTTGTCCAACCTCAACTCTTTAGCATGTCATATTTTAATGAGTGCTCCCAATCATAAAAGATGTCAATGATAATATATCTATATGTGAAACCTCTCTTTCCTTATTACTTCCTATTAATTGCAACGATGACCAAAGCTATATTTGCCAACTCCCAACAACTTTTAATCATCATACTTTTTCTATGTGAAGTCATTACTTTCAATAAGATCAATACAAACTCTTTGATTCTTTTTATTCTTTTTCTTCTAATCACCCAAGATCATGGCAAAATACTCAAGCCCTTGACTCAACACTAATCTTTATTATATAGCTCACGGACTCGATTACAAAGAAGGATCATAAAGCAAAACTCAAAACTAGATCATGCCATGACTTTATTCTACTAAATCAAGATACTACTAATAGGATCGAACTAGGAAAAACGGTAAACATAGGAGTTGTGATTGCGATACGATACCAGGGCACCTCCCCCAAGCTTGGCAGTTGCCAAGGGGAGTGCCCATACCCATGTGATTATGTCTCCTTCTTTGTTGTTGGCGGTGGAGGTGTTGATGATGATGCAAGCTTGTCGTCCACCTTCCATGGCATAGGCTCACCATCATAGAAGGATGATCGAGTCTCCGAAATCCTCAAATCTTCAGCCAAACTCATCCTTTTGAATCTATATTCATACTCACAGTTTTGGTTTTGCAGATCATAGATTTGAGCTTGGAGGTGCTCGATCTTCTCATGTAGCTTATAGATGGCTTCCTCGGTCTTCTTGGCATCCGTCTCATAGTTGTTGGTGAACTCCGCGAGCATCTTGTGGGTAGCGTTGATTCGACACTCCACCATCCCCTAGCACTTGAAAACTTGTTGCTCCATTGCTTCGAGCCTCAACTCCACGCTCCCGGTTCCCTTTGGTCCCTCAACATCGCGGATGTGCAGCAACCCATCACGCATCTCAATGGTTTGAGGGTGTCGCAGCACCTCCACGAGGTAAGGGTTGATAACCTTCTCGAAGAACTTGTCCTTGGAAGCACTTGGGGTTGTCATGATGATCTAGACCTGTCAGAAAAACAGCTCGAAACAAGAACAGGGGAGATTTGCGTGATACGAGAGTCAAAACCTTCGGGAGTATATATAATGAATTTTTACCGACCAAAATATGTATCGTGCAAGGAAACGGAGTCCGAAGGGCACACGAGGTGCTCACGAGGTAGGGGGCGCGCCCAGGGGGGTAGGGCGCGCCCTCCACCCTCGTGGAGGCCTCGTGTCCTCCGCGGACTGCTACTTATTTTTCTATTTTTCTAAATACTCTAAAACGGAGAAATATTGCCTTAAAAATTGTTTTGGAGTCGTTTTTCTTACCGTACCACATACCTATTCCTTTTCGGAGTCTGGAACGTTCTGGAAAGTGTCCCTTATGTACTCTTCCGGGGTTACGGTTTCAATAATATTAGTTTCAACATTTATAGGATTACCTGAGATGTAGTGTTTAATCCTTTGACCCTTTACCACCTTCGGGTTCGTGCCTGCAAAGTTGTTGATTTTTATGGCACCGGAACGATAGACCTCCTCGATAACGTAAGGACCTTCCCACTTGGAGAGAAGTTTTCCTGCAAGAAATCTTAAACGAGAGTTGTATAGCAATACATAATCACGACGCGGATATTTGGGACATGCGGCCACGCGCTGCCGATATCCAGTCCGTCCGCGCGCGCGTTGCGATTCCTACTTTTAATAGGCCCTTTGGCAATACGAGGCAGCATCATTCACAGGGGTGAGAATACACCTCTTTATACGACGTGTTGTCTGGCCCATGCCGCATTTAAGTTTCGTATGAATACACGAGCGAGACAGCCCCCTGATCTAGGAATAAATTCTTCTGGGTGTCTGGTGGGCGTGATTGGAGCAGTCGTCCGGTGAACTCACTGCACATCCTGTGTCACCGCGTCGGCAGCAAGGTGTGGAGATGGAGATCAGGTCAAGACGTCTAGACCAATCTTTCTGTGATGGGTTTCATTGTTTCGAAGTGGATGAAAACATGTTTTGAAATATGAGGGCTAAATTTTTGAATGAGTGTTTCTTTAGCCGAACAGAAGAAGCGTTTTTTACAAGTGATCCCCATGATCATTTCATGAGTGGGTGAAACATTTTATGGAATGAAAGAATTGGAATTAATTCAACGAGTTAAATAAGTTCCCCAACTATACCCACAATGACCTACCATTTCCCGGTAGGGGAGAAATCAAATTTTATTATGTTTATCATTTTTTCATATATAAAATGATCAGTACAACTAGTACCCAAGAGCACTATGATGGTTTTCATTGTTTTGTACGTTTAGCTACTCTCCATTAGCAGGATCATGGTTTTTATTGTTTCAAAATGGGTGGAACCACGTTATTGAAAAAGGAGGAACGGATGTTTTTTGAAATGAGTGTAAATTATTATCGAAAGAGAAAAAACAATTTTTCCAAGCAGAAACAACGAATGTTGTGGGCAAATTTTACAAATCGATATATCAAGCTTCCCGATTGATATTTGTTCAAATGGAAACCTATACCCACAATGGGTTGATTTTTTTCGACAAGGGAGAAAACAAATTTTATTATGTTTGTCCATTTTTTTATATAAAAAATGATTTGATCAGTGCAACTACTACCCATGAGGACTATCATGGGTTTCATTGTTTCGAAGTGGATGAAAACATGTTTTGAAATATGAGGGCTAAATTTTTGAATGAGTATTTTTTTTAGTCGAACAGAAGAAACGTTTTTTTACAAGTGTTCCCTTGATCATTTCATGAGTGGGTGAAACATCAATGGGTTGCTGGGTGGATTTACGTTTTGCAGGGGCAAGCTGGGGCATTCATTAAATCGCTACATATTTATTGTGCTGCGGAGCCACGAATTATTGCCCGTGCACTGCATGAGGTGGGTGCGGTGTGTGGTTTTGGGTTAAATACATTTGCATCCTCTCACGTGATCCGTCAGGCTTAATTAACAACATGCTCGCAAACAATGACCGTTTAATGCGTCTAAGCCGGCATACAGACACAGTACAAACGTGATACAATGACTGCATAAGAGAGAACTACTGAATGCTGGAACTACATCTAATATCGCGCCGCACACATGTCACTAGCTTTCAGAACATCTACTTGCAGGTCTGGCCGATAACAACATGTTGCTTCAGAACTTGTGCATGCAGCATATGGCCATTAGCACCATGTTCAGGACGCCCAAGATGAAAATGTTCGTCAACCATACTTGATTCTGCTCGTTACATGCCGATACACGGATGCGTGCGAGAGTAGATGACCCAGCGAGTGCTGAAGTACTATATACTTGTTCTCTCACTTCCAAAACCTGCATCCACCAAACTGAAAAACACAAAAAGAGCTTGGTTTGAGAGGAGGAGCTGCGGGAGATGGACGCAAAGAATCTCGAAATACTTACTCCATGCCGTTCGCATTTGTAGAAATGCTTCCATGGGTTCTCTACCGTTCCAGAGACAAACCGGAGCACGTTGCCGGCGTTGCACTTCGGACAGCGGATCACAGGAAGCGGTGGAATCTAGGTAGAGTAGTGGTGTGGCGCAGGGGGGCGGAGCTAAGCTCGGACTTGGATGAACGCATGCTTGCGAGGCAGAGGGAAAAAGAGGTGATATGAAAACTTGAGTGGGATGTGAATCTACAAGCGTCGAGACAGTTTAAAAAGGCCGCAGGGGAGCGTCCTGGAGCTAGGCGTTGCCACTGCCATCCTGGCCGCCCGCCAGCAATTTAAATGCTTGTGTTGCCTCGTGGGTCATACACGGGATGTGTCAGCGACAATACTGCATGAATACTGAATGCTATACGAAGAAGTGAAATGATTATACAGCCGAAGCGTATTAATATTGCACGAATCTCGCGGCGGGGTGCGGTATGGATATCGCCCGCGCGTGATGGCATGTCCACTCGCGATTATTCGTACATAATCACCTACATTAAACTCATGCTTTTGTATCCTTTTGTCATGCCATCTTTTAACTTTTTCTTTAAACAACTTGGCATTTTCATAAGCTTGGGTTCTCCATTCATCAAGTGAGCTAATATCAAATAACCTCTTCTCACCGGCAAGTTTGAAGTCATAGTTGAGCTCTTTAATAGCCCAGTATGCCTAGCTTTCCCACAAACCATTTTATACGGAGACATACCCATAGGATTTTTGTACGCAGTTCTATAGGCCCATAATGCATCATTCAGTTTCTTGGACCAATTCTTTCTAGACCTATTGACAGTCTTTTGTAAAATTAATTTGAGCTCTCTATTGCTCAATTCTACCTAACCACTAGACTGCGGGTGATATGGAGATGCAATTCTATGATTAACGTCGTATTTAGCAAGCATCTTATGGAAAGCACCATGAATAAAGTGTGAACCACCATCAGTCATTAAGTATCTAGGAACTCCAAACCTCGGAAAAATAACTTCCTTAAGCATTTTAATAGAAGTGTTATGATCAGCACTACTAGTTGGAATAGCTTCTACCCACTTAGTAACGTAATCAACATCAACTAAAATATGAGTGTAACCATTAGAGGCAGGAAAAGGTCCCATATAATCAAAGCCCCAAACATCAAATGGTTCAATAAAGAGTGAATAATTCATACGTATTTCTTGACGTCTACGGATATTACCAATTCTTTGACATTCATCGCAAGATAAGACAAACTTACGGGCGTCCTTGAAGAGAGTAGGACAATAAAAGCCGGATTGTAATACCTTATGTGCAGTTCTATCTCCAGCGTGGTGTCCTCCATAAGCCTCGGAGTGACACTTGCATAGGATCTGTTCCTGTTCATGCTCAGGTACACAACCTCTAATAACACCATCTACTCCTTCTTTATAAAGATGTGGGTCATCCCAAAAGTAATGTCTCAAGTCATAAAAAAAGTTTTTCTTTTGTTGGTATGTGAAGCTTGGTGGTATAAATTTAGCAACAATATAATTAGCATAATCAGCATACCACGGAGTGCTACGAGAAGTACTTATGACATTTAATTGTTCATCAGGAAAGCTATCATCAATAGGCAGTGGGTCATCAAGAACATTCTCTAACCTAGATAAATTGTCTACAACGGGGTTCTCAGCTCCTTTTCTATCAACGATATGCAAATCAAACTCTTGGAGGAAGAGAACCCATCTAATAAGTCTAGGTTTTGCATCTTTCTTTTCCATAAGATATTTAATAGCAGCATGATCTGTGTGAATAGTTACTCTAGAATCAACAATATAGGGTCTGAATTTATCACAAGCAAATACAACCGCTAAAAGTTCCTTTTCGGTAGTAGCAGAATTTCTTTGAGCATTGCCTAGAGTCTTACTAGCTTAATGGATAACATTCAATTTCTTATCAACTCTTTGCCCTAGAACATCACCTACAGCATAATCACTAGCATCACACATAATTTCAACAGGTAGATTCCAATCAGGTGGCTGAACAACAGGTGCAGAGACTAATGCTTTCTTAAGTATTTCAAATGCTTCTACACAATCATAATATAAGACAAATGGTACATCTTTTTGTAATAAATTAGTCAGAGGCCGAGAGATTTTTGAGAAGTCCTTGATGAACCTCCTATAAAATTCGGCGTGACCAAGGAAACTTCTTATACCTTTGATGTCCTTGGGACATGGCATCTTTTCAATAGCATCAACCTTGGCTTTATCAACTTCAATACCTCTTTCAGAAACTTTGCGCCCCAAGACAATACCTTCATTCACCATAAAGTGGCACTTTTCCCAATTCAAGACAACATTAGTTTCTTCACATCTCTGCAAAACTCGAGCAAGATTGCTCAAGCAATCATCAAAAGAGGAACCATAGACGGAAAAGTCGTCCATGAAAACCTCACAAATTTTCTCACAAAAGTCAGAGAATATAGCCATCATGCATCTTTGAAAAGTAGCAGGTGCATTACATAAACCAAAAGGCATACGTCTATAAGCAAAAGTACCAAAAGGGCATGTAAAAGTAGTCTTTGATTGATCTTTAGCCGACACAAGTATTTGAGAAAAACCAGAATAACCATCTAGAAAGCAATAATGTGTATGTTTGCATAGTCTTTCTAGCATTTGATCAATAAAAGGTAAGGGGTAATGATCTTTCTTAGTAGCCTTATTTAATTTGCGGAAATCAATTAGCATCCTATAACCTGAGCTGATGCCGCCGCGTGCCGTTGTGTTTCGTCGGCGGGCGCGGGCCAGCGTACGCGTGGAGGCGGCGCAGGTGGTCGTCGGCGAGGCGGTCCGCCCAGCCGGGGTTGTTGGGGTCGTACTAGGGGTCGGCGAGTTCCTCCGGCGAGAGGCGCGTCCGGTACAGGCCGACGGTGCGGGCGAAAAGGTGGGTGCCGACCTCGGGCACCGGCGCCACCGGCACGCCGTCGACGCTCGGGCGCCACCACGCCGGGAGGCGCACGTCGGGAGCGGCGGGGATGATGAAGTGGGCGAGCTCCTCCGCCTCCTCGATGGTCAAGGTGGAGCGGGCCATCGCCGGCGAGAGGGAGAGGTAGGGTGCAAGAGGGGCGACGCCGGCGGCAGGGGGAGAAGGAGAGGGGAGGGGAGGGGCGGTGTGCGTGCCACGGCGGGGGCGAGGCGCTTTTTATAGGCATGGTGGGCGGGGTGGGTGCCGGCGATCAATGCCGGGCCAGCCGAGCGGTCAAGGGCGCAGAAGGCCAGGCGGCGGCGTGCGAATCGGCGTCGGCGATTAATGCCGAGCTGTTAAGCGCGAAGGCGAGCGTCGGCGTCTTGGGCGGTCAGCGGTGGCGTCTTGTGGCGGGCGGCAGGCGGTGGCGTGTGAATCGGCGCCGCCCGCGGACCGCCGCCGCCGACGGGACGTCTCACTGCGCCGGCTTTAGTGGATTCGCACGCCGTACCGTGCCGGATTAATGTATTAATCTAATTAGGGTTTAGTACCTGTGGGCCCGCCCTCCTCCTCACGCAGCGTACACCGCCCACGTACGGGCGTACAGCGGGCCGTACGGCCACGTACGGTCATGCGCCTCGCTACGCCGCGGTACGCCACCACAGACTTAATTTCCCATCCTGCCCCTACTCACTTATCCTCACGAAGGGGTATCTTCTAATCTCGACCGTTGATGTGTCCAGGGGTTGTACCGAAGAAGAAGTGGCCAGTGTTTTGTTAATTTATTTGCCAGTAGTGGTAATGTCGTTCTCGTGCTAAATTGTAGAATCGGATGGATCGGTTCTTTTGGTAAGCTTCAGAGTGCTTACAATTGTAGTTTCAGACTTCAATAGATTAAGTTTGTACAGCCTGATGGATAGTTTCAGTAAGGTCACGTCTGCGCTCTCCCCGATTTGGGATTCATAAATTTCAAATGGATCAGTGCCTCAACTCAAGCCAGCGATGTGTGGTTTGCCGTGGTGCCTTGTGTGCCAACGAGAACGGTGTCAAGCAGCGCTTGAGTCAAGGGACGGTTCTGCAAGTCGGGTTTCTGGCATGTCCACATGGTTCCTCACTTTGTTCCATTGCGGTGGGGTTGGAGGCTCGGAGCTACGTTGGTGTCGTCCAGGTAATGGGCGTCTTGTTGTGGTGAACCTCCGCACTGCCGACCTTGCATATTTCTCCTTGTTTGGTCAGCTTTGAAATCTGAGATGCCTAGCACTTGCTACCATAGGTGGCAGGTTATTTAGGATAGGACAATGTTGACCAAGTGAAGCCAATGCGGCAAGAAACCGGATTTGTGGATCGCTTCCTTGTGGAAAAGTGATAGCAATAACGTTTGTTTGCTACCTGAGCGGCGGTCTTCTTTTCAGGGGCATCTGTGGAGTGTGTATCAATGGACTTGGCAAAACATGGATGTGTTGATGAATTTGTGTGTGACCGTCATCTTGACTTTATTGCAATTCTGGAGAATGGTAGGACAAATTTTCCATGTCATTTCCCGTCCCACTTGGCGGGGCTTCATGATTTTGCGTGGTATTGGCTTCCTCAACAAGATAGATCTAGTTGCATCTCACTCAGAACCATTTATGAGACTATTATGATCAGTGCCTTCTGATGGGGGTTATCATGGTGGCATCTCAAGGATATCGGTGATGGTTTCAAATGGAGTCTTGTTCCCATCAAAATATTGTGTGCCTACTTTTAACTGCCTATATGAGAAGTATCCTCTAAAACTAATTGCTAGTTAGCAAGAAATTTGCTCATCCTATTATTGAGGTTACAAGGAACGCAACAAGATTCAGTGTGACCTATCATGCTTTTCATCCTCATTGCACAAAGGTCGAATGGACCCCTCCCCCCCTCCCCCTCCATCTCTATAAAAACCCACTTCTCCTCCTCGTGAATATCATATCCATGTACTCAGGCTGTCAATAAGATAGCATTGTCCTCCAATGTAATAACCTTTATGAGAGTTTGGAGGAAACCAAATCCAAGCATAGCATGCAAAATTGTTGAACAAAAGAGATAGCCGGTGGGTTGTACATTGTGAAATCGTCCTCCTGGATCTTTGGTATTACCATTGGTAATCCACGTGACACATTATGCCCGTCACAGAGATAGGTCCATGTATATAGTGGAAGAGAGACTAAAGATATGTCGATACATTCATGAATTCAACAACAACCGATGAGACTAATAATAGAAGAAGTGATGCCTTCCAAGCTATTGCCACCACGACGAAGGTCTTACTTGCCGCTACCCGTATTTCATTTTCTCCGGAGTGGGATATGGTGCATGTTTTTATTTTGTGGGGAATATAGTGCACTTGAACTTCCTCATGAATCAGGAAGCGGGTTAAATAGCCAACTGGTGATTATTTTTTGTTTCATTATTGACACGGTTCAAAACAAGATAATCACCGGTCCTGCTGACATATATGCCAATTAGCCAATAGAAGATCTATTCACATAAGTTGGCACCTAAAAATAGTAATACATTTCTTTCAGAGATAAAATTTCACATGTTTTCTTACAAGATATCCTGCTGACCGAAGCAACAAACGAAGACAAACTTCTGCCCAGGAAGGGAAATCTAAGGTCAGGGAAAGGTAAGGTAAAAAGATGTTTCAGTAAATAACTAGACGAAGGATCAAGTTTTGGCCCTTGGCTATCAAAATGAGAATCTAGACTGTATATTTCAAGCGTGTACAGTTTTTCCTTGTAAAATATCTAAGTGTATTTGCATAAACTCATGTGGATCTTATCTTACAGATCGGCTTTCTTAAATATGTAGTCCATCTTCCTTTTGTATAGTACATGTCTTCATCGGATGCCACGTGTGTCATGTGTCACTACACATGAGGATGCACGTAACATATATGCTGGTGATTATCCTGCTGCATGGTCTCCACGTGTACAAACGACGACCGATGTACTACCGCTCAAAAGGGCTTTTACCTCATACCCCTTCTGAACGAAAAGAAAACTTATTCAAAAAGTGTGAAGTTCGTTTCTCAACTTCAAAACAAGATTACTAGCATCCTAAGACCTTGTACAATGGGAGATGCTTAGAGGGGTGCTTAGAAAAATAAACCGAGATTTTCTGAAGCACCGGTGCCTATTTCTACAGAAGAGACGCTTAGTTAAGCGTCTACCCTGTACAAATAAGCACCGGTGCCTAAGAAAAGTCTGGTTTATTTATCTAAGCACCTCCTCTAAGCACCTCCCATTGTACAAAGCCTAATATTTCCAACCCGAAGAACTAAAACGGTTATGATGATGTGGCTGGCGTGGTTTGAACCTGGTATTGTTCACGTTTCCACATATCTATTCTGTTTCATCTATCTCCGGTGTGGGCATTCTGTCTAGCATTTGGTGTGTGTTGTCTGCCACAGCCAGAGACACACTTCCGTCCTATGGTCAAGTGACTTAGGGCATCTCCAGCCGTTGGCCCTTCAGGGGGCGTCTAAAAGTGCCGTCTGAGGGTGAGCCGGCGCAAAAAATGGCCCTGGGGCGAGTCGGTCCCCAGCCGTCGGCCCCCAGGGCCGCACCCAGGCGCGTATTAAAAAAAAAAGAAGGACCGTTCGGCGAAGTTATGATAAAAAGTAGTTAAATTTCGGCTAAACATGGCAAATTTCGGCGAAATTCGCGCATTTTCATTACATTAACCTAATCTAAAAAAGAAAGGGGCTGAAGTCGTCGCCGCCGTTGCCGCCATCGTCGTCGTCGGCCTTCTCCTCCTTGACATGGGCGCCCCTGCTGGACCCGGCATCGCCATGGCGGACTGGCGGCGGCGCGTCATCGTCGTCGTCGTCGCTGTCGCATAGGACGACGACCCTGTCTTCATCGCGGCCGTGTCGGCGCTCCTCAAAGCGGCGCAGGGTGGCGCGCTGGCGCTCTTTCACCTTCTCCCGGCGCGCCTTCTCCATCGCAATGGAGTCCTGGCGCTCCCATTCTAGGGTCGCGTCGTCGTCGTCGAACTCCGCCTTCACCGGCGCCAGCACCGGCTCCGTCTTCACCGGCGCCAGCCCCGGCTCCGTCTTTGGCTTGACGAAGCGCGGAGGAGCCGACGAGGAGGCGCGCCGGCCGCCCTCGTTGATGAGCGATGCGGCGCTGCGAAAAGCGCCCGCCGAGCGGCGACTCCGCGCGGGCTCGGCCTTGACGCCGAGCAGGGCGAATACCGGAGGAGTGCGATGAGGATCGGGAGGAAGAGGAGGAGGAGGACCCGAACCTCCTTGGCGCCCATGGCCCGGCAGCGTCGGTGCTGCGCCGAAGTACGCCAACGGCGGTCGTTACCGCCCTCGAGTACGTGAGCACGCCCTCGAGTGTGCGGCGGGGCGCCCACAGGTGGCGCCCCTCGCTGTTCTGCCGGCCGCCGACCACCGGCGCGCCGTTGGTGGACGCCAATCATTGCTGCTGGCGGTGCTCGAAATACGCCGCCCAGGACGCGTGGTTGTCGGCGGCATACTAGGGGAGGGAGAGTTGGGCGTCGGTGAGGGACGCGCGCATGATCTCGACCTCCTCGGCGAAATGCCGGCCGCGGCGCAGCGTCGAACGCGGGAATGGGCACTCCCCCGGCGCTGAGTCTCCACCCCGTTGGCCCGGCGCGCATGTCCGGCGGCGCCGGGATGTTCGCCTGGAACAGGAGCCAGGACTCCTGTTCGCGGAGCGAACGGCGGCCGAAGCCGTTGGCCGCTGCCTCGTCCCCGGGGAAGCGTTCTGCCATGGCGACGGCGGGGCTGGGCGGGCTCGGGAGAGGCAGAGGGAGGGGCTGGGCGGCGGCGCTCGGGAGAGGCAGGAAGAGGGAGGGGCTGGACGGCGGCGAGGGGCGGGGCTAGTGTGGGCACATGCGAGTGGAGGCCGCCGACTTTTATAGCCGGTCCGCGCCCGTGTGTACGCGTACGAGGGAGGGGAGGCGTCGGCGCGCCGTCCCATGAAGCGCCGCCCGTGAGAGGAATCAATGGCAAGGCTGACCGGCGGCAACCTTGCCATTGATTCCCCGCGGGAACCGAGGCCGTTGGGGGAAGACGAGGCGCCGAGTAGCTGCCGCGGTTGGCCCGCGTCTTTTTCGCGCCAAAACAGCTCGCCCCGGCGCCCCCGGGCGCCCCCCAGCGCGCCGGGTTCGGGCTGGGTACGCCGGCACTGTTTTCGGCCCAAGCCGGCCAAAATCGGGCTCCTGGGGGCGCGACTGGGCCGTTTTTTCGGCGCTGGCGCGAAAAAATCGCCTGGAGAGGCCTTCCTGGGACGCGGCTGGAGATGCCCTTAAAGTTTGTGGCTGCGGCGAGCAGGGGCACGACGTTGAGATGTCAATGATAGACGTTACTGTGGTGTCCTAGAGGAGCCGCGCTCATGCCGGAGGCAACCAGCAAGCACGACGCGCGGGACACGGAGCGTCGCCACAACAACCAGGCGAGGTGGCGTTCACGCGCACGCCCGATGCGCCAGCTCGTCCGACACGAGACGCACCACGCCACGCCCGCCACTTTTGCCCTATATGGGAGCACAACGACGACGGCCGGGTGCTCCATGACATGCGCGGTGGCCAGATGGCGTACACGACGACGGTGCTGCACTCGCCGGACGCTTACATGTGTGGCACCATCGCGGTGGCACAGAGCATCTAGCAGTCGGGCTTCACTCGGGACCTTGTGGTGATGGTAGACCACGGCAGTGTCGGGGCGAAGCAATAACGTGTCCTAGCGGCGATAGGATGGCAAGCGCGCGCGCCATGAACAGTCGCATCCGCAACCTGGGCGCATACAACTAGTGGAACTCCAGCTAGACGCGTCTCTGACAACAACTCATGGACTATCGCAAGGTGTGTTTATCCACGCAGATTAGCGCCTCATGCTGCTCAACCTCGACTTCCTCTTCTACGCCCGGAGCCTAGTGCACGGGGACATTCAGATGCTTTTCAATTTGTCATGGTCATGTCGCTCGTCCGCCATGTGTCATTTGCCGCCACAAGAGAGGTGTTCTTTTTTTTTTTTGCTAATTTCACTTAGAGGTGGTCCTTTCTGTCATTACACCTGTGCAGGTGGTATAAACTGCCATAAAATTCTGAATTTTTTACATTTTAGATCACGTGCAAGGGTGTAATAAATTTTTGACAGTTTAGACCACCTGCTCGGGTGTAATGACAGAAAGGGCCATCTTTGAGCGCAATTGCCAAAAAAGACCACCCGACTCATGGCGGCAAGTGCGGAAACCAAGATGTGGCGATTGTCGCCACAACTTGTGGCAGTAACACTATTGATCCACTGTTCATCGTCTTCACGTATGTATGTTATGCATCGTTCTCTGTGGAGGAAAAATGTTGTTGCCGGCTCGCCGCAGGTAGTGGCGGGAAGGGCCACATACCGCTTGCCATCACGGGTAAGTGTTCGTTTCTTGACAATTCCAATAAGAGGGGGTCCTTTCTGTCATTACGCTTGCGCAGGTGAGTCTAAAATGCCAACAATTCTTACCTAGCTAGTATATGCATATGCTTCGGAATGATCATGTTCTTCCATCTGTCCCTTATATAGGTCGTAGGATGAAGGCAGTATGGTAGCCATCTTCGGGGGTACGGTACGATGATCCTAACAAAAAGCTTTTAAATGGGGTAATTTTTGAAAAATAAAACTAGTGGACAAAAACTAAAAGTCACTCTATACAGAAATTTCGATACAATTGAAGTAGCATAACGGAAATTGGATCTCACTTGGTACCACATTATGACACAATGACAAATATATATGAGTCATAATGGTACAGAAAATAGTGGGAGCCTACTTCTAACAGTACATCTTTTGAATACATTTTATGAGTGTTATCGTCCGCTCCCGCTAGGTTTTCCCTCCGCCGCCGCCGCCCTCCCCCGCTCCCGCCGCCCCCGGCCGCCAGCGGGCGTGCCCAACTCCTCCTCCCCTCCCTCCTCCCCGTACCCCGCGTCGCCTCCCGGCGAGGCGACCAGGCTCCCTTCCTGCCCTCCCAGCCCCCCCGCCTCCTTTCCCCCGCCGCCGGGCGTAAATACCGGGCCTGGCTCGCGTGATGCCGGCGGCGGCGGCCTCTTCCTCCCTCTCGCGGCGCTGAAGCTCGGCGTTGGCGCGCGGCGGTGCACCAGGTCGGCCGGATCCGGTGGCGGCTCGTCTTCGCAGGCGGCGCAGCTCCGGGTGGCATGGTGGCGGTGGCGTGGCTGCTTGGCTGCGGGGCGGCGCGGTGGCTAGCGGCGGCGCCCTTCCGGCCCAGATCTGGGCCCTTTTGGGCCCCATCTGGGTCTGGATGGGCCTGGCGTGTGCTTTCCGGCGTCATCTCCGGCGGACGGAGGTGTGGCTTGGGCTGGGGGTGGCGGAGACGGTGGCGCGTGTACTGCAGCGCAGCGACGGGAGCTTCACGAGCCCGCTTCGGGCTCGGCCGGGCAGGGGTGCCTGGTTTGCTCCTAAGCTACGTCCGGTCGGTCACCGCCGAGGGTGGTGGAGGTTGTCCCCTCCCACGTGGTCGCTGACCTTGCTGCTCCTCGTTTTCGGCTGGTTCCTCTCGACCCCGCCGGTCTCGCTTCGCTTGTCACGGTGAGACGGCGATGGTGACTGCGTGTCCGTGGTGGCGCATATTGGTGGACGGCAAGTATGGTGGAGCGCGATGGATCGTCTGGGGTCGTGGTTGGTTGGAGGTTGGGAGAAATCCTTGTCGGGTTGTTCGGCACCGACGCGGTGACGCCCGTGGGCGCCGCCGTGCCTTCCTGAAGGGCGTCGGATATCCCCCTTCCTCCCACGGCCCTTCGCGTACCGGGGGAAACCCTAGGCCATGTCCGGTAGCAGCGTCGTTGTCGTCGCGTTCCTTCTTGAAGGTGTTACTTGGTATGCGGCGTTTCGTGGTGCTAGGAGCGTGGTGGAATTCTCCGGCGGGCGCAGCGGTGGCGAGTCATCTTCGTTTTCGTTGATCCGCCGTTGTCGGCATTTTTTTTCCTTTTGTGTTTTCTCTTTCTTTTCTTTTGGGCGTGCCTGTGCTGCTTCCGCCCCAGCACCTATCGTGGGTTGTATCGATGTTGTTGCTTTGTAATACAAAGCGGGGGGAAACCCTTTTTCGGTAATACATTTTATTTTTTGGGGGCAAACATATCTTATGAACCTAGTCACACGAATTGCGGGTTCGCAAGAAACTTCTGCACACGCTAATATTGATATTGCAGAGCCATCATGCGAACCGTCAGCTAGCGTGGGTTTGTATCTCCTTCCACTAACACTCTGCCAGTCTTAGCCCCTTGCTCTCTAACTTCTATATATACACTAACCATTCTCCTGAATATCATATCATCCATGGTCTCGGATTCTCAATAAGATAGGCTTGACCAGTTGACCTTCAACTTAATTAGTTTTCGTGAGAATTTGGAGAAAACCAAATCCAATCATTGCATGCAGAAGTACCAATTATTTGAGTGTGTCAGTCCTGCAACACTCATGCAAAGCATTCCTATAATTCTGTCGCTGGAAATGTAATCAAGGGTCAACTGCAGCTTACAATACAACCGGGAAAAAAACATCATACTTTCAGCCATCGTACCCCTTTACACAACGGTGATGAACGATCTGCCCCTATTGGAGGCTTCCAAGATACAAGTAGTGGGTGCATTTTTGGTCGAATGGTTCTAATGTACCTCATCATCTCCGCAGCAAATAATTGCAACACTAATCTTCATGTTTCCTTTGGACCGCTCATAAATCTTTCCACATTGTGCTACAATTGAGCTACTGCTTTGCAGTTGTAAATCTTATCCTTCAAGATTTTAATTGTATAGTGTTGTATATGTGATGGATCTTGCTCCTTATGAACTGTATTTTCCTAGTTGAAATGGGTGTTTTTTTGTCTTCGAAATAATTCCAATGGATTTGTCATGCATCCAACTATACATGTACTCTTGGATGCAGAGCGCCGAGCAACGTCCCACACGAAAGTGCCAAGCTAGTATAAATTAAACAAACACACCATAATTCAGGTATAACTGATCTTTCTAGTGCTGAATAGGAAGCGGGATGGATCAGCAGCTGATTTGCATCCCTAGCGGTAGCTATGCTGAGCACATGGATTTCTGTTCTGCCAGGTGATGAACTATTTCTGTATTTCTAAAATGTGCTCCCGTTTTTCTGAATTTGTCTTTCTTCCTTGGTACATGTGTGTGTGTCCCGAGCAAGTGATGTGCGAAACACAATAAGATCTGTTGGTTTGGAATCTTGCTTGAATATGGACGTACTCGTAGATTTGTTGGTTACGGATCTTGCTTGAATTATAATATACTTCAATTGTACGAAACATTCTTCCAACTTTTATATTAAACGTATTTTTACAATATATAAAATAAATAAACCATGGAAGCTAACAATAAGACAGAGTGCGTGTTTCTGTTGTGCCACTGTCAATAAGGTTAGATTTTGGGTGTTAGCAAAGTTATGCTAGTATTCCCATGGAAGTATCATGGGCCTACTTCTTGCTCACATGAATTGTTGGGCAGCGAGAAATATTTGCTCATGCTAATATCGAGGTTGCAATCAATGAACCAAGTCTAACCTTGAGCCATCATGCTTTTCATTCTCCTTCCAGTTTCTCAAGCACGTTCAAAGCATGAGAAACACCCCCAGTGTGGCATGCAAGTCCACACATATCTATCTATATTATATATACACACAATTTCCTTCTGAATATCATATTCATGTCTCAAACTCTCAGTGAGACAGGCTCTTAACCTCCAATTTAATTAGCTTTCGAGAGAATTTGGAGTAAACCAAATCCAAGGATAAGATGCAAAACTGCTACTTGTATGCGCTCACCCTACAGTAATGCTTTAAATAGCGGGCTATGAAAAATAGCGGCGGGCCTCCAAATCAACTATAGCGGGCTATAGCGGGCTAAAGCGGGCTATAGCGGACTATTTATGAAGGCGACCATTTAGCGGCGCCCTGCTGAAAAGTCTATAGCGGGCTATAAAGGAGCTATAGACGGCTATTTAAAACTATGCCCTACACCCAAAACACCGTTGCCTAGTTTTGTAGGTGAGCTGCAGCCTTGCAGCTGGCGGAAGCACCGGAGAAGCTGACAACATAGAGCGACCATTGGGACTCAAGACTCATCCGAGAGCCTTGATCCATGTAACAATGCATGACAGAAAATGTAAACATGGGCAACTCCGTTGTTTTCTTCGTCTCGCCTTCCCATTTGTGTAGTAATAAGCTAAACCAAAATGAATTTATAAAAGGTGATCCAGTCTGTCCATCTCCTGTTAAAACACCGTTGTTGATCCATTCCTCTGCCGCCTTTCTCCCTACTCTTGCACCACCAGCGGACATCATAGGGAACGACGGTCCCAATCGTTGCCTGAACGACGGCGCAACTCCTGATGACTTGGTTTTTTCTCGCGCCAGGTATAGACCAAGTGGTTTTCCAGGGGTGATGTAGGAAGGTCCCAATACACCACCGTGGTCACCGTGGTCAGTCATGTTGCGCGCCCGGCCGTGCACACATGGCCGAACACTACTGTGGCCGAACATGGTGGAGCCAATGGTGGGCCGTGGCGGTGACATTTGCCCACATCAACGCGTGGCGAGGGCTGTGAGAGACCATGAGTGTTGCAAGCATCTAGATAGTGAAATTATCTGAATTATGATTTGGCTCCCACAACTTTCTACGCGACAGGGTGACAATGTTTGAATTCTGAAATATGCTATCGATGACACGTGGAAACAAGGAACATATAACTACCCAATATTGATAAAATCTGACTCCCAATCGCCACAAGCCTATTTATCTTTCTTTTGAAAAATCCAGCAAAGCTGGCTTTCATATATTGAGCAGGGTAGTGGTGAAAAACAGTGTTGTGGCCTGGAGTTTTTTGACCAAGCCCTCCCGGTCGCTATCGCGAGCGACGCGGAGGGGAAACCCTAGCCGCCGGTCGCAGGCCCCCTTCCTCCTCGACTCCTCCCTTGCCGCCGCTAGCTCGCGCTGACGGGCGAAGCCCGGTCAGCCTCAGCGGCGGCGGGGCCTTCCTTCCCCTGCTTGCTAGGGCCGACGCGGGTTGGGGTCAGCGGGCGATGGCGTGGCGCTGGCGAGGCGTGACGGCGCGGGCGGCGGCGAGGCAGTGCTGGCGGCGCGGGTTGGGCTCGGTGTGCTATGTTCCGCGCGGTTGCGCCTGGCGTGGTGGCGGCGGCCACTGGTGGAGCGCGTCGGCCCCCCTTCGGCAGGTGGCTGATGCAGATGCGGGTAGCGCTGCTCCTTGCCGCGTGGGCAGTGGATTGGCGGCGAGCGTGGCTGGCTCCTGGGGCTTCCCCGTTTGCCCTTGGAGCAGATCTAGCGATTGTGCTTCCTCTCGGGGGATGGATTGGGGGAAACCCCTTGGCTGTTCGTTGCGGCCACGTTGCCGGCGGCGCTCCGGCGTCGTTCCCCTTCTTGAAGGCGGCTTCGCAATCCCCCCTCGCCCGTCCTTCCTCGTCCCGGGTGAAAGCCCCAAATCTCCAGATTGGGTGGTGACGGCGCTCTGGCGTCGTTTTTCTTCTTGAAGACACCACCTTGGTGTGGCGGAGTGGTGGTCGAGGCCTTGGCACGGGGGGTGGCTGCCGGTTATCGTCAGTGGTGTCCATGCTCGGCCACTTGCGGTTGAAGTTGGTGCCAGCGCTTGGTGTTGGCGATGCTCAATGGTGCAGCTACCTGGTGCGGTAGTTGTGTTTATTGTCCCCTCCCGGCAACCTGTTGGTCCTGGTCATGCGAGCTCCGGGGTGAACGACTCTGCCTGTCGACGGCGTAGTGTCCTCCGATCCAGGACTAGAGGGCAGGGGGCTCTCTTTGGAGGTAGAGACGGATGGCGGACCGAATGGCTTTGCTCCAGGGGGATGACGGAGCGTGACAATCCTCCTGCAGCGGGATCTACCTCGGCTCAGCCGCGGCGTGTGTTGGCTCCTGTTCGCCGAGGGCTTCGATGTTCAAGCTTGTGCTTGGTGCACTCGGGTCTTGTTAGTGGCTCCTTTGGTATCTTGTATCTTTGCCGTTTTTTAGTTTTTTCTTCCTTTCTTCTTCTCTTTCTTTGGGCTTGATGTGCTGCTCGCCCCAGCATTGCGATGTGTCAATGGTGGTTTGCTTTAGAATACAAAGCGGGGGGAAACCCTTTTACGGTAAAAACAGTGTTGTTCAAGTGATAACAGTAGTGGGGCAATAGCACGATATTTTTTTTAGAAAAGAATAACCTAGAACCTGTCAATTTGGCATTTCTTTGCAAGCTGCACATGCACGATGCGTGCATATATGGTCACAGAAATGCCATTTCTTGGCTTGGCATTAAAGATGTGAAGGAGCTTAGCATGCATGCATGATCCATCTCCCCATATATATACATAAGCTAAGGCTTCCCGGCGATCGATTGATTCAGAAATGGCTACCTTTTGGATAGAAAAGAGAAGTACTTGAGATTTTCGTTTAGTTGGTTCATTGGGATATTAGAGGAAACCAAAAGCATGGTGATCTCATCTATGATGACGCCCAGCATTTGCCAGATAATTCTTGCCGGGAGAGTATGTTTTGCTGGACCCGGCCTTTGTCCAAGGAAATTGTTAGGATTAATTAACTAGTGTTAATTAGTGGATTAATCCCATCTTAATAGGAACCATCGGGCAGTTGCTTTTTGGCAACAATCACCACGGTTGTTCGCAACGCTATGTACAGACGACATTCCACACGCGTCTCCCCCCTCATGTATAAATATCAACGTCATCAATATAGAATGATGCATGGCTCACTTTACATCTCTGTTACTTTGTATCAATTGCTCTCTGTTGATCTCATCTTTAAACAGAAATGATGCTCTGAAGACTTTTAGTAAACTCTAGCTGTGGCTTTAATTATATGTGAGTGCCAGGTTGCCATTAATTAGTGTTCATTCGTAATTACACCGGTTTTTCATACTTAAATACGGTTCTAGAGCACAACGCGCTAGCTAGCTCCATGGATCGGTCTTCAACCGCAGCTTGAGGAGCTCACTCTGGCGATCAGACATGACACCCATCTCCGTGTCCATAGATTGCTCTTTTATTAGACAAGCACGGGCCGGCGTTGGTAAATGTGTGTGGGGCTGGAGGGTGGATCCCCTTTCAATGGTGAATTCTGACATGAACAATCTGAACAATGTGAAAACAACAAGAAACTGGAAATAGGCTGCAGGCAAGGTTATGCTTAACATAACTCTATACTGAAGCCTTCCTCGACATGTTCAGCGTCCTACATCTTCAGCATTCTAAAAAATTAACAACGGAAGAACTCCGCTGTCCTGTTTTGGCTTTACTTGTCACCAGGCAACACAGCATACCTTTCTAGCTGCGATGTGTATGTATTGAATATACACCGATGGTGCTGCAACAGAAGGCAACGAATACTACCATAGTACTAACCAAACCTGACAACCGCATTCGATTCCATGACGTGGGAGCATCAGGTTCGAAGCCACCAACAGATCTAAACCTGGGACTCGAATGCAAACTTCCTGGTAATGAGTTTCGCAACTGTAGTCTTGGTAATATAAGCTGGGAGGTCATTATCAAGAGCTTATATTACCAGAGCAATTCTATTTCAGTGTAGAATACAGGGAGATTCGGTCATTAGTTGCAGTACTGTTCTGTAATTTGGACGAGGTCTTTTTTCTTGGTGCCTACGAACGAGGTTTCTAAAGTCTTCAAGTCCTTTATGCTTTATCTGGGGTTGTTAATACTCCCTCCGTCCCAAAATAAGTGTCTCAAGCTGTACACAAGTTGAGACACTTATTTTGGACAGAGAGAGTAATTAATATACTTCCTATGGCTAAGTTGTTGATGATGTGTCAAACCTCTGTTTTTTCTCTTGAGTACTGTGCTGCTGATAGTGCTTTGCCTGTGTATTGCATCCCCTTCCTCCTTAACAGGCAGTTGTCATGGTGTACTAGAAAGATTCAGTCGTGATATAAGCTCATACTAATAATGAACTGACTTGAAACATTCAGTCTTAAGTTCCGGAATTGTTCTGTGTAACTCGGAATAGTATCCTTGGTCCTAGAATTTTGTGCACGATAATGCTTTTCTTGTGAAAAAAAGGGAACAAGGTAGTGAGGATGATTATCTCTACTGCTTTGCGCTACTTCAATGTTTAGACTTCTTTTACCTACCATCTTCTCAAGGTTCAAACCGAAACTCTTAGTTACTCTGTTTGATCTTACTCTGGAATCTGGTGATCTCAGAGCAACCACAGAATGTGACGCTATTCGAAAAGTGCGAGGTGGACGTTACATGGATCATTTCACATACCGGCGATGTTAGAGTGGATTGTAACTTCGAGCACGAATTGCTTGTTGAAACGGACGTGGATTTTTTGAGCTCAGGTTCCTAGACACCTCTTAATCCTTACCATCCAATGTAGCTTTGAGATTTGTGCTAGACAACTACCTTACTACATGATTTTTTTCTCTTTTTTGGCTTCAGTTAGCAGATCAACAGCCGAGGCAGCATCCATTTGCAGCCGCAGAGTTTATTTATTGCACACTTTGATGGCACTGCAACAAGAAGAAGCGAATAGTACCAACGAAACCTGAGAAAATGCATTCGACTCGATGATTCGAGTTCCAAAATTAAGAAACGTCGATGCTAAGTCACAGATTTGTAAATTAGCTGGGTATTGCCATCGGAGAAAGACCGAGTTGTGATATTAAACTCAGTCAGAACAAACTAAATGACCTGACATGAAACATTCACTCATAAGTTCTGTTATTCTTCTGTAACTCGGAGTAGTATCCTTGGTCCTAGAATTTTGTACACTGTAATGCTTTTCTTATGAAAAAGAAGGGAACAAGGTAGTGAGGATTATTATCTCTGCTGCTTTGCTCTACTTCAGTGTTTAGACTTTCGTTACCCAACATCTTCTCATGGTTCAGACTGAAACACTTAATTACTCTGTTTGATCCTACTCTAGAATCTTGTGGTCTCAGAGCAGCCAGAGAATGCAACACTATTTGAAAAGCGCGTGCTGCCGTTACATGGATCATTTCACACACCCGCAATGTTAGGGTGGGTTGTAATTTCAAGCCCGAATTGCAAGCTGAAACACCGGCCTGAAGTAAAACTACTACTCCCTGGGTATCAACAACTAGACAAGTGACCCAGATCATTATCCACATACAATTTGATCAGCTTTTACAATGAAACGCCATATATAGCTAATAGTGATTGAAAGTTGTGATCTCCTTTTGCCTGAAGAATAATGAAGGACCCAGAGGAAAAGGAGATGCAGTCATATCATTATACTATTGCGTCGTAAGTGTTGGAAGCTCGAATCACTGGGAGATGACCTCTGACAGAACACCAATGTTTTCAATTCTGAACTATTCATGTTTTAACCTCGTCCGTGCGTGATTTCGGAAACAAAGTAACTCTATTAGTAAAGATCTTGATTGCTTGTTCAAGCACCAACTTTGTCCTCATTCTATCAAGAGAACTTTGGCATATGACATTAGAATTGGTTTTGTTATTCTTATTGGAACTACTATGCAGTTAACACAATTGAGAAGAGAAAAAAGATATAGAATTTCTTCACACCAATGGTGAGATAGCAGCGAGAGAACTACGAGATAAGTCATGCTAATGATGTTTAGGTTGCACGCAAAGTGGTACCGTTAATTGTGAAATTTCATCCTTTTGATGTTCCCATCACAAACTCTCAACACTCCTAAAGAATGACATACTAGTCAAGTATGCAACTCGCTCCAACTATATATACGTCCACTTTGTGTCGTGAATATCATATCAATGGTCTCAACATGATATCTTGTCAACTTCACTTGGCCACAGTGAGAGTTTGGAGGAAACTGAATCCACACGTATGATGTAAAACTTCACGACAACTTAGGCTCATTGACTGAGAGGATATAATATAGGGTCGTCTTCAGCAAGGGAAGACAAGAGATGACAAATCTTCCAGGATACTTGGCATGGTCATGTGTGGGTACGGTGGTAATTTGGCTAACCCGCAAGACATCCGGGAGAGACTGATTCTACTGGCCACTCTGTGACTGGAAGTCACTTTATGTTTGCACCTACCTGATTGTTTGAGATGGACTCGAGCCAGTCGATCGGATTTTGAGATTTGAACTTGTGGTCATAGCAAGTAGCAACAGTGTAACTTTCTTACGGTTGGCCAACTCTGATTGGACGTTGAAGCCGTTCAACTCATATTAGATTCAAGTGAGGTATGAATTAGGTAAGGAACCACTAGTTTAGCTTCATGCTGCTCTTTTATTTTTTCTGAACCACACCCTGGCAGGTGTATCAGCTTGAGATTCTTGTGTGAAATAAAAATGCTTGAGGTTGCTCTCGGTGACGTCGCTACCGTTCTTTGTCTTATTGTCTAGGGTATGGCTAGCTTTCATCTCAGATGGGAATTAACTAAGTCTTATCTTGGTAACAATAACATATCATGTTTTTGCTATTTTTTTCTTGTTCTTACACTTATATATTCCCCCTTTTTATTTTTGTTTCTCAACATTTTGTTGTATTTATTTATAAAAAAACGTAAAAATTCAATGGTTCCACTGCACCTCATCACATCGGCCACACATAATGGCAAAGCACACTAGTCTGCATTGGAAGAGCCAAAACTCTCCTCACTTGCAATATACGGGCGTCTGATGTGTGAAACATAGTGAGAAGAGGATCGGGAGATGGTATAGAGAAGAGGAACCGAGAGATTCAGCTTCAATAGGGACAGAGTCATCTGCGCTCTAAGGCAATCATAGTACTACCAGCATGGTTACATCGTTCTGCGGGCAAGCTTCAACTTCAAAGTCACCTGATTAATCTGAGTTGTCCTTGTGTTTAGGAGGGGGGGGGGGAGGGTCTACCGAAGCAGAAGTGATTGTTTTTATGACATACTGATACAGATGATAAGGTGTGTAATTTTTATCAATCTTGTGGAAAGTTCTGATGACAGACCAAAAACGAAGGGTAGATCGCTTAAATCAATGGCTGAAAATAATCAACGGGGAAGGTATCTGATGACATATTATCTCCCCAATCACCGTGAACAAGAGCTCAATATAAATATGTCATGCTCAGAGGACTTGTGATATTTTTGGTGCGTGTAAAGATGTCATTAAAATCTAGCATGTCAAATGATCTGAATTATTCGGCCCACAACTTTCTGCTCTGCATGGTGACAATGTTTGAAATTCTGAAAAATGCAATCAACGACATGTGGAAACTAGGAACATAACTACCCTGCATTGATAAAATCTGACTCCCAATCGCCATAAGTCTTTTTCTTTTGAGAGATCCCACAAAGCAGGATTTCATATATTGAGCAGGGTAGAGGGTAAAAACAGTGTTGTTGTGATCAAGTGATCACAGCCGTGGGGCGAATGCACAAAAAAAAGAGAAAAAGAATAGCCTAGAACCTTTCAATTTGACATTTCTTTGCAAGATGCACATGCACTATGCGTGCATATATGATCATAGAAATGCCATTTCTTGGCTTGGCAATAAAGATGTGAAGGGCCTTAGCATGCCATCTACCCATCTAATATATAAGCTAAGGCTTCCCAGAGATTGATTTAGAGATGACTACATTTTGGCTAGAAAGAAGAAGCAGTTTAGATTTTCATTTATTTGGTTCATTGGGATATTAGAGGAAACCAAAAGCATGGTGAACTGATCTCCTCTTCGCCGTAGCCCAGCATCTGCCGGATCATTTTAGCTCGGATATCGATGGTATGCTTTGCTGGACCCTGCCTGGGTCCAAGGAAAGTGTTAGGATTAATTAACTTGTGCTAATTACTTGGTTAATCCCTGCTTAATAGGAACCATCGGGCAGTTGCCTTTTGGCAACAATTGTGACAGTTGCTCATGTATAAATATCAACATCGGCCCTGTTTGGATACTCTAACTCAGTTAGAGGTTAGAGTTAGATTCTAACCCTGAACTAACTCGGAACTAACTCTAACCAAAGAGGTGTTTCGATGGCAGGGATAGATGGAGCGCGGATACGGCGAGGCGTCTTCACGGGCGGTGCGAGAGGGAGGGAGGGAGAGGACGAGAAACATCAAGGAAGTGGGGAGGAATCTGCTGTGGGGAGAGCAAGAGAAAAATGTGTTTCTTTAGTGGTCGCGAGAAGAACTTACCCAAATAAGCACCTCTTGGGTGGGTTAGATTTTTTGGATGGGTTAGATGCATCTACCCCAAACTAACTCTCCTGTTTGGATATTTTTGGGTTAGTTGAGTCCAAACTGACCTAAACTAATTCTAACCAAAGTTTTAAATAGCGCGCTAAGCCTCTTAGCGACGGACCTCTTCTAAATGCTATAGCGTGCTATAGCGTTGCTATAGCGGGCTATTTAAAATGTTTGCTCATGTGTTTGGACAAAAGACCCTTAGCGCAGGACCTCTTGTAAACGCTATAGCGTGCTATAGCGGAGCTATAGCGGGCTATTTAAAACCATGATTCTAACCCATGGATCCAGACAGGGCCATCATCAATAAAGAACATAGTTTTAAATAGCGCGCTAAGCATCTTAGCGGCGGACCTCTTTCAAATGCTATAGCGTGTTTAAAATGTTTGTTCATTTGTTTGGGCCAAAGTCTCTTAGCGCAAGACCTTTTATAAACCCTATATCGTGCTATAGCGGAGCTATAGCGAGCTATTTAAAACAGTGATAAAGAATGATGGTTCACTTTACATCTCTGCTACTTTGTATCAATTCTTGTCTATCGATCTCTTCTTTAAACAGAAATGATGCTCTGAAGACTTTTAGTAAACTCTAGTCATAATTTTATGTTAACGAATTAGTAAACTCTAGCTGTGGCTTTAATTATATGCGAGTGCCAGGTGCCATTAATTAATTAGTGCACGTTCATGAATTACACCGGTTCTTCGTATTTAAATACGGTTCTAGAGCACAACGCGCTAGCTAGCTCCATGGATTGGTCTTCCACTGCAGCTTGAGGAGTTCACTGAGGCCATCTAACATTACACCCTTGTGTTGCTCTTTTATTAGATAAGCACGGGCGGGCGTTGGTAGATGCGTGTGAGTCTGGAGGGTGGATCCCCTTCCAATGGTGAATTCTGACATGTTGGAACAATGGGAAAACAACAAAAAACTGGAAATAGGCTGCAGACAAGGTTATGCTTAACATAACTCTATACAACGTGCTTAACATCTTGAGCATTCTAATAAATGAACAACGGAAGAACTCAAGTGTCCTGTTATGGCTTTTACTTATCAGCAAAGAAACCCAGCATCCCTCTCCAGCTGCGATGTGTATGTATCAAATACTCTAATCGTGCTGCAACGGAAGCCAACGGATTCTACCATAGTACTAACGAAACCTGACAACTGCATCCGATTCGATGACATGCGAGCTTCAGGTGCAAAACCACCAACAGATTTGTAAACCTGGGAGGCGAATTCAACTTCCTGATAATGAGTTCTGCAACTGTAGTCTTGGCAATATAAGCTGGGGGGGTCATTATCGAGAGCTTATATGTTCACAACAGTTCTATTTCAGTGTAGACTACTAGCCAGGACTACTCTGTAATTTGGACAAGGTTTCTTTCTTGGTGCCTACGAACAAGGTTTCTAAAGTTCTCCACGTGCCTTTTTAGAGCATGGGCTGTTACATATCCATTCTTCCGTGTTTCACAGTGACCTGACTTGAAACATTCAGTCATAAGTTTCGGGAATTGTTCTGTAACTCGGAATAGTATGCTTGGTCCTAGAATTTTGTGCACGGTAATGCTTTTCTTATGAAAAAAAGGGGACAAGGTAGTGAGGTTGATTGTCTCTGTTGCTTTGCTCTACTTCAGTGTTTAGACCTTTGATACCTAGCATCTTCTCAAGGTTCATACTGAAACTCTTAGTTACTCTGTTTGATCCTACTCTGGAATCTGCTGGTCTCAGAGCAGCTAGAGAATGCAACGCTATTTGGAAAGTGCGTGGTCGCGTTACATGGATCATTTCACACACCGGCGATGTTAGGGTGGGTTGTAACTTCTGTGCGATAGCTGGAAACGTCTTGACCTGTTGAGGCCGACGGGTTCGTGTTTATATGGAGTTGGGGCGCACCTCCCAACCATAGCGCATACATTGTTGAGATTACATGAGAGGGAGAGATATTCAAGGAAGAGATAGAACTTGGAGAAGAAGGAAAATAATCTATCCCTATCTATCTATCCTAACTGCCTCATGCGTCGGTGCAACCACAATATGTTTAACACCCTCCCGTAATCACAGCTTCATTAAGTTGAGATTATGCTTGAACTCTTCAAAACTTCTCGAGGGCAAAGGCTTTGTAAATCCATCTGCAATCTGATCTCTTGAGTGCACGAATCGAATATCAAGTTGCCTTTGAGCAACTCTTTCCCTGACAAAATGAAAGTCTATCTCTATATGCTTTGTTCTAGCATGGAACACAGGATTAGCAGAAAGATAAGTAGCTCCAAGATTGTCACACCACAGACACGGAGCTTGCTTGCTCTTTACTCCAAGCTCTTTCAACATAGACTGAACCCATATGATTTCAGCCGTAGCATTTGCTAATGCCTTGTACTCTGCCTCAGTGCTTGACCTGGACACAGTAGCCTGCTTGCGTGCACACCATGATATTAAGTTAGGTCCAAAAAAGACTGCAAAACCACCTGTTGAGCGTCTGTCATCCAGGCACCCTGCCCAGTCTGAATCAGAAAAGGCACTGACAAGAGTAGAAGATGACTTGCTGAAATTTAGACCTATAGTAAGAGTATGTTTAACATATCTGACTATACGCTTGGCAGCTGTCAAGTGAACATCAGTAGGTGCATGCAAAAACTGGCAGACCTTGTTAACAGCAAAAGATAAATCTGGTCTGGTAAGAGTGAGATATTGAAGAGCTCCTACGAGACTTCTATATTTTGTGCTATCTTCCTGACTCAAAATTTTACCTTCTGCAAGAGACAGTTTTTCTGAGCTGGATAATGGAGTGAGTGAGGGTTTACAACCTTGCAATCCTGCTCTTTTAACCAGATCAGCTGCATATTTTGCTTGAGAGAGATGAAGTCCATTCTGATATTTCTTTACCTCAATCCCAAGGAAGAAATGCAAATCTCCAAGATCCTTTAATGCAAACTCTGCACTCAGATCCTTCAAGAGACCTCTGATTGCTTCATCAGATGAGCTAGTCACAATTATATCATCAACATAGATGAGAACAAATATGCATGTGTTGGACTTGTTATAAATAAACAATGATGTGTCTGATCTAGAAGGAACAAATCCAAGTTTTTGCATCTTGTGACAAAGGCGAGAATACCATGCCCTTGGAGCTTGTTTTAGTCCATATAGAGCTTTATCAAGTTTACACACATAGGAGGGAGTACTCTTACTTTCAAACCCAGGAGGTTGTCTCATGTACACATCCTCTTCCAGAACACCATGGAGAAACGCATTCTGTACATCAAGCTGCCTGAGACTCCATCCTCTGGAAACAGCAATAGACAAAACGAGACGAATAGTAGCAGCTTTTACCACGGGACTAAATGTATCCTCGTAGTCTATGCCATATCGTTGCTTGAAACCTTTTGCAACAAGCCTAGCCTTATAACGGTCAATGGTTCCATCAGATCTTCTCTTGATTCTGAAAACCCACTTGCAATCAATTAAATTTTTACCTTGCTGTGGTGGAACCAGGTGCCAAGTTTTGTTTTTCTTCAGTGCCATGTATTCTTCATTCATTGCCTTCTTCCATTTATCATCACAAAGTGCTGCAGCCAAGGTTTTTGGTTCATCTGGTTCTCCTGTGGAACAGACCAAACCATATTTAGTCATATGTTTATAATCTACGGGTTTAGTTACCCCTTGTTGTAGCCGTGTACGCCGTAATGGTGGAGCCATAGGATCTGTAGCCGCAGAGGATCCAGGGTGCTGCGCAAGATCATCCGCAACTGATCCCGAGGCGGATCCTGTCACAGCAGCGGATCCAGCGCCCGAGGCAGATCCTGTCGCAGCTGCGCCAGCGCCCACGGCCAGATCCTCCTGATCTTCTGTGGCAGATGGCTGAAGAGCGGCGTCGGAACTCGGCGCAGAAGATCCCGAGCCCCTCGCCTCTGCGCGCGCGCCGGTCGGTCGGCCGCTCGTGGCGGGACCCGCTGGGCCCGCATCCTCCCTGGCACGTACCAAGTCCCGCCGCTTGTACGTGACTGGTTGGGCGCCGTACCCTGCGCCAGTAGGAGGAGACCGCGTGTCAAGCGCGGAATCGTCGCGGCGTGTGTCGGGCGCGGGAGCGCGTGTGCCGGCGCGGGCGCCAGCGCCTGCGCCTGTGGTGGCTGATCCCGAGGCGGATCCTCCCTCCTGCGCTGTTGCCGATCCCGAAGCTGATCCGGTCGCCTGCGCCGCTGCTGATCCCGAGGCGAATCTGTCTCCTGCCATGGGACACATAGGATACAGCCCGAGATTTTTACCGTTTTCATCATTTTCTTCGCCGTTTTCTTCGCCGTTTTCACCTGTTGCATCAACAGAGGACTCATGCATGCCGTTAGATGAGTTAGCCAACAATGGATCGTCAATACTTGGTCCCCCTCGATCAACGCTAGTGAGGTGAGATGGCAAGAGAAGAATTTCTTCTCGAAGCAACGCGCCGGCGTTTGGGTGGAGATCAGCGAAAGGGAACTTAGTTTCATCAAAAACTACATCACGAGATATGTAGACATGGCCAGTGGAAACATCTAGGCACTTGACTCCTTGTGCTGAGCACTGTAGCCAATGAACACGCACTGCTTTGATCGAAACATGAGTTTACGATTATTGTACGGACGTAAGTTTGGCCAACATGCGCATCCAAAAACACGTAAAGACTTATAGTCTGGTTTTGTGTGAAGGAGCCTTTCTACAGGAGTTTCGTGGTGAATGACACGAGTAGGAAGCATGTTAATGATATGAACGGCAGTGAGAAACGCTTCATCCCAAAATTTGAGAGGCATGGAAGCACCGGCCAAAAGAGCAAGACCAACTTCAACAATGTGTCGATGCTTGCGTTCAGCTGACCCGTTTTGCTGGTGAGCGTGGGGACATGACACATGGTGTGAGATTCCAAGTGTCTGGAAGGAGTTCAACTTTTCGTACTCCCCTCCCCAGTCGGATTGGACAGCAAGGATTTTACTGTCAAACTTGCGTTCAACTAGAGCTTGAAAGTTTTTGAACACTTGAAACACATCAGATCGTTTCTTTAAGAGATAAATCCAAGAGAATTTGCTATAGTCATCGATAAAACTAACATAGTAGTTGTGTCTACCAACGGAAGTGGGAGCAGGACCCCAAACATCAGAAAAAAAACAACTGTAATGGTTTGGTAGAGATGCTGGTAGAAATTGGGTAAGGCAACTGATGACTTTTTGCTCTCTGACATGAATCACAAATTGTTTCATTATGATGCTCACCAACAAATGGGAGTTTATTTTTCCTAAGCAACTTTTCAACTAAAGAAAAAGACGCATGTCCTAAACGATCATGCCAACGTGTGGATGACAGCTTGATAGCACCACAAGCTTGTTTATTTTGTCTTCGAAACTCCGGAATCAACGGATAGAGGCCGCCAACGCATCTACCTCGATAGAGAATTGTCCTCGTTGCCTGATCCTTGATCAAAAAATAATAAGGGTGAAATTCTAGGTAAACATGATTGTCAAGGGCAAGTCGATGGACAGAAAGAAGACTTTTATTGGCACTAGGAACATGCAGAATTTTTCTAAGATGAATGTTGCGACGAGGGGTACGAAATATTGAGTGACCAAAGTGACTTATACTCATACCTTCTCCGCTGGCAGTATGGATTTGATCCTTGCCGCGGTACTTTTCCTTCATGGTGACTTTTTCGAGCTCGTTGGTGATGTGGTTGGTGGCTCCACTATCGACGTACCAATTTGTGTCGACGCCATAGGAGCCATCGGCCGCCGCAGCAACTTTCTCCTCATCTTGCGAGTCGTAGTCGTCCTCCTCATACCTGTACCAGCAGTCCTTCGCTGTGTGTCCAGGCTTGCCGCAGATCTGACACCGGGGAGCATCGGGACGGGTTCTGCCGCCACCACCAGTGCCGCGGCCACGGCGACCACGGCCTCCAGACTGATGCGGCGTGGAGCCACGGTTGCCGCCGCCGAACCTGCCTTTGGTGCGAGAGGAGCCACGCGATCGGGGCCACCGCCCCGTCCACGAGTGGCCATGTTAGCGGACGACTTGAAGCCGCCGCCGCCGGATCCTTGGAACTGGGCCATGCGTTGATCGAAATTTGACAGCATGGCAAAGAGCTCATCAAGGGTTACCTCGGTCACGCGGGCATCTAGGGCAGAGACGAGGGGCTGATAATCAGCGTCGAGCCCGTGGATGATGTAGGAGGCCAGCTCGTCGTCAGGGATCGCCTTGCCCGCGGCCGCGAGTTCGTCGGCGTAGCCGCGCATGGCGGCGAAGTAGGAGGCGACGGAGAGGGTGCCCTTCTGCGCGTTGATGAGGGAGGTTCTGATGTTGTTGATGCGGCTGGCGGACTGCGAGGAAAACATGCCGGCGAGCGTCGTCCAGAGCGCGCCCGCGGTGGTGACCGTGGTCACCGTGAGCAGTACCTCGCGTGTCAGATTGTTCAGCAGGTATCCGAGAACCTGTTGATCCTCCCTGACCCAGATTGGGTGGAGAGGGTTGGGCGATGACACCTCCTTGCCTTCCTTGGTGGTGACGAGGAGTCTCGCCGGCTCCGGCTGGGTGCCGTCGACATAGCCGAAGACACCGGCGCCACGCAGCTGTGGAATTACTTGCGTGCGCCATAGCACATAGTTTGTGCGCGTCAGCTTCTCGGTAACTTGACCATTGAGGCTGGATTGGGACGCGCCGGAGGATGAAGACATGGCTAGGGCTAGATGGAGTTCGTTTGGAGCTTAGATGGGAAAAGGATGGCTCTGACTACCATGTGCGATAGCTGGAAACGTCTTGACCTGTTGAGGCCGACGGGTTCGTGTTTATATGGAGTTGGGGCGCACCTCCCAACCATAGCGCATACATTGTTGAGATTACATGAGAGGGAGAGATATTCAAGGAAGAGATAGAACTTGGAGAAGAAGGAAAATAATCTATCCCTATCTATCTATCCTAACTGCCTCATGCGTCGGTGCAACCACAATATGTTTAACAACTTCGAGCCTGAATTGCTTGTTCAGACACCGGCCTGAAGTAAACTGCTACTCCCTGGGTATGAACAACCGGATAAGTCGCCCTGATCATTGTCCATATTAATTTCTTAAACATTACAATATGATCAGCTTTTACAATGGAGCGCTATATATTTAGCTAATAGTGATTGAAATCTGTGATCTCCTTTTGCCGGAAGAAAAATAAAGGATCCTATTTTTCTTCAGGCAAAAGGAGATGCAGTCATATCATTCTACTATTGCTCCTCAAGTATTGGAATGAGATGACCTCAGATAGAACACAAGTGTTTCCAATTCTGAACTATTCATGTTTTAACCTCGTCCGTGCTTGATTTCAGAAACAACGTGACTCTACTTGTAAAGAGCTTGATTGCTTGTTCAAGCACTAGCTTTGTCTTCATTCTATCAATTGAACTTTGGCATAACATTAGCATTGGTTTTGTTATTCTTATTAGAACTACTATGCAGTTAACACAATTGAGAAGAGAAAAATATACTCCCTCCGTTCCATAATATAGAGCGTATTTTTTTTTAAAGTCATACTTTGCAAACTTCAACAAAATTTAGAGAGAACTATTTATATCTACAATAGCAAATATATGAAATATGAAAATATGTCTTAAGATGAATCTAATGATATATGTTTGGCAATATAGATGTAAATATTTTCTCCAAAAACTTAATTGAAGCTTCTGAGGTTTGACTTTTCAAAAAAGTTATATGCACTACATTATGGAACCAAGAGAGTATAGAATTTCTTCACACCAATGGTGAGATAGCAGCGACAGCACTATGAGACAAGCCATGCTAATAATGTTCAGGTTGCACGCAAAGTGATGCCTTTAATTGTGAAATTTCATCCTTTTTGATGGCCCCATTACAGACTCTTAACACTCCTAAAGAATGACATACCAGTCAAGTAGGCAACTCTCTGCAATTATATATACGCCCACTTTTTCTCATGAATATCATATCAATGGCCTCAACATGATATCTTGTCAACTTCACCTGGCCACAGTGAGATTTTGGAGGAAACAGAATCCACACGTACGATGTAAAACTTCACACCAACTTAGGCTCGTTGTCTGAGAGGATATAATATAGGGTCATCTTCAGCAAGGGAAGACAAGAGATGACAAATCTTCCCGGATACTTGCCATGGTCATGTTTGGGTATGGTGGTAATTTGGCTCAGCCGCTAGACATCAGGGAGAGTCCAATTCTACTGGCCACTTTGTAACTGGAATTCTGTTTATGTTTGCACTTGCTTGAGTGTTTGAGATGGACTCGAGCCAGTCGATCGGATTTTGAGATTTGAACTTGTGGTCGTTGCAAGTAGCAACAGTGTAACTTTCATACGGTTGGCCAACTCTGAGTGGACGTTGAAGCCGTTCAACTCATACTAGATTCAAGTGAGATATGAATTAGTTAAGGAACCATACTAGCTTAGCTTCAGGCTGCTCTTTTATTTTTCCTGAACCACACCCTGGCAGGTGTATCAGCTTGAGATTCTTGTGTGAAATGAAAATGCTTGAGGTTGCTCTCCGTGAAGTCGCCACCGTTCTTTGTCTTATTGTCTACTAGGGTATGGCTAGCTTTCATCTCAGATGGGAATTAACTAAGTCTTATCTTGGTAAAATTCAATGGTCCCACTGCACCTCATCACATCGGCCACACATAATGGCAAGGCACACTACATTGATCTCCTGAGACCTGGTCTGCATTGGAAGAGCCAAAACTCTCCTCACTTGGAATATACGGCCGTCTGATGTGTGAAACATAGTGAGAAGAGGATCGGGAGATGGTAGAGAGAAGAGGAACCGAGAGATTCAGCTTCAATATGGAAGAAGCAGTCCTAAATTTCTCGTGATCTATATGAGAGTCAGTAAACAAAAACACGCACTGTATCTGAGCACATGTACTCGTATATCTGTTGGTTAGCAATCTGGTCTGAATTATATGCTGTACTCCGACTGTAGCGGACCTTCTTCCAATTTCTATTTTGGACGGATCTTTACAATAACAAAAAATGCATCTAAAACATGGAAGCTAAGAAGAAGGCATAGTGGAAGCTAACAAAAAATGCATCTAAAACACTGAATAAGACACTATAGTTTCCTTTATGCCACTGTCAAGTTTTTTAAGTTCAGATTTTTGTTGGTGATAGCAAATTAATCAATCCTGTGCTCGTATTACATAGGAGGTATCACGTGCCTACCTCTAACAAAGTACTACTCCCTCCGTTCCATAATGTAGTGCCTATAGATTTTTGTAAAAGTCAAACATTACAAACTTTGACCATATTTATAGAGAAAAGTAGGTACATTTAGAATACCAAATGCACATTATTGGATACATCATGAGTTATATTTTCAGAATGTACATGTTTGATATTGTAGATGTAGACAATTTTCTCTATACACTTGGTCAAAGTTGGCAAAGTTTGACTTTCATAAAAATCTATAGGCACTACATTGTGGAATGGAGGGAGTAACAAACATGTATATCTTGAAAAAAGCTGTCTTTACAAATCGCTGGGTAGCAAGATATATTGCTCATGCTAATAGTGAGGTTGTAATCAAATAACCATGTCCAACTGTGAGCTATCATGATTTTGGTTCTCCTTCAAGTTTCTCAAGCACGTAGAAAGCATTGGGAAAGACCACCACCGTGGTATGCAACACCACCCATATCCATCAATATATACACGTTTTCCCTCCGGGTATCACAACCATGGTCTCAAACTCTTGGTAAGATAGGCTTAACCAGCAATTCAATTGGCTTTCGTGAGAATTTGGAGGAAACCAAATCCAATCATATCATTCAAAACTGCTAGCTGGATGCATTCTTCTTCTGCTCTCGTCAAGTTCACCTGGTTTTTCTTGGTGAGCTCCGAGCTTTCTCGTGGTTGGAGAACCCAACGGCAAGACGGAGTGAGCGCTGGGTTTGGACGATGCGGAAGAGGTTGAATAAGTGCTGTGACATGATGTGGTTTTCTTGCTGGCATCGCCTGGTTCTCCAAGATTTTTTTTTCAGAAAAATTATTGCCTTTGTGTATAAAAGGGGATTCAGTCCATTTTCTATTCCGATTCAATCCTCGGGCTGTCACGACCTGATTGTACTGAAACCGAGTGGAAACACAAGTGTTGGACGGTACAGTCCGTCCGCTGTATAACTTGCATACTTCAGCTGCTGTTCGTCGAGAGAGGTTCAGATTCAGTAATCGTTCAGCTGAGCGAAACCGCGTCGCGTGCGCCATATTTTATTTTCAAAAAATCGGATGACTTGGTTTTTCTCCCGCCCGGCTGGTTTTCCGATGGTTAATTGGCGAGAGGTAGGAAGGTTCCAGGGGAGTAGGCCACCGTAGTGACATAGGTAACTCCGTCCTCCGACATAGGCTTCTACGCCCACGCATCCGGCGAGGGCCAGGTCAGGCCAGGCCCCTTGGCCTTCAGCTGCTTCGCTCCACGGGGCCTTCTTCATTCTGTGCCTGCATACATCTCCCGGAGCAACAGGATCAGAGACGACCAAAAGGTACGTCATCCATCTCTGCAGCCTGCACTCGTACTGTACTACACCATTAGTAGCTGCTTATGTACTAGTGCCTATTCCGATCGTCAGCCGCCCACGCTGCAGCTCGCAGGAGGAAACAGAACCTGTTTGGTTCCAGGCGCCACGGCCTTCCCTTCCTTTTCCTTTTTCATTTTTGGTGGCAGCCTTAATAAGTAAACACACGACATGATCAAAGAAACACCTGACCTTATTGGTCCACTTTCCGTCAGGCTAGTTGTTCTTGGCACCCTGCAGCCGCCTGCATTGTGTTTGATAAAATGCCTTTTAAAGGACAGCAACAATGTTGCTCATTCATTTCGTAAGAAATATTGTCAAAATGCCTTTTGGATGTCCGGATGATACCATACGTTTTTATAGTCTCCATGAGAGCATCCACAGCTGGGCTTGGCAAATTTGGCCCCTCAAATGCCCGCGGACGTGCCCACTGACCGGGCACTCCTTAAAAGATGCAATTCACATCCGGATATCTCAATTACCATATCTCAAATTCATACAAACTCATGCAACTACGTCGACACGCACGCATCATCCGGCTACTCCATCACACTACACTAAACATGTCATCGGACTACCAAAATTTGGCATGTCTGGCTATGATGGAGTTCATCCAAGGCTGCCCTTGCCCTTCCCGGCGACCTTGCCATCCTTTTCGCAGAAGTACCGGTCGAGGACGCAGTACGGATCGAGGCGTATCTGCTCGTCGCCGGTGCTGTCCTCTGTCTCCTCCTTCGGTGCAGCCCGGCCATGGCACGGACCGCCCGATTCTGCTCTCGGGCGAGGGCGCGCGTGTTCCTCCGCTGCTGTTTCTTCGAAATGCGGGCACATATGGCTTCCTCCTTTGTGGCCGCCCGCGCCGCAGCATCAGCCGCATCCGCCGCCGCCATTTCCGCCGCAATACAGGCCTCGGCCGCCCTTATCCTCTCCTTCCCACGATGGGCCGCCTGTTCCCGATGGGACACATACTCTGCCCGACCGATGATGGGGAAGGACAGGTGTTCCGGCCGAGACCGCGAGGATCCAGCACCAGAGGACCCGAGTACCTGGTGAGCCGACGCTATGGCGTCGCGGTGGACGGATCCGTCCGACGGTAGGGCACTGTCCTCCCGGGAGCGGCAGAGTGCAATGCGGACTGGTCATAGTCCGATCCGCTGCCTGCCATGGAAGAGAAGGACGGAAACCGCCGGAGGTGAGCTCGGGTGGCGGAGGGGAGTGGAGTGAAGTGGCTTGGGTTTGCTCCGGTGAGAGGATGGGGACGAATATAAGTGGGGTCATGTGGGCCAGCATGGGCCGGGTCCGACATGGCGGGCGCGACCGGGCGCGCCTGGGCGCCCCCATACCCACCCCAAATTTGGGCTGGATATGGGGGGTGCCAGTTAGCTTGGGCGTTTGAGGCCCCTTTGAGGCGCCCATCTGGGTCAAAAAATCGTGACCAGGCAGCCCGCCCAGGCGTATGAGGCAGGTTTGAGAGGTCTGGTTGTAGATGCTCTGAGAAAGCTAATTGGGTGATGCTTACTGATAATTTTATTTGCTAATTAGATTTAACTCATGGGTTTGAATTAGTTGTAATTGCTTTATATAAACTTCAGATAAAGAAAGAAGACAAAACTTCACTAGACACTGGACTATTTTACAACTATCTAATTTCGAGCATTCACTTAAATGTAAAATTCAACTTCGTATTGCTCTAAGTCTTATACTATTTAGCATCAAATTCTTTTAACTAGGTGGCTACATGTGCAACAACCAGGTCATTGCAGAAGGCATGTCAGACAATTAGTGCGGTTCTCTCGTTGACCTTCTCTCGGCAGAATAAAATCCCAGGGTCGGACTCATTCTAACAGAGAACAGTTTGTACAAAGCATCGTCCAACAAGAGAGTGAAGGTATAATCTGTTCATATTGCATCTATCCTCACTTGAGATAATTGCTGCTAGGTTTTAATGTCGTACTCATCAAACTCTTCACTATTAACCTTAATTTTGTATTCATCACAGCAGTGCTCGGGCTGTTTATGGCCATGGCTTTGGAAACATTCAAGGCAGTTGCTGGTGTATTTGCAGATATCAATGCATGTAGGGATTTTTTTGGCTGGGTCACACCATGCATCCTAGTGGCCCGACATCAGCTGCTGGGTGAAGGCAATGCAGCTGTGCAACAACAGATTCTGGCAGAAAGGGAGCAATTTCGTCATTTGGAGAATGACATTTGGAAGCTCCAGACAACTATGCCCAAGATGCTTGACCTTATTGAGCGTGTTGAGTGGCAGAGCCATAAGAAACCAGCAGCTGAGCTTCTCCCGCACATCAAGGATGCAGTTTATGATGCTGAAGACTTTCTTGATGAGTTCAAACATTATGCACTCAGGTTGAAGCTTGACGAGAGCAAGAATTTAGGTGAAGAATGTTGGAAATATAAGCAATTTACCAAATGATTTTATTAATAGAAATAGTAGATAAAACATGACTATTGTAGTAGGGGTAAAACAAGTCACACAATCTGACAGAGAGAAGGTAAATGGCATCTGCATATATGAACTAGAACAGAACATATCTAGAGCAGACACTAGAGCAAGAAACTGTGCAGAATCTCAAACAGAAAGAGTACGAGAACGTGCGGAACAGTGGCAAAAGCATTGGTCTTGGGGTCGACGTCCTCGCCGGCCATGTCGTCAAAGAGGTTGTCGACGTTGGGGAAGAAGTCGTCGTTGGGAAAGTGGTCGTCGGCGTCCGTGATGAACTAGTAAGTAGTCGCGCAGAGTGCTTCCCAAAAACCTTATCACCCTTCTCCCGTACAAGACTCAAAGAGGTGGGGTTTCGAAGGCCTACTGTCCCGACCTGCGGTGCACGCCGCAAGCCGGGATGGGGAAGATTGCAGGAGCAGCTTAGAGATGGAACTCGGTGGCGAGAGGAAGATGATGTTCTGCTGTGTCTCTCGAGATGAGTAACCACTCTTTTATAGGCACAGAAGAAGTAGGCGAACGGGCAGCGACGGGTGGTGAAACAGAGAGAGAGGGAGAAGAAGTGAAACAACCAGCAACCGAAGGGATGCGCCATTCACATTCAGTGTCCACTATAGCAAAAATCTTTTCAACTTCTGTGTGACCTTTCGTATACCAGTCGTGCGTGGCAAAAATTTAGACATCAGTTCATTCCCGCAACAAGCGGCGTGGCGCGTCGTGACGAGGCGTGGTGAGGCGGGCGGCGGAGAAGGAGCGCGCGTGAATGTCTCTCTTGTTCTCATGCTCATACATGTGGGGAAACAACCTTCCTTATAAGGAGGTCCAACTCCCACCAAACTAGCAATATGGGATTAAACTTTGGTTCCACCTCTCGCCTTGCATGAATGGGCTGCGTGGGCCTCTAGAATTTAGTAGGAATTTCTGAAATTAATTATTGGGCTAGCCCAAAATAGACTAAAATTCCTACAAAGAACACATGCATGCTACCTTTCAGCAGTTCTTCAAAAGTGTCAATAATTGTGACCACTTCAACAAAGTGAAGTAAATCCAGGGTGACCTATATCACATCCATTATCAGTCGAAGGATTTCAGAATGCATAAAGCACCATTGAAGTTTGACGAATTAATCAGGCCAGAAAAAAGTGTTTTTTCCGAGGTGGCACAAATATTTGGCCGTGAAAAAGAAGTGAAACACTTGGTGCGAAAGTTAGGAGTACATACAAGCAAGAGAGGGAGGACCGATGATGAAGCAAGAGCAACTGAGTTGTGTGTGCTTCCCATATTTGATATGGGGGCTGTCGATAAAACAACTATTGCACAACAGATTTGTGATGATGCAAAAGTGAAGGAGCACTTTGACCGCATAATTTGGACTTGTGTTTCTAATGATTTTGACGCAGAGAGGTTAATTAAAGAGATTCTGGAGCAGATGGAACAAGATAGAACATCTAATAATCTGAACAATCTCATGAGAAAACTGGCTTGTTCCGTGGAATCTAAGAAGTCGTTACTTGTTCATGATGACATGTGGGGTGATACATTGAGAAATGGTGGCGCAAAGTGGGAAAAAAATTGCATACCTTTGAGAAATGCCCTTCAAGGAAGTATGATTTTGGTCACCACTAGATTATATGAGGTTGCTAATCTAGTCTGTGCTGGCATGGAGAGCTACGAGTTGGAGGGTTTGCAAGATGTTGTTTTTTGGGAGTTCTTCAAATCATGTACATTTGGATCCAATAGGACCTGCAACGACCTAGATTTGGAGCGCATCGGTAAAGACATGCTTCAAAGTTCATGCTGATGGTTGACAACAAATCGGCCATTGCATTGAGCAAGAATCCGGTGCATCATTATCATAGCAAACACATTGACATAAAGTGCCACTACATCAGGTCATGCATCAAGGAGGGAAAAACTGATGTTCAACACATTGGAACTAATGGACAACTTGCAGATTTGCTCACCAAGGCGCTTGGACGAGTCAAGTTCGTTGAGATGAGACTGAAGCTGGGCGTGGTGGAGATCAAAGCTGCAGAACGTGCTTAAGGGGGTGAATGATGTACAAGTAATCCCGTTGAGCACGGTCATTAGCATTAGTAGTTTCGTTCCATGCTAAAAATAAGAGTCCAAGCAACGTGTGTATGTCCACATCTTGGCGTAGATTCAGGTTAGTTAGACCTGGCCGCTGCATGTACTCCGTGGGATGGCACGAAACCAGTGCATGAAGCGCCATTGTAGCTGCGTTCAGGTGGATGTGGGATGGCACGTCTGGAATACCTGGTCGCCAGCTAGCTTTACTCCTTTCAGTTAAGATCCAGGTCATTGTACTGGACTGAATAAAAACGAAGAAACAGAAAAGGCTGCAAAAAGTTGCACGCAGCGCAAATACTTTGTGTCAGTGTGTGTGTTCATACCAGCGAGAGATAGAGATAGAGAGGAGAGAACCACCGATCCAGCAACTACAGGACGTACTTGTGATAACTTTAGTGCGCGTAAAAGATATCATTAACATCTAGCTAGTCAAATGATCTGAATTATGATTTGGCATCCCCCATCTTTCTGCATGATTTGATATCCACATGGTTATATTGTTTGAAATTCTAAAAAATGATTTCAACAACACGTGGAAACTACGAAAATGTCGACCCTGCATTGATAAAATCTGACTCCCAACTGGCACAAAGCCGACAACATGTCAATTTGGCGTTTCTTTGCAAGATGCTCACGCACGATGCGTGCATGTATGGTCACGGAAATGCTATGTCTTTGGCTTGGCAATAAAGATGTGAAGGAGCTTAGCATGCATGACCCATCTCCCTATCTATATAAGCTAAGGCTTCCCCTTTTGCCTAGAAAATAGAAGTACTTGAGATTTTCATTTGATTGATACAATGGGATATTAGAGGAACCCAAAATCATGGTGATCTCATCTTCCCCGTGGTCAGGCAGCTTTTGCTGGATCATTTTTGCCTAGAGGGTATGCTTTGCTGGACCCCGTCGGGGTCCAAGGAAATGATGGCCTGGACACTCTAGCCTTGGCTCATGAATTATTGTACGTTCATCAATTAGTAAACGCTGGCCGCAGCTTTAATTTTGTGAGTGACAGGTTGCTCTTTTACTAGACAAGAACAGGTCCGGCGTTGGTAGACGCGTGTGGGTCCCGTGAATCCAGTGAATTCTGACATGAGCAATGGAGAAACAACAAGAAACTAGTACAGTATTAGGCTGCAAAACAAAGATATTGATTAACATAACTCTGAACTGAAGTCTCCCTCGACATGTTCAGCACGGTACGTCTTCAGCATTCTGATAAATCAACAATGAAACAACTCCGGTGTCTTCTTTTGGCTTTACTTCATTTAGCAGAGCATCAGCCAAGCTAGCATCCGTATCCAGCTCCCATGTGTATGTGTCGAATACACTGATGGTACTGCAACGGAAGGCAACGAATACTGGCTACGATAGCACTCCCTTCCTCTCAAAATAAGTCTCTCAAGTTTGATACAATTTTGTACTCCCTCCGTAAACTAATATAAGAGCGTTTAGATCACTAGTTTAGTAATCTAAAAGCTCTTATATTAGTTTACAGAGGGAGTACTAAAATTAGTACAAAGTTGAGACATTTATTTTAAGGCCGAGGGAGTACTAACGAAACCTGACAACTACATTCTATTCCATGACCTGCTAGCTTCAGATGCGTACATATATTTAAGTATCTTTTTCTCGATATTAGCATGTCCAAGTCCTTGATGATTTGTCAGGAGTGCGTAATTAATACATCTTCCCTATTGACGCTGATGTGTCAAACCTGTGCCTGTTCTTTGAGGGGTTGTGGGTTATGCTGTTGATACTGCTTTGCCTGTCATCCATGTGTACCTCCTTAACAGCCAATTGTAGTGTAGTCTTAGCTAGTGGGCTCCGTCTGAGTCTTGTATAAATGAACTCTGCCATTGTACCCTCACCATCATGCTTGTACTCCCTCCATCCGGGAAAAGTTGTCCCCATGATCATTTTATAAAAACACCCTCAGCTAATTCCTGACAAACGACGCACCCCCGCTGCTGGTCTCCCCCGCTCGCTTCCCTGCTCGGCTCCCCGCGCAGCTTCCTCGAGCGCCGCCGGAGCTCCCCCTCTTTGGTCCCCTCCTCCACGGTTTTGCTTTCCCACGCCCAAGGCTCGTTTTTTCCCGATATGCTCTCCGCGGAGGAGGACGCGCCCTTCCCTGATGGTGGCGAGCCGGAGCTGGCCCTTCCCGTCGTTGAAGTCGTCCACCTCGCCGTCAACCTCGTCCCTGCCAACCTCACCGCCAACCTCGTCGACCTCGCTGCCAACCTCATCCAGCTCGCCGCCAACCTCGTCGGACGGCAGAAGCTCTCCACTTTCCCCCTATGGCAGAAGCTCTCCACCACTACTGCCCCCGCAAAGACAGAGTAAAGGTGAGATTTCAACGCTCACTAAATTTCAGAGCTCAAGTACAGTAGATGTTCAAGTACAGTAAATGTTCTACTTTGCTTTCTTTGCTGCTAAACCAAATGCTCTGCATTGCTGCTAAATCAAATGTCCCTCGTACTAAAATTGCAAATGATCTGCTTTGCTGCTTTGGTGTGGCAATGGGGCTGCAGGGAATTTGGGTGCTGAGTGTTCTTCTGTCAGTAGGAGGCTTGATCATGGTGGTGGTGTACAGGGGATAATTCCCAGTTCGTTTTGGTGAGTTGAAGAGCATTCTTCCCTGCCCTGCCCTGCCTAGTTGAAGAGCATTTCTACTTTGGTAAAGTAAAACAGTTTTGTCAAGCAAAGCTAAGAAATGCAGAGCCGAATGCCTTCCAAAAATGTGTTGGTCCTTATATTAGAACTCAGATTGTTCTTATAAAAAAAAATGAATCTGTGAGTACAAGTAGGCTGCAGTTATGTGTTTTGGGTTCAAATTTGTGTCCTGCAAGGTTGCTATGGATGTGTAGCTACTGAAGATTTTTAGAGCTTAGGCTCATGGACACCTCCTATCCATACCATCCAGTATAGCTTTGAGATCCGTGCTAGACAACTAACTTATTGTGTGAAATTTTCTCTTTTTTGTTGCTTCCAAATAAAACAACATATGGACTTCTAACTTTGCAAGATAGCAAAACATTCTTACTACAATGAGAGAAAAAACTTACAGATTTTTTTGACAAACATAAATATACAAAATGAGATTTTCTTTATTCAAAAATGTTATTTTTAGTACTTATGATGCACGAAAAAATCTGAAAGTTTTTTCCCACATTCTATTTAGAATGTTTTGTTGTGCTGCAAAGTGTGAAGTTCATATGTTGTTTTATTTGGAAGAAACAAAAAAGAGAAAAGTTCTTGCACGAATCGCGATGCAGAGATGGATGGCTAGATAAGGAGGTGCACCTGAGCCTAAGCTCTACAGAATATTTTCCAGCTACTGAATGTGTGCTCAACAAATTTGGACATGACGGCAGCCCATCTAATTTAAATGAGAACAGTTAGAAATCAATGTTAACTGACAAATGTTCAGTAAATGGCCGCTGTCATACTTTAGTGATTCAGTAATTTGGTAATTGGTGATAACAACAGCCATTTACTGAGCACATTTGTTAACACTAAATCAGTGGGCACACGAGCATGCGGCGAAGGAGGTCACCTTCGGCGTCGGCGCGCACGCCGCCATGCTGCGGTGCGTCAACGACCTCGCGGACGCGCCGGATATGTTTACTGAATAAACCAAGATTATTTTCCTTCCTTTCCTGAATCATTTAAAGGACTATCTTGGATATGCACATTAGTACATACTCCAAGATTATTTTCCTTTCCTTTCTCATTGAACACATGAATACAATTTCTTGGGGTCCTATTTTTCAGTGTAAATGTTCTATTTTCAGTGTAAAATTTTGTTTAGGAGGGCCCCTTATTTTTCAGATTCTTCTATGATCAATGCATAGACTAATGGAGATAAATGGCTAGTGCAAAGGAGTCTATTTGGATCGGAAAGGTGTGGCTACTCTCAGGTGTACACACACCCCTTATCTTGGCCTTTGAATTCTTTCGAGATTCACGAGATGGACTGACGCATTGCAGACTGTTTGCAGGACGCATACGTTCAAACCAGTAAGTGAGCCTAGGCAGGGCGTAGGTCATAGGCACAACTGTTCATGACAGAGTCTGTTGCAGTCACGTCATTGTCAACTGTAGCGCAAGAGAGCAAATGTGTGGATTTTGAGGAGAGAAAGAGAGCAAGCGTGACAGACATCCAGAGAAAGACACGTTTCCCTTGAGAAATTGAACAGAGAGAGAGAAAGAGAGTGATGCAATTGAGATAGGATAGCAATTGTTCTAGCTGATTATATCTATCGACTTTCAGGAATGCCGGTTCAAGAAAGAAGATTGTTTCGTTGTTATGTTATACTCTCTCCGTCCCAAAATTCTTGTCTTAGATTTGCCTAGATACGGATGTATCTAATACTAAAACGTGACTTAATACATCCGTATTTAAACAAATCTAAGACAAGAATTTTTGGCGGAGCGAGTATATCTAGAAATGTCTGAACTAATCTAAACATGTGGCCACTATAATCTGTTCATCATTCAGCAGCAGTGCAATACTTGAAACCACTATACATGTTTCTCAGCAGCAATGTCTGAACTAATCTGACCACTATAATCTGTTCATCATTCATTCATCATTGAGCTGTAGTTGTTGTTGCTGCTACAATTTCAGCAAGCAAGCATTTCATCAAAGCCACAGATACACAAACATAAATGCAGTCTTGTGGATCCACACAGGCTGCTGCAGTTGAAGACCACAGAGGAATTTGAACTGAAGTTTAAATTTGAGCTTCAAGTTCATCAAAAGTTGGGAGCACATGCAGCGGCACTGAATTTAAATGTGTACACTGAACTTTTACAGGCAGCAACACTGAACTTTTACAGGCAGCAACACTGAACTTTACCTCTTGCGGCACAGGCGGGCAGCAACAACGGCGAGGGATGGGGGTGGCAAAAGGCAGCGGTGGCGAGGGGCGGGGCTCGATCAGGCGCCCGGTCGTCTCGCCCTGCCTACCGAAACAGCCAGGGAGAGGAGCGGCGGCCTGGGACGTGAGCAGCAGCACGCACTCCTGGTCCAGGCAATCGACACCCAGGAGCACACAGAGCTCGAGGAGGACGACCTCAACCGGATCACGGCGGGAGGCTCCGGCGACGCGTGGAGGGGATCTTGGCACGAGGGGAACACGCGGAGGGGATCGTGGCTGGAGGGGAACACGCGAAGGTGGTCGTGGAGTGAGGGGAATGCGCCCACGTGGTTCCTCGGCGGCGGCGGAGCAGTTCCTGGACGGCGCACGTCTTGGCCGGCGCAGGTGAAGAATCCTCAGACGGCATCCTTGCGACACGCGGAATCATGCAGGTGCAGGTGGGTGGCGGCGGTGGAATCAGAGGCGCAAGTGGGCTCGTGCTGGTGGACGGCGCGAAATCAGCTGGGCGGCCTGCCCAGGCGATGCACGGGGACGACGGAGGAAGATGGAGACCGGGATCTATTTGAGACAGTTTTAAAACTCAGAGCGCTTTTTTGCCAAAACACTAGTACACTGCGTGTTGGACAACTTTTTCCAGACAGAGGGAGTAGCTCCTTATAATGACTTGATTGCCGGAATGATATGATTTTTAACCGACAATCTATCACAAATATTTTGCAGGTTATTTACAGAGCAATTGGCTGGATCTGGACGTGGTGGTCACTCAACCATGCGGAGGCCAGGAAGCATATGTCTTTTGGATGCAACCGTTGGGAGATGGTAGCACATGATACTTACAACCGGTTCGGATGACGATCCAACAATAGAATAGGTGTTTAGTCATTTTCTCCTATTTATGCCGGTTGTGGCGATTTTTTTTGCTTCATTAATACTCAGTTTGAGACTTTGTACCGTAATACGTACTTGAGGCCAGGATAATCCTTCTTTTCTCAAAAGAATATAAGTTCCTCCTGATAATGGACTGGCCTCAAAGATTGAGTCATAGGTCGCATCATTCTGGTGTTAATGGATGTAATAACGTCTTATATTATGGGACGAGGAGGGGTAACTTAGAGGAGTAGTTTATCAATCGGGATGGGCTCAGCAAGCAACCATCCTCGACGTGACGTAAGCTATCCTGCTCAGCCTACGCATCCAAAGTTCCAAACTCGCTAATGGGATCACCCTCGGTCTCTCATCAACGGAGAAGGAGAAGAAGCTTTGCCCTGCCCCATTTGCTGTTGCCGTGACATAGGAGGAAGACGGCTTGCACTGGAGGACTCCAAGAAGCTCTGCCGCTCTAGATAAAGGATATGTCCGGTGGCGGAGCTTCATGTGGGCCAAAGGGGGCTATTACCCCCTACTCTATGAAAACTCTTGTGTACCCCTAATTATTAGGTTTGAATATCATAGATTCCTCAGAGTTCATGCATAACTTATCTTTTTTTCACCCCCCTCAACTCTGATTAGCCCCCTCAACAAATCTGCATCAAGCTCCGCCACTGGAAATGTCATCCTGAATCTGCCGATGCCGACGGAGGTATGGAGGCTGATGGGCGGAGAACGCTAGGAAGCCTTAGCAACAACGATCTCAAAGTCTGAAACATCACCCAAGAAAAATGCCAGAAGAAGCAGAAAACATGCGCTGCCCCGAAACTGTGCTGCTCCAGTCCAGCATCCGACCAACTCATCACCAGATCTGAAGCAAAAAGCCACCGCTCACCAGATAGAAAAGCATGAACAAAACAACTCCGGTGTCCCTTTCTTGGCTTCTGTTAGGAATCTGTATGTATTGTATAGACCATGGTGCTGCAAGGGGAAGCAACCAATACTATAGTACTAACAAAACCCTGCATTCGATCCGGTGACGTCAATTCCAAAAGAAACGCCTATCCCATGATCAAAGGAAAAAAGAGAAATGCAAAGTCACTGATTTATAAAGCTAGCTGGGAGGTTCCAGCAGATAAATATTCGATTTGTGAAATTATATTCAGTATGGGGAAAAAGCATACATACTGTGTCTTTTCCTCAGGGATTAAAGAGGTAATACACTTTATTAGGAGTAAGTAAGTAATACACTTCCGACGGATGATGCCTCTTCATCCTTAGTATTTCCACCCATGCGTCGTGCTGCTGATACTGCTTTGCCTGTCATTTATGTGTACTCACTCCTCTTCATCCTTAACAGACAATTGCCACGGGAAGTAAGAGGGTGTACTACAAAGATTCAATCATAACCATATAAGCTCCTCGTGATAGTGACCTGACTTCAGAGATTCAGTCAGAAGTTGCAAAACTGTTCCGTAATTTGGAGTACTATATCTTGGTCTTACAATTTTGTGTGATTGTCAGGATAATGCCTTTTCTTATAAGAAAAAAAAGGAACAAGTTTACGAGGATGATGCCTCTTTTACCTGCTCTACCTCAATGTTTTGGTGTTTTGTAGGCTAGTAGCTTCTGAAGGCTGAAACTGAAACTCTTAGTTACTGTGTTTTACCATACTCTGGAATCTGGTGGTTTTCACACCAGCCAGAGAATTCGATGCATTTTGATTAAGGGTGTGGTGGCGTTATTGGGATCATTTCACCTATCAGCCATGTTAGTTAGGGTGGGATTTAGCTTTGAACCTTGTTTGATTGTTCAAACACCAGACTCATGGAAAACTGCTACGGCCTGGGTATCTATAACAGGACATGTCGCCCAGAACAAAGTCCACCGTACGTTCGTTACATTACAATATGATCAGCTTTTGCAATGGAACACAATATATAGCTAATGGTCTGCATAATGAAATAAACAGATATATGGAGCTGCAGAAACTCACAAGATGCAAATTAAGGTCCTTTTTTGCCTCGCCATCCTCCCATGTTTCAGATATGACGGTTCCAGCTCTAACTTATGATTGACGAAAGAGAGTAGTTGAAGTAGTTGCAACAGAGTAAAATATGCAATGTATATATGTTGCCGTATCACATTCCGTGGCACTACAACAAAGGAAATACAGGAGTAGTCAAAGAAAAAGATGCAGCATATAGTCCAGCAACCGACCTTCAGACATATTCTTCTACTATTACTAACCAAGTGCTGGAAGCTCAGATCATTACGAGATTACCTCATCACACCGGTCTTTCCAAGTCTGAAAGATTCCTGTTTTAACCTCATCCGTACTTCTTGCCTTTCTGTTATTGACGGTGTTATGAGCAGATTAGACAGGCTTCATTTGCTGCATCAATGGAAATGGAAATGTACGCATACATATACTACTTAAGGTTAGCACAGATTATGTAGGTTCAAAAACGTTCAGGATAAATTTGGTCTAATGTATACATAAGTATGAAGGGTAGCTATCAAACATAGTTGATTATAAAATAATAATACTAATCTGCCAATATATATAGCCTGCAGGTTTATGTGCCACACCTTTGGTTACTTTTGTTGGTCTTGATGTTTCAAATCCTCCAACTACTGATATAATAATGCAAAGACAACAAGTCAGAGACCTGAGATATCATCAAAGCTGGAGGATCATACATCTCTCAAACTCTCAAGTTCCATATGATCTGCGCATTTCTCATAATTTGGTTGATGTAGAGTAAAAACTAGCATCCAATTCAAGCTGCAATGTGATGGTGTAATGGTGTTGCATCAAATCCGATGATGCTTTTTACCCCGCCAGTCAAATATGCGATGATACTACAATGGAAAACAACGAATGAATAGTACTCCTTCCGTCCCAAAATAAGTGACTTGGCTTTGTTTCCCAAAATAAGTGACTCAGCTTTGTACTAGCTTTAAGTTGAGTCACTTATTTTGGGACGGAGGGAGTACTAAAGCTCGAAAAATAAAATCTGCCTGTTCGCTCAAAGGAAAAAGAAGCTACAACATAGAGGAGCAAGTACGTACACCAGGAAAGATGCCGTGAGATACACACACACATACACAAAGTTTAGTCAATACTCAATATTCACTCTGACGTTGTTCATATGCTTCGCTGCCTGCCTCTGCACCTCTTCCTTCAACTTTTCACTGACACGATGACTCAACCAATTTTCAGTGACACGTTGACCCAACTGAATTTCCTTGAGGCTTGTGAGGGTTGACATCCCGGAGAATACTTTCAGCTCTTCGCACCCAACAACCTGTAGCAGCTCGAGCTTAGGCATTGTGTCTTCTTCAAACAACACTGACTGAAGGTAGTGTAAGGCACGGAGCTCCAGCACCACGAGACTTGGGAAAGATGATCTCTGAAAATGGAGCTGTGTCCCCACAAACGAACTCCACTTCAGGCGAAGAACTGTAAGATTTGGTAGAAACCCAAGGGCATGTATGACATCATCTTCTTGCTTCAATCTGCAATACAATAGCACCAACTTGAAGAGGTTATTAAGCTTACCGATCCATTCTTTTGCATTGACAAGCACACCTTTCAGAGTGAGGCTCTCAAGACTGCTTGGTGGCAACAAACCCTCACCCAAACAATCATCTAACTCATACCCCTCTTTCAAGACGTCAACTGCTTTAACTGTCAAAGATTGAAGTTGATTGTGACCAGCAATGGCAGACCATAACTCATTGCTATTTTCGCCACTGATACCACATACTTTAAGCTTAAGCAGATGAGTAAGCTCCCCAAGCTCTTTTAGGGTGGCCTTTCCATTGCCACAAGAAACATCGACATAATCTAGTGTGTGAAGGGCCTTCAATTTACCAATCCCTCTACAAATTACAACATTTTCTGGACGCTCCTTAGAGAAGCGGTATAGGTTGAATATATCACGCCTGTTCAAACAAGCATCTAAAACCTGTACCCTCATGAAAAAGCCATCTCCACGGAGGTGCTGTAGCTTCTGAAGATTGGTGATTGTTGTTGGCAACTCATCTACATATGTACCTCTAACATCCAGTGTTTCAAGGTCCCGCAAATTCCACAAAGAATTAGGCAGGCATGAAATGTTCAAACACCCTCGAAGAGAAAGGTACTTGAGGTGACGGAGCTGCCCAATTTGATCAAGATGATGATCTTCTAACCCTGGTGTGTCTTCTAAGTCAAGAACTCGGAGGAACCTCATATTGTGGGAGATGAAAAACGATCTCCACTCCCCGAACACAGTCAATGACCGTACGTGTGACAAGTCAAGCTTGCTCTCCACCACATCTTTATCCCCCTGCCAGTTGCTGCCTATGACAAGATGACGTATTGCACCTTGTGTGTCACTCAAACAACATCCTTCCTCCAGCGTTAAAACAAGGTTTTCCTCCCTAGCCTTCGAGATGCATATTTCACGCATCATATCATGAAGTTGGCAATAATTGATTTTTTGACTGTATAGGTTTATCCCTTCCCCTGGCAGGATCATACTCCTATCTAAGAGCTCATCAAAGTACCTCCGAGAAACTTCAGTTGCAGTCATGCCATGCATATCCCTTGAGTAACCCTCTGCAATCCACCGCCTCACCAAGCGACCCCACCTAATTCTATAGTCTTCTGGAAATATTGACAGGTATAAGAAAACAGACTTGAGATGGTATGGCAAACCATCGTAGCTCCTCATAAGAATTGTCTTTATTGCCCTAAGTTCAGGATTTATTTCCAATTCTGCGTTAATACCATCACTCATCTTCTTCCATTCGGTAGCAGTTTTTGGCTTGGTGGCTAGGAACCCTCCGATGGTCGATATTGCAAGGGGAAGTCCACCACATTTCTGTAGGACAAGTCTTGCTTGCTCTATCATAGCTGGGAATATATTATTATTTTCAACATTGTTCTTGAATACCTGCAGCAGATATAATTTGGCAAAGTTAACTATCTTTTGCATGTTCTATTATATTATTAAGACAATAATAAAGGAATGATGGAGATTCGCTACTCTCATGTTAATGCATTAACGGACGAGACTGCTTGACGTAAACAATAGCCTTCACAAGTGCCATGTAATAGTCCAATACACCGTGATGAGATACATACTAAGAGTTAAAAGTTTGTGTACGCATCGACAACAGAGGTCCAGAGCAGTCTGGTTCGTACATTGGGTGTGGTGATGTAGTGCTGGAAATAGCAAGTCATTAGGCAAATCAAGTGCGTGATTGCATCGGCATAAAAATTGGTTACTAATAAATTAGGCCGTAGCAAATTTTCTGTTTAACAACTTTGATTTTTTTTATGGTTCTTTTTTGCAGCTACCTGCAAGTTTTCCGACATTATGGAATATGCCTAAAGAGTGGGAAGTTCCATACATCCACACTCAGGAGAAACATGCCACCATCCATGACTCATCGTATGGTCATGATTGGACATAGCGATTGAAAAAGGCATAATTTTAGAAACAAAACATGAGTAGGAACTAATCAGCAAGTAGAAGATAGTTTCAAGTTGTACCTGGGAGCACGTGCTCCCGAGTGGGGGAAAAGTGTGTATATTGTTAAAAAAGTCCAAAAACAATGACACACATTCATGTCGATGTTCTATGTGCACATGTGTCATCAGAAATAGACAGTTTTGTGGTCTTGGTAAAAAAAAATCTTGTGCTTCAACATTGCTTTTTAGGCACTTGGTTTCTGTTTATTTTCCATGAAAGCGCAAAAGATTTGCGCCTTGTTACACTGATACTCCCTCCGTTCCGAATTACTTGTCTCGAAAATGGATGTATCTAGACTTATTTTAGTTCTAGATACATCCATTTTCGAGACAAGTAATTCCGAACGGAGGGAGTAGAAAATAACATCTTACATGCTTAAGACTTGCTGTTACGGCCAAACACCAACACGAAAGGCAACAGTTCACAAACCAGCCACTCAATACAACAGGCACTCCACCAAAGCAACAGACTCACAAGATATGAGATAGACCAGCCGAAATCTCCGTCGCAGGTGAAGAGAATCTAGCTCCGCAATAAAGGACAGAGTTAGGCCGCCCCAACTTGAGCGAAGAGGTGTGGCCCATCAACGGCAGCAAAACCACCACCTCGCACTACCGACAAAGGAACCCCTGCTACACTAAGGTGCATCCTCCTCCCACCAAGTAGGGAAAATACTCCACACGTGGTAATTGCCAGCCCACCACCCCGCTGAGGCCCCAACATGGCACACATCATGACGCACCACTCCCGATGTCCAAATCCGCATCCCGGTCGCATAGACCAACTATGGCGCCTGCCAGAATTCAGTATGCTAGTTCAGGTCTAATATTTTCCAAGATCTATTGGTGGTCGTTTTGCTAGATCAAATATTTTGGTATGTACAAGAATATTGGAGTATAAATTTATTCTTAAAAAAAGACATCAGTTTTCTCTAATATACTTAGTATTTAAAAAGATAGTAAGGTCCCCTATTTCACTCTTAGGTGTTTCGCACTACTTTCGTCCAACCTTACGTACACTTCCCCCTCCCCCCTCCCTCTCCCCCTCTCCCTGTTTGATTTTTTTCCTTCCACCTTTTTGAACTCGCGTGTATATGCACCTCTTATCTGGACCATCCAGTTTTGCATTAATGTTCGTCTGTACAATCTTCACTTTTTGATTTTTCCTAAACCTTAAAACATTTGAACTTGAAACTTTGAAAGTCAACATCACACAAGTACCAGGATGTGCAGAAAGTGTTTCTGATTTTTCTAAAGAAAAAAAAATATCTAAAACAATAAAACTTATTACAAATTTGTTATTTGAGACATTTATGTTTCACCAAAAAAATCACAAACATTTTCTGCACAAAGTAGTACTTGTGTGACGTTGACCTCCACAGTTTCCAGGTCAAACGTTTTCTTGTTTGGCAGGAAGAAAGAAGAGAAGTTTATATATAGAGAAAGTGAAGGGGAGCCTTGGCGCAGTGGTAAAGCTGCTGCCTTGTTACCATGAGGTCACGGGTTCAAGTCCCGGAAACATTTTCTTACAGAAATGTAGGGAAAGGCGCCATACAATAGACCCAAAGTAGTCGGATCCTTCCCCGAACCCTGCACAAGCGGGAGCTACATGCACCAGGCTGCCCTTTTTTTATATATAGAGAGAGAAAGTACAGAAAAAGTTGATGATCCCGATTAGGGGTGCACCCAGCACCTACACTCAAGCTCAAAAACTCCACTGATGTTTTTTCATTCACTTAGTTGCAACTAATTGGAACTTTTGCCAAAGACCTGGCCCATCCGCCGATAACTCAATACTTTTGGCATCCATTTTTGGACCTTGGTGTTTTCTCTGAAAACCGCCTGAACTATCCTATTAGTTATCGACTTACCAACAGATATTATGTTTCCTTTGATAAGCCAATAAATACTTACCAACTACTCCCTCCATTCCTAAATATAAGTGTTTCTAGAGATTCCACTACGAACTACATACGGAGCAAAATGAGTGAATCTACACTCTAAAGTACGTCTATATACATCCGTATGTAGTCCGCATTGAAATCTCTAAAAAGACTTATATTTAGGAACGGAGGGAGTAGAATCTTACTTCTAAACACAAGCACATTAATATGGGCATGTAAATCATGGGCTAACTACCTAGAATATTTATACCCCATTGCAAAGTATAGACAATTATCTAGTTGTACTTATAAAATTCGAATTGCGAGAAATATGTCAAGCTTACGAATATAATCTCACGTAAGGCAAAACTAATAAACATGAAGCAAAACTCATATGTAACGGAGGAAAGGACTGTAGTATATTAGTACCTTCTTTATGAGGAGATCAAGTGCGTCATCATCTTTCAGACCTTCAAGACAGTACATGTTCTTGTCTACTATTGAACAATGTTTGGCAATGTTTTTTTCTCTTGTCGTGACTATTATCCTTCCAGCATTATGTAAACACTGTTTGATAGAATCCCATTCAGAAATGGACCATATATCGTCAATAACAACAAGACACTTCTTTCTTTTTAGTACCCGAGCTAGCTCATCATTTAACCCTTGAAGTTTCATCTTTTGCACTCCAGTTGATGTTGATCCAGCAGGATTTTCTTGAATAGTAATCTGAAACTGCAAAGCCAAATCCCTAAGGAGTACCTCAGGATTAAAAGGACGCATTGCAGTGGCCCAAGCACACTTCCAACCACCAAGCTGCTGGCTTCGGTAGATGCTTCGGACAAGAGTGGTTTTTCCAAGACCTCCCATTCCCCAAACTGAGATCACCTTACAGCCTTGATCATTGTCTGGTTGGCCAACTAATTTGATAAGAATAGATTTCTCTGTCTCTCGCCCACAGATCACTTCATCAGCCAGTGCCAGTGTCCTGCTGCGATCAAACTTCTTTCTAGCAGTTGAGTTGCAAGCTTTGTCTTCGCCTGCGCTGTTCGGTTCTTGGTTTTCCACCTGTATTTCATCGGTGGGCATTGATGTGTTTTTCTCAGCATTAGTAACGTTGTTTGACTCGGGAACAGGCTCCGCAGAACATGGTGCACACGTAGCCTGAACAAAGAACAAATCTATGAGAATTTATGTACTTATGCTCTACATATTTTCAAATCTAGACTACCTGCATGGTTCTAAAAAATTGGGGATCTGCAAGTGCACACTTTCAATGAGTGCAGTATGCCTAACAAATTATGTAAGTTCATAAATATCCTGAATTCAACATCAAAGAGGCATGTCCTGACTCCCGACGTGGCTCAGCATCATTCCCCTCAAATTTTGAAGTTTGGTAAATACCAGGATTAACTAATCCATAAACACATGTTTAAGGAATCAAATTTGACTAGGTAAAAGTTCATATGGATAAAAGGAGCACACTACCGAACATTTATACAAATCAAATATAATTGATGGGCATGGAAGTCAAATTTGAAATTTCATCAGCTGTGAGAGTCCCACCTTCAGTTTCTCCTTCTCCACAGCAGCAAGTCTTGCTTTGTTGGTGTCAACCATTTCCACATTAATACTGCCTATGCTGACCTGCTCCTCTGAATTCTACAATTAGACGCGAAATGAAAACAAGAATCAATCGTCCATAATGAAAAAGAAACAACTTTATGACAGAAACCAAGCAAGAAAATGACCTACCTTCTTGTGGAACAAATAAATAGTTTGATCACATGACAATGGCTTGAACTCCGAAACTTGGAATGGTTTCTCTGTGCACAATCGTGCAATTTCAACTTGCTGCGTGGAAACGATGATTCTACTTTGTTTCTTATTGTCAGGAAAATACTTTTTAATGCAATGCCACTCTTCTATTGTGGACAGGTCATTTATGACAACCAGGTAGCTATTGCTACATAACTGCGCTTTAAGCATATGGACTAAATCTCTTTGATCCATCTTCTCAATGTTAGCCAGAACACCTGTTTCTTGCTCTACCTTTCCAACCTCATCATGGGAATTTTCATAAAACTGACTTACCAAACTCCTAAGGAACTCTTGCGGGTTGAAAGGATGCGTCAACCTAATCCAAGCACATAATCCAAAGCTTTTTAGTACCAACGGGTCATCATAAACCTCTTGGATGGCAAACGTCTCTCCGAGATTACCGCTAGTTGCCCACACGATGATCACTCTAAGGTTCACATAGTGGCTGGTAATCAGATGGTGGAGGTCCACCTCTGATGATTTTTTAGGCTCCAAGGTGAAGAGCCTTGCTTCATTGATGATGCCAAGCATTGCCGCAGTGGCAATGTTGGCCTGCTTCTCAGCCGCGGTAGACTTGGAGCCTGAGCTCTCCTTGATGAGGTGGTAGCGCAGGTTCCTATTGCTCACATCCTCCACCTCAGCCCTCAACTGCTTCACCACCTTGGAGATGCGGCGCCGATCCCCTAGGTCGCGGGGGATGCACCCCAATATTGGCTTTTTCTCCGAGTGGAGGCCAAAATCCATGAGGCTGTCCTCCACTTTGTAGGCGAGAACCCCGACCTGTTTCACCCAGGTGGTGAGCACCTTGTTCTGGCTTTGCTCCTCGTCAGCGGTCATCAGGAATGACTGCATCATTTGCAGCTCATCTTTGATGAAGTTCACATCGCGCTCAACGCCGAGCTGTAGGGCGATTTCCTCCGCCGCCTTGGATGTGGAATAGCCCAGTGCGCCGCCTAGCGCAGCCTTCCCCAAGCTCAGCCCCGTCGCCTCCATGGCTTTGCTTCCTGGCTGTGATATGGAGGTGTTGGTGCTAATTGGCAGATATGAGTGTAGCTAGCTGCTGAGAAGGGCCGGTGGATTAATAAGGGGAATCCATTCCAGCTACAAGCCTTATGTCAAGTTGGCATTTTTATTGGTCTTCATTACAAATTGATGTACGCTGGAATCCTAAGTCCTAATAAAAAAGTAATTTAGCTACATGGCTGGCTCTAGTTAAACAAACAAGTATTGCTCCTTGCTTAGTATGCTGGGTGTCGACATATTTTCTTGGAGGGGCACTAGCAATTTGATTGAATTGGATATAACTCAAGCATCAAGTAACCATAAGTTATAGTGAGGCAACACATGGCACAACCACTCGGCCTAAACGGCAAGAAAACAGACAAATCATGGTTCGTACTAGTACTATGGACTAATTAATAATTCCAACCACCCAATTAACAATAAATATTTGCCAGACTGCCGTGTTTAAAATGTTATGACGAATGGGCCCTCTGCATGCTTGATATGATGGTAACCATTAATTAGTGAGGCAGCACATGGCATAACCACTCTGCCTAAACGAAAAGAAAGAAGAAAAAGCACGGTTCGTACTATAATTAATCATTCCAACCACCAATTAACAATAAAATGTTTGCCAGACTGCCATGATGAAATGTTAACTTATGATGAATGGGCTCTCTGCATCTTTGGTATGATGGTGCCTGTTGAACAGCCCCTGATTAAACAAACAAGCATCGCTCCTTGATTCAAGCAAACACATATGACGCAGCAACTGAATTGAGGAGGCTGAATCCTTATACTCTACTGCACTATTTTCGTGTAGCAAAAAAAAGAGGGCTCTTACTCCCTTCGTTCCTAAATATAAGTCTTTGTAGAGATTTCACTATGGACTACATACGAAGCAAAATAAGTGAATCTACACTCTAAAATGCATCTACATACATCCATATGTGGTTCATAGTGGAATCTCTCCAAGTATTTAGGAACGGAGGGAGTACTGTTTTTGCTGTCGGCTCAAAGTACATTTACTGTATTTGCCGGAAAGAATAAGTATATTTACTGCAAATAGTTATAGCAAAGCATATCCGGCGCACATCCCATATGCACAATTACAGACACAAGAAGACTGACTGCATAAGTCTAGATAGTATAATCTCTGATGACTAGAAAACAGCTCAGACAGGTAGTTAAGCCTTGAGGTGGTTTGCATCCATCCAGCTTAATCAAATTTAACTTTGAGATTATTAGTTGTCCAAAGCAGCTGTCCACCAACTTAATTTGGCTTTGAGATTAGTTTTCCACGGGGCCAACCCCATTTCGATCGACAACGCCAAGAGGCAGATATTAGTTTGATTTTAAGACCTGACTATTAGTAGTATAATTTTACGCCCTGAATTTTGAGACTAGTTTAGCTGGATCTGATTTTGATCTTTGGTCACAGAAATGTGGAGATTTATTTAGCTAGAAAATTACATTTACAACAAGCAAAATAATACACAATTGAATTAGGTTGTACCTTCACTGCGGCCCGGGGTGGGGAGCTCCAGCTCGCGGGAGACTGCGGCCATGTCGGCGTTCACAAAGAATCCGCCGGCGCAGCTTGGGCTCCGCCGCGGCGGAGGGGAGGTGGTGTGCACGCGAACATGACTCTGAAGTCAGATTCGCCGCCGCCGCCTTCACATAGAGGGCCGCCGCGAACGAACCACCGGAGGGGCGAGGCAACCGGAACCGCCGCCGTAGCCGCGCCTGCCGCAGTCAGATCGCCGCCGCAATCCAACCTCCCGATTCCGCCGTCCGACTGCCATCGCACCCCGCCGCCCTGCCGTCGAAGAGGATCAGACGAGAGGAGCAATGATTTTGGAGCGATGACTGTGTGCTGGAGGGAAGCGCACCTTGGCCTTACGCTTTCGTATTGTTGAAGTGTGTTCATTCAACTTTACCCGACTCTCTCTGTTTTTCTTTTCTTTTGAGGGGAGCGATTCTTAGTTTCGAAATACTTCACAACTTTAAATTATATATAAAAAACAATAAAATGCACATATGTGTAAAAGTATTCATTAGAAACAGAGAAACTCAAAATGTATGAATCCAAAGCTACTTTGAAAAAACTTAATAATTTTGTAAATTTCTGAGTATTTAGTGTGCTTTTGAATTAAATTCATGGCAAGTAATCGGGAAAACAAGTTTAGCGATTAAAAAGTGCTTGTTTTGAGCACCAATATTTATTTGTTTCCTCAGGTCGCAAATGTTAATATGTACTAGTAGAAAACATGAAAGTTTGAACTTCCTTCAGAATTTAGTTGGCATTTTTACTCAACTTTTTAATGCACTTTTTGTTCATTCTAGAGCACAGACTTGGTCTCACTCCTAGCCATGCAAAAATGCTTATCTTTCGTGGAAATATTATTCTTGCAACTTTTGCAGGATTGTAGCATAGTAAATATAGTCTAATATCATGGGAATGCGAATGATTCACTCTTACATTTATTTAATGAAATGATCAGATAGACGTGGAAAGGCCCGACAACAACCAAATACGCTCTAATCTTGAACGCTGCGATCGAGGCGCGCCCGCTATGAATCCATGCATGTGTTCGGTTCTTTGGCTTTTGTGCGGAATGCATATATGTTTCTCCCTTCGGCTTTTGCAAATGGGCAGCAAGTGTGGGCATCTTGCGTCCAGGAAAGGGGCGAAGCACATGGAATGCAACGACAGAGACGAAATGTAACAGCTTTTAACAGTTTTGATTGATGGTAGTGTACTCACGAACGCTGCACTTGTACTACCAAAGATTGCAATAGAAACTATGTATCCAGTAGATTTATGAACACGATGATACTGCAGAAAAGTAAATTAAATACTATGTCAAGAAATCTTTCACATAAAGTTATTTACAAGAACAAAGTACTACAAAAGTACCACAAGGGAGAATATATCTTACAGGTGACACAATGCACTAATCAGTAGAGTGAGGAAAAGACGACCAACAAGGGAGAATCTTAAGCATGCATTGGCCCGAGGACGTATCACGTGCAATCGGTCACCAGATGCTTAAAACCCATGATAAAAGGTTCCAAAATAATTGAGTACATTGACTTAATATACATATATCACACAATATACATATATCATGCTGTGAAATTTTATCTATAACTGAGCATTTTTACAGTACTACCCTTTTTATGGAAGTGGTTTTTACAGTACTACCTTTTTTATGGAAGTGGTACTCCTAAAGAGTGATGGGAGTACCCATTAACCCCAGCCGTGCGTTTAGTATGGCAATTTAAAATTTTAATTTCCAGCGATTGGTCAAGTTGTACCGTCCGATGAACCGGCAAACCTGCGCCCACTCTCAACCCACGGTTTGTCTTTTCGTGATCGGCAGCTATTGCCCTATTTCAAACATCGCATCTTGCATGCAGGAATGAAGCGCGCACATGAAAGAGGATGATAGAGCCAAAAACTTATGATTTTTTACGGTTCAAGGTTTTAAACATCGCATCTTGCATGCACAAAAGGAGTGCGCACATGAAACGGGATGACTGAGTCAAAATCTTGTGATTTTTTTACAGTTCAAGGTACATGTACATGTAATCGTGAACGCTGCGGTGGTTGTGCCAAAGCTGCATCAAAATAGATAAAACACCCCACAGGGGAGCTAGGGACCTCTGCTAATTATGTTTTGGTACGAAAGCAGGTGCATGCACAAAGTACGGTGTGGCCATAACAAACTACAAAGCGCTGCAGAAAAAGGAGCGAAAACATATCAGTAGACTGAGGAAAAATGACCCAGAAATCAGAATCTTAAGCCATGCAGCAAACCAAGGACCTGGTATCATGTGCATCTGAAGGTCGATTGATCTTGTGCAACTGATGCACGCTGAAAGTTCATGAAAAAATGTCTTAAAATTTATGAAATTGATTGAGTACATTGACACAATATACATTGCTCTATCGTGATCTATGCCGTGAAATTTTGGTTATAAATTCTCAACCAAGAACTTGAGAAAAAAAAAGTAATGTTACGAATTGTTAGGACCGCCAGCCAGGTCATCATCGTGTTCTTTGCGGGCCCGAGCACGGCAAATTTTGCCATCTTAACCGAGACCAGACCATCATTTGATCCTGGATGCATCTCTCTCAATTTCTATATCATATAGTTACAACTCAGCTAGAGCAAGAGGCCACTGCGGCAACGATGACTCCATGATGGCGGTTTTTAGCGATCGGTGCTTTCTGGATGTTTCGCTGGACTAGGTTGGTGGGAGGCTTGCAACTTTCTTTGTGATGCTCGTTGGCAAAATCGGAGTTGCATGCCTTGTCCTCGATGCTTTGGTCGACTGTTTGGCTATTGTGGCCAGGTCATCGCGTGTTCCCCCTTGCGGGGTTTGTAATCTAGGTTTTTGCCCAGTTTTCATCTAATTAACCGGGCAACTATTTTCTTCTTAATCAATGAAAACGGTAAATCTTTTTCCTCGTTTCAAAAAAAAAAAACTCAGCTAGAGCAAGGGGCGCAGCTTCAGAACCTAAAACAGCTGGAGAGCAAGAGCAAGGACTCTTTCTCTCTTCACCGGTAGCCTGCCAACGAGTCCTATAATTACTTTTTAAAAAACGAGTCCTATAATCTTGAGAGCTCCCCTGCATATATCTGTCTATCCACATTGCCATAAATTCCATCACACACTTTTTTTTAGAGTACGCAAAATGCGTACCTTAGCTTTATAGACGAGAGAGATTTATATACAAGAAATACAAACGATATGCACCGCCACGTACGGCAGGCACATCCACCCCACCACTCCACACGCTAGGCTACTAGTCTATAACATGTTGATCTCCCCTTCCTCTCGCCAATGCCCATAGCATGATTTCCTGCTGGATTATATGGGCCGCTCCCCACTCGTTGACGATGTTGCTGTTGCGAAATACCCTGCCATTTCTCTGTTTCCAGAGGTTCCAACAGACTGATGTGCAAATTGTATCCACCAGTCACCTAATGTGTCTTCCATGGTCGGTAGCAAAGCTACGTCGATGTCAAACTTCCTAAAAAACAGAATCCACACTTGTCTCGCATAAACGCATTGCAAGAGTATATGATCCACCTTGTCCTCCTCCTGGTCGCGAAGGAAACAAGCCGAGCTGTGATCTTGCAATCAATGTCTCTGTCAGCGGTCCGATGTCCAAACTCTGTATTGAAGGGCAAGCCACATGAAAAGTTTGCAAGTCAGCGTTTCCCAACTACGCCAGACAGCCGAGGCACATTGGAATCTAACTCCCCCTTCGCACATCATTTTGTAAGCAGATTTAGCCGAGTACTTGCCGCTTGCATCCCATTGCCAGATCGGAGTATCCTCTGTGTCAGGGACAAGATCCATATGTACCAGCACTTCCCACAGCCCGATGAACTGCAGAAGCTCCTCTGTATTAATCTCCCCCACAATATCTTGTGTCCATGCATGAAGGTGCATGGCCTCCTTCACTTTCCTCCTGTTAACCACCTGCTGCCGAACTTTCTTGACAAGTAACGGGGCGATCTCCTTCACGCAAGCGCTGTTGATCCAACGATCTCTCCAGAACAGCACCCTAGATCCTTACCCAACTTCCCATTTGACCAAGCTATCAAATGCCATCACTTTCTTGGCTGTGCAATAGTTGAGTCCTTGCCAGGGCCGTGAGCTGTCCGTTCACTTCAGCCACTCCCACCTTAACCTGAGAGCTATCCCTTGTTTGTAAAGATCCACCACACCGAGACCTCCCAGCTATTTTGGCCGGCATACCCGACACCACGCTACCGCACACTTGCCGTCCTGAATCTCTCCCGATCCTGCCCAGAAGAATGCACGACATCCTTTATCCACTCTTTCCAGCGCCCACTTCGGGGCTTCCGCCACGATCAGGTGATGAGTGGGCCTGGTCCACACAACCTGGTTCACCAGAATGAGGCGCCCGGGCCTGGTGACAAGGCCTCTCTGCAAACCTGGCATCATCTTAAGTACGTTATCCACAATAGGGTGCCATTCCGATCGCGTGAGCTGTTTGATCCCCAACTGCAGCCCTAGGTATCTGATGGGAAAAGTCTCCAGCTTCCATGGCAAGGCCTGCCGCACCAGCTCCTCCTCGGCCTCCTTCGATCTGATCATAACTGCTGAAGATTTTATCGAAGTTAACCTTGAGACCAGATGCCTCGGCGAATAAACTCAGTGCCTCCTGAACAAACCACAGATCCGATCTGCACGGCCTAATGAACATAACTACATCATCAGCATACAGAGATAGCCTCTGTATCGGAGCGCAACCGGGGATATTGCTGATTGCTTTCATCTCCTGCGCCTTCAAATTCATAGTAGTGAGGACGTCCATCGCAATGACAAAGAGCAAGGGAGAGATGGAGTCCCCCTGCCTCAGTCCACACGCATGCATAAACTTCCTGCCAGCACATCCATTAACTACCACTTTCGAACTTGCCATCCTGAGCGCGGCGTAGCAATCCAAGATCTCCAAGTGCTCGAGAAGCCATTGGCTCGCAGCACTTTGAATAAGAACGGCCGGGACAATGAGTCGAAGGCACGCGAGATATCCAGCTTTAGCATCACAATCTTCGTCTTCCTTTTGTGAAGTTTCCTTGCAAGTTGCCTAACTAGCAAGAAGTTGTCATGGATATTCCGGCCCCTAATGAACGCCAATTGGTTTACATGTACCAGCTCTCCCACGCGCGGGCAAAGCCTGGCGGCCAGAAGTTTGGACGCTAACTTTGAAATGCTATGGACCAGGCAGATCGGCCTGAAGTCGTTGATATGGCAGGCCTCCGCCTTTTTGGGGTTCAAGGTGATCAGGGCCTAATTCAACCTTCCAAACCCTCTCCCATTGTTGAGGAAAAACTTGTTCAATGCTGCCATCACATCACCTTTCCCAATCGTCCAAGCACGCTGAAAGAAGACACCAATGAACCCATCTGGCCCCGGTGCGTGATCCGAGGGCATGTCCCTCACAACTTTCCAAATCTCCTCTTCCTGGAAGACCAAATCTTGGTCATCCAGGTCGACTGGCTCAATGCCCAGATAGTCAAGTGTTGGGGAACGTAGTAATTTCAAAAAAATTCCTACGCACACGCAAGATCATGGTGATGCATAGCAACGAGAGGGGAGAGTGTTGTCTACGTACCCTCGTAGACCGTAAGCGGAAGCGTTAGCACAACGCGATTGATGTAGTCGTACGCCTTCACGATCCGACAGATCCAAGCACCGAACGTACGGAGCCTCCGAGTTCAGCACACGTTCAGCTCGATGACGTCCCTCGAACTCCGATCCAGCCGAGTGTCGAAGGTGAGTTCCGTCAGCACGACGGCGTGGTGACGATCTTGATGTTCTACCGGCGCAGGGCTTCGCCTAAGCTTCGCGACGATATGACCGAGGTGGAATATGGTGGAAGGGGGCACCGCACACGGCTAAGGAACGATCCGTAGATCAACTTGTGTGTCTATGGGGTGCCCCCCGCCCCCGTATATAAAGGAGCCAGGGGGGAGGAGGCCGCCGGCCTAAGGTGGCGCGCCAAGGGGGGAGTCCTACTCTCACCGGGAGTAGGACTCCCCTTTTCCAAGTTGGAGTAGGAGAGAAGGAGGAAAGAGGGGAGGAGGAGAAGGAAAGGGGGGGCGTTGCCCCCCTTCCCTTGTCCTATTCGGACTAGGAGGGGGAGGGGCGCGCGGCCCCCTCCTTGCTCCTTCCTCTTCTCCCTCTTGGCCCATGTAGGCCCATTAACCTCCCGGGGGGTTCCGGTAACCTTCCAGTACTCCGGTAAAATGCTGATTTCACCCGGAACCATTCCAATGTCCAAATATAGGCTTCCAATATATCAATCTTGATGTCTCGACCATTCCGAGACTCCTCGTCATGTCCGTGATCACATCCGGACTCGAACAAACTTCGTACATCAAAACTTATAAACTCATAATAAAACTGTCATCGAAACGTTAAGCGTGCGGACCCTACGGGTTCGAGAACTATGTAGACATGACCTAAAACCATTCTCGGTCAATAACCAATAGCGGGACCTGGATGCCCATATTGGTCAAACCGCATAACAACATACTTTGTTCCCTTTGTCATCGGTATGTTACTTGCCCGAGATTTGATCGTCGGTATCCAATACCTAGTTCAATCTCGTTACGGCAAGTCTCTTTACTCGTTCCGTGTCGTCATCTCATAACTAACTCATTAGTTACATGCTTGCAAGGCTTAGGTGATGAGTATTACCGAGAGGGCCCAGAGATACCTCTCCGACAATCGGAGTGACAAATCCTAATCTCGAATTATGCCAACCCAACATGTACCTTCGGAAACACCTGTAGAGCACCTTTAGAATCATCCAGTTACGTTGTGACGTTTGGTAGCACACAAAGTGTTCTTCCGGTAAATGGGAGTTGCACAATCTCATAGTTGCAGGAACTTTGTATAAGTCATGAAGAAAGCAATAGCAATATACTAAATGATCAAGTGCTAGGCTAACAGAATGGGTCATGTCAATCACATCATTCTCTTAATGATGTGATCCCACTAATCAAATGTTAACACATGTCTATGGTCAGGAAACATAACCATCTTTGATTAATGAGCTAGTCAAGTAGAGGCATACTAGTGACTATAGTTTTGTCTATGTATTCACACATGTATCATGTTTCCGGTTAATACAATTCTAGCATGAATAATAAACATTTATCATGATATGAGGAAATAAATAATAACTTTATTATTGCCTCTAGGGCATATTTCCTTGATCTCCCACTTGCACTAGAGTCAATAATCTAGATTACATAGTAATGATTCTAACACCCATGGAGTCTTGGTGCTGATCATGTTTTGCTCGTGAGAGAGGCTTAGTCAACGGGTCGCAACATTCAGATCCGTATGTATCTTGCAAATCTCTATGTCTCCCACTTGGACTTGGTCCCGAATGGAATTAAGCGTCTCTTGATGTGCTTGGTCCTCTTGTGAAATCTGGATTCCTTTGCCAAAGCAATTGCACCAAGATTGTCACGAAGATCTTCATTGGTCCCGATGCACTAGGTATGACACCTAGATCGAAATGAACTCCTTCATCCGACTCCTTCATTTGCTGCTTGAAGCAGCTATGTACTCCGCTTCACATGTAGATCCCGCCACGACGCTTTGTTTAGAACTGCACCAACTTACAGCTCCACCGTTTAATATAAACACGTATCCGGTTTGCAATTTAGAATCGTCCGGATCGGTGTCAAAGCTTGCATCGGCGTAACCATTTACGACTAGCTCTTTGTCACCTCCATATCGAGAAACATATCCTTAGTCCTTTTCGGTATTTCAGATGTTTTTGACCGCTGTCCGATGATCCACTCTGGATTACTTTGGTACCTTCCTGCCAAGCTTATTGCTAAGCATACGTCGGTCTGGTACACAGCATTGCATACATGATAGAGCCTATGGCTGAAGCATAGGAACATTTTCATTTTCTCTATCTTCTGCTGTGGTCGGGCATTGAGTTTGACTCAACTTCACACCTTGTAGCACAGGCAAGAATCCTTTCTTTGCTCGATCCATTTTGAACTTTTTCAAAATCTTGTCAAGGTATGTGCTTTGTGAAAGTCCTATTAAGCGTCTTGATCTATCTCTATAGATCTTGATGCCCAATATGTAAGCAGCTTCACCGAGGTCTTTCATTGAAAAACTTTTATTCAAGTATCCTTTATGCTATCCAAAAATTCTATATCATTTCCAATTAATAATATGCCATCAACATATAAAACTAGAAATGCTCTGAGCTCCCACTCACTTTCTTGTAAATACAGCTTCTCCAAAAGTCTGTATAAAACCATATGCTTTGATCACACTATCAAAGCGTTTATTCCAACTCGAGATGCTTGCACCAGTCCATAAATGGAGCAGCTGGAGTTTGCACACTTTGTCGGCACCTTTTGGATCAACAAAACCTTCGGCTGCATCATATACAACTCTTCTTCTAGAAATCCATTCAAGAATGCAGTCTTGACATCCATTTGCCCAATTTCATAATCATGAAATGCAGCAATAGCCAACATGATTCGGACAGACTTAAGCATCGCTTCGGGTGAGAAAGTCTCATCGTAGTCAACCCCTTGAACTTGTCGAAAACCTTTCGCAACAAGTCGAGCTTTATAGACGATAACATTACCATCAACGTCGGTCTTCTTCTTAAAGATCCATTTATTCTCAATGGCTTGCCGATCATCGAACAAGTCAACCAAAGTCCATACTTTGTTTTCATACATGGATCCCATCTCAGATTTCATGGCCTCTAGCCATTTTGCGGAATCTGGGCTCATCATCGCTTCCTCATAGTTCGTAGGTTCATCATGGTCAAGTAACATGACTTGCAGAATGGGATTACCGTACCACTCTGGTGCGGATCTTACTCTGGTAGACCTAAGAGGTTCAGCAGAAACTTGATCTGAAGTTTCATGATCAATATCATTAGCTTCCTCACTAATTGGTGTTGTTGTCACGAGAACCGGTTCTCGTGATGAACTACCTTCCAATAAGGGAGTAGATACAGTTATCTCATCAAGTTCTACTTTCCTCCCACTCACTTCTTTTGAGAGAAATTCCTTCTCTAGAAAGGATCCATTCTTAGCAACGAATGTCTTGCCTTCGGATCTGTGATAGAAGGTGTACCCAACAGTCTCTTTTGGGTATCCTATGAAGACACATTTCTCCGATTTGGGTTCGAGCTTATCTGGTTGAAGTTTCTTCACATAAGCATCGCAGCCCCAAACTTTAAGAAACGACAACTTTGGTTTCTTGCCAAACCACAGTTCATAAGGCGTCGTCTCAACGGATTTTGATGGTGCCCTATTTAACGTGAATGCGGCCGTCTCTAAAGCATAACCCCAAAACGATAGCGGTAAATCGGTAAGAGACATCATAGATCGCACCATATCGAGTAAAGTACGATTACGACGTTCGGACACACCATTTCGTTGTGGTGTTCCAGGTGGCGTGAGTTGCGAAACTATTCCGCATTGTTTCAAATGTAAACCAAACTCGTAACTCAAATATTCTCCTCCACGATCAGATCGTAGAAACTTTATTTTCTTGTTACGATGATTTTCTACTTCACTCTGAAATTCTTTGAACTTTTCAAATGTTTCAGACTTGTGCTTCATTAAGTAGATATACCCATATCTGCTTAAATCATCTGTGAAGGTGAGAAAATAACGATATCCGCCACGAGCCTCAACATTCATCGGACCACATACATCTGTATGTATGATTTCCAACAAATCTGTTGCTCTCTCCATAGTTCCGGAGAACGGTGTTTTAGTCATCTTGCCCATAAGGCACGGTTCGCAAGTACCAAGTGATTCATAATCAAGTGATTCCAGAAGTCCATCAGTATGGAGTTTCTTCATGCGTTTTACACCGATATGACCCAAACGGCAGTGCCACAAATAAGTTGCACTATCATTATCAACTCTGCATCTTTTGGCTTCAACATTATGAATATGTGTATCACTACTATCGAGATTCAATAAAAATAGACCACTCTTCAAGGGCGCATGACCATAAAAGATATTACTCATATAAATAGAACAACCATTATTCTCTGATTTAAATGAATAACCGTCTCGCATCAAACAAGATCCAGATATAATGTTCATGCTCAACGCAGGCACCAAATAACAATTATTCAGGTCTAAAACTAATCCCGATGGTAGATGTAGAGGTAGCGTGCCGACCGCGATCGCATCGACTTTGGAACCGTTTCCCACGCGCATCGTCACCTCGTCCTTGGTCAGTGTTCGCTTATTCCGTAGTCCCTGTTTCGAGTTGCAAATATTAGCAATGAACCAAAGATCAAATACCAGTGCTACTACGAGCTCTAGTTAGGTACACATCAATAACATGTATATTACATATACCTTTGTTCACTTTGCCATCCTTCTTATCCGCCAAATACTTGGGGCAGTTCCGCTTCCGTGACGATCCGCTTGCGGAGAAGCACTCGTTTCAGGCTTAGGTCCAGACTTGGGTTTCTTCTCTTGAGCAGCAACTTGCTTGCCGTTCTTTTGAAGTTCCCTTCTTCTTGAAACTAGTGGTCTTGTTGACCATCAACACTTGATGCTCCTTCTTGATTTCTACCTCCGCTGCTTTCAGCATCGCGAAGAGCTCGGAATAGTCTTGTTCATCCCTTGCATATTATAGTTCATCACGAAGCTCTTGTAGCTTGGTGGCGTGATTGAAGAATTCATCAATGACACTATCATCGTGAAGATTAACTCCCGGTTGAATCAAGTAATTGTTATACCTGACATTCGAGTATATGTTCACCGACGAACTATTCTCCTCCATCTTGCAGCTATAGAACTTATTGGAGACTTCATATCTCTCAATCCGGGCATTTGCTTGAAATATTAACTTCAACTCTGGAACATCTCATATGCTCCATGACGTTCAAAACGTCGTTGAAGACCCGGTTCTAAGCCGTAAAGCATGGCACACTGAACTATAGAGTAGTCATCAGCTTTGCTCGCGGGACGTTCTTAACGTCGTCGGTTACATCAGCAGCAGGCACGGCACCCAGCGGTACTTCCAGACGTAACTCTTACAGTGCAGCAATGAGGATAATCCTCGAGTTACGGACCCGATCCGTGTAATTGCTTCCATCATCTTTCAACTTTGCTTTCTCAAGGAACGCATTAAAATTCAACGGAACAACAACACGAGCCATCTATCTACAAACAAACATAGACAAGCAAGATACTATCGGTACTAAGTTCATGATAAATTTAAGTTCAATTAATCATATTACTTAAGAACTCCCACTTAGACAGACATCTCTCTAGTCATCTAAGTGATTACGTGATCCAAATCAACTAAACCATAACCGATCATCACATGAGATGGAGTAGTTTTCAATGGTGAACATCATTATGTTGATCATATCTACTATATGATTCACGCTCGACCTTTTCGGTCTCCGTGTTCTGAGGCCATATCTGCATATGCTAGGCTCGTCAAGTTTAACCTGAGTATTCTGCGTGTGCAAAACTGGGTTGCACCCGTTGTAGATGGACGTAGAGCTTATCACACCCAATCATCACGTGGTGTCTCGGCACGACGAACTTTGGCAACGGTGCATACTCAGGGAGAACACTACTTGATAATTTTAGTGAGAGATCATCTTAAAATGCTATCGTCAATCAAAGCAAGATAAGATGCATAAAGGATAAACATATGGCCATCATCATCTTGTGCTTGTGATCTCCATCTTCGAAGCACCGTCATGATCACCATCGTCACCGGCGCTACACCTTGATCTCCATCGTAGCATCGTTTGTCGTTTACGCCATCTATTGCTTCTACGACTATCGCTACCGCTTAGTGATAAAGTAAAGCAATTACAGGGTGTTTGCATTTCATACAATAAAGCGACAACCATATGGCTCCAGCCAGTTGCCGATAACTTCGGTTACAAAACATGATCATCTCATACAATAAAATATAGCATCACGTCTTGACCATATCACATCACAACATGCCCTGCAAAAACAAGTTAGACGTCCTCTACTTTGTTGTTGCAAATTTTACGTGGCTGCTACGGGCTTAGCAAGAACCGTTCTTACCTACGCATCAAAACCACAACGATATTTTGTCAAATAGACTCCATTTTAACATTCACAAGGACCGGGCGTAGCCACACTCGGTTCAACTAAAGTGAGAGAAACAGACACCCGCCAGCCACCTTTAAGCACGAGTGCTCGTAACGATGAAAACAGTCTCGCGTAAGCGTACGCGTAATGTCGGTCCGGGCCGCTTCATCTCACAATACCGCTGAACCAAAGTATGACATGCTGGTAGACAGTATGACTTATATCGTCCACAACTCACTTGTGTTCTACTCGTGCATATAACATCAACGCATAAAACCTAGGCTCGGATGCCACTGTTGGGGAATGTAGTAATTTCAAAAAATTTCCTACGCACACGCAAGATCATGGTGATGCATAGCAACGAGAGGGGAGAGTGTTGTCTACGTACCCTCGTAGACCGTAAGCGGAAGCGTTAGCACAACGCGGTTAATGTAGTCGTACGTCTTCACGATCCGACCGATCCAAGCACCGAACATACGGAGCCTCCGAGTTCAGCACACGTTCAGCTCGATGACATCCCTTGAACTCCGATCCAGCCGAGTGTCGAAGGTGAGTTCCGTTAGCACGACGGCATGGTGACGATCTTGATGTTCTACCGGCGCAGGGCTTCGCCTAAGCTTCGCGACGATATGACCGAGGTGGAATATGGTGGAAGGGGGCACCGCACACGGCTAACGAACGATCCGTAGATCAACTTGTGTGTCTATGGGGTGCCCCGCCCGTATATAAAGGAGCGGGGGAGGAGGCGCGCCTAAGATGGCGCGCCAGGGGGAGTCCTACTCCCATCGGGAGTAGGACTCCCCTTTCCAAGTTGGAGTAGGAGAGAAGGAGGAAAGAGGGAGGAGGAGAAGGAAAGGGGCGCCGCCTTTCCCTTGTCCTATTCGGACTAGGAGGGGAGGCGCGCCCCCTCCTTGCTCCTTCCTCTTCTCCTCTTGGCCCATGTAGGCCCATTAACCTCCGGGGTTCCGTAACCTTCCAATACTCCGGTAAAATGCTGATTTCACCCGGAACCATTCCAATGTCCAAATATAGGCTTCCAATATATCAATCTTGATGTCTCGACCATTCCGAGACTCCTCGTCATGTCCGTGATCACATCCGGGACTCCGAACAAACTTCGGTACATCAAAACTTATAAACTCATAATAAAACTGTCATCGAAGCGTTAAGCGTCAGGGACCCTACGGGTTCGAGAACTATGTAGACATGACCTAAAACCATTCTCGGTCAATAACCAATAGCGGGACCTGGATGCCCATATTGGTTCCTACATATTCTACGAAGAACTTTATCGGTCAAACCGCATAACAACATACGTTGTTCCCTTTGTCATAGGTATGTTACTTGCCCGAGATTTGATCGTCGGTACCCAATACCTAGTTCAATCTCGTTACCGGCAAGTCTCTTTACTCGTTCCATAATACATCATCTCACAACTAACTAATTAGTTACATGCTTGCAAGGCTTAGGTGATGAGTATTACCGAGAGGGCCCAGAGATACCTCTCCGACAATCGGAGTGACAAATCCTAATCTCAATTATGCCAACCCAACATGTACCTTCGAAACACCTGAGAGCACCTTTATAATCACCCAGTTACATTGTGACGTTTGGTAGCACACAAAGTGTTCTTCCGTAAACGGAGTTGCACAATCTCATAGTTGCAGGAACTTTGTATAAGTCATGAAGAAAGCAATAGCGAGATACTAAACGATCAAGTGCTAGGCTAACAGAATGGGTCATGTCAATCACATCATTCTCTTAATGATGTGATCCCACTAATCAAATGACAACACATGTCTATGGTCAGGAAACATAACCATCTTTGATTAATGAGCTAGTCAAGTAGAGGCATACTAGTGACTATAGTTTTGTCTATGTATTCACACATGTATCATGTTTCCGGTTAATACAATTCTAGCATGAATAATAAACATTTATCTTGATATGAGGAAATAAATAATAACTTTATTATTGCCTCTAGGGCATATTTCCTTCATCAAGGTCTAAGGTGTGCTCCCTAGCTAGACCCACAGCTCCCCAGCAGATCACTGTACGCCTCGAAAAAAACATCCTCCTTCGCTGCTTGGTCCATGATGGTGGTTCCTGCCACAGAAATCGAAGGAATAAAGTTTTTCAGCTTCCGTCCATTGGCCACCAGGTGAAAAAGTTTGGTATTGGCATCTCCGTCCTGCAGCCATCTCATCCTCGACCGTTGTCTCGCAATCGTCCGTTCCAAAGAAGATAACCCAAGAACCAGGTGCTTCAGAGTTCTACGCAACCATCTCTCCTCTCCTGTGAGCACACGAGTCTCCTGCGCATAGTCAAACCTCAGGATCACAAGATTTGCAATTGCAATCTGCATCTTAATGTTGCCTACTCTCCTCTGACCCCACGCCGTTAAGTGCTTAGCACAACTTCTCAACATGATGACATCAAGTCTCACGAACGGGTCAGAGATGGACTCATCACATATCCATCCTTACTGCACCGCCTCCAAAAACCCTTCCAACTTCACCCAGAAGAGTTCAAAACGGAATCTTTTACGCGGTTGCACATGTTCCTCCAACGGGAGAAATTGCGGGCAATGGTCTGAGGCATTGGTTGACAGCGCCTGCAGCAGGCACTCCGGGTAGGCCAGCTCCCAGTCCACAAAGACCAGAACCCAATCAACGATGAGATTTGAATAAGGTCAAAAAATTGACATGACATATGCAAAAAATAAAAAAATACCCGCCTACTAGCAGGAGAATACACACACCACGGCCTGCATATGAATAGAAACCCAACTATATAAGGGCTAGGATGCAGGCCCGCGGGGCACAAATATCTCCTATCAGTAGGCCCCATAGGGCAGAGAGGGCCAGGTCCAACGATGAGCTTTCTGTGCTTAGAGATGAACTTGACATGGCAGCCGCAGGGAGATGGGCCTGGGTACCTTCTACTTCTTGAGCTTGTGTTGATTTTTCCATTGAAAAGGAAAGGGAGATGCAGCAAAGTAGAGATAAGTATTTTCCTCGGTTAAGAACCAATGTATCAATCCAGTAAGAGGCACAAGCAAGTCTCCAATATATGCACCTACACAAACTAACAAACACTTGCACTCAGCGCGGAAAAAGGGTTGTCAATCCCTTCACGGTCTCGAACAAGAGTGAGATCTAATAGAGATAGGTATAAAGGATAAACAAAAGACCAAAATAAAGTAAATATAAATAAATTGCAGCAAGGTACTTTTGGGTTTTTGGTTTTATAGATCTGAAAAAATATGATGAAAAATAGACCTTGGGCCATAGGTTTCACTAGAGGCTTCTCTCTTGAAAATACCATACGGTGGATAAACAAACTACTGTTGAGCAACTGATAGAAAATGGCATAGTTATGACAACATCTAAGGCAATGATCATGAATATAGGCATCACATCCATGACAAGTAGACCGAAACGATTCTGCATCTACTACTATTACTCCACACATCGACCGCTATCCAGCATGCATCTAGAGTATTAAATTCGTAAGAACGGAGTAATGCCTTAAGCAAGAAGACATGATGTAGAGGGATAAACTCAAGCAATATGATATAAACCCCATCTTTTTACCCTTAATGGCAACAATGCAATACGTTCCTCGCTACCCTTGCTATGTCTCTGGGTGAGGACACCGCAAGATTGCAAGATAGATCAATCTAGTTGGCCAAACCAAATCAATAGATCCGATAGAAATACAAAGTTATTTAAATCATGCATAAAAGAGTTTAGAGGAGACTCAAATAATATTCATAGATAATCTGATCTCAACAAACACACCGCAAAAGAACATTACATCGGATATAACTCCAAGAACATTGAGGAGAACATGGTACTGAAGATCAAAGAGAGAGAAGAAGCCATCTAGCTACTAGCAATGGACCAGTAGGTCCATGGTAAACTACTCACACATCATCAGTAGGGCAGCATGGTTGATGTAGAAACCCTCCGTGATCGAATCCCCCTCCGCCAAATCGTCCGAAAAGACCCCAAGATGGAATTTCACGAGAATAGAAGCTTGCGGCATCGAAAAAGTATTTATGTGGACGGTTCTGGTATAGGGGTAATATTTGAGGATTTATAGTGGTGGAATTAGGATTGGAGGACCTTCGAGGGGCCGACAAGCCAGGGAGGCGCGCCCCACCCCCCTAGGGCGTGGCCTCCGGGCTTGTGGCCTCCTCGGGACTCTTTTGGCCCTCTCTCCAAGTCATGTTGGTGTCTTTTGGTCGAAGAAAAATCATCGGGAAAGTTTTATTCCGTTTGATATTCCTTTCTGTAAAACTCAAAAACAAGGAGAAAAACAACAACTGGCACTGGACACTAGGTTAATAGGTTAGTCCCAAAAAATGATATAAAATAATATCAAAATGCATATAAAACATCCAAGATAGATGATATAATAGCATGGAACAATCGAAAGTTATAGATACATTGGAGACGTATCAGTACCACCAGTTCCAGAACCCCGACAAGGGCGCCCAAGAGGCCCTTGGTACGCCATGGTGCCTAGTGGGCCACTCCTTCATCTTTTGGTGGCCTACCAAAGCTTTCAGGGTCTCTTATTGCCAGAAAAAAATCTCCAAAAAGTTTCGTGGCATTTGGACTTCGTTTGGTATTGATTTTTTGCAAAGTCAAAGACAAGCAAAAAACGGCAACTGGCATTGAGCACTAAGTTAGTAGGTTAGTCCCAAAAAATTATATAAAGTTGCTTGTAAATGTATATAAAACATCCAAGATTGATACTATAATAGCATGGAACAATCAAAAATTATATATACGTTGGAGACGTGTCAGAGTCGATAGTTTTCCTTCTCATCTCAACCTCAATTATTCTCTAATTGGCAAGCATCATATGATAGGGAAATATCTGGAGATATATATCCCGTCAAATAGATTTGATCATGAATTATTTTTGTTGACAATATCTCTACGATAAATGAGTTGGTAGGCGAAACATTAAGCCCATATCTTTATCTGTGTTTGATGGATGCTACTTGTTGTAAAAATATGCTTTGAGTACTAGCAATCATAGAAGACTATATGATAATTGAGTATGGGAAGCTCTTACTTAAACTTTGTTGAAGATAAGTTGAATTGCAATTGTTTGGTGCCTGAGAACATAGATTGTTAAGTTTCAATAGAATGCATTATTTGGACTAAACCATATGAACTGATTGCTATGTGGGCCCCCTTGACGTGAAACCAACGCCAAAAATTCCTATAAATACCCAAACCCCCAGGAAGAACCCTAGAAGAGAAGTTCCACCGCATCAAGCCTCTATAGCCACAAAAAATCAATCGGGACCCTGTTCCGGCACCCTTCCAGAGAGGGAATCATCACCGGAGGCCATCTTCATCATCCCAGCGGTCTCCATGATGAAGAGGGAGTAGTTCACGCTCGGGGCTGAGGGTATGTACCAGTAACTATGTGTTTGATCTCTCTTTCTCTCTCGTGTTGTTGATTTGGCACGATCTTGATGTACTGCGAGCTTTGTTAATATAGTCGAATCATATGGTGTTTTTCCATCTCTATCTTGTTGTGATGAATTCAGTTTTTACCTTTGAGGTTTGATTATTATCGGATTGAACACATTTATGCATTTGAGAACACTTGATGTATGTCTTTCATATGAATACCCATAGTGACAATGGGGTATTATATTGATTCACTTGATGTATGTTTTGGAACTCAACTCGTAGATTCCCGAGGTGACATTGGGGTAATCTATGGATAGGGGTTGATGCACGTTTTCGTCCTACTTTCTCCAGTAGAAATCTTGGGGCACTCTTTGAAGTTCTTTGTGTTGGATTGAATATTATGAATCTGAAGTTGTTTGATGCATATCGTATAATTAGCTCATGGATACTTGTGGTGACATTGGAGTATCTAGGTGACATTAGAGTTGATTGATGTGCATCATATGGTGTTATTTTAGTATAAACTATAGGGCTGTTCGTAACACTTATAGGGATGGCTCAATAGATTGATCGAAAAAGATAACTTTGAGGTGGTTTCGTACCCTACAACAATTCCATCTTATGTTCTCTGCTAGATAAGAAGTTTGGAGTGATTCCTTGTCGCGTGTTGAGGGATTGTTATTTGATTCAATTATGTTAGCACTGTTGAGAGATTGTACTAGTGAAAGTATGAACCACAGAACTTGTTTCTAAACATTGCAGTACTGTTTGTGCTCCACTTTATCACTTGCTACCTTGTTGTTTTTATATTTCCAGATTAGAAAATCATATATCTAAAATCCGTACTACATTTGTATCATCATCTCTTTGCCAAACTACTTCACCTACATCATGTCATCTTGTTTAAGGCATTACATCATGCTTTATGAACTTAATACTCTAGATGCATGCTAGTAGCGGTCGATGTGTGGAGTAATAGTAGTAGATACAGGCAGGAGTCGATCTATTTGTCTCAGACTTGATGCCTATATACATGATCATTGCCTTGGATATCGTCTTGATTATTCGCTTTTCTATCAATTGCCCAACAACAATTTGTTTACCCGTCATATGGTATTTTCAAGAGAGAAGCCTCTAGTTAATACTATGGGCCTCGGGTCTATTTTAATCATATGTTAAAATTCAAAAATACCTTGCTGCAATTTTATTTATTTTATTTTATTTTATATTTTTGTTTGTCTATCTATTACTATTAGATTTGATCCTTGCAATTAACCGCCAAGGGATTGACAACCCCTTGTTTGTGTTGGATGCAAGTATTTGTTATTTTGTGTGTAGGTACTGCTAACGAGGTGTTGTGTGGTTCTCCTACTGGATTGATAAACTAGGTTATTAACTGGGGGAAATACATATCTCTACTGCACTGCACCATCCTCTCTCTTCGAAAAAATCCCAACGCAGCTCACAAGTAGCACCACCAATGTCGGTGCTAAAAGCGGCAGATCTTAGGTAAGGGGTCCCAAGCTTGGTGATCGGACCTAGATGGTAACGGTAAGAGTTGGGATATGATGTTTTACCTAGGTTCGGAACCTCTTGATGAGGTAAAACCCTACGTCCTGCTTCTTATACATTGCTTGTGATGGGGTACAAAGTACAAGTTGATCTACCTCGAGATCGTATGAGTTTGTGTAAGCTCTAAATCCTGCGAATATGTATGCATATATGCATGTACAGACTAAACCCCACGGTTTATATACACACCAGGGTACCTAGGATTTACACATGGTCGGTTACAATTTAGGAATAAATATGTTAATCCTTCAAATATGCTTGACGTATACGCCAAGCCTCTAGGAGATCTTCATCTTAATTACGCCGAGGGCCAGGGCCAGCATGGCCCATTCATCAGTATTTGGTGGGTCCTTGGCCCAGCCCATAATCGACGGGTCGACGAGGCAAGCACCCCGAGTCCAGGACACCAACAGAGGCCGAAACTGCCGCGCAGTGGTTAGCCTGGGAGGCCCTCCGCGACAAGCACCCACATCGCTGGATTTGGACGTGGGCCCCAGATCCACGGCCTCCACGAATCCAGCACCAGAAAGCCCTCGATTCGCCACAACCACCTTGCCACTATGTTGCTGGGGCCGCAGTCTCGGCTTGCCTGCGCCAACCAGCCGTCGCTCGGGTAGAGGATCCATGAGGATCCAGATCTACATCCTCTGTCCACCTCTCTAGACAGCCATCGCGTGCCGCCACCACGCCCCTCCAGGACCTCCCGCGACAAGGACCGATGCCTCTGATGAGGCCAGATCCGCCGCACGCAAGCAACATCGTCTAGGAGGGGGGAAAGAGCACGTCGCCGCCACCTTCCCTGGGGCGCGCGCGATCTTTGTTGATGTCTCCTCTGTCGGCGGTGCAGCAAGAAAGGTGCCATGGATGGGTACCGGCGACGGCGCCACACCGGGCGACGCGGGGAAGGGTGGGAGAAGCACAATGCCTTTGGTTTGCATCAAAATATAATACGTTTCTGTAGTTCAATATGAACCCAAAAACATCTCAAATTTAGATACGAAGGGAGTAGTTTACATAATGTTTCTGTCTAACGATTTTTTTTGTGAGGATCTGTCTAATGATTTACAATAAGCGGTTTTTTTGGATAGAGAAGATTAGCGAAGGGATTATACAAAATGCGTTTTAAGCTGATTTGTAGGAAAATTGGTTTTATCTGTGTTTTTATGAATAATCGGTTTATGAAAAACTATGTTTGGTTACGAGAGTAGATAGCCCCGTGACTCGTTAATCTTTGCTCGTCACTTTCCCCAAACTGGCCGCCATTGCTTATCCATTGATGTACGTATATGCAGCTGCTCCCCTCGAGTTCCTCCTCGGCCCTCTCTGATTCTTCTTTCTTCATTAGCTTCCCCTCGAGGACTCAGCAGTCCGCGCACGGCGGCGGCCGCTTCCCGTGGACGCCTCGACGTGCCTGCTGCCGCCGCTTTCGCTCGACCAGGCCGACGGTAGAGTGCTTCTGCTCAAAGTCAATCGGCGTGCATGCCGGCCGGCGGCTTTGAATGAATTCCACGTCCGCTAAGGTAAAAAATGCGCTCACAAATTTGTTGCGGAAGGAGAAATCAGTTTCTGTGAGTTTCTGCAATCGTGTTTTCACAAAAACAACTATTAGTCGTTTTTCACAAAATGCATATTACTGGTTTTGTGGAAACTGAATCCTACTTATCCATATTTTACCTGCAGAATCCAAACATGGTTCTGCTAAAACACTGTATCCAAACAAGGCCAGCGCGCACTGTCGCACCTGATGGTCTCATGCTTATGGGTGGTTGGCACTTTTGGCGGGATCTTACTAAGTTGTCCGCATAGGAAAACAAAACCCAAAACAAATAAGTTGTCGGCATAGAAAATTGGAGCCAACAGCAATGAGATCAGGGCGCCTCAGTAACATAGGAAACAAGTGCCCAAGTTAGAAAAAGCCGTGTATTTTGCGACCCTGACAACAGCAGGTTGTCGTATGGGCGAGAAAGAAAACAGCGGCAGGCTGAGTGATATGCATGCAGCGCAGCAACAGACTTACAGAGTGAGATGCACATGATCCATGTCCCTTCGTGTGGCGTGGTGCCTGCAGTTTGTCAGATTTATGTTACCGGTGTGGCATCTATTCTGAATTCAACTGTGAGATGCCTCCGGTTGCTCGGTTTGTCCGCGCGCGTCCTACTTGCTAACGGCGTACTGCCTTTCTATTCGGCATCGCGTGCGCGCGTGGCAGAGCTGGATGGCCCGGCCCCGTAGGGCGCGACGTGAGCGTGCAAAGTCTCCTGCCCGCACGGATCTGGCATCTGCAGGGCGCGCAGTGGCGAGATTGAACTAAACACGCAACTATTACCGTCCCATGCATGGCTGATATGTAGAGTAAAAATTATGGCCCATAATAGCTGGCGAACATTTGCTGGGAGGGGTTGGCATTTGCGAACATTTTAGATGCAAGTTTAGTTGCATGAGGTTAGCAGTTCTTTCAGGAAAAAAAAAAACATGGTACTTTTTGGGAAGAAGAGAAAATTTATGCAAAAAATGCAGGATTTACGACCTCCCAACCATGTAAATTGTCGCAGAAAAAAAATCACTTGCCAACACTTTACTAGCTGACATTTGCCTGATAACATTTCTGAAATTATAATAGTATGTGTTAGTTTTACCCCCCTACTATATTACAAACATGAAAAATTCGGCCCTTGTCGCAACTTAACGGCATCCATGAATAAAAAGAAGTACTCCCTCCGTCCTAAAATAAAGATCTTAACTTTAGTATAACTTTGTACTAAAATTAGTATAAAGTTGAGACTGTTGGGACAGAGAGAGTAAGAGAGAGAAAGAGATTAGGGCATCTCCAAGGCAGACCCGCATCCGTCCGGGATGCGCTGTCCGGATCGCGGAAGTCATCCAACACAGTCCTGTATCGGTCTGTGTTGTGGTTCAGACAAGTTTTCTCCCGCAAATTGGAGACAAAGTGCCGGTAGGTTTGCGGGAGTCTGGACACCCAAAATGTTGGACCCCGACATCCCGCCCCACACAATCCCCCCTCTCCGTCCCATTCCTATCAATCAACCGGCCCCTTCTCCCCCCTCCTTTGCATCCCCATCCTCCATGTCCGCCTCCACTGCACGACGTCACGGGCCGTCACAAAGGCATTGTCGGACGTCCGCGACCACACCGATGTGCCCGCTCGACGGAGTTATCCATCCTGGAGCCATTTGTACCCAGATACACTCCACCCCCAGTCGATGACCTCCAAGGCAGACACCACGCCCGATAGGTACATGAGTCAACCACACAACGTGAAGTCATTGTTGTATCACTGGCATGCTATGCAGATCAGCGTCATCAAGTTCTGCGACGTGGTTTGTCAGCTTGAGGCAAGGTGGCCATTGCACGCGGCACAGGACGAGATCATAAGTTTTACTTTCTCTTGCTCAACTTGTTGGTTGAGTCAGTCACTAAATGTTGGTCTACACATTATATATAATCCGCACGCACTGTCGTGGTGTACCACAAAATAGAGGTACAGTTATTTACGCACAAACACTATTGAATGAAGTTGAAGGAGCAGTATGTGTGAGATGACATGATCCGTTGATTAAAAACTTGTTGGATATGTTGTTCATCTAGTCGAGTTTGAGACATTTTTGTACTAGACTTATTTGCATAGTACGTATGGATGATTTGCGCTATTTACTATCTGAATTCGATGAATATGGGCCGTTTTGCATGAATCTCATTCGATTAGTTAAAATGAGGTTCCAAATGTAAACAACTATGGTTGGATGGCATGCTCTCGCATCCCTGTCCTCAGACTGATCATCCGTCGGAGGAAATTTGCGGATTGGTATTCGAGATGCTTTAGGAGAGAAAACCGACCAAATCACCAAGTGGCATCGCACCAGCGCGGTCTACACCGTGCTTCCGTATCATCATATATACATGGACCGACGGTCTCCCTATTTGAACAGACACATCAATAGGCGGCATCGCAGCCCTCACAGTCATGCAAAGCGAAATCTGGCTGCTATGGGCAACGCTTTCCGCGGCGTTCCTTTACTACCTGACCAACGTAGCCCGCCGGCGCCGGGGCACCGGACGGCTACCTCCGGGTCCCAGGCCGCTCCCGGTCCTCGGCAACCTACTGGACCTACGAGGCAACCTCCACCACACGCTGGCGCGTCTCGCGCGCTCCCATGGCCCTGTAATGATGCTCAAGCTTGGCCTCACCGCCACAGTTGTAGTCTCCTCGCGTGACGCCGCGAGGGAAGCCTACACCAAGTACGACCGGCACCTCGCCGGGCGTGCCATTCCGGACGTGGCAAACGCTCTCGGCAACTCCAAGCGGTCCATGATATGGCTGCCAGGCTCTGACCCGCTCTGGCAGACACTGCGTGGCATCGTGGCCTCGCAGATATTCTCCCCCCGCGGCCTCGCCATGGTGCGTGGCGTACGCGAGCGCAAGGTGCGCGACATGTTGGTCTACTTCCGCCACCGTGCAGGTCAAGAAGTGGACGTCGGCCATGGCGTGTATGGGGGCGTGCTGAACCTCGTGTCGAGCGCCTTCTTCTCTGTGGATGTCGTCGACCTGGGCGGCGAGTCCGCCCATGGGTTACGGGAACTGGTGGAGGACATCATCACGGCTCTCGCGAAGCCCAATGTCTCTGACATCTTCCCTTTCCTCCGGCCACTCGACTTGCAAGGGTGGCGTCGATGGGTGGCGGGGCGCTACGGGAAAGTCTTCGGCATACTCGATGACATAATTGGCCGCCGTTTGTCTTTGCCAGGTGCCCTAACCACCAAGGGCAAGCACAAGCACGGCGACTTCCTGGACTCGCTGCTGGAGCTCGTTTCCATAGGCAAGATCGGTCGCGACATGGCGACAACCATGCTGTTCGACGTCTTCGCCGCCGGGACCGACACAATCGCCATCACCATAGAGTGGGGGATGGCCGAGCTGCTTCGTAACCCGCGCGTCATGGCCAAGGTGCGCGCGGAGATGGACGTCAAACTCGGCGGCAAGGACACCATGGAGGAGCCCGACGCAGCGAACCTGCCCTACCTACAGGCCGTGGTAAAGGAGGTGATGCGGCTGCACCCGGTGTCGCCGATTCTGTTGCCCCACCAGGCCGTAGAGGACGGCGTGGAGATTGGTGGGTACGCCGTGCCCAAGGGTTCCAGGGTAATCTTCAACGTGTGGGCAATAATGCGGGACCCGGCGGCGTGGGAGAGGCCCGACGAGTTCGTGCCGGAGAGGTTCATCGACATGGCGGATATGGTGGACTTCCGGGGCAAGCACTTCCAGTTCATACCGTTCGGCTCCGGCCGGCGGCTTTGCCCCGGGTTGCCGATGGCGGAGCGGGTCGTGCCTTTCATCCTGGCGTCGCTGCTGCACGCGTTTGAGTGGCGGCTCCCAGACGGCGTGTCCGCCGATGAGTTGGACGTGTCCGAGAAATTTACCACCGTCAATGCGCTCGCGGTCCCTCTCAAGGCCTTACCCTTCGTGGTCACCTAACCCATTCAGACTAGTGCAGGCGAGAACTAGACTGTAGCCTAATGGTAAGGATGGGCAGTGGCACACCCAGCGGCCAGGGGTCGAATTTCTGGTTCCTCATTCGGGTGGGCTTCTTCCAGGTTTTTGACCCGTCGGCCGTATGGGCCTCACCCCACCCGTGCCTACTGGAGTCCAACACACGACCTCACATTCAATTTTCAAGGACATGTTCAACTGACCACGCTGAAGATTGTGTAAAGAAAATAAGTTCGTATGTTTTACATTGTCCCACCTCGCTCCCTTATACAAAATCGCACCAACTTATATGCGTCTACAAATTTATATCAATATAAGCAGCCAATAAATTAACGATTGAATCGGTATCGATCTCTCCATAGGAATAAAACCCATAGCTCAACTAGGATTAGGACTAGACGATATTGGACTTATTTCTACTCCTAATGGAGCATTTGGTAGCCTGGTATTTCGGTTTTATTTCCTCCCACCTCTCATTACTGATTTTTTTTTCTTAATTAATAACTCCACCCTCCCGCTAGTTTTCTGTTTTTTTCCTAATCTAATTGAAGTCATCGATCCTTCCATAGTCACGATGCACTTACGTGTAGCCTTTTTTTTTTTGAGGGGAACTTACGTGTAGCCTTGACAGATCGATTTTCATATAAAATAAAACACAATCATCAAATGTTGGTGTGATATTTTTCCTTTTTATAGGACTTAGGGCATGTACAATGGTTGATAAGACAGTCTTATCTTAAGTCTTGTATGTAATTTAGAGATGACAAAAAAATATGTCTACAATAGGTTATATCTTAGTCTTATTTTCAATAACTCGTTATTCCTTAAAACATGGTGAGACAAATTGTGCTAAGAGATCATCTCTTGTCTTCTCTTAAATAAGAGAAGACAAGCCTTTTCTTATGAGTTCTCTCTCCTCACGTCATTATTTATCCTACGTGGCACTCCTAAGATAGCACCATTGTACATGCCCTTACTGCCATAGACGGCCGAGACGATAACTTCCATATAAAAAGGGTCGCGCTAACTGTCACACGTGTGGTAGGAAGGGAGACGCACCACACGTCTCTAATGTAAACAGATTGCCACGTCATCGCATGCATGCATGCAGGAATCTTTTTGGATTTTCAGTTTTTAAAATGTTTTATCTTTTAAACGAAAAATCCGATTGAAAATCCGTTTTCACCATTAAATCCCTCGCGATGAGATCTTCGAAACTAGATCCCATGTTGATATGTTTTGATGAAATTTTTTTGGATTAAAAGTTGACATGTCTATTGCATATGAATTGCCATGATGTTTACACTGAAGTTGCCATGATATGTTTCAGCTATTTTCTTCTACTTTTAAAAGTAAATTTAGACATTTATAAAACGGGGAATTAAGAAACTAGACTTGCCATGAACCATAAACTAAAATTGCCATGATACATGCACGTAAAATTGCCATGGTTCATACAAAAAATAATTTTCATGGTCAAAGTACTGGAGTTGCCATCATCAAAATACTAAAATTGTCATGATCTACAAACTAAAATTGCCACATGGCAACTTTAGTTTAAGCCCTATGGCAACTGCAGTGTAAACATCGTGGCAACTTCTGGCAAAAAAAATTTGTCGAAACATATGAACATGGGGTCTAGTTTTGAAGATCTTGTCGAGACGGATTTAATGGTGAAAACGGATTTTTAGTTCGCTTTTTTATTTAGGAGATACAACATTTTTAAGCCGAAAACCAAAACAAATTCTGCTGATGTCATCTATTCATACGTGGCAAAATGAGTCCATATTCGGCATTGTTCGGCATGAATTCTCAACATAAGTAATGTTTTTATCACATAGTTCATCACAGAAAATCAATAGAAATCGAATAGTTCAACAAATAGTTCAATACAAATTATATAGTTCAACAAATAAAAACTCATATTTCATCACATGTCGAGTTAGGCGTCGCCCTTGGTCCTCCATAGGTGCTCCATCAGATCGTGCTGTAGTTGTTGATGCACCTGTGGGTCTCGGATCTCCTGACGCATATTGAGGTAGGTAGTCCAGGTTGCCGGTAGCTGGTGATCAACTTGGGCAAGAGGACCCTGCCTGTAGTATGGTTCAGTGTCAAACACTAGCTCTTCCTGCTCGCTCTCAATGATCATATTGTGCAAGATGACACGGCAAGTCATGATCTCGCACTTTTGATCTTTCGACCATGTCTGAGCAGGGTATCGGACAACAGCAAATCGATATTGGAGCACACCAAATGCCCGCTCGACATCCTTCCTGCAAGCCTCCTAAACCTTGGGAAAGTGGGACTTCTTGTCTCCTGGCACAACGTTTGAGACAGTCTTCACAAATGTGGACCATCTCGGATAGATGCCATTAGCTAGGTAGTACCCCTTGTTGTAGTATCGCCGTTGACCTTGAAGTTCACCGGAGGAGAATGACCTTCAACAAGCTTGCCAAAGATAGGGGAGCACTGCAGCACGTTGATGTCATTGTGAGTTCCTGGCTTACCAAAGAAGGAGTGCCAAATCCAGAGGTCCTGTGTGACCACCGCCTCAAGTACCACACTGCAACCGCCTTTGGCGCCTTTGTACATCCCCTGCCAAGCACATGGGCAGTTCTTCCATTTCCAATGCATGCAGTCGATGCTTCCAAGCATCCCAGAAAATCCTCTTGCTGCATTCTGTGCTAGGATTCGAGCAGCGTCTTCCGCATTGGGTGTACGCAAGTATTGCGGTCCAAACACTGCCACCATTGCCCTGCAGAACTTGTAGAAACACTCAATTGTCGTGGACTCGGCCATGCGCCCATAGTCGTCGAGTGAATCACCGGGAGCTCCGTATGCAAGCATTATCATCGTTGTCGTGCACTTCTGGATTGAGGTGAATCCAAGTTTGCCGGTGCAATCCTTCTTGCACTTGAAGTAGATGTTGAACTCTCGGATGGAATTCACAATCCTGAGGAAAAGCTTTCGGCTCATCCGATAACGGCGTCGAAATACTTTGTCGCCGTGTAGTGGAGCATCAGCGAAGTAGTCGGAGTAGAGCATGCAACAACTTTCCAGACGATGCCGGTTTTTTGCTTTCATCCGCCCCGGCGCCGAACCACCTCGCCACGACTTTTCATAGCACGCGAGCAGGTCGGCGAGGGCGGCGAGGACCATGAGATGTTCCTCTTCCTAGACGTCGGCAACGGCTTCCTCCTCCAGCAGCGCGGCAAGCGCCTCCTCGTCTTCCGAGTCCATTGCCAAGCAGGCAAATCACCGAACACCTTGCGGGTGTGGTGGGCGCACACCCGCCGGTACACCGCCCTGCGCGGCCGGAACACCGGAAAAATCGCCCGGATGGTGGTGGAGAGGCTGCAGCGGCAAAACCTACTTTCTTTTCCGGCGGGGAATGGCCTATCTAGCGGTGGTGGGTGGTGGACGGCGCCGGGATCGGCAGGGTGGCGGCCGAGCGCGCAGGGATGGGAGGCGAATCTGGACGATTGGCTTGACTTTTCACCTGACAGTGTGGCCCAGGCATATTTTTCCCTAGTGCCAGAGCCCTCAAGCACCCATCAGTGCGCCGGGTTCGGCCTGCGATCGCCGGGCCCAAAAATGGGCCGAGCCGGCGGATTTCGGCGTCTTGGGGGCATGAATAGGACGTTTTTTCAGCGCCGGCGCGTAAAAAGGCGCCTGGGTGGGCCTATTGGGGGGCGCGACTGGAGTTGCTCTAACAATATCCATACAACCACAAACTGGTACTACACGCTAGTAACATTCATCTGTGTGATAACGAACAGAGAATAGCGCGAGAAAGAAACCATACCAGTGGAGCATATATGGAGGAAGCAGGCTATGGCAGGCACTAGGTCATGGTCTTGCTGCTGGAGAAGGGATGGCGCATGTGGTTGTCTTGCTGCTGCCGGTCATCGTGGTAGGCGCAAGAGAGTAGGGGATGGCGCCGCTCCTCTGCTGCTGGAGTAAGGGCGGCGGCGGCAGGCCAAACATGTCGTCGAACATGGAGAGATGCAGATGCGTAGCTCTGCTATTGCTAGAGGAAGGGTGGCACAGCTCCTGTACTGCTGGAGCAAGGGACGGTGGCGGGTAATAGCTTCAGAGGAATGACGATGGCGATGCAGAGGGGTGGAGATGGTGCTGCCGTGCTGGTGATTGAGGCCTTGGGAAAAAGGAGAGGGGGATCCAGAGAGTGCCTAGCTCGAGGTGCTAGCTAGGGCCGCCGGAAGCGAGCAAGTTGACGGCAGCGTGGTGGATCTTGAGCATGGTGACGGCGGCATGGTGAAAGTGAAACCCTATCGCGCAGGGAGATCCAAAGTGTGTGTTCTGACTGTGCGGAAGGCCGCTGAAGGAGACTAGGGGAGCTCAGTTTTGGGCCTTTGGGGGTTTCTGACGTGAGGGTCCAGTCGGATTAATCTTGAGATTTTCGATTTATCGTCTACCAAAGCGATAAATCGGCCCAAATGATAAGTGTCAAAAATAAGGCATAATCTTATTGATCGCCCCCCTATTAGCGATAAATCGTCCAATAAATCACTGTACCGGCCGATATTTTGAACATTGGTCCCACCACTAGAGCAGGTTTTTTGTTCGCCACAAGGCGACAGTAGGGAAGCGAAAAAAAGATGATAAGCGCCCATCACTTGGCACTCACCGAGGGGATAAAAAACAACCAAACCAATGGAGATAGCACACAGGAATCCCCAATGGTTTCAAAAGCACCTTACAAAGTAAAATAGCAAGACAGATCTACAGGATCCTACTCTCTGTTTTTCCTGGAAGACCAAAAGACCTGAAGGAAATGTACCCATGAAACAACACTACAGGACAGGAATCAGGCCATCCCTTAAAAATATTAAATATTGGTCTTTATTTGAAGATCATCTAATCACCCCAAGAGGTTAAACATATCACAAATTGAATGCTTTTTACATTTAAAATTCAAATAGCGTGGAGTGATCTTTCATGGTCAAAAACTAGAGTGCGTACATATAAGGCTATGGAAAGATTGATACAAGCTTGTGTACACAATTTGATGTACTTTCTCCTTTTAGGCTTTTAGATGCCTTAGCAAGGTTGTAGCCATGCCCCATGCTTCTCTTTTACATGGATACTAGATGACCCGGTGCGCCAAATGGCGCCGAGACCCAATTGAAACCATGTTCGTGTTGAGAAATATTTGCCTTTTTAGTAACTTTATGTTTGATCAAGGATAGAGACCATGTCAAACCCGAAGTGTTTTGAACATGTATTTGGACAATGTGCCATTTGGCTCTATGTCACCCAAGTAAGGTGCAAGGTCCAAATTCAAGCATCAAGGGTAATGATTCTAAACCTTTTGTAACAGAAACCTTTGCATTTGTTAGTAACTTCGAGTTTTAGCAAGCACTAAGGGTAATAATTCTAAATCTTTTATATGAAAAATTAAGGAATACCTATGTTCAAACTATATACTTTAGCATGTGAAACTAATTCAAATTGTGCAAGTTGAAATATTTAGAGACCGATCATAAAATTGCCGGCTCCACTCTACTGCGACGCGAGGGCCGGCTTGTATTTTAAAATTTAGAATTTTCTACATTAGTATTTCTTAGACACCATATAGGAGATGAGAGAACAGTAAAAATTGTTAAATGAAAACAATGTACCTTAGCTATCTAAGGCTTATGAAAACTGCAATCTTGAAAGAGGAAAACAACATTAGAAATCTTAATGTTCCTGGTCCTGAATAGTGTATTCGTGTAAATATGTAGTTGATCACCCGGTGCAAAGTAAAAAACTTCTCATGAAGTACCGCTGGGAACCTAAAAGCAAGTGATCACACATACAAACATTCCAAGGGAAAATGCGTAAACTCACAACTCAAACAAACTACTAACAGGACCATGTATGATTTTGCAGCTTAGAATCTACATAAAACAGAACAGTGCAGGTAACCTCTACTCAAATCTCACCACTAACTTTATTCGAACATTTATTCTTAGATCATCCGTACTCCTTTTATGTACAAATCATGCAATATCTCTGTCTAAATCAATGCCAATGCATGCACATGCACAAGTCTGAACTACACAACATATATGATATAGCATAATTAAATGATCTAAAATAGATGCATGATCAGGGGAGGAAGATGGTGAGCCAAAGATGAGCAACTGAGATTGGGGAACGACGACCGGCGATCAGCAGCCCATAGCAAGGGCCGGCTCCATTCGACCATGACGCGAGCAACGCCAGAGCTCCGGCCTGGCTGCTCCTTCCCCATGCCCATCCTACTCATCCTCCCCTGCTTCTCCACACCAATCATGAAGACCACACCAGCCAGGCTCTCTTATGGCAACGACCTGCGCCCAATCCAGAATCACGATATGTGGCGGCGTCAGACCAAGAACGCAGGGAGGCGCCGTCCTGTGGGGAAGAGAAAGAGGATAACATCATATAAAATAAAGTAGTCATTTTTCATGTACCGAAACTTTAGTTTTGGGCAAGATGATCAAAAATAAAAATATAACTAATGCAACAGGAGAACCACATATGAAATTATGATCAACTTAAGATCTTGACCACAAATTTATTCTTTTAGGCATGGTACCAGACGCAAGGTTGCCACAAATCACAATGAAATGTGTGTACGAATCTCTTGTTTTGTCCTAAAACTGGATTCGGAAGTCATGCAACTGAGCATAGACTTTTTTGTGTGTGGGAGAATTGGACATATTATGTTGATTCTGTCCTAAAATAGGAACTATGCCGATTCTTTTTTATGAATTATTGCAACTAAATTACATGAATGTTTGTTTGACATAACCGGCTCAAACAATCATGATTGCATAAAGCTCTTAATAGAATATTCTGATGAAGCATCAGCATTTTGCTTGGGTGCCTAAAAAAAATTTAGCAACGAAAATCATGAACAAAGAGACTGGAGTTGATGATCATGTGAATGGAAATATAGATGCAGTTTTTATTTATCTACGCTATTTATTTTGTGCTCTCTAAATAGGGCAAATTATACAGGAATCAAGAATTTGATTTGTAGAGATTTGTAGAGAATGGACTTGGATACATTCAGAATCATACAAATGTGGAAAAAGGTCATTAAAAGCTTCATTTCAAATGTAATACATGGCTCAAGACCTGGACTAAATGGTTCAATCTATTTTCAGAAACTAAAATTTCTATTTTTTGTGTGATCCACATTATAGAATAAGTGCTAACCTTTTGACGAGTCCCTCTGCAATATCAAGAAGCTGGATCCAACTAATGCGCTCGACTTGCTCTGCAAATATATACATGGTTCAGCCTTATTTTTGGAAATTAGGATTTCAGTCACAGTTGCAACTCCAACACCAAAAAGAATTGACTATTCATTTTCTGTAAGTCCAGACAGAAACAAAGAACAATGCTTACCTGATAGAACTCAACAAAGTTGAAACCTAGACTCTGATTGAGAAGTCCAATTAAGATGCCATTGAGCACTCCAAATCCCATGATGGTCCTTGCGAGGTTTGTGCTTAAAGGGATTCATACATAATGCCACATGAAGTCAATAGAATAGAACAAAGATGCCAGCTTGTCAACATGGTTGCTGCACAATAAAGAATAAAGGTGTTCTTATTTGTAGGGATAACATTTCTGCCAAGTTATACATGACTTTCAAAGATCAGTAAACTGAATCCGAAATTTACAGGATGTAGAGGAAAAAAATGGCAGTCATAATATGAGACACAAAATTATACTACAAACAGGGGATATGCAAACGTCAATGATCTGAACAGAAGCTCTATATAAATAAAGAAACATCAATTCATAAGAATTGAAACTCACTGCCTCCAGTTCCATAGACCAATACTCAGTTTTATGTGAGTACAGTCTTCTAACACGTGAAAAATTGCAAGGCTCGACCAAATTCAGAGACATATTTATCAGCAACGCATGGTTCACCAACCACACAAAGTTAACTGAGAGTTCCATAATGTTCAGGGACGTTCACTTTCTAAGCTGTTTGTTCCTGGCAACAAAAATAACGCCGAAGAGAGTTCCTGTTGGATGAAAGGGCATGAAGCTCGGGTTGCATTCTCTGTAAGATCAGAAATAATTGAACGCATAAAATTTATCAATGCCAAACAGCACCAAACTATAGAGTAACACAAATGCAAATCAGATCAGGATTTAAGCATACCTGTGGATGGGACGATTCAGCACCATCAAGCGTCTCGGGGTATGGAGGAGCAACTTGATAAAGACACATCATAACAGATGCAAACCCACACAAAAAGCCAATGAGGGTCAAAGTTCTTTTTAGGTTCGCCAGTTCCGACTGGTAGATTTCAGATCTGTCCTTAAAAAGATGTTATTACAGACAGGTACATGAGCATGGAAAGCCAAATAAGCAGCACTTATGAGTAGACCTAGGATGTATCTATATGTACGCAGAAGTGCATAATGATGAAAGTATACATAATCTGGTGCTTAAGCAATTTCTGAACAAGCTACAGGGGTGGCTTGCCATTGGATGTCTAAACATAGCCTGGTGCTTTCAAACATGCAAACCAACTTCTAAACACGCTACAGGGACTGTAAACCTTCCTTTTTAGAGTTCAGACAAATATGTCTGGTGCTTAAGAAACTTCTGAACAAGCTACAGGGGTGGCTTGAATTCAATGGCTAAACATAGCTTGGTGCTTCCAAATATGCAGACCAACTTCTAAACAAGCTACAGAGGCTGTAAACCTTCATTTTTAGAGTTCAGATAAATAACATCATGTATAAGCCTTACCAGTCAAAACTAAGTTACCAACTGAATATAAATTCGCATTAGATTGCTTTAAATATAGGAGGTTTTCTCTGTGGTAATGTATGTGAAGCTCTATACTGTTAGTGCAAGAGGTATACCTCACAGTAGCCTCAAGCAATTTCTGTTTCTCACAGTTACTCTGCATGGAAAACTTCAGCTCACCGACCTGTATACAAATAAAGTAATTCAGCTCACCGCTACGTGGATGGAAAAGACTAAGAACCATGCTCAGGTAGCCTGCCAATCACCTCTTAGATATGCTGGTTTATTGTGTGTCTGGATGGGGAGACAAATGGTGGAGCACAAGACAGGAGAAAGGCGAAAGCAAGATACTGACGCAGATGGTGATGAAGACATGCTTCCAAAACAGAAGTTGGGGGCTATGGGTGGGGGAGATGGAGCTCTTACCACGCACGTCAATGATGTCTGCCTTCCTTATTTGTGGCATCCGCGATGCAGGGGACCATCTCAAGATCAAGTGATGGGCTGCTAGCACATGGCGACACCAACTCCAGACCAAGCACATTGCTGCCTTCCACAAATTCAAGACCGTAGCAGTGTGGCAGTATTCTTAGTAACAACATGGCTACAACATATCTTGGTTATCATAATCTCTTCTCAAATATATAAAGAATCAAAATAAAAGCTACATATTATGAAAGCACTTCAGTTTAATGTTTTTGACATGGTTCTGCAGAAAACACCAAAACCAAAGCTAATGTCAAAGCAGAAAATATCACCTACTTAAGATTACAATCTGGATGAACCAATCTGTACCTTCTTTTTGTTCATTCTTGATGCACATGTCAAAAAATGGGATCTTAGTTATCTTTCTTCCAGTGAAAACCTGAAAATAGAGATGCATTATGTTAATTCTCTTTGCAAAAGAATAGCACCACTTCTCCAGTCAACCCAATTTCCTTCAGATTCAATATAAGCTAAGATGAGTGATTGCTGCTAGCAAAGGAAATGCAAATTATTCATCAAGAATCCAAGTAGCAGAAAGGTATCACGAGAGGGAGATGGGCAGTCTGTAAGTAGTATAAAGCAATCTATTTTTCTTGAAGATTGGTTTAAAACTGAACAAAGAAATAAGTAAAAGGATAATTTAACAATGTAATGCTCCTAGATGACTCAACAAAGAACAATTTACGGATATATAAATATTATAATTACGATGCATACAACTCTACCTTCTTCTTCTCCCAACGTCCTCTTCCCTCCTCCAACTATCACCTCTTCATCTCAAAGCAGGCAGATGAGCTCCTCCTAGACCAGCGGCAAGGCTTCTCCCTCCACCGTCGCCATTTTTGCCGCTCCACCTCGGAGCCGTGGCAGGTGCTCGCTCGGGAGGGTCCACGATGGCTTGGATCTGGCCTGATCTATTGCCCCCATGGCTGGATTCGTCCATTTCTGTTCACCAGAGAAGGAATACGTGATAGAGAAGAGATACATGGAAAAAGGGATTAGCAAGTGGTGACGAGAGGAGGATGTGAAGATGGGAAGAGAAGAGATAATACCGTACCAGAGAGATGACGCCGTGCCGCCGCCTTGACCAGCGGAGGAGTTCCGCGCCTCTCACGACGCCGTAGCTAGCTTCCCGATGGATGAACACCAGCGCCGCCGCCTCGCCACACCCATGACACCGGAGGAGAAGCCCACGTGCGGGAGGAGCAACGGGAGCAACGACGAGATCCGGAGAAAGATGAGATGGACGGAGGGGAGGTGGGGCGGAGGAGAAGGGGCGCGGCGCGGCTGAAACCAGGACAGGGGCGAGACGTGAAGACGAGGTGGTGGAGGCGCGGGGCTCGACTCCCTCTCCTCTTCCCTTCCCGTCGCCTGACCCGCTCGCTCTCTCTCTTCTCTAACCTTCCCTTCCCTTCTGAAAACGGGAGGGGGGAGGTTGCGGGCGGAGGCTGGCCGGAGGAGACGGGCACGAGTGGCGGTGGCTGGCCGGGTGGAGGAGGTGCGGCGACGGCTGGCTGGGTGGAGGGGACGATGGCGCCTCCTTCTCGCCTCCTCTCCTTCCATCTTCTCCCTCTCATCTTCTCTCTCTCCCGCAGATCGAATCGAGCGCCGCAGCTCACTCCGAAGGGGTGAAGCGCGTGGCCACGATGGCCTGCACGCGAGCGATGGGAAGGCAGGGAGGAGGAAGAGGCGAGGCGGTGGAGGAGTAGCAGGCGGCGGCGAGGCTCCTACGGCGTAGAAGAAGGAGGAGGAGGTGGGAGGGAGCGGCGGCGGATGAGGGAGGGAGGAGTGAGGGGCGTAGGACTGTGGATTGGGGCTAGAGTTTGATGCCGTTTTCGTCCCTCGCGCGGTGGTGATTTTTTCGCTCGTGTGGTGCGGTGCGCCCTCGCTCCCACGCGTAGTGCGGTGCTTTTTTCCCCTCGGGTGGTACCGTGCGCTCGAGGCCTTCGTTGTGACTACCACTCTAGCAGGCTTTATATGTTAGACTAGACAAACGTACTAGCTAATTTGTGGCTCTTGTGTTGCCCTGGTTATACAGGTACTTCATTGTTATCGATGATATATGGGATAGACACACGTGGGATACAATCAAATTTGCTTTAATAGGTAGGAAAAATGGAAGCAAAGTACTCACAACTACTCGTAATTTTGATGTTGCTGCAAGGATAGGTGGTATTTACAAGCTAAAAGCAATTTCTCATTGGCACTCTGAAAAACTATTCAAAAAGAGATTATTTGATGGCAAAGAAAAATCCCCTAATGATTCACTGGAGATACCTGAAAAAATTCTACAAAAATGTGGTGGTGTACCATTAGCGATCATTACAATGGCTAGTTTGTTGGCTGAGAAATCAAGAGACGATTGGTCTAAGGTGTACAACTCCACCGGTTTTGGTTATGGAGACAATGAAGATGTCAAGAACACGAGAAAAATACTGCTACTTAGCTATGATGATTTGCCAGCTTATCTGCGGACTTGCTTATTACATCTTAACATGTTTCCAGGAGATTACACAATCAGGAAAGAAACTTTGATTTGGATGTGGTTGGCCGAAGGTTTCGTGGGTAAAGAAGGAGACACAAATTTATTTGAGCTCGGGGAGAGATATTTCAACGAGCTCGTCGATAGAAACTTGATCATACCGGTAGAGGACTCATGGGGTTGTACCATAAATGGTTGCCGTGTCCATGAACTGGTGCTTGATATGATCAGTTCCTTGTCAACCGAAGAGAACTTTGTCACTGTGCTGGATGACAGCGAGCAACACAACCCTACAGAAGACATGGCTCACAAGTTAGCTGTCCGAGACACGTACATGGAGCTGCACGAATCTCTGGATAAGAAGCGGACGAAACATGTGAGGACATTTAATACCATCAAGTCTCATTTTGGTATGATGCTACCACTTTCAAGGTTTGAAGCTCTACGGGTCCTTTCTATTGAAGAGTGTACTTTTATGGAATACCATCCTTATGATCTTAAGCATCTTGGAAAATTACTTCAGTTGAGGTACCTCGGACTATATAACACACCCATTATTGAGCTTCCAAAAGAAGTAGGTGATCTATATTATTTGCAGACACTGGACTTGAGAGGAACCTGTGTAAGAGAATTGCCATTCAGTATCAATCAACTAAGCCAAATCAAGTGCCTGAGAGCTGATGAAAACACAAGAGTGCCGAACTGGATAGGGAACCTGACATCCCTAGAGTTGCTACAACTGGAAGATGTCGGAAAATCAGTAAACTTTGTGACGGAGGTGGGGAAGCTGAAAGAGTTGAGGGAGCTGAATTTTTCGATAGGACGCCTCGACAAGAGCTCGAACAAAGCATTCGTGGAGTCCCTCCGTGATTTAAATAAAATAGAAGTCCTACGACTGATAAGTAGTAGATCATTTGAGGCCCTTGAGGAGGCCAATTGGGAAAGCTATGTGCCGCCTCCACAACTACGCGAGTTCTGCCTAGCTATCGCTTTCCCTAGACTGCCGAAGTGGATTAATGCTTCCTTTGTTCCGTATCTCTCACACTTGTATGTGAATGTGGAGGCTCTAGATGAGGTGGATGTGCTTATACTTGGGGGTTTACAGTGGCTCATTAGTCTCGAGATGTTGATGCCATCCGACATCTTCCTTAGCATTAAAGGAGATGGTTTATTCTGGAGGTTGAGGTGCTTTTACACGTCAGCTCCATTCAGGTTCCTGCCGGGAGCTATGCCAGCCATGGAATTCCTTCACTTTGAAGTCGACATCCGGGCTTTCAAGCATGCCGGCTTTGCCTTGGATGACTTTGCTAGCATCGAGAACCTCCTTCAGCTTCAAACCGTGGAAGTTGAAATTAACTCCAGGGGTGCCCGTGCAGTGCATGTGACAGAGGCTGAGGAAGCCGTGAAGCGGACGGTAGACAATCATCCCAACAATCCCACTGCTAGAATCAGGAGAACCTGATACATAGGTACTTACTAACTCTGCTCATTTTTAATAATAAATATGCACAAACCTGATAGATAGGCTTATATCTCAATTAATTCATCTACTTAATCACCATTATTCTTTCGCTCACAGTAAACTGGCTCATGTGTGATGGACGCAATTCTGAGCAGACATAACAAGAGGTACCACTCCTCATTATTATCGTCTCTGAAAGATTAATCACTATGTACACTATTTTTCTGAGAGAAAGGCTACTTTTCCTTTTTACGAGCTAGCTGTAGTACCGGTGTTTCTCTTTATCTCAGCCAGACATAGCCGAAGCAGTACTAAATCATTTCAAGTCAAAGGCAGGTGAAGTTTATTATCATGTCTGTTTTCTTTTGTAACAATGTGCATCATACTTACATTTCGTATGCCATTATCTTTAGATTGGCATCACATATTGAAGATTTCTGTAACCATGCCACTACCTGCAAGGCTGCTACTGCAGGAGACATTCACTTTTGTAGTCAGGTATGTTGAGATATGTATTTAGCACATGTATTCTTTTACTCCAAGTCTCCTCCTTGTGTATAGTTGAGGATATGACTTGCCCTATGTACTATATATACTTGTGCATATGCACCCATCAATACATTGAGAGTTGCATCCTATTCCTCTACATGGTATCAGCCTAACCCTTGATCCCAGCCCTAGCCGCGCCGCCGTCGCCTCTCCTGGCCGTCGCCGCTCCCGCTGTCCCGCGCCGCCGCCTCTCCGGCCGCCCGCCTCCTCCTCCCCCACCACAACCCTCCCTAGCCGCGCCTCCACCCTCCCCCGGCCCCGCCGCTCACCCCGAGCCGCCTCCCCCAAAACCCTAAAACCCACTACAAGAAATATGTCAACTTATGACCTTCATCGGTGACCCTCGAAGAATTGGTCATAAATCTATGACCATTTTAGACCAATTGGTCAAAAGCTGTTCAGGGGCTCCAAACCTGAACCATTGCACCATTTTGGTCGAAGATCGTAATTTCCTTACACGAAATGGTCACAAAGCAAATAGTGCTAGTCCGCTGCCTTATTTCTAGTTGTTAACGACCAATATAGATGGTCATAGCCTTGTAAATTGTGGTGGGTTGCTATGACTAGGCGCCACCTCATCAGTTTTGCCTATGTGTCATGTCCATGTGGCAGTTTTGCCCTAGGTTGTGAAGCAACCTATATTTCTATCATTCCCAAAATTCCCAAAAAATCTCATAAATTCATTGGGTCATATCTTCGTCAAATATGTAAAAACCTTCCTTGCCTAGTTCAAAAATAATTCAAAAATATTCATTTTCCTATTTTGTTCAGAGTAACAGTTTGAAGGAAGTACCACTTTGGCATGTCCAAATAGTATCCATTTTCTACAGTGCTTTCCTATGCCCAAATAACCATCCTCCACCAAATGCCAGCTCAATCCATTCATTATTTTGAGCCGAGCTTCAACATTCAGATTTATGTCCAGGTGTGGTGGTTTGCAAAGCAAGTACCACCTAGGCTCCTCCTTTTGAGCTGAAAATTTGTGAAAACGGTCTTCTTAGTAACTGATCATCCTCAGCCAAAACTCACGGCCATTATCCATGTACATTTCCCGTACCACTAATCAAACACTTGGCTGCTAATTCATGTTTGAGCATCGATTGGTCTCCTCATGAGAATCTTATGTTGTAATTTTCTTCCTAGCACCAACCTGGGGAGTGCCCAACCCACTAGACATGCCTAGGCTGCCAAGAACACATGGCAATGCCACGGTCACGCGGTGACCACGCGGCGGGCATGCGAGTTTACGCGCTCTAGAGTTGGGGCCCTCGGCCACCGCCTAAACCTCGACGTATCGCCACCAAACCATGTATTTATGATTAAATAGGTCCTTATGTAACTATAAATGATTTTTGGAAAAAATACATAGCAAACTATGAGGCAGCTGCAGTTCAAATTTGACCCGCTTCCAACTGAATCGGCAGAAATTTGTCTTTTTCACGAGAGGTGGATCAAAAATTTTTACACCAGACCATTTTGTCAATTGTGCATTAAATATGGCCTAGTATTTTATAAAATGATTTGGTCCAATTTTGCAACAATTATTTGGTAGTTCCTTCACAAAAAACCTCCTTTCGGCACTTTCGAAAAATGGAAAATGGTTTTTTCGTCCAACGAAAATGAAAACTTCCTTAGGCAACATTGTTTGCTATTCCAATATGCACCCTTGTGCACAATATGAGATCATTTGAACAAACTATGCCATGAATGTGGCCATAAGATTGATCATTTGGCTTGAAAGCCATGAATCTTCACGCATGATAGCTCATTTCTGAGAACACTTTTTTAAAATAGTTACCGTATTACAAGTTTATTATTTTTCCTGGAAACTTGGTCACATATAATGACACAATGCGAAGGTTTTCCAATTTTTGATTTTTTGAATTTTTATGCCTGTTTCAAAATGCGGTCAAAATGGCGGGCTTGACCGTTCCTAGCTAGTGGTTGAATCTTGGAATTTTTTTGGTGTTTCTATGATTAAATAGATACTTATTTAACTAGAAATGATTTTTGGAAAAATAAAGAGCAAACTATGAGGCAGCTGCAATTTAAATTTGACCCGCTTCCAGCTGAATCGACGGGAATTTGTCTTTTTCACCAGAGGTGGATCAAAATTTTTTACACCCAACCATTTTGTCAATTGTGCAATAAATATGGCCTAGTATTTTATAAAAATGATTTGGTCCAATTTTGCAACAATTATTTGGTAGTTCCTTCACAAAAAAACCTCCTTTCGGGCACTCGAAAAATGGAAAATGGTTTTTTCGTCCAACGAAAATGAAAACTTCCTTAGGCAACATTGTTTGCTATTCCAATATGCACCCTTGTGCACAATATGAGATCATTTGAACAAACTATGCCATGAATGTGGCCATAAGATTGATCATTTGGCTTGAAAGCCATGAATCTTCACGCATGATAGCTCATTTCTGAGAACACTTTTTTAAAATAGTTACCGTATTACAAGTTTATTATTTTTCCTGGAAACTTGGTCACATATAATGACACAATGCGAAGGTTTTCCAATTTTTGATTTTTTTGAATTTTTATGCCTGTTTCAAAATGCGGTCAAAATGGCGGGCTTGACCGTTCCTAGCTAGTGGTTGAATCTTGGAATTTTTTGGTGTTTCTATGATTAAATAGATACTTATTTACCTAGAAATGATTTTTGGAAAAATAAAGAGCAAACTATGAGGCAGCTGCAATTCAAATTTGACCCGCTTCGGTTGAATCGACGGAATTTGTCTTTTTCACCAGAGGTGGATCAAATTTTTACACCCAACCATTTTGTCAATTGTGCATTATATATGGCCTAGTATTTTATAAAATTGATTTGGTCCATTTTGCAACAATTATTTGGTAGTTCCTTCACAAAAACCTCCTTTTGGGCACTCGGAAAATGAAAATGAATTTTCCGTGCAAAGGAAATAAAACTCCCTTAGGCAACATTGTTTGAATTCCAATATGCACCCTTGTGCACAATATGAGATCATTTGAACAAACTATGCCATGAATGTGGCCATAAGATTGATCATTTGGCTTGAAAGCCATGAATCTTCACGCATGATAGCTCATTTCTGAGAACACTTTTTTAAAATAGTTACCGTATTACAAGTTTATTATTTTTCCTGGAAACTTGGTCACATATAATGACACAATGCGAAGGTTTTCCAATTTTTTGATTTTTTTTGAATTTTTTATGCCCGTTTCAAAATGCGGTCAAAATGGCGGGCTTGACCGTTCCTAGCTAGTGGTTGAATCTTGGAATTTTTTTGGTGTTTCTCTGATTAAATAGATACTTATTACCTAGAAATGATTTTTGGAAAAAATAAATAGCAAACTATGAGGCAGCTGCAGTTCAAATTTGACCCGCTTCCAACTGAATCATCAGAAATTTGTCTTTTTCACGAGAGGTGGATCAAAAATTTTTACACCCAACCATTTTGTCAATTGTGCATTGAATATGGCCTAGTATTTTATAAAATTGATTTGGTCCATTTTTGCAACAATTATTTGGTACTTCCTTCACAAAAAAACCACCTTTTGGGCACTCGGAAAATGAAAAATGAATTTTCCGTGCAAAAAAAATGAAAACTTCCTTAGGCAACATTGTTTGGAATTCCAAGATGTACCCTTGTGCACAATATGATATCATTTGAACAAACTATGCGATGAATGTGGCTATAAGATTGATCATTTGGCTTGAAAGCCATGAATCTTCACGCGTGATAGCTCATTTCTAAGAACACTTTTTTAAAATAATTACCGTATTACAAGTTTGTTATTTTTCCTGGGAACTTGGCCACATATAATGACACAATGCGAAGGTTTCCCAATTTTTTGAATTTTTTTGAATTTTTTATGCCCGTTTCAAAATGCGGTCAAAACGGCGGGCTTGACCGTTCCTAATTAGTGGTTGAATCTTGGACTTTTTTTGTTGTTTCTATGATTAAATAGATACTTATTTACCTATATATGATTTTAAAAATAAAGAGCAAACTATGAGGCAGCTGCAGTTCAAATTTGACCCGCTTCCAGCTGAATCGGCGGGAATTTGTCTTTTTCACCAGAGGTGGATCAAAACTTTTGACACCCAACCATTTGGTCAATTGTGCAATAAATATGGCCTAGTATTTTAGAAAAATGATTTGGTCCAATTTTACAACAATTATTTGGCAGGTCCTTCACAAAAAAACCTCCTTTTGGGCACTCGGAAAATGGAAAATGGTTCTTTCGTCCAAAGAAAAAGAAAACTTCCTTAGGCAACATTGTTTGCCATTCCAATATGCATCCTTGTGCACAATGAAAATGTTTCTTTTTGAATTTCTCATATCATAAAACTGTTTATATGATTTAACACCTTTTTTTCAAAAAAAGATATGGTTTAACACCTTATTTTTAGTCGATTACGACCAATTTAAAAGGTCATAACGCAGTTTGGGTTCTCGATTGGTCCATGGGCATGTCACGCGGATCGTGCTCAAACACCGCCGGATGCTCTCGGATCCGACGGCAGCCCTTCTCCTTGCACCCCCTCTTTGTCTAAAAAATAAAAATAAAAAGAAAACTCCTCACCCTCTCACCCCAGAAACCTAGCGCTCCAGATCCGCCACCCACCCTCGTCTCCCACATCGCCGCCACCCGATCCTCCCTCGTCTCCCACATCACCGATCCACCGACGCTCTCGTGACCCCAGCACCGCCTAGCTCCACCTTTGGTTGTGTTTGGCTTATAGCCGAGGCAGAGCCGCGGAGGAGGCGGTGCTTATTTGCTTTGCTTGGCCAGGGGGGAGGGAGGAAAGTCGGCCAACCTTCCTTGCCGGCCGGCGTCGGCGTCGGCGTCGGTCGCGTCTCCGCCGCCCGCAGTGAGCCGCCTACCTCCTCTTGCCCTCCCTCCCCACCTAGGGTTTTGTGCTTCACCAACCAGATCCGACGAGCATTTCTTCTCCCGTTCATTGTTAAATCGCAGCAGCAGCCGCAGCCACCGCCGCCCCATCGCTCCTCCTCTCCGTCGAGCTCGGCAACTCCCTCACCGTGGAATCCGCCGCTCCTCCCGTTTCCATGCGCTGCAGTGCGGTGAGAAGCACGCACCCCCCCCCTCCCCTCCGACTCCGTGAGCGCCATCCCCGCTCGTAGTCGGTAGTTAATCGGCGGACGGAGGGCCTGAGCTTCGCCCGGCGCCCCGTCGCGCTCATGACGGACGTTCGTATTTGGGGTAGGGGTTTTGGCCGGGAAGGTTGTGCGGTGAACTGCTCTTGGTCGACATATCATTTCTGCGAATTTTGGCCGTGATTTGGGATCGGGATTTTGGCTGGGATTCGCGTCCCAGGCTCCCGGCTGTTCTGTTCTTAGTTTTTAGGTATCATATTACTTGAGCTCTTAAGTTACTGATGTGATTCGTGGATCATGGCAATGATGCTTCCTAGTGTATTCCGAGTAGATATTGGATGGATCAGCATGGGAGCAAATATTCAGAGCAGATATTGCAACTGATTGCTTATTTATCGAGTGGAATGCAATTTTACCTGACTTGTTCTTAGTGCGTTGCTTAGCCCAATTTGTGTGCACATTGCTGTAAGATGAGCTGTGTTGTATGATGTTCCTTTACGATGACAGGTTCTGTCTGCCTTGCAGTTGGATGCATTTGTATCTCAATCCTCTGCTGATGTTGAGATTCATTTGCTAATCGCTAGTTTACTCATGTTCTTACTTACTAGTGTGATTCATGAATGCTTGTTAGCGTATTCTGAGCGAAAAATCTTTCTGATTTTCTTAGTTTCTGAGCCAAATTGGTTCTTGAACCCATTATATATCTCACAACCCTTGCTGAGTGTTAAGTACCGCTGGTTGTTATTATTGCTCTTTTTTATGAAGGAAGTTAGTGTTTAACATCTATCGCTTTAACGCCTAGTGACTAAACAATGTTTTGTTTCTGGTTAGTAGGATGATTCGTCCGCTTGTATCCATTTTCCTGAACTAATTCCGTGTATTACTTCATTTTACGTTAATTTTTCTGATGCGTTTGTGCGCATGTGTGTTTAACAGTGACCTCGGATCTGGTGAAGGGCGCCAAGGAGAAGCAGCTCAAGGTCAAGGGCCTCGATTTGGGCTGATTTACTAATTTGGTTTCTCTGCTGGTGATGCTTGTTCTGGCGGCCGCCAAGGAGCTGGTGCAGTCCAGAAGGCGGTCAACCACCTCTCGAGAACAAGGCCCAGCTCAACTCCATCTCCATGCACCTTGGCAAGATCGTTGGTAATGGACACCCCTGCATCGTATCTATCTTTCTAGATAGCATTCAGTATGGTAAAATTTATTAATTTACAGCTGCTGTTCATGATGCTATTACAAACTCAAATCTGGTACTTTAGTCAAATGTGCTTCCTTTTGAACAATGTGCACCTTGGCGAGCTCGTCGGTAGCAAACAGTTTCTCTTGGCCTCGTATCATTCTATCTTGGTATGGATAGATAGCATCCAAGTTTGTTGTCTCTTGACCTCTGCTGGTGTCTTGAAATGCTTGGGAATGGCCCGTCCGTGCGACATGCGATTAATCTGAATCTGTTTTGGCAGCTAACATGCCTCGTCATTCTGACTACCTGCTTTCTCACTTCATGGCACTTGAGAACATTCATGTCTGTTTTATCCATTCTCACATTCTGGCATATATTACTTCAACGATCTCACAATGGCGGTTTAGGACATGCTTATCCTTGCAAAAAAAACCTGAGCTCAGGCAATACTAATGTTTATATCTATCATTCAGTACTGCTGTTTATATCTAATCAATCCACAAGTTAGTTGAAGTCACGGTAAGTCTATTAATAACTTAGCACTTGGTCAAGTTAGTTGAAGTCACAAGTGCTAAGTCTATGGACTTAGTTTTCTGCTGGAAGTCAAATCTCCTAAACACTAGAATGCCTAAAATGTCAGGGTAGCAAGTACTAGCCCTGTGCTTCATTCTATGTACCGTTCGTGTACGTGCATGTATGGGCTAGCTTTTTGTGTAGAATAGTGAGTTGATGCTTCTTTCTACGAAATACAACATGTTAGCTCTATGGATGTTTATGTACCGCAACTTCGCCAGCTCTAACTTGGTTATATAATGCTTCAATTCAGTCAATCTTTGGTGTTGATACACTCTTGTGCAAGTTCTATGGTATGTGAGTTCCTTCTATTGCTGCAAGCATTGACACAATATGTCATGTGCAGGAGCTCCGCATCCGAGTCTCGTCCATCGTCGGCAGACAAGGAGCTGGGCCAAGGGGGCAAGCAGCGCTGGTTCCTTGGGGCACCATGGCGTGTGGCGGCCTATTTTGCTTCCAAGAGCGATCTGTTTATTTGAAATTGAATGATGTACTGCTCTTGCCTAGTAAAAATTGAATGATTGTCATGTCTTGTCTATGATGTAGTGAGCTGTAGGAGTGAAATGAAATTTTATGTGCTGTTGTATGTGTTATTTTCTGTAATGTTGTGTACATTTTACTTGAACATTAAGTTCTCCGAAAATGTTCTTCTTGGACTGATAGTGGCCACGACCCAAATATACTTGTACTATTAAGATGCCATGGCCCAAAATAACTTTGGGCTGAAAAGCTATTCAAAAGTACTATAAGAAGGCCTCGACTCAAATAGACAATAGAAACAAAAAGGAAACAAACTCTGTGGAAAGGTAAAGGCCCATGATAGAAAAGGCCCAAAAACATCTAGGAAAAAAATCATAAATGGGCTGAATTGTTGGGCTAGGCCCATGTAGAAAATCGAATTGGACCGGGCTGAATCTTGTGCCACATCAGCTTGCCACGCTGGATGCCTACGTGGCCTGGGGAGGTTGCTAGTGACCAAAAATTTGGTCAAAGAACCAACGACCTTTTACATATCACGAGAAGGTCGCTATAGTCAGTTAATGACCCTCAGCTTTTGACCTTCTGTTTTTGGTCACAAAAAGGTCGCAAATGAAAAACTATGACCTTTCAGCGACCAATAGTGAGGGTCACTAGTTGACATATTTCTTGTAGTGACCCTCCTGCTCCCATCCCGCGCCGCCATCCCGCCCTTGCTGCCATGTCGGCCCTCGGGACTTCCACCTCCTCCAGCACACCCCCTAGCAACCCGTTCGATTCCTCCTACGGGTCCGAACCCGATGAGCCCCAAGCCGCCGACATCCGCAACATCCACCTCTCCGATCACGTCCCCATCATCCTTTCCCACGCCTCCGCAAACTACTACGCCTGGAAAACCTACTTCAATCTCCTCTTCTGTGAGTACAACCTTCGTGATCATGTGGACGGTCTCGCCAATTTCTTCGCCGGCGCCCACGACGCCAACTGACTCGCCATTGATGCCACCCTCATCCAGTGGTTCTTCCTCACCGTCTCTCCGGACATCTTCCACACCGTCGTTCGCGATGGGGACGATGCCTACACGGTGTGGACCAACATCAATGGCCTCTTCACCGACAACAAGCTTCAACGAATTGTTTTCTTGCAGCGGGAATTTTTTGGGTGTCATCAGAATGACTACACCATCGACGCCTTCTGTCTCCGGCTCAAGACCCTCTCCGACGAGCTCAACGACGTCGGGTTCAAGGTGGGTGACGAGCTTCACCTCTCGACGCTCACCGCCGACCTCAACGAGGTCTTCGGCAATGCCGCCTCCAACCTCACCCTCATGGCCAACCCTACTTACGAGCGGGCGGTGGCCTATCTTCGTCTTGAGGAGCGGCGGATGAAGCACCTCCGCACCCGCGGCGTCCACACTGCTCTCGCCGCCAGCCTCTCCACCGGCGCCTCTACACCACCCTTGGTGCCACGTCCTCCGGCCGTCCCGCACCTCACGTCGGTGCCGCAGCCGCCCCAACCACCGCGCAACGGTGGGAACGGCGGCAACCGTCGCCGCGGTCGCGGCGGTCAATGCCAAGGCGGAGGGAAAGGTGGCGGCGGTGGCGGTCAAGCTCCCCAGCAGCAGCCCCCGCCACCCTGGGCCAGAGGCTACAACCCTTGGACGGGGGTCGTGCACGCATACAGTATGCCAGTGCCGCGGCCCCCCATCCCGGGCATCCTCGGCCCCCGCCCGAGCACGCACCAGGCGCTCCTGGCCGCGCCTCTCGGCGACCACGGCGGTGCTCCTGCCCCTCCTGTCGCGCCCTCCTACGGCACGTATGGCGCCCCCGACGCGTACGACGCACCCTACTACGACCCGACCCTTCTAGCGGCGCAGCAGCAGCCGCCACCCTACTCTTGTGGTGGCGGCGATTGGATTATGGACTCCGGTGCCACCTCTCATATGTCCGCTCATCCGGGTAACCTCTCCTCCGTCCACCACTTCCACTCCCTCCCGCATCATCATCGGCAATGGTGTTGTTCTTCCCATCTCTCATGTCGGTTCTGCACCCTTTCCTTCTAACTCTCGACCTCTCTCTCTTAATAATTCATTGTTTCTCCTCATCTCATTCAGAACTTAGTTTCTGTTTGTAATCTTTCCCGTGATAATTTTGTAACTGTGGAATTTGACGAAGTTGGCTTTTCTGTTATAAGGACGCTCGCACCAGGATGATTCTTCACCGCCGTGACAGTCCCGGCGACCTCTACCCAGTTCAGTCGCCGTCATCTCCGGGTGGTCCTCGAGTTTTTTTTGCCGGCGTCGATCTTTGGCATGCTCGTCTCGGGCATCCTAGCACTTCTTCACTTCGTCAAATAATGAGAGGATTTTCTTTTTCATGTAATAAAACGGTCGCTCACTCCTGTGAAGCCTGACGGTTAGGCAAACATGTTCGCCTTTCTTTTAGTTCCTCTTCCACAGTTGCTTCCTTTCCGTTTGAGTTAATTCACAGCGATGTATGGACATCTCCAGTACCTAGTAATTCTGGTTATCTTTATTATCTTGTTATACTGGATGATTACTCACACTTTGTGTGGACATTTCCTCTTCGTAGGAAATCTGATGTTGCCGCCACTCTCATTGCATTCTATGCTTATGTCTCCACACAGTTCGGGCGACCCATACTCGCACTTCAGACTGACAACGGGAAAGAATTCCACAATCTCACCATCCGCCATCTTCTTTCCTCCCACGGCACCGTGTTTCGTCTCACGTGTCCATACACCTCCCAGCAGAATGGCCGTGCCGAGCGCATCCTACGCACCCTCAATGAGTGTGTGCGTACACTTCTATTCCATGCCTATATGCCCTCTCGGTTTTGGCCAGATGCCCTCGCCACCGCCACCCTCCTCCTTAACCTCCGGCCATGCCGTCCGTGATGGAACTATGCGCCTCACCATCTCTTCACTAGTAGAAAAGGGGGCATCTGTCCTGGTTCGTAAGGGCCTTTAGTCCCGGTTCATGAACCGGGACTAATGGGTCGTTACTAATACCTCCCCTTTAGTCCCGGTTCAAACACGAACCGGGACAGATGTCTCCCACGTGGCGGTCTTGCCGAGCCAGTAGGTTTTTGGTCCCGGTTGGTGGCACCAACCGGGACCAAAAGTCCATGTATTTTTTTAAAAAAGTGGCCGCTTTAGGGGTTTTGGGGGTTATATTTAGGTTGTTATTAGCTAGCTAATAGAGAGAAGTGTCCTCTCTTATATCTTCGTCCTTGGTTTACCAACGCTGCTGCTATATATGTTCATTTCACCCGCTGATATAATAATGCATGCATGCTCACATCATACATCATCATATATAATAACAAGTCCTACTAATCATGCATCATCATACAACTTCTACTCGTTATAATAATAAGTCATACGATCATCATCCTCCTAGTCATCGAACCCAACCCTACATAATTGTTCTTAGCACATGATCATCAGTATCAGGTAGGACCTAAACACCCTTAAGGTAAATTAGCATAAAACAATATAGACCCCGACTCTCCATTATGAAGAATGGCGATCATCTTGTCTCCAATTCTTGCCCTTCGCTGCTTTTTCCTTCCAAGAAGCTCCTTACGACTGTCCATACATTTTTTCCATTCTTTGGTTGTCATGTCTCCACTTCTTTTAGAAACCCGGTATGGACAGTTGAGATTCGTAGGAAGACCTGGTTGTATGTTCAAAACATGAAGGGTACCATGCGTATACATCAGATGAGGCACACAATCATTCTGGATTAACTATTCATAAACATAGTAATAACTTCGTAGTTAGCAATGATGTACTAGTTTTAGAAGTGTGCAAAAAGATGCACGGATGTCGTAATAGTAAAAAATCTTACCAGGGTATCTCCATGGTAGTTACCGTAGTTCAACATGTGCACTAGTGGCACGTATTGACCATAATGTTGAGGAGTTTGATTGTAGATATTTTAATTCTCAAGATCAGTACAAAATGCGACCAGATGATTTTTCTCCTGATAAGTTAATTCGGAGCCTTCGGTGTAGTAGGTTCTGCCCTACCATCTTCCGCACATTCTTGGAAGAATGAAAATAAGCTGTCAATGGAAATAAGTTGTCAACTATTTTGAAATAAACAATATAAATTACTTAATAACTATGTTAAGCTCACATGGGGGAAGAATTGGAGGTGTATCCACAAGGACCCAAATCGAAGGTCTCTCTTGCTCGATTGTAGGATCACCAAGATCTATGGTGACAAGCATACCCTCATCAAAACCATACATCTTGCAAAGTGTTTCCCAATTTTTCGACCCAAAATGGGTTACACTCTCAGCATTGTACAACTTTACTTGAAAATCCACACCATGATGGGTACTTAGGATAATTTTTTGGTTTCCATACTTTCATGGTCTTCAAAACCCATCCTCTCCAAGACATAGCGTCTTGCATAGCATGGGATAAGCTAGTCGAATTGAAAAAGATGAAAAATACATGTTAAAATAGTTGAAGTTGTGCTTAATTACGAAAAAACTATTGTCGTCGTTGCGTACAGTATGAACATCGAAGGTCTCCTCGAGCTTAATGCTGAAGCGCCGATCTTCGTACAGCTCAATGAACCTGTCGCACATACCTCGGTCGTCGTGGCACCAGTCACACTCCCCCGGGCGGTTTTCGTCGTCCGATTTCGACATTTCCGGCCTATGTTCATAATTCACATATTAAACTAGATCATTATTATTAATCGCGGATTGACTATCGTGATGTACGTACACTACTAGGAAAAGGCCTACTAATGGCGCACCTAAATTGACCATTAATGGCGCATTAGTGGTGCGCCATTAGTGCCACGCCATTAGTATATTTTACTAATGGCACACCACTGGTGCGCCATTAGTATACCAGATACTAATGGCGCACCATGTGGTGCGCCATTAGTATATACAACAATCGCCATTAGTATGCCTCGAGGGCCATGTATACCAGTGCTTTGGCATACTAATGGCGCACAACAATGAATCGCCATTAGTAACCGGCATACTAATGGCGCCTTTTAATGATCGCCATTAGTATCCTTTGGCATACTAATGGCGCCTTGATGTGATGCGCCATTAGTATGAATATTAGGGTTTTTTTTAATTTTTTAATTTTCTGTTTTTTGCACAGGTGACAAAATGTATAATTGGACAAAATATAGACAGCACACATCAACAACAGATTCATCGAATACAATAGAAGATTAGTCTCTGAATAGAATTCATCATATTAGTCTCCGAATACAATTCATCATATTAGTCTCCGAATTGAAAAGACCGAACAAAGATACAACATTATATTACAAGTCTCGAGACCGCGAGTAGCGAGTTTGTCTTCACATTACAAGTCGATATCGATCATCTAAACTACCATCACATAGAAGAGAGCTGCGGTCATCACGATGAAACTCGTCTTCATCCGGTTCCTCCAACGCTCCCTCCCCTCTCCCGCTAGATAGTGGGCGTATCTAGATTCGGCCTCGGCCCTAGTGGTGTACCCTTTGTAACTATTACCGCTGAATCGGTGAACCTGTCTCCGACACTCCTCCCAGTCGTCGTAGACTCCGGGAACCTTACCCTTGTACATGACATACGACGGCATCGGTATGCACTAGCCAAACGAAACGTTAGTACCAATTCACAGACAATACATAAGCAATATATAAATATGCAACAGAACGATCGGAAGAGAAAAGCAAGACATTAATAGCATCGATTACATCTAAGTTGAACGACTCTCGAAACCAAAGAGACATACTACAAGTTCATTAAAGTTTAATTACAACATGAGCCAATCGATGTTTCAGAACTAGACACAGCATCACTGCTTTCGACTCGACTCAAGGGACCGGAGCATGGATGAAGCCGCCGTCTATCGTGGGAGTCATGAAATAACGGGCGTTGTCAGCCTGCATTTGTAGCATTGTGTCGATGTCACTATTGGACGGTTGATTTCTGAGGTAGAACTGCCCCGAGGTACGAAGGACATCTTGATGGATGATTTCCGCAAACTCCGACTGGATGCGAAAGAATTTATGTCTGATGTCCGCGTCCTGGATTGCGGACACGCTCGCGGCCCAATCTTTGAGTTTACTCGATAGCAGAAGTTGATGATGCTCCCGTACGACCGCCCGCATGTGATGGATGGCGTAGTAGGCACCCTTCTAACCGCCAGACGGCTGCTTGACGCAGCAGAACGTCGTTTTGTGGGAGAGCACGTGCTTGCCGTACTTACGAATAGGCCTGGTGAAGGTGCCTCCAGATTTGGCGTAGCCGGGGAGAACATCATCAAGAACCTTCTTGACATTTGTGTAGTCTACGTTCGACTGACGGTCCGGGTCGAAATACGTGGCCATGAAATATTTGGGGCTTAGGAGGATGAGCGTGCAATGTGTGTCACTGCAGAAAACACGAAATGTTAAAATAAAAACGATCGAAATCTAAGAATTCATATGTTACGGGCGGTTGAGGGAGGACTTACTCGGAAAGTAAGGCACGAGGAAGTTATCCTTATCTTGGTTGGCGAATGACGCCTTCGAGGTAAGAACTTCGCGACTTGCGGTCCCAGCGCTGCCCACGATCTTGGCATGCATGTAGAAGGGTCGACTATCACGATGTCTGGGGTCTTGTCGCGAATGATCCGCATCTCCATAATCAGCGAAAATAGCCGAACGAAGGTGTAGTGCAGCGGATGAAGGTTCAACATAGCGTGGATGTCATCAAACCGCAGGACGATCGTACCCCCGATGGAGTTATCCACAAAGCCCTTGCCCTCTGGCACCTTGGCCGCGAAAACCGGGTATGCCACATCCTTCTCTCTGAGACGCCGCTTCTCCAAAGAAAGAACACTGTCATGCAGACTCCGCATAGCACCGGTTGCAGCATTGAGCATATTTGTCGGTATCGCCCTACCCGCCACATGCACCCTCCTCGAGATATCCTTAGGTGAAGGTGGCCCGTCCTGAGCACGGATCGTACTCGGTGCCGGCTGGCTCGCACCCTTGTTAGTCTTTCTTTTGCGTGCCTTCTTCTTCTCCTGTAATGGGACCGAGTTCTGCTCACAGACCGCCTTCTTGAGTGTGTTTGGGCTGATAATATTTCGCACCTCGCCTATCTGAGGTTCGGTGAAGTCGGCAGCTGGAGGCGTCTCCTGAGAGCTGAACGGCAGACGACGCCTGTTGTAACTTGGCTTCTCCGTGGTACCAGCTAGATCGCGCACGTCTTTTGTTGGGTTGGGTTCTTGAGAAGGAGGCCCCATGAAGTCGCCATCGTACCCATGTTTGGCAAAGTACTGATCGATGTTGCCAAATGTATCGTCGTCGTCGTCGTCGTTCTGATCCTGTGCCATATGCATGTTTGGATCCAGTGGCATAGGGATGTCCGGCACCGTCGCGGCGGTCTTGCCATGGGGACGACTTGGCGCCGGCACGACTGGCGGTGTTGTCTTTGGGGTGGTGTCCCCGCCCCAAACGAATCTGGCTCTTGCCAGCGAGGGCCAGCTCGAGCGCCGAGGGTCATCACGTCATCATCGTCGGCCCCGACGGGTCGAATCGGAGGTAACAACTCGTCGCAGCCTGGCAGCACCCGAACCAGTTGAACCCTAAACAAGTTGGGTGGCATCTGGGTACCGTGGAACAAGGGGTTGCCCGGTTGAACGATTTTGCCCTTGGCGACATCGACCAACTCGTTGTTCACGAAGTGCAGGAGAGTGCACGGAACGTCGGCGGCGCCTGCGAAAAAATGTAGGGCGTCGAGGATGCCCGACCAAAGGCAAGGAGATGAAGTCCTCGGCCAAGAGAGGCTTAATTAGTTACCGTGATGATGGCGTCGAGCTCGGCTAATGTCGAGCACCGCTAACAGCGGGTCGCGATTGACGGAGGGCCGCTTGCTGCGAGTGCCGCGGCGCACAACCGGGTGCATTAAGCTCCCGTGCTGGCGTCGGAGACACCAATGCCGCCTCCGCCGGAGACACCAATGGCCCTGCCATCGCATTTTGCGAGTTGCTGGACGTGAAGCTAGGAATCGGGGGTGACCCCTGTTGGCCGCCCGCAATCCACGCACTCAACCCCTCGATCAAGGTAGGCACAATGGCGGTGATCGTCGCTCCGAGTTGTTCTTGCACTTGCTCTTGGACAATCTCCGAAATCCGCGCCACTTGTGCCTTGAGTTCTTGAACCTCGCGCGCCTGGCTTTCCGAGCTGGTCTTTTTCTCCTTCTGCACACCAGCGGTATAGTATGACCCCCATTTTGTGGACAAGCCTTTGCCGGCCACACGACCAGCTGACGTCGGCTTACTGAGCTTATCCTTCTTCTTCATTACATTCAACGCCCTATTTAGAGTGGTGTCCCAAGGGTTGCTCTTAGTCGACCCCGCGCTACTGCTTTCAGTCGCCTACGGAAGGAATGTGAACCATTTAGAAATTGGGCTTCATTAATTAGAATGCAACCATATGGAGCTAATTACGCGGGGGTGTATTCCTTACCAGAACAAGCTCAAGCGCCCTGGTCTTCGGATCCGTGGTAAGCTCCTTTGTTATCGGGTCCTCCTTGTACCGGGCCCTTACATAGTTCCTGGTCTGCTTGTTACCGCTGTATTTCTCGAAGCGGGGCGGTAGGCCTTGCTCGGTACGCTCCGCGTCCTCCTTGTCCCATATAGGCTCCGCCACTCTGTAACCGCCGGGACCGAGTTTGTGTTCCCCTAAGTTCAACTCCCGCATTTCTTTCCCCCACTGACTTGATTGGGAGTTTGCGGTGCTCGAGCAATTTATCTTGAAGTCGTTGTAGTCATCTTCGGTGATCGAAGGATTTTTTCCTTGATCTTCGCATAACTCTCACCTTTCTCGATCATTCTCTTCACATTGCTTTTCCAAGTAGACAGGGCCTTGCTCATCTTCGTGAGGGCAGCATTGTTCACTTTATTCCCTTTGAGGCTTGTGTTTTCAAATTCAGCGGGAACTTGTATCGTTCGTGCAGCCGTGAAGAGGAGGTTGCAAAATTCCCTCGGTCAGGATGCCTCAGGTTCTCGGTGTTGATCGAGACGGTGCTCCGGAGAATGCACCCGAGCTGAAGCGAGTACCCCTTGCCTATTCGTTCGGGCGCCGTTGGATTCCCGTCGGAGTCCACTTCAGTAACTTCCTCCTTGAGGGTGCGGAGCATGGTCGGGCGCCGGTCCTTCCGTTGCCTCTTCGGTTGGCTGCCATCTGTGCGGGCGCCGCCATCATCAGTGGTGGCATCCTCGGCGGCACCATCAGTGGTGGCATCAGTGGGGTCATCCTCGGCGGTACCATCAGTGGTCTCAGAATCGATGGGGAAGGCGGCGTCCTCATACAAGTGAGGTTGTTCCTCCATCTCCTGGGACAGCACTACAAGAAATATGTCAACTTGTGACCTTTTGTTAGTGACCACGGAAGAATTGGTCATAAATTTATGACCATTTTAGACCAATTGGTCAAAAGCTGCACAGGGGCTCTAAACCCTAAACCATAGCGACCATTTTGGTCAGAAAGGTCATAATTTCATTAGAGAAAATGGTCGTAAAGCTAGTAGCATTGTCCACTGCCTCATGCCTACCTGATAACGACCAATATAAAATGGTCACTACACTTGAGTTTGAATGAATTGGGATGATTAGGCAGCCACCTCAGCAACCTCTCTTATGTGTCACTGTCTAGGTGTCATTTTTGCTTGAGTTTTAATATTCAACAGACAGACGGGGCACACTGCTTGTGGCGGGACCCATTTGACAGGTGGTGCCGAGCGCTTAATTCGCCCAAAAAAGATGGACGAGGCGGGACTCGAACCCACGACCTGGCGCTCGCTCGCTCGTTCGGTGCCGCTGGGCTAGAGGGGGATTGTTGCTAATGTATGGGTAGTTCTCTATATACTATACTAAACCAGGGCTCTCTCGTATCAGTGACAAGTGGGGCCTTCCGACCAGGTGGCGGCGGGTGGCATCGAACAGGAGCAACACTTATCGTTTTTCTAGGTCTTCCGACCAGGTGGCGGCGGGCGGCGGCGGAAGCAACCAGCAAGCGTCGCTCGGATGAGGGCGGGGCGGCGGCCGGCGGCCGGCGGCCGAAGCAACCAGTAGGGGCCGCTCGCCTTGCCCACGACCTCGCTGCTGGTAGGCGGCGTGAGCTGCGCTTCTGCTGCGGGCGGGGGCAGGAGCAGCGACCTCGCCGCTCGCGTCGCCCACGCATGGGGACTCGCCGCCGCCGAGCATGGGGAGTCGCCACCGCCGCATAGCAGACCTCGCCCGTATGCACCCTCTCATTCCCCTCCTCTTCCCCTCTCCTCTCTGTTGATGTAGATTTGTTAGGAGAATCTTGAGTGATTTGATGTAGGTTTGTTGTAAGCTTGGAAAAATCTCTTGGAAATGTCATTGATGAATTTGGTAGAAATTGTGAAGAAATTTCTGTTGATGAAATTATTAGGAGAATTGTTGTTGATGAAATTGTTAAGAATTCTTTTGGAATTCAGTCAATTATTCTTGGTAAATTATGTTGTCGACAATCAATAGAACGAGCTCGAGTTGGTCTTTCCACAAAGCAGGATCACAGGGTTGATGTAGATTTGATGTTACACCTCTGAAATTTCAGCCTCGGATCGTGAAAGGACCTGAATATTGATGTAGATTAGATGTAAACTAGGAAAACTCTCATTGATGTAGATTTGATGCAATCTTGGAAATGGCATTCATGTAAATTGACAGTGGTGTTATTGTTGGTGGTTTAACCAAAATAGTTCTTAGTGGCAGCATATATTGTTATTGTTGGTTGTTTAACCACCTCTGTTTTTTGTGAACCATCATGTTTTAGTTAGCTTTTCTTTTCTCTCATGTGAAATCTGTATTTCCATTTGAACTACTTTTATTGCTCCCATGTGAAATCAGTAAACCATGTGAACTGGACTAAAGTAGTGAGGAATTGGAAATAGCTGAATGTTGTGCTTAGGCGGTTAGCATATAAACTTGGGTGCCTACCTTATTTTACGGAATTTTAGCTTCCATTACTTCCATCCATTTTCATTAATTAATGTTGATGCACTTAGATTGATTTGCTAAGTTGCAACAATTTGTTGTCTTTAGCGGATGGATAGAAGCTGGATTAGGCGAGGAGTTAGAAAGTTTTGAAAGAACATATGAAAGGAGTTGATGATTTCATGGCATTTATTAGGCAAATTTTGCCAGCGATGCTCACATCCTTTGCCCATGTTGTGAATGCCTCAACCGTCCAAGAATGGCTCAAGGAAGAGTGGAAGATCATCGCTTCTTAATGGGATGTCCAGCACATATGATAGATGGATATATCATGGAGAACCTTTAGACAGACAACCTCAACATTTTGAAGGCGTCTGAGGCCCCTCATATGATGGGTGGTGGTGATCTTGGCATTGATTTCATGGAAAAGGTTTTGCGAGATAATGCTGTTTTGGAGGAAGAGGATGGCCATGAAGATGATAGGATTCTGACCTATTGAAGGATTTGTGCGATCTTTGAAGATCGTCTTGATGGACGAAAATCGTTGTTTCTTTGGGTGTTAGAGGAGGCGGCGCGCAGCTCATGAAGGGGTAAATTTTCAAGATTTACCTTCACCGTGAAGTTACTCCACATCAAGTCTTTCTACGGATTAGCAATGCGCATTCAGCATAATACTCCATCTTTTGAGCTTGCAATTCCACGATAGTTGTGTTCCCGGATCTTATGATGAAGCATTGAGCATAATCCATGAGTGGGGTTAGGTTATGTGTCAATACATGTGTGCCCAAATAATTGTGTCTTGTTTGGAAGGATTTAGCAAAGCATGACAAGTGTCCAAAATGCAATGCATCTAGGTGGAAAGATCTTGATGGGAAGAAGTTAATACGGAGAAGGTCTTGAGGCACTTTCCTTGATACCAAGGCTGCGGCGGATGTTCATCTCGAAGAAATCATCGCGTGAAATCTGATGGCACAAGCTGAAGCGGCAACTTTGTGGACAATGAGTGAGCCATCCTGCGGATGGAGAGGCATGGAAAGTGTTTGACGGTATACATTTAGATTTTGCTGCAGATCCAAGGAACATAAAACTTGGCATTGCCACAGATGGGTTTAATCCGTTTGGGAACATGAGCACGTCTTATAGCATGTGGCGATTTTTGTGGTGCCGTACAACCTGCCACCATGGGCATGCATGGATCAGTCCAACTTCATGATGTCATTGCTTATCCGGGTCCAGATTCTCCGGAAAGGATTTTGATGTCTTTATGGAGCCCTCGTGAAGAACTGCTCCAGCTACGGACTGGTGTACCTACATACGATGCCTTGAGTCCGGAAGAAAAGTTCAATCTCGTGCTGCGATCATATGGTCCATCCATGATTTCCGGCTCTGCACACTCATGCAGGAGGATCACGGCGGGTTATCGAGCTTGTGTCCATTGTGACAAAGACCCTTGCTCAAAGAGAATAAGGAACAAGATCTGCTATATTGGGCACCGCCGCTTTCTTCCCGAAACCATCATTGGCGAAGAAGCAAAAGATTTTAATGGTGAGAATGAAACCCGTGACAAGCCAGCTGAATTCACTAAAGAAGAGCTGGAGCAACAACTTGAAAAGGTGAAAGATGTGAGACCGGAAAGGTGGCGAAGAAAAGAAAGCGTGAGGAAGGTCGATGTTGGGACCGGAGGTCTTGTTTGTGGGACCTGCCATCTTGGGCTGATCTGAAATTAAGGCATAATCTCGATGTAATGCACATTGAGAAAAACATATCGAGAATCTGCTAGGGACGTTTACGAACATTGAAGGGAAGACAAAGGACACGGTTAGTTCTAGGCTTGATTTGGAGGACATGGGCATAAGAGAAGATTTGCATCTGACACAATGAAGATGAAGATTCATTTGAAATTCCACGAGCATGGTATACAATGAATAAAGAACAAAAGCTTGCATTCAGTGAATTCCTAAGGCGGTGAAATTTCCAGATGGTTATCTTTGCTAACCTAGCAAAGTGTGTTACTTGATGGATTCAAGCTTTGATCTTGAAAACCCATGATTGTCACATCCTCCTCCAAAGGATTTTACCGGCGGGCCTCAGGAATCATGGACAAGGATATATATGAAGCGGTTCTTGAGCTAGGAAATTTCTTTAGAGAACTGTCTTTGCAAAACCACGAAGTTAAGCATCTGGAAAGACTTGAAAAAGAAATCCCAATTATTCTTTGCAAGCTCGAGAAGATTTTCCCTCGACTTTCTTCACCGTGATGGTCCATTTGGCGGTGCACTTACCCAAAGAGGCAATGCTTAGAGGCCTGTGCAATACGGTTGGATGTACCCAATCGAGCGAAGGCTGCTTACTTGTAAGCGTTATGTCTGGCTGCAGCAAGACACGAAGGTTCTATTGCTGAAGCATATGTCGTTGTGAGTGCTTGACTTTTGCTCTAGATACTTGGTGATGTGGAAACAAGATGGAACCGCCGGGCGAGAAATAGAGAGCGATCGATTAGCAAAGTGGTGATGTCTCTGTTTTCAACCATGGTGTGAACTTTCTTGGAGCCTCACAATACTTGGAGGCTGGTGATGAGTATGACAGGATGGTTTTGTTTGTGCTCAAACAAGCTGCTGAGGTTCTACCATATATCGAGTATGTTATATCTTACGCACTCATTAAATAATTTTTTTTGCTTGGGTTGGCACCAGCCTAATGTTTTAATTCACATGTTTTGTTGGCATTGCAGAAATGCAAGGAAGAGTTAAACCAGGAAGAAAGCAATATCAATGTTGATAAAAGGGTTGCCAAGGTGTTTGCTAAGTGGTTTAAGAATCATGTGAGATCTTTAGCCACATGTTTTATGTTTTACGTGTTATTTACCCATTGTTAAATACCATTGTTTGCTAAATGGTTTATTTGTGCAGATTGGAAAGTTGCATGAGGAGAAGAAGGTCGGTGATGATCTATTTGCTTTGGCATGCTTACGGATAAGCGGTGAGAGTGTATTCAGCATGCATTCTTGACGGTGTCGATACCACACCGTTGACGCGAGGAAAAAGGAAGACACAGAATAGTGGAATCGTCACTTTGAGGGTCACATGATGGTGAGATCATTGACTTCTATGGTCGGTTGAGAAGCATCGTGGAGTTGCGATACAACTCTAGTGGAGGCATCCATCGCTCGGTTGTCTTATTTATTTGTGGTGGTTTGAGCTTGGTAGCAAGAAGAGGAGAGACTCTTTTGTCAAATATGATGGCCACTTCAAAAGCATCAACACTGCAAGGTGCTGGTATAAGAGTGATCCTTTATTCTAACAACACAAGCAACAATGGTGTTTTATCTGCGGACACTCTTTTGCACGGAAAATGGCGAGTTGTGCAAAACTTTCAGCCTGAGACACTTGTGGAGTGTGACTGAAACTGAAGTGGAAAAGGGCCACAGTGATGGTGGACTAACATACCAAGATGATGACTCTCGGAAGTTCCGTTGCAAGTGATGATGACCCTATGGAAGTTCGGTGCAAAGCGAGTCGAAGGGACCAGGCGATGTGATCGTTGGTGCTGCAACAGTTGAAGGCATCAAGAAAAGAAGAAAGGTGGTAGAGGATGGACACGAAAGCGAGGATGAGGAAAACCGGACTGATCATACTATGCTGCAATATTGTAGTGATGACGAGGAAAACAGGAGTGGGCATAGAGTTCCTTGTTTTCGTGTCGGCGACGATGAGTAGCGAATGGACATGAAGGTAAATTTGGTCTCCTTGGTGATCCTTCTAACTCTCTGTAGTGATCCTTCTTGTGCATATGCATGGTGATCTGATGTACTACAATTATCTCCGGTAGCAAAATGCTTGAAGATCTGATGGCTGTAGTGGTGTGATCTGTGACAAAATGGTGATGAAAAATGCAAAACATTTGATTTCCTTGTGTAAGCATTTGATGTGATCTGATGGTTGTAGTATTTTGTAAGCATTTTGGATGCAAAACACATTTTGGATGTGATCCTGATGGTTGTAGCAGATGATCCTGATGTACTGAAGGTGTGATGTGATGCTGTTTTTGGTTGTGATTGTACTGAAGATGTTTAGTTCAAGTTTTTGGTTGTTTTTGTACTGAAGATGTTTAGTTCAAGTTTCAGAACTGAAGATGTTTAATTCATGTTTTTTCGAACTGAAGATGTTTTGGTCAGAGCAACTGAATTTTGCATCATTTCACTATGAGCAAAAAAATAGGCGCGAGCGGGGACTCGAACCCACGACCGTGCGCTCGCTTCACTGTGTTTGTACCACTGGGCTAGGAAGAGGTTACTGATCATCTACTCTATGCCATCTCTTTTCTGTTAAACCAGGCAAGTATTTAACTCTGGCAAGTGCGCCACTCGACCCACTCGCTGACATGTGGACCCGCTCCCTCTCTTTTCCAGTCAGGTAGCAAACACCGAACTCGCTGATAAGTGGACCCGCTCCCTCTCTTTTCCCCACTTCTCCTCACCACTCGACCCGCTCCTCCTCTCCATCGACGGCGCCGCCCACCGCTGCCGGCTCCTTCCTCTCCCACCGCCGGCCTCCCCACCACTGCCGGCTCCTTCCTCTCCCACCGCCGCCGACTCCTTCCTCTCTCTCTCGAGGTATGCATCCTTCCTCTCTCTCTCCTTCCTGGTTGGATTAGTTTTACGCTCTTGGTTAGATTAGGGTTCTTGCCGTCGCCTAGATTGGATTAGATTAGATATGGATTGGATTAGATTAGGGTTTGATTTGGTTAGGGTTTGATTGGGACTGCATTAGATTAGATTAGGGTTGGATTATTAGGGATTGGATTATGTTTCCTCACGGATGTTACGAATATTAAGTGAAAAAAAAGCTTGTCTCTGTACACATTGTTGTTTATTTTGCCTACAATCATGCATGCTTCTTCTTCTTGTTTCCTTTGAGATGAGATGTAGGATTTGATGAGTTGGCTAACATTTGAAATATTGTGAGTTAGTTTTGAAGAAATGAAAAGGTCTCACTTGTTATTCTGGCAAAGGAAAAAGATAAATAGTTTGGTTCTTGTGATCGGGAACAAGGATAGGTAAACCGTGAAAGGGCAATGTTAGTGGTGTGATTTTGCAAAACATGTTCGTGATGACCCATTTCGCGTGTTTTCTTGAATTTCCATCTGGTTGAAACTCAGAATTTATAGGCCGTTCGACATTGGATGTTGAATCAATTGAGTGTGACACAGGAGTTGGAAAGATGCTCTGTATAAAACTGCCTCTGAAGGTTTTGCATGAGTGGTTTGATGGAGCAAGTTTACAAGCGATAGAGGCGGACTATGATATCCTAGTTTTACAATTTCTCTCTGTTGTCTTGTGTATGGGCATGATATCCTACATCTCATCTCATCATGTTGGATGCTTCTAGTTTTATCTTGAGAAGCTGGAGGCATCATAAAAATCTGTATGGTTCTATTGATGATGCATGAAGTATTTCTGCTATAATTTTCTTGATCCTGCTTGTTGTTTTGCTGTGCTTGATAAACTGAGACTTCTTTCTTGTGTAATATTGAAACTGTTGTTTTGCTTTGTACACTATTGGTCCATTTATAATAGATATGGTTCGGTCAATTTATAGTAGATTTTAGTGTTGTTGCTGTTGGTGGTCACTGATGATGATGTTGTTGTTGTTGATGTTGATGTGCTTGTTTTAGTGTTAGTTTACTATGCTATTGATGTTGATGTGCTTGTTTAATTTACAATGCTGCTTTTCGGATAAGTGAGATGGCTGGCTTGGGCGGTTTGAGTTCTTGAGTTCATAATTGAGAAATCTTGCGGTGGCGGTATGTTTATCATCACTCATTTATTTATCATCACTCTGTTGTCTAGTGCTTGATTGCCACAATTAACCACTGCTTGACCCTCGCTTGCAGAGGCTGCACGACAAGTTTGCGAAGATGCTGCTCGCGGTAGTGAGCCCCACAAAGTGAAGCTGCGGGAGGCGGCGGCGAGCTTCACGTCTTGATGGGAAGTGTTGGTGGTGTTCGATGGTGAAGGCCACATGTACCTAGGGCCCGGCTGGGAGCATTTCGCCCGCGCCCATGAGCTACAGCTCGGGTACTTCCTTGTCTTCCGCTTCTGACGGCGGCGCCATGTTCACCGTGAAGATGTTCGACAACACCATGTGCGCATGTACTACCAGCCACGACAGCGATGCGATAAGCTCTCTGCCTCTCTTCTTCCTGTCCTTTTGGCTTCCTCTACGCACAGCGACAACACCATGTTCACACTTTGTTGCATTTGGCGAGCAATGGGAGCAGCAGCGGGGATGACGAGGAGCGAGCGGGGATGACGATGAGGAGCGGGCGGGGATGACGAGGAGCAGAGCGGGGATGGCGATGAGGAGCGAGGCGGGGATGAGGAGGAGCAGCCTATTACGGCGGACAGCGAACATGCTATGGTGGTGGTGAGGGCGACCCTGCTATGGTGTTGGCGGATGGCGACCTTGCTATGGTGGTGGCGGACGGCGACCTTGCTATGGTGGTGGCGGACGGCGACCTCGCGATGGTGGTGGCGGACGACGACCTCGCGATGGTGGCGGCGCCTGCAATCCCACAGCTTGGCGACAGGACCATGCCAATTGTGGTAGAGGAGTACATCCGCGTTGGGATTCGCCACTCTCAGCGCATCAGGTTGATGAAGGAGAAGAAGGAGGAGTGAAGGAGGAGTGAAGCTTGTTAGTGTAATATGAACATGTCAATGTTAAGTATGTCAGGTTTAATTTTGTGCATGTTCATGGATGTTCATCTAAACAAGTCATGTTTTTAACAATGAATATTCAGTTTGGTAATTGATGGGAATTGGAATTTTTATGCATGTTCATGGATGAAAGATAAAATTATGGGTTTTGTGCATGCTCTGTATGAAACAATATAAGTTTCATTTTTTGAATGCTAAAACATGACTCAATAGGCGTCGTGCCCTCTTGAAGACAAGATAGGCGTCGTGCCCTCTTGAAGCAAGGGGTAGGGCGTATGAGGGTCTCTACCAGCGGTTGAGGCACGAAGGTAGGGAAAGGACATCTATAAGGGGCGTTTGGTTCGGTGGCTATTCCTAGATGGGATGGGGATAGCCAGTTTTTGAAGGATACCACCTGTTTGGTTTGAAGGCAACCAAGGATATGGATAGCTAAGATGCTTGGAATATTCCTCTAAAACTGGTTAACGAGCCGCCAAAATATGCTTGGACGAGGGCAGCCATGCGCGCCGCCTCGCCCGCGTCTCACGCGATTTCTTTCTTGGCGCCCGGCGGAGAAGCACAAAGGCGGCAGTCCTCGTCCTCTCACCTTTTCCCTGTCTACAGGCTCTATCACCCGTCCCATGCTTGCGGTGTGGAGGCGGCGGCCTCGGCATCGGCGGCGTGGAGGCTACAGCTCAGGCGCATCCTCCGGTTTCCCTCTCTGAATTTCTACCCTATGATCTGTTCCACTTGTTCCTCTACTCTATCAACTACGGATGAATTGCAGCTGTTTCTCATCTCCCTTGATTTGCTTTTCTCTCGAGCTGCAGCTTGTTGATTCTGCATTACTTTTGTTCTGAGAGGAGATAGTTCAGCATGTTTTCTTGTGTATGCTCTTGAAGTGATTATGTTGAACCATGCCATGTAACGATGGAATCGAGTACTCAATATCTATATCCTAATTAAGAGTTGGGCCATGTAAGTAGTTGCCACTTGTCGACTTTGAACTACTGAAATTGACACAATTGATGTTGTTTCCCTAGCTAGCCACTTCTTATCCTTCTATCCAAACAATAAAATGTGGTTATCAACCTACCCCATCCCTCTCAACCAAACAACAAAATTGGCCATCCCCAACCACGTGGTTGAGGATATCCTTAATAACTGAACCTTGCCCATGAACCAAGCCACCTAAGATAGCCAACATCCGAGAGAGGAAGAGGAGGGATATTGGCCAAGTCAAATGCATCAAGGCGGAGCGGACCAACTCCTCGTGAAGGATGAGGAGATTAAGCATAGGTGGCGGGAGTACTTGACAAGCTGTTCAATGGGGAGAATGAGAGTTCTACCGTTGAACTTGATGACTCCTTTGATGAGACCAGCATGCGTTTTGTGCGGCGAATCCGAGTCGAGGTCAAGGCGAGGTTTTGAAAAGGATGAAAGGCGGCAAGGCAATGGGCCTGATTGTATCCCCATTGAGGTGTGGAAAGGCCTCGGGGACATAGCGATAGTATGGCTAACCAAGCTTTTCAACCTCATTTTCGGGCAAACAAGATGCGGAGGAATGGAGGCGGAGTATATTAGTACCGGGAGGTCGACGATGGAAGCCATTTTCTTGGTTCGACAACTCATGGAGAGATCTGAGGGAGCAAAGAAGGACTTGCATATGGTGTTCATTGACTTGGAGAAGGCCTATGATAAGATACCATGGAATGTCATGTGGTGGGCCTTGGAGAAACACAAAATCCTAGCAAAGTACATTACCCTCATCAAGGACATGTACGATAATGTTGTGACAAGTGTTGAACAAGTGATGTCGACACCGATGACTTCCGATTAAGATAGGACTGCATCAAGGGTCAGCTTTGAGCCCTTATCTTTTGCCTTGGTGATGGATGAGGTCACAAGGGATATACAAGGAGATATCCCATGGTGTATGCTCTTTGCGGACGATGTGGTGCTAGTTGGCGATAGTCGAGCGGGGTAAATAGGAAGTTAGAGTTATGGAGACAAACCTTGGAATCGAAAGGTTTAAGCTTAGTACAACTAAAACTTAGTACATGATGTGCGGTTTCAGTACTACTAGGTGTGAGGAGGAGGAGGTTAGCCTTGATGGACATATGGTGCCTCGGAAGAACACCTTCGATATTTGGGGTCAATCTTTGCGGGAGGATGGGGTATTGATGAAGATGTGAACCAGCGCAGCCTCCGAAGCCCGATGCATAGCGGACGGCTAAAGCGTCGGAGAATGTCAAGAGAGGTCGGGGTAGTCCGAATTTGACATGGGAGGAGTCCGTTAAGAGAGACTGAAGGATTGGAGTATCACAAGAGAACTAGCTATGGGCGGTGCGCTATCCATGTGCTTGAGCCATGAGTTGATCACGAGATCTTATGGGTTTCACCTCTAGCCTACCCCAACTTGTTTGGGACTAAAGGCTTTGTTGTTGTTTAAAACATGACTCAAACCCTAGCCACGGACGGACGCCCATAGCGAAATCGGCGGTTTTGAAAATCTGATAAAAAACTCAAAAATTCAAAAAATGGCAGACCTCCGTGTCACATCATCAAATGTGGCCTACCAACTAGCAAAAATACCAAACTTGCAATACCGGCATTTTCTTAAGCTACTCGGTATGATTTTAACCATGATTTCTACAAAGTTTACAAAAAAACCTATTTTTTTCTACACCCAAACCAAATTTTCCCCCACACCAAAATTTTCCCTCCACAAAATTTCCCTCTCCCAAAATTTCCCTCCACTCCCTCCACTCCTCTCCCACTATCAGTGGGACCCACCCCTACCTCTCCCACTAGCACGGGATCCCTCCCAAAATTTCCCCATTCCCTCCCATTCCCTCCCTCTCCTGAGCCGCCCATGGCGACCACCACCTCCCTCCTCTCTCATGCCACGCCACGCCAAGCCCGCCACGCCAAGACCAAGCCCACACCACCGCCCTTGCCCGACAGAATCCACTCCTTCTCCTCTCCCTCCACTCGGCAGCGGTTCGGTAGATCCCCTCCTGGTCGGCGACGGTGGCGGCAGCGACATCATCCACATCATCAGCGATCGGCGACGGCAGCAGTACCCTCTCCTCTCCCTCTCCCCTATGGTTGGTGGATCCCCTCCCGGTCGACCTAGGGTTGGGATTGGTCGATCTAGGGTTAGGATTCGGTCGATCTAGGGTTAGGATTCGGTTGATCTCTGAGCTCTGGTGGTTCTTGTTCATGTTCATTGGAGCTCCTGGTTCTTGTTCATGTCGATCTAGGGCGAGGATTCGTTTTCTTGTCGATCTAGGGTTAGGATTCGCGTCGGCTCCTCCTCCTGCTTGAACCCTCTTGCTTGGCTTGGGTCACGATTGGTTATGTTGCATCGTGTCCTTGTGCACTTGTAGTGTTTGATCCCCCTCATGGTTTAGGGTTCATGTTGATGGAGAGGAAGTGCATGATTTTAGGGGATGGGGATGGATGAGGAGGTGGATGGTGTTGCTTGTTTATTTCCCTTTGATTTCATCGAAAATGATGCCTTGTGTTGGCCCAAGATGTTGTAATATCGTTCTATGGCTGCCCATGATCTGCTTTTGTACTTCTGCAAGTACTGTTGTTTCATGCTTTACTAGTGGAAACATCTAGTTGTTTTGAAGGTCCTCATGATATACTCGTCAGATAGTGGAAACATCTAGTGGAAACATCTGGTTTCAGTACTGTTGTTTCATGCTTTACTTCTGCAAATCTTGTTGTTTCATGCTTCTTTGTCGATTTGTCTAAGCATGTGTACATGACACTAATTCACTAGTTCATGTTCCTTGCTTGCTAACATACATATTGCTTGCAAGCATACATGTAATTAGGGTTTCCATTAGCAGATACTTGCTTGTATCGATAGCACATGGAGAAGAAGCTACTTGCTTTCTTATTAATTAGGGTTTGTATCAATAGTATTTGCTTGCTTATTTTCAATTTCCTTCAATGCTTGCTTGTTTCTATTAGTAGCACTTTGCTTGCTTGCTTGTTTAGTGTACATATATTTCCTTGTACATGCATGCTTGTTTAGTGCATTAATTAATAACAATACATCCTTTGTATGTGCATGATGGTCCAAATGCTTTCCTTTATTGATACAAGTGCATCATTTTACATTATCCTGTTGTATATGATTGTTGTTTATTCTATTTTGCAAGCACCACCTCAAGATCATCCATGGCAAGGGTGACAAGGTCAAGCATGAGGCCAACCGTTGGTATGCAACTTGCTCCTTGTGGTTATCTTGCCGGTTTCATCAAATCGTGTCTTAATATGCTAAGTGAAATGTATTGCTGCAATCTGAATAAGCTGGCTTAATTGTGCTGTGTCTTTGTTAGTCTTCCTTACGAATAACTAGGATTAAATGATAATAAAATTTCATAAGATATGTTTGGCTGCTGTCCATGCATTCCAAACATTCACCTAATAGTTATGTTTCTGTATCATGCAAAGAAGAGCCTCTCACCGAGTACGAGAAGGTTAGGGCTAGAAATATCATGAGGAACAATCGGTGTTCGGTCCCTTGGCATCGGTGCAATAGCGTCGATGATTAGGAAAACAAAGGGTGTACAAGAAGGTAGAAGTGATGAGGTTCAAGAGGGTAGTGGAGTTATCACCGATGACCAGTACAATCCTAAAGAGGATGAAGTTATTGATGGAGAGGAAGTGGATGATGTTGTAGTCAACAAGATTGTTAAGGTGCAAACTCTGTCTTGCTTGGAGGGTTGGGGTTACTGTTATTCTATGTTATTCCTTGTGCTCACATATTTATCTTGTGATCTAATGCTTTTTTCCGTCTGTTCATACGAGGCCTTTGAAGGAATCTAGGAAGAAGAGGCCTGGTGTTAAGAAGGCGATCGACAAGAAGAACAAGAGCTTAGAAACATCTGCTGCAATGCCTCCGGGAAGGGTGATGGCCCCGCTCGGGACAAAAAAGAGGATCCTGGAACTGATGAACCAGCCCTTGATAGAGTCACAAAGGCGAAAGCAATGATGGCGGCTATGACGGACCATCGAGGAAAGTATCTTTGCGCATGGACTCTCAGACCTCAGTGCAAACGGGTGATGAGTTGCCGCCCATGGATGAAGGAACCACTCTCAGCATGGATGGAAGTGGCCCTGTCTGCCTAGATGAAGCAAGAACCATCTGCATTGATGAAGCAGGCACTGTCCACACAGACCTCAGCCCTGTTGCACCTTCTATTGACAGGAACGCTGTCATCAATGAAGAAGAACAGCAGCTTGTGCTTCAATCGAGCAAGTTGACCTTTGCAATGCTATCTTTTACTAGTGCATTTTCCAAATGGAATGATCATGTATGCTTTTGTCGATTCTGCATTTGTCGATTTCTATTCTAATTTATGAGTTCAGATTCATTTTCGGATGCAATGAATCCCAAGACTAGACTTAGAAAGGGCGGAGGGCTAGAGAGGATCACCAAGTCGCTTGGTAGCAAGGTGCCTATCCAAATTGCGAAGGATGATTAGTCGAGAGAAGCCTCTGCGAGCAGCAAAGCTTGCTTCGAGTGTGGACTCATTGCAAAAAGCCATCTTCGGTTCTTCCTCATTTCAAGCTATACAAAAGAGATGCTTCTCTATTGGACAACTACATTGGGAAAGTTCTTTGTAAGCTACTTGTTTCATAGTTAATGCACTATCTATTTTACTGTTACACCTATGCATGATCACTAATATTGTTCCTACCTTGTTTGCTATGTTGGTAGGCAAATTTTGAGATGAACACGGACTCGGAGACCATCAAGACCTCGTGCAAAGATATTCTGCGAAACATTCAAAACAGACGCCATCGGATCAAGAAGAAGTACTTTGATACCGTAGCCGCAAATAAAGTCAGCATTAAGTCTCCGATGCACGATCTAACGGATGGTGAATGGCAAGCTCGGTGGAGATGTGGTCTACCCCAAGACACAAGGTTTGTCTCAGCTTTGTTTGATGCTTTATGTTACGCACATGATATGCTAGTGCTAGATCATCTTGACGATGTGCTTTTTGGTAGGAAACCTGTGTGTCGAACAAGATGAATCGAGAAAAAGTCGTGTACAATCACGAACTGGTTCGGGCACTACACAGCACACATTTTTGCCACTGTGAGAACTCTTCTCTAGAGACCTTACCGTTTGATCCTCATTGAATAACATTTCTGATTCTTGCTGAATAACATTTTGATTTTTGTTGAAAAACATTTCAGAAAGAAGAGCGTAAGGGTGAGGAGCTGTCTGCGATTGACTTGTTTAAGGCCACCCACAACAGCAAGAAGCACGGGTTTTGGAGCCAGTCAAGACTGCTATAGTAAGTCACTCCATGCTTTGCCCTGTTTGATTCACAGCCAGCTTTGATGCTTTCATGATTTGATGTTGTTTGATTCGGAGCCAGTCAAGAACACACGCTATGTTCCATGCTTTGATGTTGTTTGATACTTCAACAAATATATCGAACTTCTTTGTAGCTATTTGATGCATTTTTTATGATATGATGAAATTTGATCTGAATGTTAGTTTGATGATCGGCTCACTCGGGAAGCCATCTTATATAGAACCACCATTCTAGGCTTAATGAAGTGATCATATTGTTCCAATTGCATGTCTCCAGGTCACTAGTGATCTTCTTGTATATATTTTGTGTGCTGGTTTGGTTATTTCAAATAATCCATTTGTGTGCTGGTTTGGTTTCTCCTGCTTGGTTTGGTTTGCAAAATGTGAAATAGATCTCCCACTAATGCCTATCATTTTCCTCCATATGCTAGCTTGAGATGGAAAAAAATGAAGGACGCCCGGTACCGAGAAGGTGAAGAGCCAAAGTCTGCTGTTCAAATTGTCGAACAAGTCCTCAAGACCGAAGTCAAGCAAAGCACATTCCTCGGGAATGTTGGGCTTGAGCGAGCAAATCTAGGAACTACTCGGCAAAGCAACAACTAAAGTTCTTGTTCATGTTAAATGAGCTTGAGCGAAAGCTGGAGAGGTCTGAGCTTCAAGCTGAAGTGATGCAAGAAGAATTGGCGGCAATGAAGATGAAGGCGGAAGAATCTGAAGCTGCGCGACAAGGAACTTGAGCTGCTGCAAAGAAGTCTCAAGAGCGGGAAGAGCAGTTAGCCCACTTGATGGCGCTCTTCGAGCTAAGGTAGTTTGAGCTGTCTTGTGAACCTCTTTGTCTTTGAGTGGGAGCTGTTGCATGTTGTTGACAATTGTTGCATTTTGTTGAGAGCTGAGAGCATTTTGAACACTGTGAACACAGGAGTCTGAGTGAGAGCATTTTGAACACATGAACTGTGAAGTTATGTGATCTTGTGAACTGGACCACTTGTGAAGTTATGTGATCTTGTGGATCATTTTGTTTATTTTCTGTTAAGTTATGTGGATCACTAGTGCACAGGCTTGTGGATCACTAGTGCCCTTCTGTCTATAGTTATGCAAAATGAGAAATGGGCTCTAAAAGGCCAAGGCCCAAACAAGAATTAGACCAAAAAGGCTTGGGCCTAAAAAAGAAATGATATGAAAAAAAATTTATAAAAAGGCTTCATAACAGAAAATAAAAAGGCCAAGGCCCAATTCGAACTAGACTAAAAAGGCTGTGGCCCAAAACAATAGTGGAATAAAAAAACAATTTCATCAGAAAAAGGCTCCATTCCCAGAAATTAAAAGGCCAAATTATTGGGCCAGGCCCATGCAGATAAGCAAAATAAAGAGAAAAAAATTAAAATTAAATGGGCTGAATTATTGGGCTTGGCCCATCAGGGCACGGCTGAAATGGACCGGGCTGATTCCATTTCGACCTTTTCATTTGGTCGTAATTCTGCCACGTCAGCTTGCCACGGTGGATCTGACGTGGTGTGGTCGGATTGCTAGTGACCAAAACAGTTGGTCGTTAAATCTACGACCTTTTGTTTTGGTCGTAAATGTTTGCGACCATTCGAGAAGAAAGGTCGCTATAGTCGATTAATGACCCTCGACTTTTGACCTTCATTTTTGGTCACAAAAGGTCACAAATGAAAATTTGTGACCTTTCAGCGACCAATAGTGAGGGTCACAAGTTGACATATTTCTTGTAGTGAGTATATAAATCTGAATTTGTGTTTACAAGAAGAGTGCCCATTGCAATGTAAACTCGAGAACACAACTCACCTCAAGTGCGTGATATAGCGTACACCTACTTCTTCACCAAGTGCGGTAAAAGACCGTTTGCGTAACCTGTTTAGTCGAGATAAACATTAGAATCCATACTATGCTCTACTATGCTTGTAAAGGAACACTGCTAGCTAGTCATTGTCGAGTTACCAACATTCGTCGTCGATGAAAAAAAAATGAAGAAGAAAAAGGCATGCATGCACCGGTTTGCCAAAATAGAGCACTTTAGTCCTCTGTTTTTGCTAATCGCTACACATACCCCAAGTGAACCACCACAACATCTAAAAGCTAACAATTGTTTTTGCTTATATAATCAGACTTTTGTGATAAAAACCATAGAACAACTGCTCCAAATTTCTAAATAAACTGCCATTTCATTTTATTCAATAATGAACTGTACTCTTTATGGGGTTTTTTAGTTAAATGCAGAAAATCCAAAGTTAATTCCGCCCACATTATAGGTTCCAGAACTAAAACCTTGATGAGCTCGATGATTTGGATGCTATTAACCACAAGGACATGACTGAATTTATCGGGGACAAAAAACCAAACAACTCAAGATGCACAATTCACAAAAACAAAAAAGCAAAAGAAAGGGTCTCTCTCAAACACCTACAATCAGTGTGTGTACTCTAGCCGGCAGCTCTCGAGATCTTCAAGATTGAAAATGCCTTACGAACTTGCTTCACTTATAAACCCAACCGGAGATCTTGAAGACTAAGAAAGGTAAAATGCCCCGGTAAGCACTTAATTCTTGAATACATTGCTTAGAAAACGTAGAGAGATTATCGTCTGCTGCCCTCAAGCATCGATTTGGAGTTTAACTATCATTGCAAAAAATGATGGGTACCACTACCAGCAGAAGGGCATGTCTGCGAAACTTAGACACATTCATTGCGCATCGCTACGCATCGCAAATTAATTGATGACTGCTAAAATCGAAATTTAATCGCAATATATATAATATATCAACAAGATATTGATCTGTGAAATCTTGAATCTGAATGTGACCGAATCTGAATGCGAGGGGAGAGGGGAGAGGAGGAGGGGAGCTCACGGGGCGGTGGTGTGGGCGGGCGACGAGGTGGGGCGACGAGGTCCGGGTGGTGGTGGTGCGACGAGGTCCGGGAGGCGACGAGGTCCGGTGGTGGTGGTGCTCGGCGACGGTGGTGTGGGCGGGCGGCGTCCGGCCACCGGCGGCAAGGGCGGCAGGCGATGGCGTCCAACGAGGTGGGGCGACGGGAGAGCGGCGCCGAGGAGACGAGGACGACGGGTGGCTGGGCGGCGGCGCTGGGAGTGGAGAGGGCGGCATCGCGGCGTCGGGGCGTCGGGGCGGAGACGAGGACGACGGGGCGGCGTCGTGGCGTCGAGGCGACGGGACAGCGGCGTCGGGAGAGGAGAGGGGAAGGGGATCGAGGGCGAGGGCGAGGGAGAGAGAGGGGATAGCCGGGGAGGGAATATGGATGGGGGCGGCTACTAATGGCGCACCACCCCTCGGTGCGCCATAAGTACATCCATACTAATGGTGCACCTCACCCTGGTGCGCCATTAGTATCTTTTTTTGATTTCTGCTCGAGCCAACAGGTTATCTTCCACCTGACCTGATCCACACCAAGTTCCCTCTACTAGCTCGACTGGTGAGCAGCCAGTTCTCACACTAGGAGGTCCTGGGTTCGATTCCCAGGCTCCACAATTTTTTTATGCATTTAAAATGCTGTTTGATACTTATTTGTGTTTAAATATGTTCAAACTTGTTTAAATCATAACAGTAATATTTTTTTTATAAGACAGTAATAATTTTTTTAAAAATATCATCAAACATTAATGCCGGTGGAGCGGGGAGGTGCGCGGGTGCGGTGGGTCGGCGCGGCGGTTGAGTAGGGAGGGTGCGGGGGTCGTGGCGGTTGAGTAGGGAATCAAGGTGCGGGCGGTGGACCGGGTGCTCAATGGCGGCGGCGTGGATGGGGGTGCTCAAGGGCGAGGGGACCGGATCTGGCGAGGTGGGATAGCGACGAGATGGAGGGGGATCGAGATCGAGTGTCCATGAAATTTAAAAATATTCATGATAGTTCAAAAAGTGCCCATTAAATACAATCGAGAAATGAAGGCTACGATTTAAATACAATCGATCTTAGCTAGCTATTTGTTCACAATCTTGTTGCCCTTCTTTTTCACAAATGGAGTTCTTCTGTGGAACGGACGTCCTTTAGGTAGGGTGGTCCTGCTTCTTCTTGTGGTGTATGCTGCTACTTCATCATCGTCGTCATGTTCGATCCTCGGGTCGCCGTACTTGTCGAAGTCTTGCTCATTGGCTACTCCATCCATTTCGATGATCTTCCTTTTGCCTCTCCTCACGACAACACGACTGGGCTTTGACGGGTCGGTAATGAAGAAGCATTGGTCCACTTGGGAAGCCAGCACCCATGGCTCATTTTTCGGTGATGTTTGCGCTCATGTCTTGGATTAACTTCGGTATAACCATGGTGGTGAAATACGGTCTTCTTTTAGGACGCTCTTCGCCCATCGACATGGAACATCGGGACCTTCTCTCCAACAGAGCTCAGCTCCCAGATCTCCTCGATCCTTCCGTAGTATCTGTCCTTGTCGTTACGGTGTAGGATTCCATCGTTACCCGAGTTCGATAACCATCGCTCTTCATGTCCTTGGCCTCGTGTAGAATGTGTAGCCATTGATATCGTGACGCCTCATAGGTCATCAGGTTGTGCTCGGCGCCCTGTGACAAGGCGAATATGAGTTGTTCTTCCGCGGAAGAATCCTCATGTAAAGGGTACGACGTGCTTCTTCTTGAACCAACGCGTGAAACATGAGTTGTGCTCTTTGATTATATCTCCGTCCGTCCTCTGTTGGCCTCGGTCATTGTACGCCTTCTTAATAAAGGTTTTGTGCTCTACCACCCAAGGATCGACCACGCCTATGTGTTGTAGCGACTAGGTTTGCTCTTTCAAAGTCGGCGAGTCGACCCTCTAAGTCGACATGCATTTCGCGGCGACCCTCACGGTGACCCCATCCAGCGAGCCTGCCGAGGTGCTGCTGACGGGCGACCAACGGGTTCTCGATGCCTAGATAATTCGTGCGATGGGAGATGCACTCTTCGATCGAAAAGCCCCGGTTATACTTCCCTCTCGACGTGACATGTTGCGAACATATCCTTTGATGACACCATTCATCCTTTCGAATGGCATCATGCTTTGTGCAGAACGTCGACCCGAGTTGGATGATATCCTCCACTATATGGACTAGCGGATGCACCATAACGTCAAGAATGCGGCGGAAGTACATCTCAAGCTCGCATAGTATCACCACGATCTCTTCCTGTAGCCTTCGAGTTGCCTCATGCCAATCGACTTCCGAGATGACGTCGAAAAAGTTGCATAGGCCAAATAGCGTTTCACGGACGTGCGCGCCCATGATCCCACGGATTGCAACCGAAGTATCTGCGTCATTAGCACGTGATACCGTGAGACTTCATCCCATCAACTTCGCTTCACTGGGTCTAGGTATCTGCTTATCTTCCCGCATAACCGTAAGGAAGTTTTACTCCTAGGAGGCGGTGAAAAACTGCTCGATCTCCTCGACTTAGAGTGAAGCACGCGGAGGGTAGTCATTTCCGGTCTTCTTGGCCTTTTGCCTTTGCGACGACTTTTCGTGTCCCGCTTCGCCTCATCATCATCATCATCATTAGCGTGAAGCTCTTGCCCGATGCCCATTGATTTCAAGTCCGCCCTTGCTTTTGGCCCATCTTTGGTCCTCTCGGCATGTTGAGCAGGGTACCAGCGCACTCTCGCACACGTTCTTCGTGATATGCATGACATCAAGGCTGTGAGGCACACGGTGGATCTTCCAGTACGGGAAGTCCTAGAAAACAGACCTCGTTTTCCATACCATCAGCAGCGGCTCTGGCGCCTTTTGCTTCTTTCCCGGCAGTGGGCAGTCTTTCCAATTTTTCAACAGCTTGTCTATTTCCTCGCCGCTCCTCGTACACGGGCGTTTTCGGGGTTCGGTTTCACCATCAAACAGATCCTTGCGTTTCCTCCACGGGTCATCGTCGCGAAGCCACCTTCGATGTCCCATGAACACGGTTTTTGAAGACCCGGGATCTCTATCTAGCTGGCGATACGTTGTGTCATCCATGCACCTTACGCATCCAGAAAATCCGTGGACTACCTACCCCGCGAGATATCCGTAACCGAGATAATCGTGCACCGTCGTGAGCAGTGCGGCTCTCATAGGGAAATATTCTTTCTCTGCGGCGTCCCACGTATTGGTTGGCGTTTTCCACATCGTGTCAAGCTCCTCTTCAGCAGCCCCAGATCTGATTGATGTCGCTCCTGGTTGTTTCGCCCTTCAATTAGCATACTCATGTGAATGTACTTCCTCTTCTTGCACAACCAGGGGAAGGTTGTACATCCACACAAACACAAGCCAAAGCTATGTGTGCTTCTCTGGCTGCCAAACAGATTGACTCCATCGGTGCTCGCGCCCGGACAATGTTCCTTGGATCCTTCCCAAATTCGGGTCTTGAAGATCAACGCTTGCATCGCTCGCATCCTTAGGGTGACTCAAAGATCTTGTCTTTTTATCTACCTCCGGATCATTTGCGCCATCTTCTCGCTTCTTCTCCTCCCTATCCGCGTGCCAACGCAGGAGCTTTGCTACCTTAGGGTCCGCGAAATACCGCTGAGACGAGGAGGATCGGAAAGTACCACACCACTTTTCGAGGAGCTTTCTTCCTCTTCTTGTATCGAGTGACGCCGACACCGGACATATGGTAGACTCCGCGTGCTCGTCCCGATAAATGATGCAATTGTTCATGCACACATGGTATTTCACGTCGCGGTAAATCCAGAGGACACACGATTTTCTTCGCCTCCTCAAACTGGTCGGGCACTTGTTCCCCTTGGGAAGACGTTCGTGCGAAATGACATGTTCTTGTCGGCATCGCCGGTCATTTTGTGTTTTACCTTCATCTCCGAGCCATGAGCGCACTTTCAGCGGGTATCCTCGGTCTGCATCCTTCATACAATGGAGTAACGCGTCTAACTCAAGTTGATCCATCTTGGCTTTCTCTCGGTGGCAGCTCTTGCGTTATCCGTCCGCTTGAGAAGCAGCTCTTGAATATGAGGGTCCTGCACCCAGCCCATCGATGGTCCAGCTGCCGCGCTCCGCCGCATCATCATCTTCATGATCATGCCCGTCGCCCGCTCCGCATCTTCCTCATCATCATGTCCTCCATCTTCTACATGATGACCGTGTACAACATCACCGCCATGATCATCTCCGGGGATTCTTCGTCTTCTCGCCCGCCGAGCCGCGGTGGTTGTCTTGCTGCCCTTCCTCATTTCTTGCCCGCCCCCATGGACGACTTTGTAGTCATCTTCATCACCTTGCCACCGATAGCCATCCATGAAACCACGCAGAGCAGGTGGTCCCGCACCTGCCGAATACGGGTCCGCAATAAGGCTCTTCACTTGCATCTTCGACACGGACATCTTATCTCCGTCTCGTTCTTTTGAAGCATCTCGGCCTTCATGGACCTGAAAAACCTATTCACGATTCCTTCGGTCATCGTGCGGACCATGGTCGTCAAGGGTAGAGCAAAACGATATTTTAGAACCAAGAAAAATTTGGCATGGCTTTCCTAAAAATAGGACCAAAAGAATGCTTAATGCCAAAATTCTCGCTAAATGGAAATGAATCAACATTCCGCAAAATATTGGCAACTATCGCATTTCAAATACCGGTACACCTCCAAACACAAACACATATGCAACACCACAAACATATGCAACACCACGAACATACATAGATCTAGCTAGGCCATAAAAAGTGCATGTGCACATTGTTGTAGGGAGAACAACATAAATATAGCTTTCCCCTTACTTACCTATCAAAACAAGGTAATTTAACCACTTAATTTGAATGAATCTATGGTGGAAATGAGGTGAAAAACAGGAGCCACCCGTGACAAGGAGGAGGTGGAGAGAATGAAGTGGGGAGAAAGTGAGTGTGGGTAGGAGAGGCTGTCCAAAATATCTTGTTGCTGCCCACTTACTAATGGCGCACCAACTCTAAATGCGCCATTAGTAATCCAGGTTACTAATGGCGCACCTTCTGGTGGTGCGCCATTAGTAGTTTTGCAAAAAAAACATACTAATGGCGCACTGTTCCACAGTGCCATTACTAGTTTAAACTAGTAATGGCGCACGGTGAAACAGTGCGCCATTAGTAGTTTTGCAAAAAAAGGAATAAAAAATATAATAAAAAAACAACATTAGTGGCGCACATTCCGACAGGTGCGCCATTACTAGTTACAACTAGTAATGGCGCAATGAGTCTGGATGCGCCATTAGTATGTTTGGACAGGCGCACTAGTTCAAAAAAAAATTGATACTAATGGCGCACCTTGGGCCAGGTGCGCCATTAGTAGTTTCTACTCTAATGGCGTATCAGAAGGTGGTGCGCCATTAGTATATACTAATGGCGCACTGCTTGTCTGGTGCGCCATTAGTGTCAATCCCATCTATAGCCCTTTTTCTAGTAGTGGTAGCTCCTCCTTTCATTCCCGAGTGCATTATTACACCAAATTGTCTAGCACACGGGAATGAAGGAGAACTTATCCAATATGAGCATTCAATAAGCGAAACCAAATCATAAAATAAGCAAAACCAAACCATAAAATAAAGTAGTATTCAAATTAGCATACATTCAATAATTATAAGCAAAAGTACATCATCTCTTGGTGTCCGTACATCGTCGAATATTATCACTAATATAGCATCACTAATACAACTAGAACCGTAGCGCCCGACGGGTATCGTCGCGGGCGGCGGACACCCAAAGATAAGGAACCATCACAGGATCATAGCTCCAGTGAGATCCCTGAAGAACGTGTCAGGTATTGTCGAACCTGCCCTCCAATGCAACCATGTAGCGACGGACGTGCTCGTCCTCCTCGCTGACACGGTGACGTACCAACCTCCGTGGTGTCCGGAAGATTCAGCACCATCACTGGCCCACGCGACCGCCACCAAACAAGGATCGGGTCAACAACGGGCTGCCTCCTCACCAACCTACGTCCCCCGGAAGGTAGCACCTCCCAATACCAGCCCGACGGAGCCCAGTCCCGAACGTGGCCCAGATCAAGCAGGCCTCCACCGCCGAGTCGACGACGACGAGGATGCGGGATAGGCATCGCCGATGTCGATGCGGGAACTACTTCTATATATAGTTAAATAAAGTAGTTTTATTAATTAAATCAACTAGCTAGTTCAACTACTAAGCACTTACTATAAATAAATAAAGTAGTACTAATTACTAAAAACAAACTACTTCTATATATAATAAAATAAAGTAGTTTTTAAATCAACTATCTAGTTCAACTATATATGAAGCACTTACTATAAATAAAATAAAGTAGTACTTACTAAAAATAAACTAGTATTTTTCTAACTAATTATATTAAACACTTTCTCTTCTTATTTTTTTCCTTTTCTAAATACTATGAACAAAAAATCATTAAAATTCTATTAACTAAATTACAACAGAAAAAAAATCAAAAAACTCTATGAACAGAAAAAATGATAAAATTTGACATATTCGATCTTTGCATATATATGAACATACAAACATGCATATTCAACAATAATATCACCAAAAATCTATTAACAGAAAAAATCTAACACAATATGAACAAATTATTTACACAGTCTAAATTAACATACTATGAACTACACATCTAATCTAACAAAAAAAAATCTATGAACTACAAAAAAATCTAACAAAATCTAACAAAAATCATAAAAAGTTGCTCACGCCGACGGCGACGGCGACGGCGATGGCGAGAGGTGCGGCTCGGGCGGGCGGGCGGCGACAACAAGGCGGGCGGGCGGGCGGCGACAAATAAGGCCGAGGCGGCAGGGACGGCGGCGCTGGCGGTCGGGCGGGCAGCGACGACGCTGGCGGGCGGCGGGACGGCGGCGTCGGGGCGGGGCGGCGACGCAGACGGGCCGGGCGGCAGGGATGGCGGCGTCGGGGCCGGGGCGGCAGGCGACGGCATGGGCCGGGACGTCGGCGTCGAGGAGAGATCGATGTGGGGATGCGCGGTTCTGAAATTTTCCTAAGTGCTACTTATATAGCAAAGGCTTTGGTCCCGATTCGTGGCACAAACGAGGACCAATGCACCCTTTAGTCCCGGTTGGAGCCACCAACCGGGACCAAAGGCCTCTTTTCAGCAGCCCAAAGGGCGGAAGCGAAGAGTGGTCCCGTTGGTGGCTCCAACCGACAAAAGAGGGGCATTGGTCCCGGTTGGTGCCACGAACCGGGACTAAAGAGAGGCATTGGTCCCGGTTGTTGCCACCAACCGGTACCAATGCACCCGTCTAAGTACTTATTTATTTTCTGCAGCTGTTTTTTAGTTGATTCTTTCTGCAGCTGTTTTTCAGTCCCACCTCGCCAAACGAGAGGCACTCGCAGCGGTTTATAAGCCCTGAGTGCAGAGATGATGAAGAAGAAGCTCAATGCTGACCTGCACGTTGCCTAGCTTCAAGCCTTGAGGAATAGGATAGACTACACGAGCTATGTGCGGTCACGGTTTACACTATTCGAAGGCTTGAAGCTAATTAACGAGCATTAAGCCTCTTTTTATTTTTAATGACTTATTACAACTCAGAAATAAATAGAAAAAATAAATATAGCAGAAAAGAAAAACTATATAAAAACTACTCGAAATAAATAGAAGAGAAATAGTTGTGATTAACTTTACTAAAAAATGAGCATAGATGCTTATATTTAATGACTTATTACAACTCGAAATAAATAGAAAAAATAGTTGTGATTAACTTTACTAAAAAATGAGCATAGATGCTTATTTTAATGACTTATTACAACTCGAAATAAATAGAAAAAATAAATATAGAAGAAAAGGAAAAAAACTATATAAAAACTACTCGAAATAAATAGAAGAAAAAATAGTTGTGATTAACTTTACTAAAAAAATGAGCATAGATGATTATTTTTAATGACTTATTACAACTCGTAAAAAATCGAAAAAAATAAATATAGTAGAAAAGAAAAAACTATATAAAAACTACTCAGAAATAAATAGAAGAAAAATAGTTGTGATTAACTTTACTAAAGAAATGAGCATAGATGCTTATTTTTAGTGACTTATTACAACTCAGAAATAAATAGAAAAAAAATAAATATAGTAGAAAAGAAAAAAACTACTCAGAAATAAATTGAAAAAAAATAGTTGTGATTAACTTTACTAAAAAAATGAGAATAGATGCGCTTATAGAGAGAATTCAACCTAAATTCATATCAAATTTCTACTAACTTCAGAGAAATTCAGTATGAATTTAGGTCCAATTCCCCGTATAAGGGCATCTATTTTCATTCTGAGAGGAGCTCAACAAGGCACAGAGGGAGGGGCTTATAAACGGTGTGAGCCCCCTTCGGTTGGTGAGGTGGGACTAAACTCTGGCCGCAACGAGGACCAACCCGTTAGTCCCGTTGGTGGCATGAACCGACTAAAGGGCAGCCTTTGGTCCCGGTTCATGCCACCAACCGACCAATAGTGGTGGGCGGAGCGAGACCATTGGTCCCAATTGTCCCTCCAATCGGGACCAAAAGGTCCGACGAACAGGACCAATGGCCCACGTGGCCCGGCCGCCCCGGGGCTCACGAACCGGTCCACGTTTCCATTGGTCCCGGTTCGATTGAACCGGGACTAATGGGCTGACCTGGCCTGGACCATTGCCCCCTTTTCTACTAGTGCTTATATGGTGTAAGGGCATATTTATCCCTTAGGTGTTTTGATGATTGATGACAATGCATTTGCGGACTAATCGTGTGCCTTGAGTTTCTCAGACGTTTCATCACTAGTCACGAGACGATTCAGTGCCCTCGAGACTATTGAAGACGGCGTTGTTCTACGTTTCTTTTTGGTGGATTTGAGTCGTAGGAGAGCTGTACTATTAAGAGGGGGTCCGCGTCGAAAAGGTTCGGGAGGAATCATCTCGTACACGTTTTCTTCATTGTCTCCTCCTTTCCCTTGCACCTTGGAGCATTCCCCGTCTATCCTCTATGTGAATGTCTGGACTACTGTTGCTGAGCTTGCGGTAGTATTGCTCCCTGGAGCGGTAGTACCGCAGGCACATGCGGTAGAACCGTGCCCTCGCGCGGTAGTACCGCGGGAGCCCACGGTAGTACCGCTCCCTCGGAGTCGTAGTACCGTGGCTGCTAGGCCAAGTACCGCTGCATCGCAGTAGTAGGCGCGGTTGTAATTTTCTACATCCACGCCCACACGGTAGTACCGCACGCCTAGGGCGGTAGTACCGCTGGTGCCCACGGTAGTACCGCTCCCTCCGAGCTATTGTACGATGGTTCCTTGGCCTAGTGCCGTGGCTTCACGGTAGTAGGGGCGGATGTAATTTTTTACATCCGCACCCACACGATAGTACCGCGCCCTGTGGACGGTAGTACCGTGACGGATGTTTGCATCGTCTCTTTGACAACGGAAGTAGGCAAGGATGTATTTTTATTCATCCGTGCCGATTCCAGACTTACTCTTACCTGCCTCGCGGTAGTACCGCTGGTGGGTGCGGTAGTACCATGCTCGCGGTAGTTCTGCCTATGTTATAGTCTCTGCAGCTGCCGCGGTAGTACCGTGGTCTCCCACGGTAGTACCGCGTGGCCTTGCGGTAGTACCGCGCCCCTGGAGCGGTAGTACCGCATGTCGCAGGCTGGTCTAAGTGGATAACGGTTGGATTTCTTCCATGACTATAAAAGGGGCGTCTCCTACCTCTAGTTGACTACCTCTTCCCCCTCTAAGCTCCATTGTTGCTCCAAGCTCCATTTTCGCCCGATCTCTCTCCCTAGCCAATCAAACTTGTTGATTTGCTCGGGATTGGGTGACAAGGCCCCGATCTACACTTCCACCAAGAGAGATTTGATTCCCCCCACTTATCCCTAGCGGATCTTGTTACTCTTGGGTGTTTGAGCACCCTAGACGGTTGAGGTCACCTCGAAGCCATACTCCATTGTGGTGAAGCTTCGTGGTGTTGTTGGGAGCCTCCAATTGTTGTGGAGATTGCCCCAACCTTGTTTGTAAAGGTTCGGTCGCCGCCTTCAAGGGCACCAATAGTGGAATCACAGCATCTCGCATTATGTGAGGGCGTGAGGAGAATACGGTGGCCCTAGTGGCTTCTTGGGGAGCATTGTGCCTCCACACCGCTCCAACGGAGACGTACTTCCCTTTAAAAGGAAGGAACTTCGGTAACACATCCTCGTCTCCACCGGCTCCACTCTTGGTTATCTCGCGCCTTTACTTTTGCAAGCTTACTTGTGTTGTTTCCCTTACTTTGCTCGTGTACTTGTTGTTGTCGCATCATATAGGTTGTTCACCTAGTTGCATATCTAGACAACCTACTTTGATGCAAAGTTTAATTTGGTAAAGAAAAGCTGAAAAATTGTTAGTTGCCTATTCACCCCCCCCCCTCTAGTCAACCATATCGATCCTTTCAATTGGTATCAGAGCCTCGTCTCTTTATTAAGGACTTTGCCGTCCGAAGAGTATGGTTGACACCATAGACGGTGCGGAGGAGCACTCCGGTGTGAATCCTATCTCATAACCTCGGTCTCTCATGAGGAATTCAATGTGGCTCTAGACACATTGAAAGACTCCATGACGACCAAGGTTGAAAGCATGCTTACTAAATTTCTTGAAGGGCTTAAACTGTCCACCTCGCCGATGAAAGTGGGTGATCCCACTAACAAGGTGACAGATGCTACCTCCGACAAGGGGGAAGCTAACAGTGAAAAGAGTCCTTCTACTAGTGGTAGAAATGGCACCGGCATCTTTCCCCATGTGGAACCTCCAATTTATGTAGGACCGATTCCCACTACTCAGTTAAATCATGCCGATCCTCCTCCTAAGATTGTGAAAAATGAGGATTTTGATTCTTGGGTGTATCGTTTCAAGCGCCATTTAAAACATGTGAATACTAACCTTTGGAGAATCATTGAAGAAGGGTTCTATCCACATGACCCAAACAACTTCACCCCTCGAAAAGCCATGGATAATCAATTCAATGAGAGTGCTCTCTTCATCATCCAAGATGCAATACTTCCCGAAGATCTCCCTCACCTTCAACCTCATGCCATGGCCAAAGACGTGTGGCAATGCGTTGTATCTCTCTATTGGGGAAGTGTTAGCATTCAACGCTCCAACTATGAAGTGGTACAAGATGAAGCCGATGAGTTTGCAATGAAAGAAGATGAAGAACCCCGTGAGCTCTTTCGAAGAGTGACCAAACTCGCGGTCTCACTACGAGATCATGGGAGCGAGGACACGGATGACAATTGGATCAAGCGCAAGTTCCTCAAGGCCATGATGCCCTACAACAAGGCCATGTCCTCCGTCATTCGTCAAAGACCGGACTTTCACTCCATGACCTCGAGTGAAGTGTTGGATGAGTTCGTTGCAATGAGCATTTTGGACAAGACCGCCGACAATGTGGTGCTCCGTTCCCAAAGGGCAAAGAAGCCCAACCTTGCTTTGAAGGCTAAGGTTAGTGTGGAAGAAGAGGAAGAAGAGGAAGATGAGGAGAGCAACCCCGAAGACACCAAATATGATTATCATGAGCACATGGCCCTTGCTTTAAGACAATTTTGGAGCAAGAAGAATACAAGACCCAACTTCAACAAGAACAACTCAAGTGGCGTCAAGGGCAGGCAATCAGTTAGAACTTGCTTCAACTGTGGCAATGTGAGCCATTCCGTTGCGGATTGTCCTTACGAGAAGCGGGAAGACAACGGTGTCAAGTTCATCCGAAAAGACAAAGCCAAGTCCTTCCCCAACAAGAACAACTTCGCCAAGAAGACTCCTACTCATGGGTTGGCGGTTCAAGAAGAATACCATGAAGATGACGATGATGATGAAAATGGAGAAGCGATGGCCATGGCGTCCATTGCCATTGCTACTACTCCCCGGGTGTCTCTCTTTGATTCACCCAACGAGAACATCACCGCCAAGTGCCTCATGGCTAAAGCTTCCAACAAGGTAACCCCCAACATCAAAACCACCATCATTACTAATCCCTCCTTGGAGGATTGCATTGATGAACATGATGGGTCTAATGAGGAAGTGAATGAATTTGAGTCTTTTATGAGTAAGCCCAAGGGCAAATCTAAGAAGCATTTTGTTGCTCTCTTGCAACAACTTGGTGATGCCAATGACATGATCGAGGCTCACGAAGAAACCATCTCTAAGATGGAAGGTCATAGTCGTGACTATGCCGATGAGATATTGGATCTCTCTAATGCTCTTGAGGAAGAGCGTATGCATCATTTGACTTTTGAGGAGTCATACAACGATGACCATGCTAAGTTAAAGAAAGATCTTGATCATGCTCTTGTCGTGTCTCGTGTGCTAACTTCCGAGAAGGCTAAACTTGGGGTCATCGCTAAGGGTTATCGCTGCTATGACCCCGTGTCTCACCGTGTCATCACCTCACGGCATGTGTACTTTGATGAGCTTGTGTTTCCCTTTGCACAGGAACAGGTGGCGCCGTCTTCCCCTCCCGCAGCGGGTTCTCCTTCGCCGCCGCCCGCTACCGGCCTTGGGTGCTCCGGCACTCCCGCCCGCGGCGCCCTCCTCCGGATCGGGGCCATCCGCGGCTCCCTCCTACGGCTCGACGCTCTCGTCGCTGGATCTGTGTCGACGTCGCCCACGTCGCCCGGGTCCCCCGCCATGCATGCTGGGCCGCATGTTGGGCCGCCGGCTGGGTCGGCCCCTACTGGCGCGGCCTCCCCTGGCGCGGCTTCAACCCCGCCTCAATCGCCTGCTGGCGCGATCGACGCCTCGTTGTTGCCTGGTTCTCCCGATGCCTCGGCCTCGACCTCAGCTCGGTCCACCTCTCCCGTGGACGCCGTGGATGCCACTGCCTCTCCTGTGGATGCCGTGGATGCCACAGCCTCGCCGCCACCCGCGGTCGCTCCGACGGCCGGGACTATCACACGCTCGTGCACCGGTGTCTTTTGCCCGAGCTCCCGCTATGCGGATGACTACGTCTGCACCGCCTCGACGTCCGCTCCTTCCCCGCTGCCGTCCTCGGTTTAGGCCGCTCTCCGCGACCCCCTTTGGATGGCCGCCATGCAGGAGGAGTTCGACGCTTTGCAGCGGAACCGGACTTGGCAGCTTGTTCCCCGTCCCCGGCACGCTAACGTGATCACCGGGAAGTGGGTTTTCAAACACAAGCTTCGTCCCGACGGTACTCTTGATCGCTACAAGGCGCGTTGGGTTGTTCGTGGTTTCCGGCAACGCGCCGGTGTAGACTTCACCGATACCTTCGCTCCAGTTGTTAAGCCCGGGATGATCCGCACTATTTTAAAGTTGGCGGTCTCTCGTGCCTGGCCGGTTCATCGGATGGACGTCTCCAACGCGTTCCTCCATGGTCATCTTGAGGAGCAGGTCTTCTGTCAGCAGCCCACGAGGTTTGTTGACCCGGCGTGTCTTGATCATGTGTGTCTGCTCTCACGCTCATTATATGGGCTCAAGCAAGCTCCTCGTGCCTGGTACCAATGCATCGCAGTGTTTCTTCACCAACTCGGCTTCCGCTCTACACGCTCCGATGCTTCGCTGTTTATTTATCACCAGGGCACCGACACGGTGTATTTGCTGCTATATGTTGACGACATCATCTTGACAGCATGCACTTCTTAGCTCCTTCGCCGGCTTACTGATCGTCTCCGTGCTGAGTTTGCCATCAAGGACTTGGGTCCGTTGCACTACTTCCTCGGTGTTGAGGTGGTGCGTCGTCCTGATGGTTTCTTTCTTCATCAAGGGAAGTACGCTCATGAGCTCCTCGATCGTGTTGGAATGCTTAACTGCAAACCGGCCGCCACTCCTGTCGACACGAAGGCCAAGCTCTCTGCTACTGATGGTACTCCCGCTCCGAACGCTGGCTTCTACCGGTCTATTGTTGGTGCTCTCCAGTACCTCACTCTCACTTGACCGGAGCTTCAGTACGCAGTTCAGCAGGTCTGCCTGCATATGTATGCTCCTCGAGACGTTCACTGGACTGCCGTTAAGCGGATTCTCCGCTACATCCGCGGTGCTATGGATCTTGGTCTTACTCGCGCCTCCATCGCCATCGATCCGTCGCCTACTCCGACGCCGACTGGGCTGGCTGCCCGGACACCCGTCGCTCTACTTCGGGTTACTGCATCTTCCTTGGACCGTCCCTGGTGTCGTGGTCGTCCAAGCGGCAGCCCACCGTCTCGCGGTCTAGCGCCGAGGCTGAGTACCGCGTTGTGGCTAACGTTGTTGCTGAGTGCTCCTGGCTTCATCAGCTTTTTCACGAGCTCTCGTGTCATGTTGAGAAGGCCATGGTCGTCTACTGCGACAATGTCTCCTCCGTCTACCTCTCCGCCAACCCGGTTCATCATCGTCGCACCAAGCACATTGAGCTTGATATCCATTTTGTTCGGGATCAGGTGGCTCTTGGCCATGTTCGTGTTCTGCACGTTCCCACCTCCCAACAATTTGCTGACATCATGACCAAAGGCTTGCCTACGACGTCTTTTGAGGAATTCCGTTCCAGTCTCTGCGTCAGCAACGGTGTCGCTTCAATGCTGCTGGGGTATTGAGATATGTATTTAGCACATGTATTCTTGTACTCCAAGTCTCCTCCTTGTGTATAGTTGAGCATATGACTTGCCCTATATACTATATATACTTGTGCATATGCACCCATCAATACATTGAGAGTTGCATCCTATTCCTCTACAAGGTAGAAGTTTTACTCAACACACTGTGTTTGTTGTTCGAAGTTGCTTATTCATAGCGTCTGTATTTTTTATTTTTTTTGAGGATAAGAAAGCTTTCCTTCTTTCCTCTCTAAATTTTCTAATTTATTAGTTTTCCAGTTTAGGCACTTACCCTTTTGCTTGAATCATCTCCTATATGGATCTGTCACTTTATCTGTTTGAGTGTTACCGCCTAGTGGGTGTCGACTCCTTGATTCGGGACTATCCTAAAATTTAGATGGATTGAGTTAATGTTGTTCAACTGTACCACAGCGTGGAGATCGTTCGTTGATATCACGAGAGATTATATTGCCACCAAGGCGAGGAGCTCGAGCGTACAACACTACCTGAACTCTGTTGGTATTGTCCCATGCAGCGTGTTAGTGGCGAGTACCTAGCTGCTTAGCACGTCCAGTCTCCTGAACGCACCAGGAGTGTGCGTTGTACTGATTGTTCTATGTGTTGGGTTGCAATTGATGTTTTTCTTCCTCTGGTTTCAATTTTCATACAGTAGTGATTGTGTTATGTTTGAGTTGTAATGAAACTTTTTATTCCCTCTGGTTATGGATTGTAGAGATTCTGATATGTTGTGGCGCAAATGATGAATAACTAAATATGAAAAATATAATTAGCAGCTATGAGCATGCATGGCATGGATGATACATGAGCAAACGGCCCAACAGAAACCGTGCGAGTAATGTGCCCACGAGGCATCATCCATGCTCCTTTGTTATGAAGTCGTGTGAGTGCTTTGCCATATTTTTCCCTTTCCTTTTTGAAGCAACAGCCAAGATTATTTCATTCGATGAAGAAAAGACTTATATGCAGACCAAAAAGAATACAAAACTTAAATGTCTCAGGTGCAGTAAAGGGAGTAACCCACTTACCACAGTCGGTCGTCGCCGGCGCCTCCCAGCGCTCTGTAGCCCGCGCCTCACCCGTGCGCAGGAATCTAGGACATCTGCGCGCAGCGTGACCGGCCTCCAACCGCCTCGCGCTCCTCTCCGGTCGCAAGCGACCTCCTCCTCTGCCACCGGCTGGCGTCATCGGACAGAGCAGTCAACCCACCCTGCCACTTTGGGGCCGATAGAAGGCCATATATCGGCGAGTAAGTAGCGGCCTGCTGGGGAGGAAATCAGTTGGAGCAAGGGGATACAGCGAACCGCAAGCCATGAGCCACTAAACCACACACCACAGACTGAACATAAAGGTGCAGAAATCTATAAGAACAGACAGGAGCGTTGAGATTTGGAAAACATTTCGAAAATTGCAAGCAGTTTTAAAATGCCCCATTTTTTGGAAAAGTGGAGATGTTTTGTAATTCTGATTGAAAATGAAACAAAACAAAATTTCAAACCCCAAACAGAATCCAAAATCGCGAACAATTTACAAAAATGTTTCTGAGAAACAAAACAATTACGAGAAACATGATTTTTTTTATTTAGTTTAAAAAACGGAAAACTGGAACATTTTTCAAATTCACCACCAAAAAATTAAAACATGAACTTTTTTAAAAATGTGAACAAAATTTATATTGTACTCTTTTCTGGAAATGCAAACAAAATTGTAAACATGGGAATATTTATTGAAATTCCTGAACATTTTGAAACATGAACAAATTTCTAGCACTGTGAAATTTTGAAAACAAGATTTTTTTTGAAATTATGAACAAATTTTGAAATTGTGCATAGATTTTGAAAAATATAATTGCTTTTGAAATTACTGTAGATTTTTTAAGCGTGATTTTTTTGAAAATGTGAACAAATTTTGAAAAAGAGAATATTTATCGAAATTCCTGAACATTTTTGAAACATGAACAAATTTCTAGCACTATGAAATTTTGAAAACTAGAACAGTTTTTGAAATTATGAACAAATTTTGATAAATGAGATTATTTTTGAAATTGTGAACAGATTTTGGAAAATATAGTTGTTTTTGAAATTACTGTAGATTTTTTTAGCATGTTTTTTTTAAAAAAGTGAACCGATTTTTAAAAGAACAACATTTTTCCAAAATTTGAACAAAAGCATTTATTGAAAGCATGAACTTTTTATGAAAATCGCGAACATTTTTTCATACCCGCACATTTTTTGAGACTTTTGAACAAAAGCATCTGCAACATTTTATGAAATACAAGAAAATCACAAACATTTTTTGAATCACAAACTTTTGAACATTTTCTTAAAAATCACAAACATTTTTTGAATTTATGGACAATTTTTCAAAAAAAAACAATTTTCGGAATTTCAAACATTTTTTAAAGGCAAGAATTTTTTTACATATTTAAGAAAAATTTTCGAACATGAACTTATTTAAAAAGATATAAATAACTTGAAAAGGAAAAAAGAAACAGTAAACAAAAAAAGAAAAGAAAAGAAAAAGAAACATAAACACAAAAAACAAAAGAAAACAGAAAACCAGTTAAAGTTAGAAAACCGGATCAGGGAACCTTCTATAAGGTTCCCAAAACTGGCTGGCTGGTGGTGGTTCTGCGCGCAAAAACTGGCCAGGCCCGCTGGTCGGTCTCTCGCCTATGCGAAGCGCCGGCAGTTTGACGCAAAGAGCGTCATATAGGATATTCCCCTATATGGCGCACCACGCGCTGAGAACGCAGCGGGCAAGCCCCGCCCGTCACTCCCCCTTCGCGTCCTTCTGTTTTTTTTCGTCTTATCCTTTCCTTTTTTTCTTTTTTCAACAATTCAGGATATCAACAGCTTCTAAATTTTAGTAAAAGTTGCTAATTTTCGTAAAAACAGTCATGATTTCGAAAATAAACCATTATTTCAAGAAGATGCTCAGGAATTCAAAAATGTTCATGAATTTGTAAAAAAATGTTCCGGAATTTAAAAAGATGTTCAAGATGTCAAGAAAAGTTCATGAATTCGTGAAATGTTCATGAACTTGCAAAAAAATTTCATGATTACAAAAAAATCACAAATTTAAAAAACGTTCACGCATTTTAAAAAATGACATGTTTTCAAAAAATATCGTGCATTTACGAATTTACAAAAACTGTTCAAGATTGCAAAAAATTGTCTTGAATTTAAGATAATGTTCATGGTTCATAAAAATGTTCGGGACTCAATTTTTTTTCATGAATTTGTAAAATATGTTAATAATTCCAAAGGAATGAATATTTTTCTTGAATTTGATGAACATATTTTGAACATCGATAAGCATTTGTTTTCATTTGAAGAACAAAATTGGTGTTAGAGAAATTTTTTGGAAAAAATTATGAACAAAATTTGCATTCGATGGACATTTTTTTGAAAAAATTATGAACAAATTTTGAAAGTGATAAACATGTTTTGAATCTGATGAAAAAAATCCATGGAAAAAAACAATGAACATTATTTTAGTTTGATGAACAACTTTTGAATTTTTATATACATTTGTCAAATCTGATGAACAAATAATTGAATTGGATGAACATTTTTTTGATTATTGAACATTTTTTGCATGGTTGAACATTTTTTTGAATTCGATGAACAAAAAATGTTGTTAACGAATTCGAAATAAAAAATGCCAAAAATTGTCAAAAAGTGAAGAAGAAGAAAATAGAAAAAAAGGGAAAGAAAAAAGAAAAAAGAAAAAAGAAAAAAGAAAAAGGAAAATGAAATAAAAAATTGAAAAGTATGGAAAACTGAGAAAACCAGTATAGAAAACATAAAAAACAAAAAAACCGGTACTGGGAAGGGAAGCGAACTGGGCCGGCCTGATAACGGAAGGAAAGACGCAGGGGGTAGGCGCTACGGTGCTACGTGGCGACCTACGTGCCATATAGGAACCGCGCTGTTTTCTACCTCGTGCTATTTTTTCAAGCGCTAAAAGAGAATCAAATAATAAGGCTGATGTGTTTCTAAACAAAAAAAAAATGCCTCCTTGAGTACACAAGCATATATTATTTTTCCAAAAAAATAGGGTTTTTTGCTGTCATACAATGTCTTAGGGCATCTCTAGTCGATCCCTTATAAGTTAATGGAGTAAAACTCTTAGCGGAGTATATATACTCCACTAAAATTTTGGCATTTCTAACCGATCCCCTAAACTTATTGGAATAAACTTAAATTTGATCAAATTCAAAGCAATTTGAACCGAAAGTAGCATATGCATTGAAACATAAACATAGATAATTTTGCACAACCGAACATAAAACACAAATTTGATCTAAACTAAGCTTAACTAAACTACTTTCGGTCGAATGTGAGGTCGAGCCAATCCTTCCTCGTCAGGTATGGTGTGTCGCGATTTAGGTCTGGGCCTGTGTCGTCGTCTTCCTCGTCGGGGAATGTTGGGGAACACGGTAATTTCAAAAAAATTCCTACGATCACGCAAGATCTATCCAAGTGATGCATAGCAACGAGACGGGAGAGTGTTGTCTACGTATCCTCGTAGACCGAAAGTGGAAGCGTTATGACAATGCGGTTGATGTAGTCGTACGTCTTCATGATCCGACCGATCCTAGTACCAAAGGTACGACACCTCCGTGATCTCCACACTTTCAGCTCGGTGAGGTCCCTCGTACTGTTGATCCAGTTGAGGCCGAGGGAGAGTTTCATCAGCACAACGGCGTGGTGACGGTGATGATGAAGTTATCGGCACCGGGCTTCGCCTAAGCACTACGCGATATGACTGAGGTGTGTAACTGTGGAGGGGGGCACCGCACACGGCTAAAACACTTGTCAACTTGTGTATTCTAGGGTGCCCCCTGCCCCCGTATATAAAGGAGCAAGGGGGAGGCCGGCCGGCCCTCCTTGGGCGCGCCCCCAAGAGGGGAATCCTACTAGGACTCCAAGTCCTAGTAGGTTTCCACCAAAAGGGAGAGAGGGGGAATGAAGGAGCATTGCCGACAAGTCTCAATACCTAGTTCAATCTCGTCACCGGCAAGTCTCTTTATTCGTTCCGTAACACTTCATCCCGCAACTAACTCATTAGTCACATGCTTGCGAGGCTTATAGTGATGAGCATTGCCGAGAGAGCCTAGAGATACCTCTCCGAAACACGGAGTGACAAATCCTAATCTCGATCTATGCCAACCCAAGAAACTCCTTCAGAGACACCTGTAGAGCCCCTTTATAATCACCTATTTACGTTGTGACGTTTGGTAGCACACAAAGTGTTCCTCCGGTATTCGGGAGTTGCATAATCTCATAGTCTGAGGAACATGTATAAGTCATGAAGAGAGCAGTAGCAATGAAACTGTAATGATCATAATGCTAAGCTAACGGATGGGTCATGTCCATCACATCATTCTCCTAATGATGTGACCCCATTCATCAAATGACAACGCATAACTATGGTTAGGAAACATAACCATCTTTGATTAACGAGCTAGTCAAGTAGAGGCATACTAGGGACACTATGTTTTGTCTATGTATTCACACATGTACTAAGTTTCCGGTTAATACAATTATAGCATGAATAATAAACATTTATCATGAAATAAGGAAATAAATAATAACTTTATTATGCCTGTAGGGCATATTTCCTTTAGTCTCCCACTTGCACTAGAGTCAATAATCTAGATTACATAGTAATGATTCTAACACCCATGGAGCTTTGGTGCTGATCATGTTTTGCTCGTGGAAGAGGCTTAGTCAATGGGTCTGCAACATTCAGATCTGTGTGTATCTTGCAAATCTCTATGTCCCGTTCAGACACTTGATGCCTGATGGAATTGAAGCGTCTCTTGATGTGCTTTGTTCTCTTGTGAAATCTGGATTCCTTTGCCAAGGCAATTGCACCAGTATTGTCACAAAAGGTATGACACCTTGATCGGATATGAACTCCTTCATCCAAACTCCTTCATTTGCTGCTTCCGAAGCAGCAATATACTCCGCTTCACACGTAGATCCCGCCATGACGCTCTGCTTGGAACTGCACCAACTGACAGCTCCTCCGTTAAATAAAAATACGTATCCGGTTTGTGACTTAGAGTCATCCGGATCAGTTTCAAAGCTTGCATCGACGTATCCGTTTATGACGAGCTCTTTTTCACCTCCATAAACGAGAAACATATTCTTAGTCCTTTTCAGGTATTTCAGGTGTTCTTGACCGCTGTCCAGTGCTCTACTCTGGGATTACTTTGGTACCTCCCTGCTATGCTTATAGCAAGACATACATCAGGTCTGATACACAGCACTGCATACATGATAGAACCTATGGATGAAGCATAGGGAATGACTTTCATTTTCTCTCTATCTTCTGCAGTGGTCAGGCATTGAGTCTGACTCAACTTCACACCTTGTAACACAGGCAAGAACCCTTTCTTTGACTGATCCATTTTGAACTTCTTCAAAACTTTATCAAGGTATGTGCTTTGTGAAAGTCCAATCAAGCGTCTTGATCTATCTCTATAGATCTTGATGCCCAATATGTAAGCAGCTTCTCCGAGGTCTTTCATAGAAAAATTCTTATTCAGGTATCCCTTTATGCTATCCAGAAATTCTATATCATTTCCAATCAACAATATGTCATCTACATATAAGATTGCAAATGCTATAGAGCTCCCACTCTTTTTCTTGTAAATACGGATTCTCCAAAAGTGTATATAAAACCATATGCTTTGATCACACTATCAAAGCGTTTATTTTAACTCTGAGAGGCTTGCACCAGTCCATAAATGGATCGCTGGAGCTTGCACACTTTGTTAGCACCCTTTGGATCGACAAAACCTTCCGGTTGAATCATATACACAACTCTTCTTCCAGAAATCCATCAAGGAATGCAGTTTTGACATCCATTTGCAAAATTTCATAACCATAAAATGCAGCAATTGCTAACGTGATTCGGACAGACTTAAGCATCGCTCTGGGTGAGAAAGTCTCATCGTAGTCAACACCTTGAACTTGTCGAAAACCTTTTGCAACAAGTCGAGCTTTGTGGACAGTAATATTACCGTCAGCGTCGGTCTTCTTCTTGAAGATCCATTTATTTTCTATGGCTTGCCGATCATCGGGCAAGTCCACCAAAGTCCACACTTTGTCCTCATACATGGATCCCATCTCAGATCTCATGGCTTCAAGCCATTCCACGGAATCTGGGCTCATCATCGCTTCCTCATAGTTCGTAGGTTCATCATCACTACTAGGGAACCTTATACACAGAATCTTAGCAGCAGCGCAGCACAAAAAGAAGCGCTACTGCTAATTAGCAGTAGCACGGGCAAAATATACTCGCTACAGATACAAATTTAGCAGTAGCACCTGCTGGCTAAACCGCGCTGCTACAAAAATCGATCGACAGTACCCACCAACCTAAGTTTAGCAGCAGCGCTCTGTCAAGACACGCGCTACTGCTAATGCAATAGTAGTAGCGCACTTTTTACTCCTGTCGCTGCTGCTACTTTTCAAATTGGTCATATGGTTGGCCCCGCTTAGCAGTAGCGTGTGTGTGAAAAGCGCGCTGCTGCTATGCTCTTAGCAGTAGCGCAGTTTCCCACCCGCGCTACTTCTAAGACGTAGCACACCACCACATTTTCCCCCGTCCTCCTCTTCCCCATCTCCTCTCTTCCCTTTCCCCTACCTCCCACATCCTCTCTCTCTCACTCTTCTTCTTCCTCAATACTTCTCCCCCCATCACTCTCCCTCTTATACCTACCTTTCTCTCTCTCTTCATTACTCCTAGCTAACTACACCACCTCTATTAATGCATCTCCTTTCTCTTTTTCCTTCCCCCTCCACTAATTGAAGTTGTCTCCTTCCAAATTAGCTAGCTAGGTAGATGTAGCATTTAGTTAAGTGACCTATTTGCCCCCTAACTAGATTTATCTTTGTCAAGAAGAGCTTTGTGCACTTTTGATCTCCCTAGATGATGTACATCATCATCTCCACCGTGTGCTCAATCTCGATATAGAGGTGATTAAAATTTCGTGCTTTTGCAAAATGGAAATATATATGTGTATGTGTGTGTGATATGATAATTGGGTGATATGATGGAAATTGTGTGTGTGGCATGAGTTGATGACGCCAAATTGTGCTTTTGAGTTGCCTATGTGTTGCCGAAATGTCAATTTATTTCCGTTTCGGCGATTCCAGGCAAACTCTAGATCTATATGTCCTATTTTTAGGGAAGGTCATGCCGAATTTTTGTATGACTTTGATGCATGCACACATTTTTATAATCAATTTGTTTATTATTACCGTGCAAATGTTCATGATGGTTAGTGGAACGATGATGGACAGGTGGTTGCGGTCAGTGTTGCAAGACATGAAAGAAAATAACCTGACAGAGGTTTGCTTATCCAGGTAACACATTATGCCCGTCACAGAGCTAGGTCCATGTTTGTAGTGGAAAAGAGACTAAAAACACGTCGTTATATCCCTGAGTTTCAAGTTTAAGGTGAGGACTTGAAATTGAATCGAGGTCTGACCAGGGCCGGGCCTATAGTGGTGCCAAATGTGCAGCCCGCACAGGGCCCATAATATCAGGGGGCCCAGATTTTTTATATAGGCCTAGTATTTCTCAAAAGAAAAAAAAATCCTAGGCTATGCCTCAATGGGCCGCTGGGCACTGGAGCTGGGCCTGAGTCTAGGCCATCGAGCGCTGGTGCAGTGGATTAGATCGCTACAGCAGTTCAACTCAGAAAAAAAAAGATCGCTACAGCAGTCGATCGATCAGTAAAGCAGGAGCGTCTTCGCCCGGATCGGGAAACGGGATCGACGAATCTTATGTCTAATTAAAAAAAGGGATCGCTACAGCAGTCGTTAGTCGATCGGGATCGCATTCGCCTCGATCGGAAAACCGCAACAGCATACCCATCGACGTCGCTAAACGGGATCGTCTTGTCGGTCCTCGCTTTCGCCTCATCAGATCGATCAGATTTTGGCAGATGCCGCTGTTGTCTTCGTAGCCTCCTCTCCCATATTTCAGACTCGTCGTCTCGTCGGATCGATCCGTGACCAACTCCAGCCTCCAGCAGATTAGTGAGTCCTCCTTTTCGATTAACTTCGGTTCCTACTCCTAATTCCTCATTTCTTAATTAACTTGTGGAAGGGCTATTATTTCAAGATGGCAATGTAATAGCTCAACTGGATAGGACCCAAAACTAGGTGAGTTAGACGGTTCACGGAATTGCAAAACATTGACGCATGCTCTTCAATTGATATATGCTATTGTGTAACTTTTTTTATTTTATTCACTTTTTTTATCTCATGTTCCAATAATACATATTTGAGTCAAATCGTTATGTCAGACATTATATTATACATTATAAATTTTTCTGTGAGATATATATACATTATAATTACTTGTTAGTTTAATTTTTTTTAGTGAAATAGGGCCCCATTTTTTATTTTCGCACAGGGCCCTAGATTTTGCCGGCGCGGCCCTGGGCCTGACCTACATTCAGAAACAGTGATCCATAAAAAAGTAGGCTAAGCCAAGTTGAGCTGTATCCTCAATGGTTAACGTCTTTGTTTGCACGGAGGCTGACCTTGTTTCTTTCAAGTACTTAGGCACAGCTTGTGATCGACTCTACATAATTGGAGTTAACACCACTGAAGTGAGTCTTAGCAATTTATGTCGTGTGTAGATGTGTAGAATAAGTGAGGGCATTGCATGTATGTTTTTGTAACAACTAACAATTGGTATATGTCATGGACGCCATCAGACAATCTATTCCATGTAGTTCAGTTTATTTTTACGAAAATACTAACACCCACACGTGTGGGCGTTTGCATCTAGCCCACACGCACTCGATGCCGTCCATCACGTTGTACAAATTTTGGAGCACTGAAAATTGCCACGTCAGCCCACGGACTCGTGCGGGCTGAAACTAACCTGACCGAACGCCGTCGACTCCTCTCCCTCACCTTATCTTCCCACTCCTCGCCTCACCTTTTCTTTCCCACTCACCCACACCAGCACGTCACTCCTCTTCTCTCCTCACCAGCCAGCCTCTAAGAGCATCTCCAACAGCCGCGCTAAACTAGCGCCGCGCCGCAAAATAGGTCGTTTTAGCGCGCGCGCAACGCGGCAGGGTGCTCCAGCGGGCGCGCTAAAACGGGTTGGGCGCGCGGTCAAAAACACTTACCAGCTGGCGTATTTGGCGCCCACTACAGCAGCAGCACACTCGGCCTTCGCGCCCGCTCTTCCTCTCGCTTCCACCTCGACCGGCCGCGCCGCCGCGCCACAAGCACCCGGCGACTGCCTCAGCTTCCCGGCCTATCCTCGCGCCGCAATTCCGCCCATCCTCCTAGTACCGCGGCGCCTGCGCCTCCGTCGTCCGAAACAACAGGCCTAGCGCGCTTCGCTGCCACGCCGCGCCCGCAAGGTGTTTGACGAAACGCCTACAAGGTATGTATTGCTCAAACTTCATGAATTTGGTGCATGTTTTGAATTGTAGTTTTTATAGTATAGTATTGAACATTGTAGATGAGTTCGTCGTATGATTCTTCCGAAGAAGAATTTGATATGGAAGAGGAGGAGGATCTTGCAATGATCGTAGCTATGCATATCAATAAAAAACCGAAGCACGTTGGTTCGGTTATGGGCCGGAGAAAATTTGGAGAGATAGGATTGATGCCCATAACAGATTGATGAGAACTATTTCGTGGAGAATCCCACATACCCGGAGTCGTATTTTCGTCGCCGGTTTAGGATGAGCACCGATTTGTTCATGCACATTGCAGATAAACTAGCGAGCCATGACCGGTTTTTCCAGCAAAGGAGGAATGCCGCCGGAGAGCTCGGGCATAGCACTTTTCTGAAGGTGACAGCCGCTTTGCGTATGTTGGCATACGGTATCCCGGCTGATCTAGTTGATGATCATTTGGCTATGGGTGAGAGCCATGAAGGAAATATGCCCTAGAGGCAATAATAAAGTTATTATTTATTTCCTTATATCATGATAAATGTTTATTATTCATGCTAGAATTGTATTAACCGGAAACATAATACATGTGTGAATACATAGACAAACATAGTGTCACTAGTATGCCTCTACTTGACTAGCTCGTTGAATCAAAGATGGTTAAGTTTCCTAGCCATGGACAAAAGAGTTGTCATTTGATTAACGGGATCACATCATTAGGAGAATGATGTGATTGACATGACCCATTCCATTAGCCTAGCACTTGATCGTTTAGTATATTGCTATTGCTTTCTTCATGACTTATACATGTTCCTGTAACTATGAGATTATGCAACTCCCGTTTACCGGAGGAACATACTACCAAACGTCACAACGTAACTGGGTGATTATAAAGGAGTACTACAGGTGTCTCCGAAGGTACATGTTGAGTTGGCGTATTTCGAGATTAGGTTTTGTCACTCCGACTGTCGGAGAGGTATCTCTGGGCCCTCTCGGCAATGCACATCACTATAAGCCTTGCAAGCAATGTAACCAATGAGTTGGTTACGGGATGATGCATTACGTAACGAGTAAAGAGACTTGCCGGTAACGAGATTGAACTAGGTATTGAGATACCGACGATCGAATCTCGGGCAAGTAACATACCGATGACAAAGGGAACAACGTATGTTGTTATGCGGTTTGACCGATAAAGATCTTCGTAGAATATGTAGGAGCCAATATGGGCATCCAGGTCCCGCTATTGGTTATTGACCGGAAACTGTTCTAGGTCATGTCTACATAGTTCTCGAACCCGTAGGGTCCGCACGCTTAACGCTTCGTTGACGATATAGTATTATATGAGTTATGTATGTTGGTAACCGAATGTTGTTCGGAGTCCCGGATGAGATCATGGACATGACGAGGAACTCCGGAGTGGTCCGGAGATAAAGTTTGATATATGGGATAATAGTGTTTGATCTCTGGAAGGGTTCCGGAATTCACCGGAAGGGGTTCCGGATGTTTCCCGAAATGTTTGGGTACGAGAACACGTTATTTGGGCCAAAGGGAAAGCCCACAAGGTTTTTGGAAAGCGCAAAAGGAAGTTTTATGAGTCGAGGCGACGCCAGGTCCTCGGCGTGCAGGTCCAGACGCCGGAACCTCAAGGCGTCGCCCCGAGTCCGAGAAGGACTCTTGCCTTCGGGTGAAACCGACTTTGTGGAGGCTTTTACTCCAAGTTTCACCCCAAGGCTCAACATATAAATAGAGGGCAGGGCTAGCACCAAAGACAGATCAAGAAACACCAAGCCGTGTGCCGCAACCCCGTCCCCTCTAGTTTAGCCTCCGTCATAGTTTCCGTAGTGCTTAGGCGAAGCCTGCGGAGATTGTTCTTCACCAACACCGCTACCACGCCGTCGTGCTGCCGGAACTCATCTACTACTTCTTTGTCTTGCTGGATCGAGAAGGCGAGGACGCCATCGAGCTGAACGTGTGCGTAACTCGGAGGTGTCGTATGCTCGGTACTTGGATCACCGGATCGTGAAGACGCATTTACTACATCAACCGCGTTGATAAACGCTTCGCTTAGCGATCTTCAATGGTATGAAGATACACTCCCCCTCTCGTTGCTATATCATCACCATGATCTTGCATGTGCGTAGGAATTTTTTTGAAATTACTATGTTCCCCAACAGTGGCATCCGAGCGTTGATGTTATATGCACGAGTAGAACACAAGTGAGTTGTGGGCGATACAAGTCATACTGCTTACCAGCATGTCATACTTTGGTTCCGCGGTATTGTGAGATGAAGCGGCCCGGACCGACATTACGCGTACGCTTACGCGAGACTGGTTTCACCGTTACGAGCACTCGTGCTTTAAGGTGACTGGCGGGTGTCTGTCTCTCTCACTTTAGCTGAATCGAGTGTGGCTACGCCCGGTCCTTGCGAAGGTTAAAACAGCACCAACTTGACGAACTATCGTTGTGGTTTTTGATGCGTAGGTAAGAACGGTTCTTGCTAAGCCTGTAGCAGCCACGTAAAACTTGCAACAACAAAGTAGAGGACGTCTAACTTGTTTTTGCATGGTATGTTGTGATGTGATATGGTCAAGAGTGATGCTATATTTTATTGTATGAGATGATCATGTTTTGTAACCGAAGTTATCGGCAACTGGCAGGAGCCATATGGTTGTCGCTTATTGTATGAAATGCAACGCTCTGTAATTGCTTTACTTTATCACTAAGCGGTAGCGATAGTCGAGAAGCAATAGATGGCGAACGACAACGATGCTACGATGGAGATCAAGGTGTCGCGCCGGTGACGATGGTGATCATGACGGTGCTTGAAGATGGAGATCACAAGCACAAGATGATGATGGCCATATCATATCACTTATATTGATTGCATGTGATGTTTATCCTTTATGCATCTTATCTTGCTTTGATTGACGGTAGCATTTTAAGATGATCTCTCACTAATAATCAAGAAGTGTTCTCCCGAGTATGCACCGCTATGAAAGTTCTTCGTCTTTGAGACACCACGTGATGATCGGGTGTGATAGGCTCTACGTTCAAATACAATGGGTGCAAAACAGTTGCACACGCGGAATACTCAGGTCATACTTGACGAGCCTAGCATATACAGATATGGCCTCGGGACACGGAGACCGAAAGGTCGAGCGTGAATCATATAGTAGATATGATCAACATATTGATGTTCACCATTGAAAACTACTCCATCTCACGTGATGATCGGACATGGTTTAGTTGATTTGGATCACGTGATCACTTAGATGACTAGAGAGATGTCTGTCTAAGTGGGAGTTCTTTAGTAATATGATTGATTGAACTTAAATTTATCATGAACTTAGTCCTGCTAGTATTTTGCAAATTATGTTGTAGATCAATAGCTCGCGTTGTTGCTTTCATATGTTTATTTTGATATGTTCCTAGAGAAAATTGTTTTGAAAGATGTTAGTAGCAATGATGCGGATTGGATCCGTGATTTGAGGTTTATCCTCGTTGCTGCACAGAAGAATTATGTCCTTGATGCACCGCTAGGTGACAGACCTATTGCAGGAGCAGATGCAGACGTTATGAACGTTTGGATAGCTCAATATGATGACTACTTGATAGTTTTGTGCACCATGCTTTATGGCTTAGAATCGGGACTTCAAAGACGTTTTTGAACGTCATGGACCATATGAGATGTTCCAGAAGTTGAAGTTAATATTTCAAGCAAATACCCGAGTTGAGAGATATGAAGTCTCCAACAAGTTCTATAGCTAAAAGATGGAGGAGAATTGCTCAACTAGTGAGCATGTGCTCAGATTTTCTGGGTACTACAATCGCTTGAATCAAGTGGGAGTTAATCTTCCAGATAAGATAGTGATTGACAGAATTCTCTAGTCACCACCACCAAGTTAGTAGAACTTCGTGATGAACTATAGTATGCAAGGGATGACGAGATCGATTCCCGAGCTCTTCGTGATGTTGAAATCGACGAAGATAGAAATCAAGAAAAACATCAAGTGTTGATGGTAGACAAGACCACTAGTTTCAAGAAAAGGGCAAAGGGAAGAAGGGGAACTTCAAGAAGAATGGCAAGCGAGTTGCTGCTCAAGTGAAGAAGCCCAAGTCTGGTCCTAAGCCTGAGACTAAGTGCTTCTACTGCAAAGGGATTGGTCACTGGAAGCGGAACTACCCCAAGTGATTGGCGGATAAGAAGGATGGCAAAATGAACATAAGTATATTTTGATATACATGTTATTGATGTGTACTTTACTAGTATTTATAGCAACCCCTCAGTATTTGGTACTAGTTCAGTTGCTAAGATTAGTAACTCGAAACGGGAGTTGCAGAATAAACAAAGACTAGTTGAAGGGGAAATGACGATGAGTGTTGGAAGTAGTTCCAAGATTGATATGATCATCATCGCACACTCCCTATACTTTCGGGATTAGTGTTGAAACTAAATAAGTGTTATTTGGTGTTTGCGTTGAGCATGAATATGATTTGATCATGTTTATAGCAATACAGTTATTCATTTAAGTAAGAGAATAAACTGTTGTTCTGTTTACATGAATAAAACCTTATATGGTTAAACACCCAATGAAAATGATTCATTGGATCTCGATCGTAGTGATACACATATTCATAATATTGAAACCAAAAGATGCAAAGTTAATAATGATAGTGCAAGTTATTTGTGGCACTGCCATTTGGGTCATATCGGTGTAAAGCGCATGAAGATACTCCATAAAGATGGATTTTCGGAATCACTTGGTTATGAATCATTTGATGCTTGCGAACCGTGCCTTTTGGGCAAGATGACTAAAACTCCGTTCTCCGGAACAATGGAACGTGCTACTGACTTATTGAAAATAATACATACCGATGTATGCGATCCAATGAGTGTTGATGCTCGTGGCAAGTATCGTTATTTTCTGACCTTCACAAGATGATTTGAGAAGATATGAGTATATCTACTTGATGAAACATAAGTCTGAAATAGTTGAAAGGTTCAAAGAATTTCAGAGTGAAGTGGAGAATCATCATAACAAGAAAATAAAGTTTCTGTGATTTGATCGCGGAGACAAATATTTGAGTTACGAGTTTGGTCTTCAATTAAAACAATGTGGAATAGTTTCACAGCTCACGCCACCTGGAACACCACAACGTTATGGTGTGTCCGAACGTCTTAACCGCACTTTATTGGATATGGTGCGATCTATGATGTCTCTTATCGGTTTTACCACTATCGTTTTGGGGTTGTGCATTAGAGACAACTGCATTCACATTTAAAAAGGGCACCATCTAAATCCGTTGAGACGGCACCGTATGAACTATGGTTTAGTAGTAAACCTAAGCTGTCATTTCTTAAAAGTTTGGAGTTGCGATGCTTATATGAAAAAGGTTTTCAACCTGATAAGCTCGAACCCGAATCGGAGAAGTGCGTCTTCATAGGATACCCAAAGATAACTATTGGGTAGACCTTCTATCACAGATCCGAAGGCAAGTTATTCGTTGCTAAAATGAATCCTTTCTAGAGAAGAAGTTTCTCTCGAAAGAAGTGAGTGGAAGGAAAGTAGAACTTGATGAGGTAACTGTACCTTCTCCCGAATTGGAAAATAGTTCATCACTGAAATTAGTTCCAGTGATTCTTACACCAATTAGTGAAGAAGCTAATGATGATGATCATGAAACTTCAGGTCAAGTTACTACAGAACCTCGTAGGCCTTCCAGAGTACGGTCCGCACCAGAGTGGTACGGTAATCCTGTTCTGGAAGTCATGTTACTAGACCATGATGAACCTACGAACTATGAGGAAGCGATGATGAGCCCAGATTCCACGAAATGGCTTGAGGCCATAAAATCTGAGATATGATCCATGTATGAGAACAAAGTATGGACTTTGATTGACTTGCTCAATGATCAGCAAGCCATGTTAAATAAATGGATCTTCAAGAGGAAGACGGACACTGATAGTAGTGTTACTATCTACTAAGCTCGACTTGTTGCGAAAGGTTTTCAACAAGTTCAAAGTGTTGAATACGATGAGATTTTCTCACTCGTATCGAAACTTAAGTCTGTCCGAATCATGTTAGCAGTTGCCACATTTTATGAAATCTGGCAAATGGATGTCAAAACTGCATTCCTTAATGAATTTATTAAAGAAGAGTTGTATATGATGCAACCAGAAGGTTTTGTCAATTCTAAAGATGTTAACAAAGTGTGCAAGCTCCAGCGATCCATCTGTGGACTGGTGCAAGCATCTCGGAGTTGGAATATACGCTTTGATGAGTTGATCAAAGCATATGGTTTTATACAGACTTTTGAAGAAGCCTGTATTTACAATAAAGTGAGTGGGAGCACTACAACATTTCTGATAAGTATATGTGAATGACATATTGTTGATCGGAAATAATGTATAATTATTCTGCAAAGCATAAAGGAGTGTTTGAAAGGAGTTTTTCAAAGAAAGACCTCGGCGAAGCTACTTACACATTGAGCATCAAGATCTATATAGATAGATCAAGACACTTGATAAGATTTTTCAATGAGTACATACCTTGATAATTTTTTTGAAATAGTTCAAAATGGAACAGTCAAAGAAGGAGTTCTTGCCTGTGTTGCAAGGTGTGAAGTTGAGTAAGACTCAAGATCCGACCATGGCAGAAAATAGAAAGAGAATGAAAAGTCATTCCCTATGCCTCAGTCATAGGTTCTATAAAGTATGCTATGCTATGTACCAGACCTATTGTATACCTTGCTCTTTATTTGGCAAGGGAGTACAATAGTGATCTAGGAGTAGATCACTGGATATTGGTCAAGAATATCCTTAGTAAGGACTAAGGAAATATTTCTCGATAATGGAAGTGATAAAAGAGTTCGTCGTAAAAGGTTACAGCGATGCAAGCTTTTACACCAATCCAGATGACTCTAAGTCTCAATCTGGATACATATTAAAAGTGGGAGCAATTAGCTAGAGTAGCTCCGTGCAGAGCATTATGGACATAGAATATTTGCAAAATACATACGGCTCTGAATATGACAGACCCATTGACTAAGCTTCTCTCACGAGCAAAACATGATCACACCTTAGTACTCTTTGGGTGTTAATCACATAGCGATGTGAACTAGATTATTGTCTCTAGTAAACCCTTTGGGTGTTGGTCACATGACGATGTGAACTATGGGTGTTAATCATATACAGATATGAATATTGATGTTAAATCACATGGCGATGTGAACTAGATTATTGACTCTAGTGCAAGTGGGAGACTGAAGGAAATATGCCCTAGAGGCAATAATAAAGTTATTATTTATTTCCTTATATCATGATAAATGTTTATTATTCATGCTAGAATTGTATTAACCGGAAACATAATACATGTGTGAATACATAGACAAACATAGTGTCACTAGTATGCCTCTACTTGACTAGCTCGTTGAATCAAAGATGGTTAAGTTTCCTAGCCATGGAAAAAAGAGTTGTCATTTGATTAACGGGATCACATCATTAGGAGAATGATGTGATTGACATGACACATTCCGTTAGCCTAGCACTTGATCGTTTAGTATATTGCTATTGCTTTCTTCATGACTTATACATGTTCCTGTAACTATGAGATTATGCAACTCCCGTTTACCGGAGGAACATACTACCAAACGTCACAACGTAACTGGGTGATTATAAAGGAGTACTATAGGTGTCTCCGAAGGTACATGTTGAGTTGGCGTGTTTCGAGATTAGGTTTTGTCATTCCGACTGTCGGAGAGGTATCTCTGGGCCCTCTCGGTAATGCACATCACTATAAGCCTTGCAAGCAATGTAACCAATGAGTTGGTTACGGGATGATGCATTACGTAACGAGTAAAGAGACTTGCCGGTAACGAGATTGAACTAGGTATTGAGATACCGACGATCGAATCTCGGGCAAGTAACATACCGATGACAAAGGGAACAACGTATGTTGTTATGCGGTTTGACCGATAAAGATCTTCGTAGAATATGTAGGAGCCAATATGGGCATCCAGGTCCCGCTATTGGTTATTGACCGGAAACTGTTCTAGGTCATGTCTACATAGTTCTCGAACCTGTAGGGTCCGCACGCTTAACGCTTCGTTGACGATATAGTATTATATGAGTTATGTATGTTGGTAACCGAATGTTGTTCGGAGTCCCGTATGAGATCATGGACATGACGAGGAACTCCGGAATGGTCCGGAGATAAAGTTTGATATATGGGATAATAGTGTTTGATCTCGGAAGGGTTCCGAATTCACGGAAGGGGTTCCGGATGTTTCAAATGTTTGGGTACGAGAACACGTTATTTGGGCCAAAGGGAAAGCCCACAAGGTTTTGGAAAGCGCAAAGGAAGTTTTATGAGTCCAGGGCCGACGCCAGGTCCCTTGCGTGCGGGTCCAGACGCCGGAACCTCAAGCGTCTCGCCCCGAGTCCGAGAAGGACTCTTGCCTTCGGGTGAAACCGACTTTGTGGAGGCTTTTACTCCAAGCTTCACCCCAAGGCTCAACATATAAATAGAGGGCAAGGCTAGCACCAAAGACAGATCAAGAAACACCAAGCCGTGTGCCGCAACCCCGCCCCTCTAGTTTATCCTCCGTCATAGTTTCCGTAGTGCTTAGGCGAAGCCCTCGCGGAGATTGTTCTTCACCAACACCGCTACCACGCCGTCGTGCTGCGGAACTCATCTACTACTTCGCCGTCTTGCTGGATCGAGAAGGCGAGGACGTCATCGAGCTGAACGTGTGCAGAACTCGGAGGTGTCGTGCATTCGGTACTTGGATCGGTCGGATCGTGAAGACGTACGACTACATCAACCGCGTTGATAAACGTTTCCGCTTCGCGATCTTCAAGGGTATGAAGATACACTCCCCCTCTCGTTGCTATATGATCACCATGATCTTGCATGTGCGTAGGAATTTTTTTGAAATTACTACGTTCCCCAACAAGCCAAGCCATCATGTGTGTCAAGCGCTTTGAAGTGGGAATTGTGCAAGTGTTTGGCGAGGAGTATTTGAGATCTCCCACTGCTGAAGACGCCGCAAGGCTATTGGCGATGAACAAAGTGCGCGGCTTTCCTGGCATGCTTGGCTCAATAGATTGCATGCATTGAAGTTGGAAGAATTGTCCAAAGGCATGGCATGGGCAATTCCACGGCCAAAAAAAGGGTTCCACTATAATCCTTGAAGCGGTGGCCGATCAGGAGACTTGGATTTGGCATGCATTCTTTGGAATGCCTGGATCTTTGAATGACATCAATGTTGTCAACTGGTCACCACTGATGAATAAGATTGCAAACAGTGAGTTGCCACCTGTGCAGTTTGTAGCAAATGGTCGTACGTACAACTATGGCTATTATCTAGCGGATGGCATCTATCCAAAGTGGCAAACCTTCGTGAAGCCGTTGAAAAAACCGGAAGGTAAGAAAAATCTTGATTTCCACAATGCTCAGGCGGCGGCTAGAAAAGATGTGGAGAGAGCATTTGGGATTTTGCAAGCCCAATTTGCTATTGTGAGAGGACCGGTAAGATTTTGGGATCAACAAATGCTTTGGTACATCATGCATGCTTGTGTGATCATGCACAACATGATCATCGAGAATGAGCGTGGCCAAGATTTAGACTACTCACAGTATGAGCTCTTGGGACATCCCGTGCGAGTGCGGCGGAGGGCTGAAAGGGTAGCCCGTTTTGTTGCCTCCTATCATGCCATTCGGCGTCCGGCAACGCACAATGAACTTTAAAATGATCTAATTGAAGAGTGGTGGGCATGGCATGGACGGCAAAGAGCATGATGATATCTGCACTCGACATTGTATTGTTCATGAACTATTTGTTGTGTTGTAATAATTTATTTGAACTATTTGTTCTTGTACTGAACGATAAACTATTTGTTTGAGTTGTAATGATTTATTTTGAACTATTTGTTGTTGATTTTTATTTTGTTTGTTTGATCATTTTTGCTCATCTTCTCTGAAATGTACATGTGGTTTGCGCGGCGCGCGCTATATTTGCGCTCTGCTGAAGCGGGGCGCGCGCGCTGCATTATAGCGCCGCTGCTGGAGCCAGCGCAGGCGGGCGCGCAAAACCAGCCGCAGCGCGCGCGCTAAACAGGTTTTTTGCGCGCGGCGCTTTGCGCGGCTGTTGGAGATGCTCTAATCCAGCGAAGCCCGTGGATCCCGGCGACTCCCGGCGAGGGCCGCGCTAGATGCGCGGTTGGAGGGCCCTAGATGGCGGTAGATGGTTGGATCCAACCCAAGCACGCCAAGGCACGGAGGCCACTCGCGCGGCCGTCTCCATGAGCGGCGGCTCTCCACAGGCGGAGCGGCGGCGTGGCTACGACCAGGTCAAGGCGTTCGCGCGGCCCTGGAAGAGGAGAATGAGTCCCTCCACGCGCGGCCGCGGGGCGTGTCAGCGGCGGGGCGATGGAGATGACGAGGCGGAGCTCGAGGAGGTGCGGCGGAGCCGAAGCCAACGAGACACTGCTCAAGGAGGCGGGGCGCAGTCGGAGAGGAGCATCTGCGGATCAACAGGGGCTCCGGCGCCGCGGGATGGTCGTGGTGGACGCCGATAGGGGCAATGGCCCGATCGGCGGGCGGTTGGAAGGCGTAGGTGAGGAGAGCAAGGCGATGAACGAGGTGGGGCCGGGACGCCACGCGCAGGTCGGGGGCTCCAGCACCGCGGGATGGTCGCGGTGGACGTCGACGGGGGCGACGGCCTGGTAGGCGGGCGGCTTTGGAAGGTGCGGCTGAGGAGGGCAAGGCGGCATTCAGCATTGTCGGTGAGGGGCCGGGGCTGGGACGCCTCGCGGAGCTCCTCCATGAGCGGGAGCATGAGCTGTAGGCAGCGCAGATGTGCGTCGCGACCGCTTGAACGCCTGGAATATGCGCGCGATGCCATGGTGGCGAGCAGCTTGTCCAGCAGTTTCCGTCGGAGAGCTTCCGTCCAGCCACTGGTGAGCAGGATCCCCATGGCGAGCCCGGCCAATGCGCACACCTGGATGCACCGGTGAAGTCGGGATCTCTGTTTTGGGTACCGCTCGAGAAAACCGGTAACCGAGCGGTTACCGCGTTTCTCGCTGCCCTCCGGTAAATGGGCTTCCCGTGCAAATAAATTCGGCCTTTTTTGAATTTTTTGTCCGGCCCAGCTAGAGCCCGAGAAGCCACGGCTGCCACGCTGCGTCTCGCCACTCACGCACCCAAACGCGAACCCTAGAATCGAAAACGCCAGTCTCTCTCTCGTCTCTTTCTCCCCAAATCGTTTCCACAGAAGCTTGGAGGCGGCGGCGGCGCCCAATCCACCCCTCGGCTCCCGTCCAGCTCCAGCGCGGCCGTGCTTCCCCCCCTCCACGGCCTCCTGGGGCGCTCCCCGTCATGGCCGGTGTTGCAAGGGGGATGGGGCGGGGTGATGGCGACGGAGATGGCGAGCGGCGAACTGTAGGGATGGCTATCGTCGCCGGCGTTCATGGCGCGGGTCATGCCTCTATCACCGTCGGTCAGGGCAGAGGGGATGTGTTCCTTCATGGCCAACCGAGCAGATCCGGAGGCAGAGGTCATGGCAGTGGCAGTGCGACCATGCCCGTCGACCGTTCGTCAGGAGGAGGCGGAGAACAATCCACAAGATTCACGGACGACATCAATCGGAGCGGATATGCCACTGGCGTGGCTCGTTATGGTGGCATAAGCAGAGGCCCGGAGGTTCCATTGCCTATTCCAACACCAAAGAAAGGTAATTTCTTCAGATTTCAAGATGTTTTTCAGTTATATTGTATCTCTAATTTCCTGTCCAGTGTGTACTCAGTTTGCTTTGAATCAAATGTTATCCAAATTTATTACATTGCTTCTGTCCAGTTATGTTTGGTATATTTTACATGCAAAATCATTACATTGCTTCTGTATTTTTATTGAAGGTAATGCAAATGATGTAACAAATATATGGTGTCATGGGAAATCGTTGGAAGGAAATGCATGGTCTTGTTCATATTGTGGGACTGTTAAACTTGGTGGGGTGCAACCCGATTCAAGCAGCATCTAGCAGGACTGGGCCCTGAGTGTTACTCTTGCCTGAGTGCGCCTCATCATGTAGTTGATGTTTTTCGGAAAGGCATTCCAGAGGGAATTGATAGGAGGAGGAAGGCCAAAGAAGGAAAGAAAAGAGTAGTAGATGAGGTCAACCATCTGAACAATCTAGGTGCAGCAATACATATTGATTGTGAAGATGAGGACAATGAGGTACTACGGCAGACCCTACAGAATTCATTACGTGAAGATCATGGGAGAACTAGTGGTGTTAGAGGAACTGTGGGCAGCTCAGGGGGTGTCAAAGGGAGCAGCTCAGGTGGTGTCAAAGACTTCTTTGATGTTGATTTGGCATATAGCAAGACTAGGCCGCAGCAGACAATGGAGGTGTGTATTAACAAGGCGGAATATGAATCAAGGATTGGGAAGGCTTGGGCCAAATGGTTTCACGCTAATGACATCCCTGGGCACAAAGCCAATTGTCCATACTTTGTAGGAGCCGTGAAATTGACTCAAGACCTTGGCAAAGGGGTGCCTGCCCCTAAAGGAATAGATATTGATGGAATTTATTTGAATTCCAACTATGAAGAATTGCAGCAGTATGTGGCCAAGTTCAAAGACGATTGGCCCACATATGGTGTTACTATCATGTCAGATTCTTGGACCGGTCCTTCTCGGATGAGCATTATAAACTTTATGGTGTTCTCCAACGGGCGTATGTATTTCCACAAATCTGTTAATGCCACCGGACACATGCAAAATTCGAAGTTTGTTTATGAGCACATGAAAGAAGTAATCGAAGAGATAGGGCAGGAACATGTTGTCCAACTTGTGACCGACAATGGCTCTAACTTCAAGAAAGCATGTCTTGATCTTGTTGTCGATTTCCCACACATCACATGGCAGCCATGTGCGGCTCACACAATTAACCTCATGTTAAAGGAGATGGGATGTTTTCCTGAGATTAATACAGTGATCAACAGTTGTAAGAGAATCTGTAGATTCATGTACAATCATTCAACTTTGCATGCTGAAATGCAGCAGCACATAGGTGGAGAGTTGGTGCGACCGAATGCCACAAGGTTTGGGACTAACTTTATGTTCCTAGAAAGCTTTTGGGACAAGCAAGAGAAATTCAAGGTGTGGATGACATCTCCTGAGTGGAAAAATAGTTCATGGAGTTCCGAGGTTGATTATGACTACACATATGATTGTTTGACAAGTAGGAAATGGTGGGATGACGTGAAGATGGTGTTAAATGTAATTGGCCCAATATATACAATACTTCGATATGCTGATTCACAGAAGCTTGGTTCACTTTCTGGATTTATGACAAGGATGATGCATGCTAGGCATCACTTGAGTTCTTTTTTTCCTGAAGAATCTCTGGACCAACAGAAGTACCTAAAGGTGGTCGACAAAAGGGTCGAGCATTTATACCAAAATACATTGATGGTTGCAGGTAATAGTTCTTGTTGCCATACAGATGTTATTCTTGCTGCCATAGTACTGCTATTCCTGCTGTCGTAGTTTTGTTGCTGCCATATAGTTCTATACAACATGCTAATTATTCTTATTGCTATCATACTTATATTGTTGCTGCCACGAAGTTCTTGCTGCCCTGCTATTTTTCCTTGCTGCCATGGTAATAGTTCTTGCTGCCGTAGTTTTGTTATTCCTGCTGTCATAGTATTGTCACCATCTAATTCTTGCTGCCGTGCTATCTTTCCATTCTAAAGCCGGTGTTCTTGACCCGGAAGGACACTACAAGTATAACTTTGGAACTAGTCTATCACACAAGAGGGCACTCAATGCAGCACTTAGGAAGTTGGCTAGTCCTTCGGAGTTCATTAAAATGATTCCTGAAATTGACATGTATACCAATACAAGAGGGGCTTTTGAAGGCATGTACCCTCGTAATGCAGCCAGCCAAGTGTCCCCAATTCAGTGGTGGGAGACATTTGGAGATAGTACACCGTTGCTTCAGAAGTACGCTATTCGGATTGTCTCTCAATGCACCTCTTCAAGCGGTTGTGAACGAAATTGGAGCACATATGCTTTGGTGCATACACTAGTGAGGAACCGTCTTGGTTTTGAACGGCTGCACAAGATGGTTTTTTGCCACTACAACCTTGGGCTGCGAATCCGCCTAATTCTTGGTGAGCCTAAAGAGAAAGAGGTTGATCCTTGCGCGTTGTTGATGAATACCTCACTCTATGACTGTGATAATGAAATCATGGGTTGGTTGGGACCAACGGATGACTCCATGCCTTCAATGGATGAGAACAATGACTATGATGGTGATGCCTTCAATCCCGTTGTCATAGAGGTGGGAGGGAGACAAAGAAAGAGATCTAGAGCAAGTAGTTTGGAAGAGGATGAAGAGGAGGAAGAGGAAGAAGAGGAGGAACGGGAGGAAGAGGAGGAAGAGGAGGAAGATGAGGAAGAGGAGGAAGATGAGGAAGAAGGTGATTTCCCTTTAGTTTATATCAACACTATATGAATTTATTTATGTGGTTCAAGTGCTAACTAGTAATTTTTGTAGCTAATAATGATGTGGTGCTTCCCAACAACAATGAACCTTTGCGGAAGTCTACTAGGAAGAGGAGGAAGAGGACGGTAATAATGAAGTGCTAACTTTGTTCATTTGCTTGCTGCCACCCAAAATTTTGTTTGCTTGCTGCCATCTAATGACATGCATCCATTTATTCTATTTTGAGAACAAATACTATAGACAAATCTGCTTGCTAACAACTTGGCACTTAATTTATTCACTTGCAGCTTGATTCTCTGTAAGGGTTGAGGAAGGAGACTTGCAAGTCTAAAAGGAATCGAATGGCTGGTTTGTTGCTCGATGCTATGGACTATGTAATGGACTGAATTGATGTTGTGGGGCTGCACTATGGACTGTGGACTGAATTTATTTTGTTGTGGGACTGTAATATGGACTATGGACTGAATTTATTTTGTTGTGGGACTGTTATGTGTAGCTTCAAGTGAACTTTTAATCTTAAGTCTACTTTCAAGTCCTAACTATGTTTCATTGGTCATTATGTTCCTAGATGTGTTGTTGGACTCAAGTATAGTCTGTTGCTATATGTGATGTGTAAACTTGTTGATATGCTATATATATAGCAGGCATGCTGTCAAAAATTCGAAATTTTTAGTTTTCGGTCCCAAAAATTTGAATTCAAAATTTGAAATAAAATTTCGTCCGAAATTTTCTCGGAATTTTGCGGTTACCGTGGTATCCGCATTTCCCAGTCACCCACGAGAAAAATGACCTGCTCGGTAACCAAAATCTCTCGGGATCCACCAGATGCGCATGGAGTTCCCTGGCCCCGGCAATGATTCAGATGGTGCGTTGTTGTTCTGCTAGTAGTACATTTGTTCTCATGATCTGGTTTGCAACTAGATAGCTTTATGTCTTTTTCATTGCCTGATCTGTTCTGATTGAGGCACTAAGTTTTCTAAGAAATTTGTGCGATGGCAACTTAACATTTTGTTGTATGCATGACAAATGGCAATTTTATTGTTTTGACATGGCAAATTCATAAAAAGATCACATGGCAATTTTATTGCATTGAAGATGGCAAATTTATTATACTATGGGAAATTCACTATTAATTGCAGAATTGTTTTTCATGGCAAATTATAATCAACTGACATGGCAATTTTTACAATGGTGTATAGGTTCCATCTTTTGTTGTTAGTGAATAGTTGCCATGGCAAGTTGCTATTCAATTGTCACAGTTAGTTTTTTGCCATGTCAAACTGAATTTTGTGTAAACATAAATTTGAAGCATCAATTTCTGAAAAGCTATTGCCATGGAAATTTTGATCATTTTTTTGGTGGTATTTCACATGCACGGCAATTTTTCGTTCACACAAAATATGGCAATTTTGATATAAAAAACAACATGGCAAATTTTTGAACAACTTTTTTATATTCTAAACATGGCAAATTTAGGGGGTTTTGTCAACACTCCCACGACAATCTTTATGCTTTTTTTTAACTTAACCATGGCAAATTTAGTTTGTTAATAATGGCAAATTTAGTTTATTCACCATGGAAAATGTAGTTTACTGATCATGGCAAATTTAGTTTATTGGTTCATAGCAAATTTAGTTTATAAATCATGGCAAATCCAGTTTATTGGTTCATGGCAAATTTAGTTTTCAAATCATGGCAAATTTAGTTTACATGAATTTGCCGTGGCAAGTTTTGATACGAATCTACCATGGTAAGTTGGGATGTGAATCTGCCATGGCAATTTTTTTTTCATACTTTGATGTTCAACATTTTGTGTTTTTTCGCACACGGCAAACTCATCATACAAAACACGGCAACTCTTTGATACAAATCTGCCGTGTTTTCTATGATGAATTTGCCGTGTGCGAAAAAAACTTAGTGTTGTATCATGGCAAATGTAGTTTACGGGGCATGGCAAATTTTTATTTCTTTTTCTGCAACATGGCAATTTTTCATTTTTCAACGGGACCATGGCGATCTCATTGCATCTTTCATGGCAACGGTAGTTTATGGAGCATGGCCAATTTTCTTCCTTCTTTTACAACCTTGCAAATTTAGTTTACGTGAATTTCACCGTGGCAAGTTTTGATACGAATCTGCCATGGCAAGTTTCTTGTTCATACTTGAATTTCCAACTTTTTGTGTTTTTCACACACGATAAATTCATCATACAAAATACGGCAATTCTTTGATACCAATCTGCCATGGCAGATCTCTTTGTTCATACTTGATTTTCAATTTTTTGTGTTTTTCTAACACACGGCAAAATTATCCTTCAAAAAAAGGCAATTTTAATTAAACTTTCATGGTACTTTAATTAAAAATGGCATCTGCATTTTTTATCTTTTATTTGTCCTGTCAAATTTTTTGTGCCAAAAACACTAATCATCCAGTTTGCTCGTTTTAACCCTGATTATGACAAGTGAAGCCCGCAAAAGCTGATGTGGCGTAACGGCTTGGACTAAACGTTGTTAGACTTTTTTTTTGCAAAAAAACTCCTTTCTTAAGAAACAAATAGCCAACTCCCATATGTTCAAAAAGGAAAAAAAAAACAGCCAACTCTCCTGGTCGAGGCTCGAGGGTGCTCTCTAACTCCCATAGTCGTGCCCGTGCTCTCAGGCGCCCCGCCGCCGGCCAGGCCCGTGCACGCCGCCGCCCCTACCTCCCCGGCTCCGACCTCCACCCCCTTTCACGTGCCGGGTCCGGCGGAATCCGACCGAGAAAACGAGCCGCTGCCGCCCCTCGCCATGGCTGTGGACCTCGCCGTCGTGCCCGTCCCTCTCAGCCACCTCGCGGAATTCGACCGCATCATGGCGGTCAAGCATGATGTCGAGGGTGGGGACTCCGGCCGCGCGGCTGCAAATCCTTTTCCCCCGGGCCTCGCAAGCTGCGCTACCGCCAACCGCTGTCACCGTTGACTGACGTCCGAGCCGATGGAGCTTGAGTGCGCCGGCGTGCGGGCCGAGGCCGCCGGGCCACGAGCAGCAGCTGCACCGCGCCTCCTCATGCACCGGCCAAGCAGAGGCAGCTTCCTGGGACGTCTAAGCAGTAGCAGCTCCATGCGCTGGCCGAGCAGCAGCTCCACTGTGTCTCCCCTGCGCCGGCCGAGAAGAATCAGCTGGCATGCGCGGGCCGACCAGCAACTCCCCCGTACCCCCATGCGTCGGCCGACCAGCAACTCCCCCGCACCTCCCCTGCGCCGGCCGAGTAGCATCCCCCCGCGCTGGCCGCGAGCACGGTGCCACCTCCATGGAGGACAAACGAGGAGGCAGACGACGGCGGGGGGTGCTGATTGCCTTTTTCATTTTTGAACGAGGCTGTATGTGAAATATTGTATAAATCCCCGTCTAACACCGTCAAATATCAACAGCCATGTCAGCTTTTGCGGATCCCACCTGTCATAATAGTCAACCTGTGGTTGGATGGTTAGAGAGACTGTGGTATCCCCAGCCCAACAGGGTTTAAATCCTAATGTTCGCATTTATTTTTGGATTTATTTTAAGAGCGCTTATGTGATGTACTGATGTTCAAAAAAAAAGTCATTAAATGGGCCAAAGCCGCCAACTAGTGTTTATTTGTAAAAAAAAATAGCGTCAGAATTAGTGGTTTTTGACACAAGAATATAGAAGTGTGGTTTTTGCAACCCTAGCCTTCAATGTCGATGTTTTCTGCAATTCACTCGCGCTGCAGCCAGTTTCCGACTTCAAGAGCATGCTAGCACTGTCCATATTGAAGCTGATAATATGAACATACATGAAGACAGATACTTCAGCGTTGCAGTGTTCGAACTGAAGTGATCCATTGAGGACCTGATGATGTGTACATGTTGTCCTGAAGATAGTGCGTTCGTTGTGGCTTTCTGTTCTGTTTATGCCAGCACCGCCCATCTTGATGTAAGTGGCTGAACTGGTATTGTATTAAGGTCCACACTTGAGAGGTATACAGGTACCAATGTTGGTAACTTCCTTCAAATTTAGTAAAGAAGTCCTCCTTTTTTAATTCCTATTTTGTTTCAGCCAAAGCTTCCTACATTCAGAATAACGTCATAGTTGGTGACAGTTCTCCAAGTGAGCCATAAGAAATACGGAGTAGAGTATAAGATAAAAGAAAAGAGTAAGGTGAATTGGCTGTATCTGTATTTCCTTGCCAAGTAATCTGAACTGAGCAGAAGAACTAGACAATAAATTTGAAAAAAAAGCATTTTGGAGAACTGTTTTTGTGTAGAGTTCATCACGATTCTTTGCATGCCCGTTGCAAACTAGAGTATCTTGGATTGGATGCCAAAAAATGGATTTGCTTGATTTTTTTTGCTATTGTTTTTTGAATTTACTGTTCATACTGCTACTCTATGCCACTTGTCTTGTACAGTAGGACATAGTTTATTCTTATTTCCCCTGCTATCCATATGGGAAACGTTTCCCTGCGGTGCGCCGGCCGAGCGTTTCGGCCGGTCGCGTGCGACTCGTTGGATGGCGATAGATCGTGTGACTATGCATCTATCGTGAACAAGTCAAACCTTATCGCTTCAGGCGTGACCTCCACCACTCGTTTTTTCCCTTCCCACCCATCGTCTTCTTCGTTCGTCTCCTCCCTCCCATCGCCTTCTTCCCTGAGCAAGTGGCACATTCTTTTCCATCACTAACCATGCAAGCTTTGGTCCCTCTAGTTGTTGTGCAGCCGATCGCGTGCCAATGGCCGCTGTTCATCACCTTCAAACCATACGGGAGACAGCCACAATTTTTGCTGCAATCGATGCCATAGCCGCTGGAACCAGCCACGCCGTGCTACATGCCTTGATGATGACCAATGGGGTGCCGCAACCCAGCATGTGAGACCACTTCCCCGGACTGGCAGTAATGGGGGTTGGGGGCGAGGGCGCGAGACGAAGCAACGGCAATGGATGTTGCCGGAGGCTGGAGGCACTGCAGAACCGTCGGACACCCTCGTGCTGCAACCGCTGACAAAAAAAGCTTCAAACCCTTCCTGGAAAGCTTCAACCGGATACAGAGAAAGCTGCAAGCAGTCAGTGCCATCGTGGGAAGCTACAACCGTTCGCATAAAATGCTACAACCTTGGATGAAAAAAGCTTCAACTGAAATGATAGAGAAACCTTTAACCAAGAGCCACTCAAAAAGAAAATAGTTGCAACCATTAATAGGAAAGCTTCGACCGTAGATGAAAAAAGCTCCATCCATTGAAAGAGAAAGCTACAGCCAGACACTACGCAATCAGAAAAAGTTGCAACCATTGACAAAGAAAGCTACAATCGTATGTGCGAAAAGCTTCAACTGGCGACTTGCGAGGGGGAAAGCTACGACCGGTGGTCGGGGGTGGGCGAGACGAAGATACTACAATGTTTTTTTTGCTGGAACCAACAATTGTTTTTGCTACGACCGGTGGTTAATTTTGCTGCTACCGGCAACCCGAGGAGAGATGCATCTTTTTTGTAAGCTCGCCGTCGAGGCGTTGTGTCCGACGAGCTGTCGCCACTGAAGCATGGCCGTCGGGCACTGGAGTTGCCAGCGTCGCCAGCGAAGCTACAAGCCTGCAACCCCGGGCACACGTTGCTGCATCCACGGAGGCAAGAAAACGCATGAGGTGATCGATGCCGGTGAGGGCGGCGGCCGGCGGCGACGAGCAGAACGCCGGCGAGGGCGGGCGGCAGGCGGCGCAGTGCTGCGACCGGAGGCGACAGAGCACGGCGTCGTGCATTCATGGAGATGCGCATTATGCGGGACTAGCGAGAGGAAGGAAAAGTCGGGGGCAAACCGTTTTTCTGTGCAATCCAATGGCCCACTTGGATCGCATCCGACGGATCTGGCTCGACCGGCCGAAATCATTGGGCCGGTGCGCCGGCGCGTATAAGCCGCATATCCATATTCTCAGTTCAGTTTTTTGCTTCGGTAAGCAGAGTAACAGCTAGCATCCTATTCTACCTGCAATGCGTATACGGTGTTGTATCACTTCGATACTACATCAATTAATAGTTCTGCAAGGCCTATTCACTCAAAGACACATAATAAAAAGGAGTAAAAAAAAGAGTTGTAACTTTACATTCAGTCGTCAGATACATACACAAATAGAGTTTAGTACTCAAGAAAAAAACAGTCTGACGGGCATCATATGCTCTGCCACCTGCCTCTGCACTGATTTCTTCACACTTTCATTGAGACGAGTTTGATTAGTACCGCCCAACCGAATTTCCTTGAGGCTTGCGAGGGCTGGCAGCCCGGAGATGTCGTCCAGTGCCCAGCCGATATTAACCTGTAGCAACTCGAGCTTAGGCATTGTGTCTACTTCAAATGACACCAACCGGAGTTCTAATCCATAGAGCTGCAGCACCATGAGGCTCGGGAAAGATGAGTTCTGGAAATGGACCTGTTTCCCAATGAACGATCTCTCCTGCAGGCGTAGAACTGCAAGATTTGGTAGAAACCCAAGGGCTTGTATGGCATCATCTTGCTCCAGTTCAGTTTTTTCTAACACCAGCTTGGAGATATTCTGAAGCTTAAGGATCCATCCTGTGAAGTTAACTAGCACGCCTTTCAGAGTGAGGCTCTCGAGGCTGCTTGGTGGCAACAAACCCTCACCAAAACAACCATCTAGCTCATACCTCTCTGTTGAATAGTAGAAATCTACTTGAACTGACAAAGATTGTAGTTGATTGTGACCAGCAATGGCAGACCATAAGTCCTTAATGTTTTTGCCCCTAATACCCGTCACTTTAAGCTTACGCAGCTGAGTAAGCTCTCCAAGCTCTTTTACAGTGGCCATTCCATTGTGAAAACGAACATCGATCTCACCTAGTGTGTGCAGGGCCTTCAATTTACCAATCCCTCTAGGAAGGACAACATTTTCTGGATGCTCCTTGGAGAAGCGGTATATATTGGATATATCAAACCTGTTCAAACAAACATCTAAAACTTGTCGTCTGAAGAAAAGATGCCCTCCACGAAGGTTCTGTAGCTTGGTCATTGTTGTTGGCATGTCATGTGCATTAGTACCTCTAACATCCAGTGTTTCAAGGTGCTTCAAATTACACAAAGAATTACGCAGGCGTGAAATACCCGTACATCCTCGCAAAGAAAGGTACTTGAGATGAAGGAGCTTCCCAATTTGATCAAGATGATGATTTTCTAATTCCGATGTGTCTTCTAAGTCGAGCACTCGAAGGAACCTCATATTGTCAGAGATGAAAAACGATCTCCACTCTCTGAACACAGTCAATGACCGTACATGTGACAAGTCTAGCTTGCTCTCCAGAATATTTTTGTCCATTTTCCAGTTGCTGCCTATGACAAGATGACGTATTGCACCTTGTGTGTCGCTCAAACATCCTTCCTCCAGTGTGAAAACAAGGTTTTCCTCCCTGGCCTTTGAGATGCATATTTCACGGATCATATCATGAAGTTGGCAGGAATTAATTTTTGCACTGTATTGGTCTGTCCCTTCACCTGGCAGGATCATACTCCTACCCAAGAGCTCATCAAAGTACCTCCGACAAAGTTCAGTTGCAGTCATGCCATGCATGTCCCTTGAGTAACCCTCTGCAATCCATCGCCTCACCAAGCGACCCCGCCTAATTCTATAGTCTTCTGGAAATATGGACAGGTATAAGAAAACAGACTTGAGATGGTATGGCAAACCATCATAGCTCCTCATAAGAATTGACTTCATTGTCCTAAGTTCAGGATTTATCTCCAATTCAGTGTTAATACCATAACTCATCTTCTTCCATTCAATAGCAGTTTTTGGCTTAGTGGCTAGGAATCCACCGATAGTTGATATTGCAAGGGGAAGTCCATTACATTTCTGCAGGATAAGTATAGCTTGCTCCATCATAGCTGGGGATAATTTATTATTTTCAATATTCTTCTTGAATACCTGCAACAGATATAATTTCACAAAGTTAACTAGCTGGATTGAAAGTTTATTGTTGCTAATTAAATAATATGAACTTAACAGTCCTGGCTTCAATATGTGGCTTCTAGGAGCCAGAGCCCTGACCCTACTTCGATTTGACATTTTTGTTTGAATCTCCATTTGTTACTATTGCACAGAAGGGATACAAACTTTAAGTTTTCTGCATATGGACTTTTGGAGAATTCAGCAAGGATTGGAATTTCCTTGTATCATGTGCAGAAAGCATTTTAATCTATATACTGCTACTACTGAAATGTGCACCTGGGGGCACGATTGTTATAATGCAAATATGCACCAGCTTCTATTAAACAAACAAGTATCAGCCCTGAGTATGGTGAGAACATTTGACGCTGCAACTGACTTGATGAGGTAAAACATATACAACACCGCCGTATGGGTCAATAAAGGATGTGAACTGTTTTTCTGAAGAACCTGCATAATTACAATCCTAACAAAAATATTTTGCTTGTTAAAAAAATTGAGGGCACAACATTGCTACTTTAATTCTTCAGATTGGTTTGCACATGAGACAATTAATTTTTTTTATTTTCCCAAGAAAGCACAAAAGCTTTGCATCTTGTTGCATGGATACAAAAGAATAGTTTCAAGGCCTAAGACTGCAGCATCCCAACCAAACACCAAGACAGAGGACAACAGTTGACAAACCCCTGGGCGCTCATTACAACACACTCCACCAAACCAACAAGAGACCATCCAATAGCTTTGTCGCAGGTGGAGAGAATGTAAACAAGGGAGCAGCCAACAGACACTCCACCAAACCAACAGACACTCAGCAAAGAAAGGTAGAGCTAGGCTACCCCAACTTGTGAGAAGATGTGTGGCCCATGAACGGCAGTGAATCGCCACCTCACTCTACAGACAAAGGCACCCCTGTCACAGGTAGGTCCTCTTCCCACCAAGTCGGCTAAATACACATGACCCACAACATGGATGTCGCACCACCGCAAGAAGCCACGCCCTACGTCTACCACAATGAACTCCTCAGCAACCAGATGTTGTGGCCCAACAGCCTTGCAGCACAGACAACCCATGCTAACCAAAGCATGTTCATTGTCGAAGCACAGCCAGCACACTCAGACACCATCCAAAACAAGTGTCTGAGCCAAACTGCCAGCGCACCCCGGGTAACATGGTGCAAGTTCCTCCATGATCCGGTCCAATGCTACGCGAAGCCTCAACACATACACATCATGGACACTACCGTAGGCCTGCGATGAAGAAGATAAGCCGCAGGTTCAGCGAGCTTCCAGCTGTTGCTCACATTGGCACACCAACATGCTTGTGCTTGATGCTGCCCTGGCCTCCGCCAGAATCTGTGCCAATGTGAGCAAACACTACAAGACAATCGCCAGCCCACTACCCTGCAGAGGCCCCAACATGCCTCACATCAGGACACACCATTGGTAATGTCCAAGACCACATCCCAGTCACACGAAACTACACGAGGCCTTGTCCAGAATTCAGCAAGCTAGTCCAGATCAAATATTTTCAAAGATCTAATGGTGAACATTTTCCTAGATCTAATATTTCAGTATATACAAGAATATTAGATTTAAACTTATCTTCCAAAAAAGGACATCAGTTTTTATACTTGCAGATTCTGAATCGGGCAAAATGGAAAGCTTACAAATATAATCTAAGGTGAGGCGAAACTAATAAAAATGAAGCAAAACTCATATACAACGGCAAAGAAGGATACTAGTTATAGAAGTACCTTCTTTTTAAAGAGGTCAAGTGCAGCAACATCTTTCAGACCTTCAAGAGAGTACATGTTCTCTTTTACTATTGAACAATGCCTGGCAATGGTTTTTTCTCTTGTCGTGACTATGATCCTTCGAGCACTATGCAAACATTGTTTGATAGAATCCCATTCAGAATTGGACCACAAATCATCAATAACAACAAGACACTTCTTTTGTTCTAGTACCCGAGCTAGCTCCTCATTTAATTTTTCAAGATTCATCGTTTGCACTGCAGTTGATGTTGATCCGGCAGGGCCTTCTTGAAGCTGCAAAACCAAATCTCTAAGGAGTACTTCAGGATTAAAAGGACGCATTGCAGTGGCCCAAGCATGCTTCCAACAACCAAGCTGCTGGCTTCGGTAGACGCTTCGGACAAGAGTGGTTTTTCCAAGACCCCCCATTCCCCAAACTGAGATCACCTTGCAGCCTTGATTGTTGTCTGGTTGGCCAACTAATTTGATAACAAAAGATTTTTCTGTTTCTCGTCCATAGAGCACTTCATCAGCCAGTTCCAGTGTCCTGCTGGCATCAATCTTCTTTCTAACAGTTGAGTTTTGAACTTCTTCATCACCTGCATTGTTAGGTTCTTGGTCTTCTTCCATTATTTCATTGGTGAGCATCGATGTGTTTTTGGTAGTACTAGAAATAATATTGCTCGAGTCAAAAATGGGATCGGCAGAATAAGATGCATCATCCTGACAAAAAAAAAACAGATCTATGAGAATTTATGTACTTGTGCTCTACACATTTTCGCATATAACCTGCACTTCTATTCGAATATTGATGATTTCCACGTGCCCTACAAATAATTTAAGTTCATATATATCTCCTCAGATCAACTTGAAAGCACCATGTGTTTTTCAATTAGCTACTAATTAAGAGGCATGCCTCGACATGTCTCGGTTAAATTTCAATCAAATTATGAAGTTTGTTAGGTACCTTTGAGCACCAGGATTAGCTCACACACACACACACACACACACACACACACACACACACACACACACACACACACACACACACACACACACACACACACACAACACACACACACACACACACACACACACACACACACACACACACACACACACACACACACACACACACACACACACACACACACACACACACACACACACACACACACACACACACACACACACACACACACACACACACACACACACACACACACACACACACACACACACACACACACACACACACACACACACACACACACACACACACACACACACACACACACACACACACACACACACACACACACACACACACACACACACACACACACACACACACACACACACACACACACACACACACACACACACACACACACACACACACACACACACACACACACACACACACACACACACACACACACACACACACACACACACACACACACACACACACACACGTCTGAGGTATCAAGTTTGACTAGGTAAAAGTTAAGATGGATAAAAGGGGCAGACTACCAAGTACAGAACATTTATGCAACACAAACATAATCCATGGGCGTAGAATTCAAGATTTGAATTTCAATCAGCCATCGGAGTCAAACCTTCAGTTTCTTCTCCTCCACAGCAACAAAACTAGCTTTGTTGGTGCCAACCATTGCCCCACTGACACTGTCTATGCTGACCTGCTCCTCTGGATTCTACAATTAGATGTGAAAAGTGAAGAAGTGTCAATCATCCAAACAAAAAATGAAATAAATAAATAGCAAAAACCGTAAAAGAGAAGGATTTACCTTCTTGTGGAACAAATAAATAGTTTGATCACATGACAACTGCTTGAACTCCGAAACTTGGTATGGTTTCTCTGTGCACAGCCTTGCAATTTCAACTTGCTGTGTGGAAATGACAATTCTACTCAGTTTCTTGTTGTTAGGAAAGTACTTCTTAATGCAATGCCACTCTTCTATTGTGGACAAGCCATTTATGACAACCAGGTAGCTATTGCTACACAGCTGCGCTTTAAACATACTGACTAAATCTCTTTGATCCATCTTCTCCATGTTGGCCATAATATCAGCCCCGATACTTGTTTCTTGTTCTGCCTTTCCAACATCATCATGGGAGTTTTCATAAAATTGACTTACCAAGCTCCTGATGAACTCTTGTGGGTTGAAAGGATGAGTCAACCTAATCCAAGCACATAATTCAAACCTTTTCTGTACCATTGGGTCATCATAAACCTCCTGGATGGCAAACGTCTCCCCGAGATTACCACCAGTTGCCCACACAGTGATCACCCTAAGGTTCACATCACTGCTGGTAATCAGCTGGTGGAGGTCCACCTCTGATGATTTTTCATGCCCCAAGATGGCAAGCCTTGCTTCATTGATGCCAAGCATTGCCGCAGTAGCAATGTTGGCTTGCTTCTCAGCCGCTGTAGGAATGGAGCTTGAGCTCTCATTGATGAGGCGATAGCGCTGGTTCCTGTTGCTCACGTCTTCCACCTCAGCCCTCAGCTGCTTCACATCCTTGGCGATGCGGCGCCGATCACCTAGGTGGCGAGGGATACACCCCAAAAATGGCTTTTTCTCCGAGTGAAGGCCAAAATCCATGAGGCTGTCCTCCACTTTGTAGGCCAGGACCCCGATCTGTTTCACCCAGGTGGTGAGCACCTTGTTCTGGCTTTGCTCCTCGTCAGCAGTCATCAGGAACGACTGCATCATCTGCAGCTCATCCTTGATGAAGTTCACATCGCGGTCAACACCGAGCTGCAGCGTGATTTCCTCCGCCGCCTTGGATTTGGCGTAGCCCAGAGCGCCGCCCAGCGCGGCCTTGCCCACGCTCACCGCCGTCACCTCCATTGCTTTGCTGTCCTGATTGTGGGTGAACTTTGCAATCGAGAGAAAATGTTGCTAGTCAGAAGACCAAGCAGCCGAGGATGGCTTAATGACAGAACTCTCACACGCAAGTTAGAATTTAGATGGAAAAAGATTGACCACCATGCTGGGTGTCGACATATTTTCTTGGAGGGGCACTAGCAATTTGATTGAATTGGATATAATTAACTGAAGCATCAAGTAACCATTAAATATAGTGAGACAGCACATGGCACAACCACTCTACCTAAACGACAGGAAAACAGACAAATCAAAGTTCGTACTAGTACAACGGACTAATTAATCATTCCAACCACCCAATTAACAACGAAAAGTTTGCTGGCCGGCGGTGATGAAATGTTAACTTTTGATGAATTGGCTCTCTGCAAGTTTGATCTGAAGGTGACTGGTGAACAGCCCTTAAAAAAACAAACAAGTGTTACTTCTTGAATAGAGCGAACATATTTGACACAACAACTGACTTGAGGAGGCTGAATCCTTATCCTTTACTGCACTGTTTTTGTGTAGCAAACAAACAAGTACTCAAAGCATTTATTGCGGTATTTGCTGAAAAGAGTAATTGTATTATTTACTGCAGATAAGTCTAGCAAACAGATAGGGTCATCACATCCGGCGCCCATCGCATGTGCACAATTGCAGGTATATAGAGAATTAGAGATGCAAGAAGACTGGCCGCATAAGTCTAGATAGTATAATAGCTGATGATAACTCCAGATAACAGCGAGGCAGGCAGTTAAGCCTTGAGCTGGTTTGCATCCATCCAGCTTGTAATAATTAAATTTAACTTTCAGATTGGTAGTTGCCCACATGGCTGTCGACCAACTTAATTTGGCTCTGAGATTATTTTCCCACATGACCAGTCCCAATGTCGACAACGCCAAGAGGCAGAGATCGGTTTAAGTTTACAAACCGACTGTTTTTAGTTTTACGACCTGACTTTGAGATTAGTTTAGCTGTGTCTGATCTTAATCTTCGGTGGCAGAAAAACTGTGGTGAGTTGTTTAGCTAGATATTACTTATTCGCGACAACACCAATGCCAATCAACTCTGTTAACGGTACTAATGCGCAATGTAAAACAGGAGCTGTACCTTCAGTGCCGAGGTGGGTGGGGAGCTCGCGGGAGGCTGCGACCATGTCGGCCTTCACACAGAAGCCTCCGCCGCCGTGCTTGAGGTGTTCTGCGCCGCTGTGCTCCGCCGCGACCCGACCACCGAAGCCACGATGCAATCCGAACTGCCGGCCGCAGCCGCCTCTGCCGCAGTCAGGTCGCCGCAGCAATCCAACCACCCGAGCCCTCCGTCCGACTGCCATGGGGCGCCGCCGCCGCCGCCCTACCGCCGCGGATCACAATGATTTGGGAATGAATAATAACTGTGTGCCCGAGGGAAGCTCACCCTGGCCTTACGCCTTCGCGATGTGAAAGCGCATGCTTCTTTGTTTACGCTTCTCGATGGATCACTGTACACCACATGTCATGTAATAGCGTGGATACTCCTCTTTTTTTGACAATTAATAGCGTGGATACTCAAGAATTTCAAATACTAAACTAAATTCTAAAAGTTCTAAAAAAAAACTAAAGTCTACAAAGAGAGTATGCATAAGGAGATTTATTAGAATCATAATACTACCAAATATATATGAAACATAAGGTGCGTTGAAATATCAAGTATCCAAGAATTATAAAAATAAACAAAATTATAGAGTAAGCGATGTCGGTAAGAAATTTAATCATATATACCATCACATATGATATTCACATCCTTAGTTGTGCATATAGCAATCTAGTACGTTCGCGATATGATCATGTACAATAATTAATGAATTTACAAAATTTAAAAGGGCATTCTATACAAGAGTTGACGCACAATTATGACTGAGCATTATTATTTTTTAAACACAGTACAAACGCAAGTTAATGATGAGTAGTACTCCCTCCGTCCCAAAATAAGTGTCTCGGGCTTAGTACAACTTTGTACTAGAGTTAGCACAAAGCTGAGACATTTATTTTGGGACGGAGGGAGTACAAAACTACAACACTGGTAGATGGTAGAGTATCTATATATGATACCCTGGCGTCTTCTAGATGTCTAGAGCACCCATCCGTATTTAAGATGAACTAGTACAAATGCCCGTGCGTTGCACCGGGCGAAAATGGGCACAACCTACTTCATGCTTCATTGTGCACCATTTTTTCATACTCAATTTAAATAAATGTCAAATCTTGGCCTCATTTCATCCTTTGTCAGGGGAGGTTATCATCGAGGAAGACAATTACAACAGGACCGGTCCCCTGAGGGCTGTTGTTCAGGCATGCTGCTGCCGCGGATTTTTTTTTTATTATGGGCAAAAGCTTTGCCTCATTTCACTACTAAGATTTAGGATTACAACACTTGCCCGAGGACACAATAACGTGCAAGGAATTACTCTCGTGGCATGATCATCTCAAGTGTTTAGCCCCAACATGCCGCCTCACGCTTGATCTTTGCAAAGATCATTGTTGGCAAGGTGTAAATGTTCCGGAAAACCCCGGCCATTCCACTCGTTTCAAATCTCCCACGACGTGAGCATCACGATGGATATGAGTGACTTCCTTTTGTGTCCGTTGGTTTGGATCACGGCGGACCACCAACGGGCACACTTTGAAAGTTTGGCCAATCATCGAAGGATAGATCATGGTCCAGATGCACAAGGAGTATGGCACCCTCTGTCCAAGCTCAGTCGACCAGTAGCCGCTGCCTCTAATTGTGTTTTTCTTTCTAAGAACAAACTGGGCTACTTCAGCTTCATGAATTTGATATTATGAAGTGGTGAAAACAAAAGATGACTGGTCCAAATGATAAGTACAAACATTTATTTAATCATTGCGCACCATAACAAAAAAATAATTGAAGACCATATAGACACAAAAGTGAGCGAACGAAATGTATGGCAATGAGCATAAATTTAAGAATAAGGCACTGAAACTGAGTTGGCCGTGAATATACATTTTTAAAGATCAGGTACCCACAATACTAACAATTGTAAATCTTCCTATTTGAAGAGCCCTGCACCTGTTTAGCAATACCTACATTTATGTGCTATCAACAAATAGCCATTAAATGGTAGTAAGCAAGAAATTCCTAGAATGTACATTTGATCCCAGCAAAGAACGCAACTGGTATAGAAGTTACGGTTCTCCATGTGCTTCCAGATGGGCCTAACTATGGAGATGGTGCTTCCGGTAACGGTGCTGAGCGCAGGTCATCTGGCTGTCGGCTCGTTGTCCTCAGTCACAAGCATGTTTCTGATGTTGATAGGGACGACCTCCTCGAATCTGCATCACCTTTACAACAAATTAAGCTTCCGGGTAACTGAGATTAAACTGCACTTTAATACTTATGGTACTTAAGGTGCAACCTCGCCGTGTTAGGTTGCGTGTGCGGCAAATTCTGTGAAAATGAAACCTACAAGCATTTGAAATAAATTCTGTAAAATTTGCCTTGCAGCTCCTGGTTACTTCTAATTTGAGAGGTCCAGAGGTTCACCCTATAGAAACATTAAGATTGCAACACAATGTTTACAGCATACATCCTCATGTAAAAACGAAATGATTGATGCAAAGCATGTCTAACCATCGACCAAAACAAACACAAAAATATGCTAACAAATACGCAGGTTTGGAGTGAATACAACTTAATTTGTTTCAGGCCAAATGAAACTATAGACGATCATGTATGTTTCACAGAAATAAATCAGGCCAAATTAAACAACAACACGATCATTTAATAAGCAAAGTACTAAAAACTCACTTCTATGATATATATTTAGATTTGCAGGAAAACATCATATGAATCTTGTCTTATCTATTTAAACATCGTCAATCAATTGGGAGGTCTGCTGTCATACATCATGGACCATGTAACTAAAGGAACCTGTGCGTCTAATGTACTCCAAGCAGCGAACTATATGGCCATGGCCAAACGGTTTAAAGTCTCAGTTTCTGATCTAACAACATAACAGTACACAATATACAATTAAATATCAAACGGATGAAAGTATATCCAAAGTTTAGTCATCTTAATAATAAAGAAAAGGAAGAATGCTTAGATACACTATATACAGACAATCAGAGGCATTCAAAGAACACATCCAAATAGTTAAACGTGAAAATAAACACCAAAGCCAACTCTCTCACGAGAGCTGCTATACTGATTCCATTAATCCGATGCTGCCGGAGCCAATACAGATCATCCCAACTCGTGTGCCTCCACTTCCTATAAGACATAATTATTCAAGTCAAGAGTGTGCTTATCTAAAAAAAAGATTAAGACCAGTGCTCATAAATATGCATAACTGAATTTTCCCTGATCAAACGTTAGGATTGAAGTGGATTTCAGTATTCAGTGACGAATTTAATGGCCGAAGAACAGAGAGCCACCTGAAGATAGCATATGCTCTTGTCCTCTGTTGGTTGGGAGATCATGAATGCAGTTTGACTAAAATATAAGGTGTATGTGCTGCAACATGTTAATATGCACAGAAAATACATGAAACATACTCCCTCCGTTCCAAAATAGATGACTCAACTTTGGAACGGAGGGAGTACTTCTGTTGTTGTATCTAAACACAGTATAATATGCACATGTCTATAGCTGATCCCAGTTTTATATTTTATCCAAACTTTGGATGTATGCCCAAACCTGATTGAATTAGCATGGTTGAGTTTAGCCCTTATCTATACACACGGGCATTCTTTCTTTGAGAAAAGAGAATCGTCTTGTTCAGATAAAATACAATCGGGCAAACTTCAAACCACATGTAATAAGACTGATCCAGCTGCTTTCCTATACTACCGTTCGCAAGGATTTTGCTAATCATGAAAAATAGGAAGCTTGAGTATCCACCATTCCTCCAAATTGGCTAGGAGCATGGAAGTTGAGTATCAGATAAAATTGTCAACAAGAATAATCACTTCAAAAATCACAGAGGAAGGAAACGATCTTCATATCAACAGCTGGATGATTTCTAACTGTGCAAAAACAAAGGAAAGAGAAGGTGGGGGTCACAAAATAGGGTAGCGATAACACCAAATCAATATGATTTGACAAAGCTTCATTCATCTACCAACTTCAGAATGTACCTCTTAAATTTTAAGGATATATGCAAAGAAGCAGCTCAAAGGTGATGGCGCTGCAACAACAGAATGACAAGGAGCCCACTACACGCAGGGCACAGACTTATCGGATCCAATACATGGCAAAACAGACAACACTTGCATACAGATAGTACAACAAAAACAACTGGGCAAATCAGTACTAAATCTTACATGACGCCATGAGGCAATGAAGTGGCTGGCATTGAAACCCTTCCACGGGCAGCGACACCATGAAATAGCCATAGCGGGAGGAATATAATCCTATGCAATCGAAGTAAGAAGGTAATTAACAATCGATATTAGCTTTGTCACCGCGCACACAAACCAGCAATATACAGTACATACAGTTATATTATGCTCATAAGAGCTCCAAACTTCCAAGAAACAGAGCCATTGTGAATTAACAAGATCTCAAATTTACTTAAATGCAGCAGAAAGCTACAATCAAAGGCCACTAACACTGGGTAGCATGAGCTAAATTCCATCCTGAAACACGGGGTGGCACAAACCAAAACTAAAACTAAATTGGCCCATCTTATTAACTGTCACTAAGTCATTCATAACCAGAGTAATTTGCTAATTTGCCCTAGAACAGATCAGTGCACCACACGAATCGAGTGGACACAGGAAGTCGGCCGCGGAGCGAACACATGAATCTGCATCGCTCGATCCTCTAGACTGCATATGCATCCCGGGGAAACATAGTATAGCTCGGCCCCGCACGTCCACGCCAACCAGCCCAATCAGATCGACGCGGCAGCGAACCGGGGGCGCGTGGCGAGCTAGGGTTTACAGGACGTACCCTAGGGTTTACAGGACGTACCACCAGGGGAGGAGTCGGTGCGGCCGTCGACCCTGAGCGCGAGGAGGAGCGTGAAGCAGAATGGCGCGGCGTGCGCCGCCGCGGCCTGCGCTGTCTTCCCCACCCCCGCCCACGTCTGCGCCCGCCGCCGCTGCATCTGTTCCGGCGGCGCGACGGCGAGGCGGAGTCCGGCGGCGAGAATCAGCGTGGAAGGGGGTGGCGGTGCACTGGAGGTGGAGATGAGCTTGGGAGGGGTCGTGCGGTTCCGGCGGCACGACGGCGAGGCGGGGTCCGGCGGCGTGGCTGTTGAGCTCACGTTGGGAGTTCGATCCCCCTCACGCAAGCATTATTTTTGCGTCCCTTGCAGGATTGCATCGGTTGTTTGAGCCGCCGCTTCAGCCGGGCCGTCTGCTACAGCGAAGTCAATCGATGGGCTGAGGCCCAGGCGAGTCATGAAAATTTGTTTTAAGGAATTTTAGGGAAACGTTTAGTACCACCTCGGATGTAGAAAATAATATAGGTGAAAAAACTGAAAGCGTAAATTCACGAAAAGAAAGCGTATTGTGACGGTGAACCCGGAGACCCAATCCGTGCTTTATTATTAGGGAGAGATTATATGAGATATGGAAGCTACATGTATGGATATCACTTAAAAAGAAAAGTAGTACTATCACCCAAAAAGGGACACGGAGACGATTGGAGAAACACGAACATCTAAGTACATTTTATAACATAGTTTCTTGATGCTTAACTCCTCCTGGAAAAACAATACTTCACCTAGGCTTTATGAACTTTGCATTTTTGTGATCGTGTTTTTCTTGCGGAGATTCGTGTGATTGTGTTGGCTAAAAGATTTGGTTTTTATGCCTCTTCAATTCTCTTTCATGGTTTCTTATTAAGAAGTTAAAAAGATTAGAGAACGGACACCGTAACTTAGTTTTTGACTATTGTCATTCCTACCAGTTTTTTTGTCACACAAGATCTATAACATGGATGCAATAACATTTAATGCAATCTTACATAATATGATTAATTTCTAACATATTTCAAAATATTTGACATGATCTTATTATACACACTTTTTTGTGAAATAAATCATAAGCATAAAATGAAAAATTGTCCTGGTTTTCTGTCATATTTATTTTGTGACAAATAGACTTAGTCAGGTTCAACAATAGAACCTGATCTCGCATCTTTCACATTATAAACTTTAATGAGGGCCCCCCAGAGGCCAGATCAAGGGCTAAACTTTTCATTTTTAGATTTTTTTGTGATTTTTTCATTTGTATATTTCTTTTAATGCATTTTACATTATGAACATGATAAAAAAATTCATGTCGTTGGGTGCCTTTTCGACGGTCCAAAGGCTAGTTTTTTTAGCACGGGCAGTGGTCACCACCGCCACCTCCATGCCTCTGCTCTTAGTATTGTTGGTTAATTTTGGATCAAGAGATAATGCTAAATATTCAGAAAACCAAGCAGCCAAGGATGTCTTAATGATGGAACTCTAATATGTGAGTTAGAAATTTGAAGGAAAAATAATTGGACCAACATGATTAACTCAAAAATATTTTCTTGGATGGACACTAGTAATTTGATTGAACCGGATATGATTAACTCAAGCATCATGCAATTACTAATTATACCAAGGCAGCTGATGCCACAACCGCTCTGCCTAAACAACAAGAATACAAAGAAATTATAGATCACAACAGGTTAATTGCTCTAGCCATCCACATTATGATAAGCATTTTGGCCATACGTGATGAGATGTTAACTGATGACGAATTGTCTCTCTGTATATTTGATATGATGGTGACCGGTGAACAACCCATATAATATTTGGTACTATCTGCCAACAAAATTGGTTGCATCAGTTTTATTTCAATAAAAAGGTTTGTACTCCCCATGAAATTTCTTGACATTCCAATCATAATTAAGTACTAGTTATCAACCTGCGCACACGAGCATTCAGTGGGAGGAGATGTTCCCATTGACTACGAAGGCGTCTGTGATGACTTTGTCAATCTGAAGATGATTATCTTCAGGCACTAAAATATGTTTCTGCCGGCTCAATCTCTCGGAGCTGCTCATAAGCAAGTCGTGCGTGTGTGCGTTCATAAGAGTGTATGTACGCGTGTATGTATGAGTGTCTATCTCTGTATTTTGTTAAATAAACTTGCACCACTGGTTAGTAATTTGAAAGAAATGCATAAGTAGTTTCTGAATGTATATATTTTAGTTTTCATGGTTATCTTCGGGCACTAAAATAAGGGAAGAGGATTGCATACTTTCAATCAATTCAGAATTGAGTCTGCTTTTCCAATTGTGCTTCACATTTGTGCATATACTTCTATAATTGTCTGACATAATCGATTGCTTCATGCTTGCACCTATTATTCGGGGAAAGGTGTACGGTTTCATGGTGGTAGCGACTCATACGAGTACAACTTGTTTTATAAGGAGAAGTTTTGACCAGCATGCCATAATCAGTCTTAGAGGGGCACTAGCAATTTGATAGAATTGAATATGATTAACGCAAGCATCAAGCAACCACTATTTTATACTGAGGCGGCTGTTGTCATAACCAATCTGTCTAAATGACAAGAATACATACAAATTGTAGATCATGACTAGTTATTATTTCCAATCACCCAACTTACGATATATCATTAACCGGCCGGCCGTGGCGCTCTGTTTGTTTGATATTATGGTGGTGACCAGTGATCGAGAGAGAATGTTGTAACATGCCCGTTAGATCAAGAATGAATGGCCCAGATCGAAGGTTGCAGCCGGATAACACTGTAGACATACTTTAGTCAGGGGCACTATTCATGATCATACGTTATGGAGAGGGGGCATGTCACCATTAGTGATGGAACTCTCATATGCAAGTTAGAACTTTCAAGGGAAAAAAATGACCAATATGATCAAACTCAAGCATATTTCCTTGACCGCGCACTAGCAATTTGATTGGATTAGGTATAATTAACTTGACCATCATGTAACCACTCATTATACCGAGCCAATTGATGCTACAACCACTCTACCTAAACGACAAGAATGCGGACAAATTATAGATTGTGACTATTCCAACCACCCACTCTACAATAAAACGTTTGCTTGTCATCCATGATGAAATTTGAAATGTTTACTTATGACGATTTGGCTCTCTGTGTTTTGTGTTTGATCGATGGTGACCGGTGAACAACACATGCGATATTTGGTACTATACCAACAACATTGACTAAAGCAGTTTCATTTCCAAGAAACGTTTGCAGTATCCAGGCAATTATTTGACATCCCCATTGTAATTAACTAGTCATTGGTAAACTTTTTAAAATACACAAGTAATTTTTGAATGATATAGATCATAGTGCTTTTTTGCGGGAAGATCGTAGTTTTCATTGTTATCTGTTCACACTAAAACTAGGGAAGTGAGTACATAGTTTCAGTTTGTTCACAATTGAACGGTCGTATGCTTTTCCAATTTGTGGTATATGTTTGTGCATATACTTCTGTAATTGCCTGACATGGTTCATTGCTTCATGGATGCAACTACTATTGGGCGAAAGGTGTAGAGTTTCGCGTTGGACACGCATACGAGTACTATGGCCCAGTTCTTTTGCTAGATTCTCCTAAAATCTGACCTCTACCAGATTCTCGCAGGATTGTAAAATAAATGGGGCTCAAAGATTCTACGAAAAGCTAGAGAGGGGCAGATTCTGGTAGAATCCTGCAAAAGAACTGAGCCTAGTTTTCACAGGAAAATTTGTGGCACAACACGCCACAATCAGTCTTGGCGGGGAACCAGCAAGTTGATAGAACAAAATATAATTAACTCACGCATCATGCAACCACTAATTGGCCTTGGCACTTTGGGAAGATGCAGAAGAAGGGGCCCGAGAAGCTAAGAGAACTGCTCCCTGTTGGAGAAAACAAAGTGCTCCGTGACAGTCTTTGCTGATAATCAGAAATCACCCACCCAATGTTATTTAAACATGTATGTTCATTGCGTTACAGCAACATGTTAAGATGGTGATATTTGCCGCTGGTGCATGTCGATCTGCTTAAGAATAGGAGGTCAGAGAAAGTTTGTCACCATCCAGGCCGAGGAGCTTCAAGTCATGGACGGTGTTCTGTCAGCCAAGCAAGATCATCTCATCATCGTTATTCCTCCTGAAACGCAAATTCAGTCACTGCCTCACTGGTTCTTTTTTTTGGAACGAAGGCTCGCGAAGAGCCCGGCTTTGAATTAACAAAGCCATCAACCGGCCAGGATTACAAACTCTAGATTACAACCTCGACATAAACCAAAAAGAGAAAGAAAACACGGCAATATACAATGGTGCCGGGAGCAGCTCACATGCCAGACATACAACAAACTGGAAAAAAAGATCAACATGAAGCACCTAGCTTGAAGATGACAAGACCTCTTACACGCAAGAAGCCTAGGAGAAGGGAGATGCCGGCGAAGGAGAGGAAGATCAGATGACCGAGAGAGGCAGCCGTTGCCACAACACCTGGGACCCAGACCGGAATCACCACCATCCAGATCCATCGTCGAACAAGGCCCCTGCCTCCTCGCGTGGCTCGAAGGGCGCCGAACCGTCAACGAATGGAGATGTTCACCCTAGAACCTGGATGAGTGGCACCGATGGCATCCACATTGTTGGGACCAGGCAGACCCGATCTGCCGTCGACTTCTCACCTAGAGCAGAACATCACCAAAAACCAAGGACCCACGCATTCAAGAGGAGAGCTGCCAGAATGCATGAACTAAGGAGCAGCAGCCAGGGTCAATATCAAAATGAGGAGCTTCTGCACAACCGGCTCGCTGGAGTGACACTGCCGGGAGGGGGGGAATCCTATCCCTCCTCTCCAAAGAGCCACGGCACTGGAGTAGGGTAGCTACATCCACCCGGTGAGCACACAAACATGGCCTGGACTAGCGGGAACACCACCACCGCTGGAGTTTATGCTGCTGCCGCCGACACCCGCCGCACACATCACAGCGAAGTCCAAATTCCCACCTTGCTCCCAAACCAGCGCCTTCAAGAAGGATACGGCGCCAAGGGCGTCGCCGCGGCCCAACAGCATTGGGTTTTCACCCGGGAAGACAAGGGGGAAGGGGCGGTTAAGGTATACCTGACAGCCGCCTCCAAGAAGGTGCGCGGCGCCCGCGAGAGTCGCCGTCGTCACAGCCAGCAGGGCTGGCTAGGGATTTCTCCTGGCAATATTCTCGTCACCACTCCCACCCGACGGAGAACCGGCGTCCAGGACGGAGCCGGCCAGATCTGGGGGAAGGACTTGTCGATTCCACATAAGAGGATGGAAGGTGGCCAAATCTGAAGACGTGAAGCCGAAGCTGCTGCCGCCACACCCTGGCTCGCATCCACCGGGTACCTCGCCATCCACACGACTGAGGGGCACCGGCCCGCACCTGCGCCACCATGCGCCGAGGATCCGGTGGCGCCAATCCAGCCGGGGTCGCCGCCCCGGGTCACGAGGCCCCCCGCGAGCGATGCAGGGCAGTAGGAGAGGCCCTGCCGCTACCTTCATCAGCAACACCCTGGGCAAAGCCGGCGGCTGCCTCACACGGTGGCGAGGGGAGGATTAGAGGGGGAGGAGACGGTGGCGGTGTTGGGGAACGTTGCAGAAAATAAAAAAAATTCTACGCTTCACCAAGATCAATCTATGGAGTCATCTAGCAACGATAGAGAGGAGTGCATCTACATACCCTTGTAGATCGCGAGCGGAAGCGTTCAAGAGAACAGGGTTGAGGGAGTCGTACTCGTCGTGATCCAAATCACCGAAGATCCTAGTGCTGAACAGACAGCACCTCCGCGTTCAACACACGTACGGTTGGGGAAGACGACTCCTCCTTCTTGGTCCAGCAAGGGGGAAGGAGAGGTTGATGGAGATCCAGCAGCACGACGGCGTGGTGGTGGAAGTAGCGGTGATCTCGACAGGGCTTCGCCAAGCTCAGCGAGAGGGAGAGGTGGTACGGGGGAAGAGGGAGGTGCCAGGGACTAGGGTGCGGCTGCCCTCCCTCCCCTCCTCTTTATATAGGGGGCCTAGGGGGTGTGCCGGCCCCCTAGAGATCCCATCTCAAGGGGGGGGGCGGCCTAGATGGGACTTGCCCCCAAGTCAAGTGGGGCACCCCCCCACCCCTAGGGTTTCCAACCCTAGGCGCAGGGGAGGCCCAAGGGGTGCGCACCAGCCCACCTGGGGCTGGTTCCCTTCCCACATCAGCCCATGTGGCCCTCCGGGATAGGTGGCCCCACCCGGTGGACCCCCGGGATCCTTCCGGTGTTCCCGGTACAATACCGGTGAACCCCGAAACTTTCCCGGTGGCCGAAACTGGACTTCCTATATACAATTCTTGACCTCCGGACCATTCCGGAACTCCTCATGACGTCCGAGATCTCATCCGGCACTCCAAACAACTTTCGGGTTACCGCATACTAATATCTCTAGAACCCTAGCGTCACCGAACCTTAAGTGTGTAGACCCTACGGGTTCGGGAATCACACACACATGACCGAGACAGCTCTCCGGCCAATAACCAACAGTGGGATCTGGATACCCATGTTGGCTCCCACATGTTCCACGATGATCTCATTGAATGAACCACGATGTCGAGGATTCAAGTAATCCCATATACAATTCCCTTTGTCAATCCCGTTACTTTTGCCGAGATTCGTTACTTGCACACCTGAGATTCACCATATCCCAATACCTCGTTCAATCACCTTTATAGTCATCTGATCACGTTACACATCTCATAGTCTGAATGATACTTGATCCTATCCCATGTTCATTCTCCATCGATTATCATTATAATTAATAGTAATATCATGAACAAGGAAATATAATAATTTTATTATTGCCTCTAGGCATATTGTTGGAAATATGCCCTAGAGGCAATAATAAAAGTATTATTATATTTCATTGTTCATGATAATTGTCTTTTATTCATGCTATAACCGTATTATCCGGAAATCGTAATACACGGTGAATACATAGGCCACAATATGTCCCTAGTGAGCCTCTAGTCGACTAGCTCTGCAGATCAACAGATAGTCATGGTTTCCTGGCTATGGACATTGGATGTCGTTGATAACGGATCACATCATTAGAGAATGATGTGATGGACAAGACCCAATCCTAAGCATATCACAAAGATTGTGTAGTTCGCTTGTTAGAGCTTTGCCAATGTCAAGTATCTCTTCCTTAGACCATGAGATCGTAACTCCCGGATACCGTAAGAGTGCTTTAGGTGTACCAAACGCCACAACGAATCGGGTGATTATAAAGGTGCACTACAGTATCTCCGAAAGTGTCTGCGGGGTTGACACACATCGAGATCGGATTTGTCACCCGCATGACGGAGAGGTATCTCCGCCCACTCGTAATGCATCATCGTATGAGCTCAAAGTGACTAAGTGGTTAGTCACGGATCATGCATTACGGACGAGTAAAGTGATTTGCCGTAACGAGACTGAACAAGGTATTGGGATACCGACGATCGAAGTCTCGCAAGTAACGCATCGATTGACAAAGGGAATTGTATATGGGTTTGATCGAATCTCGACATCGTGGTTCAACCGATGAAATCATCGAGGAGCATGTGGGAGCCAACATGGGTATCCAGATCCCGCTGTTGGTTATTGCCCGAGAGTCGCCTCGTCATGTGTCAAGGTTCCCAACCCGTAGGGTCTACACACTTAAGGTTCGTGACGCTTAGGGTTATGAGGAAGACTAGTATGTGACTACCGAATGTTGTTCGGAGTCCCGGATGAGATCCCGGACGTCACGAGGAGTTCCGGAAGGGTCCGGAGGTAAAGATTTATATATGGGAAGTTGTCAAACGGACACCGGAAAGTTTTGGGGGCGTACCGGTATTGTACCGAGGCCACCGGAAGGGTTCCGGAGGTCCACCGGGAGGGGCCACCCCTCCTGGGTGGGCCACTTGGGCTGCGTGGGGAGTTAGCCAGCCCCTGGTGGGCTGGGCGCACCCCCTCCCTGTTGGGGAATGTAGTAATTTCAAAAAATTTCCTACGCACACGCAAGATCATGGTGATGTATAGCAACGAGAGGGGAGAGTGTTGTCTACGCACTCGTGAGACCGGCGAAGCGCTCACAACGTAGAGGAAGTAGTCGACGCTCTCCTCGCGATCCAACCGATCCCAGCGCCAAGCATTCGGCGCCCGAAGTTCTTGACACGCCAGACAGCTCGATGACGCCCTCGGCTCCGATCCAGCAGAGCTTCGGGAGGGAGAGTTCCACAAGACGACGGCGCAGTGACGATCTTGATGTTCTATCGACGCAGGCTTCGCCTAAGCACCGCCACGATATGACCGAGGTGGATTATGGTGGAGGGGGCACCGCACACGGCTAAGGAACGATCTCAAGGATCAACTTGTGTCTTGTGTGTCTAGAGGTGCCCCTGCCCTGTGATATAAAGGAGGGAGGGAGGAGGAGGCCGCCCAGAGAGGTGGCGCACATGGGGAGTCCTACTCCCACCGAGTAGGATTCCCCTTCCTAGTCCAACTAGGATCCTTCCATGTAGTAGGAGTAGGAGACTAGGAAAGGGAAGAGAGAAGGAAGGAAGGAGGGGTGCGGCCCTCCCCGGCCCACCCGGACTAGGGCAGGCGCGCGCCTGCCTAGGGCAGCCCTCTCTCTTTCCCGTATGGCCCATAAGGCCCAATACTTCTCCCGGCGAATTCCGTAACTCTCCTGTATCTCGATAAATACCAATGACTCGAACCTTCCGAACTCCGAATATAGTCGTCCAATATATCGATCTTTACGCCTCGACCATTTCGAGACTCTCGTCATGTCCCCGATCTCATCCGGGACTCAACTCCTTCGTACATCAAAACTCATAAACTCATAATATAACTCACATCGAAACCTTAAGCGTGCGGACCCTACGGTTCGAGAACAATGTAGACATGACCGAGACACGCTCCGTCAATAACCAATAGCGGACCTGATGCCCATATTGGTTCCTACATATTCTACGAAGATCTTTATCGGTCAGACCGCATAACAACATACGTTGTTCCTTTGTCATCGGTATGTTACTTGCCCGAGATTCGATCGTCGGTATCCAATACCTAGTTCAATCTCGCTACCGCAAGTCTCTTTACTCGCCCGTAATACATCATCTCACAGCTAACTCATTAGTTGTAATGCTTGCAAGGCTTAAGTGATGTGTATTACCGAGAGGGCCCAGAGATACCTCTCCGACAATCGGAGTGACAAATCCTAATCTCAAATACGCCAACCCAACATCTGCCTTTGGAGACACCTGTAGTACTCCTTTATAATCACCCAGCTTACGCCAGACGCTTGGTAGTACCCAAAGTGTTCCTCCGGTAAACGGGAGTTGCATAATCTCATAGTTATAGGAACATGTATAAGTCATGGATAAAAGCAATAGCAACTTACTAAACGATCGTGTGCTAAGCTAATGGAATGGGTCATGTCAATCAGATCATTCAACTAATGATGTGACCTTGTTAATCAAATAACATCTCTTTGTTCATGGTCAGGAAACATAACCATCTTTGATTAACAAGCTAGTCAAGTAGAGGCATACTAGTGACACTGCTTGTCTATGTATTCACACATGTATTATGTTTCCGGTTAATACAATTCTAGCATGAATAATAAACATTTATCATGATATGAGGAAATATATAATAACTTTATTATTGCCTCTAGGGCATATTTCCTTCAGTCTCCCACTTGCACTAGAGTCAATAATCTAGATCACATCACTACGTGATTAACATCGATAGTTCACATCATCATGTGATTAACACCCATAGTTCACATCGCCATGTGACCAACACCCAAAGGGTTTACTAGATTCAGTAATCTAGTTCACATCGCTATGTGATTAACACCCAAAGAGTACTAAGGTGTGATCATGTTTTGCTTGTGAGAGAGTCTTAGTCAACGGGTCTTTCACATTCAGATCCGTTATGTATTTTGCAATTTTTTATGTCTACAATGCTCTGCACGGAGCTACTCTAGCTAATTGCTCCCACTTTCAATATGTATCTAGATCAAGACTTAAAGTCATCCAGATCGGTGTCAAAACTTGTATCGACGTAACCCTTTACTTACCTAACCTTTTGTCACTTCCATAATCGAGAAACATATCCTTATTCCACTAAGGATAATTTTGACCGCTGTCCAAAGGATCTATTCCTAGATCACTATTGTACTCCTTGCCAAACTCAAGGCAGGTATACAATAGATCTGGTACACAGCATGGCATACTTTATAGAACCTATGGCCAAGGCATAGGGAATGACTTTCATTCTCTTTCTATCTTCTCGTTGTGGTCGGGTTTTGAGTCTTACTCAATTTCACACCTTGTAACACAGCAAGAACTCTTTCTTTGACTGCTCCATTATGAACTACTTCAAAATCTTGTCAAGGTATGTACTCATTGAAAAATTTATCAAGCATCTTGATCTATCTCTATAGATCTTGATGCTCAATATGTAAGCAGCTTCACCGAGGTCTTTCTTTGAAAAACTTCTTTCAAACACTCCTTTATGCTTTGCGTAATAATTCCACATTATTTCCGATCTACAATATGTCATTCACATATACTTATCGTAAATGCTGTAGTGCTCCCACTCACTTTCTAGTAAATACAGTGCTTCACCGCAAGTCTCAGATAACTATATGCTTTGATCAACTTATCAAAGCGTATATTCCAATTCCGAGATGCTTGCACCAGTCCATAGATGCACATTTTGTTAACACCTTTAGGATCGACAAAACTCTTGGTTGCATCACATACAACTCTTCTTTAATAACTCCAAGAAGGAATGCAGTTTTGTTTATCCATTTGCCGATTTCATAAAATGTGGCAATTGCTAACATGATTCGGACAGACTTTTAAGCATCGATACGAGTGAGAAAATCTCATTGTATTCAACATCTTGAACTTTGTCAAAACCTTTTTCGACAAGTCTAGCTTTGTAGATAGTAATACTACTATCAGCGTCCGCCTTCCTCTTGAAGATCCATTTATTTTCTATTGCTTGCCGATTCTGGCAAGTCAACCAAAGTCCATACTTTGTTTTCATACATGGATCCCATCTCGATTTCACGGCTTCTAGCCATTTAGCGGAATCTGGGCTCACCATCGCTTCTTCATAGTTCGTGGGTTCGCCATGATCTAGTAGCATGACTTCCGTAACAGGATTGCCGCACCACTGTGTGCGGATCTCACTCGTTTACCTACGAGATTCGGTAGTGACTTGATCTGAAGTTACATGATCATCATCATTAGCTTCCTCACTAATTGGTGTAGGAATCATCGAACTGATTTCGTGATGAAATACTTTCCAATTCGGGAGAAGGTACAAATTACCTTATCAAGCTCCACTTTCCTCCCACTCACTTCTTTCGAGAGAAACTCCTTCTAGAAAGGATCCATTTATAAGCAACGAATGTTTTGCCTTCGGATCTGTGATAGAAGGTATACCCAACAATTTCCTTTGGGTATTCTATGAAGACGCATTCTCCGATTTGGGTTTGAGCTTATCAGATGAAACTTTTTCACATAAGCATCGCAGCCCCAAACTTTAAGAAACGACAACTTTGGTTTCTTGCTAAACCACAGCTCATATAGTGTCGCCTCAACGGATTTAGATGGTGCCCTATTTAACGTGAATACAGCTGTCTCTAATGCATGATCCTAAAACGATATTGGTAAATTGGTAAGAAACATCATAGATTGTACTATATCCAATAAAGTACGGTTATGACGCTCGACACACCATTAAGATGTGGTGTTCCGTGGCATGAATTTGTGAAACTATTCCACATTGTTTTAATTGAAGACCAAACTCAGAACTCAAATATTTGTCTCCGTGATCGATCGTAGAAACCTTATTTTCTTGTCACAATGATTTTTCCACTTCACTCTGAAATTCTTTGAACCTTTCAACTATTTCAGACTTATGTTTCATCAAGTAGATATACCCATATCTGCTCAAATCATCTGTGAAGGTCGAAAATAATGATACCCGCCATGAGCCTTAACACTCATTGGATCGCATACATCAAGATGTATTAATTCCAATAAGTCAGTTGCTCGCCCAATCGTTCCGAGAACGGAGTCTTAGTCATCTTGCCCATGAGGCATGGTTTGCAAGCATCAAGTGATTCATAATCAAGTGATTTCCAAAATCCCATCAGCATGGAGTTTCTTCATGCGCTTTACACCATTATGACCTAAACGGCAAGTGCCACAAATAAGTTGCACTATCATTATTAACTTTGCATCTTTTGGTTTCAATATTATGAATATGTGTATCACTACGATCGAGATCCAATGAACCATTTTCATTGGGTGTGTAACCATATAAGGTTTTATTCATGTAAATAGAATAACAATTTATTCTATAAATGAATAACCGTATCGCAATAAACATGATCAAATCATATTCATGCTCAACGCAAACGCCAAATAACATTTATTTAGGTTCAACACTAATCTCGAAAGTATAGGGAGTGTGCGATGATGATCGTATCAATCTTGAAACTACTTTCAACACACATCGTCACTTCACCCTTAACTAGTTTCTGTTTATTCTGCAACTCCCGTTTCGAGTTACTACTCTTAGCAACTGAACCAGTACCAAATACCAAGGGGTTGCTATAAACACTAGTAAACTACACATCAATAACATGTATATCAAATATACCTTTGTTCACTTTGCCATCCTTCTTATCCGCCAAATACTTGGGGTAGTTCCGCTTCCAGTGACCAATCCCTTTGCAGTAAAAGCACTTAGTCTCAGGCTTAGGACCAGACTTGGGCTTGTTCACTTGAGCAGCAACTTGCTTGCCGCTCTTCTTGAAGTTCCCTCTTCCTTTGCCCTTTCTTGAAACTAGTGGTCTTGTCTACCATCAACACTTGATGTTTTTCTTGATTTCTACCTTCGTCGATTTCAACATCACGAAGAGCTCGGGAATCGCTCTCGCCATCCCTTGCATACTATAGTTGATCACGAAGTTCTACTAACTTGGTGGTGGTGACTAGAGAATTCTGTCAATCACTATCTTATCCGGAAGATTAACTCCCACTTGATTCAAGCGATTGTAGTACCTGCATAATCTGAGCACATGCTCACTAGTTGAGCGATTCTCCTCCATCTTTTAGCTATAGAACTTGTTGGAGACTTCATATCTCTCAACTCGGTATTTGCTTGAAATATTAACTTCAACTCCTGAACATCTCATATGGTCCATGATGTTCAAAACATCTTTGAAGTCCCGATTCTAAGCCATAAAGCATGGTGCACAAAACTATCAAGTAGTCATCATATTGAGCTAGCCAAACGCTCATAACGCCTCAGATCCGCTCCCGCAATAGGTCTGTCACCTAGCGTGCATTAAGGACATAATTCTTCCAGGCAGATTGAGGATAAACCTCGATCGCGGATCCAATCCGCATCATTGCTACTAACATTTTTCAACACAATTTTCTAGGAACATATGAAAATAAACATATGAAAGCAACAACGCGAGCTATTGATCTACAACATAATTTCCAAAATACTACCAGGACTAAGTTCATGATAAATTTAAGTTCAATTAATCATATTACTTAAGAACTCCCACTTAGACAGACACATCTCTAGTCATCTAAGTGATCACGTGATCCAAACCAACTAAACCATAACCGATCATCACGTGAGATGGAGTAGTTTTCAATGGTGAACATCTTATGTTGATCATATCTACTATATGATTCACGCCGACCTTTCGGTCTCCGTGTTCGAGGCCATATCTGCATATGCTAGGCTCGCAAGTATATCCCGAGTATTCTGCGTGTGCAAAACTGGCTTGCACCCGCTGTAGATGGACGAGAGCTTATCACACCCGATCATCACGTGGTGTCCGGGCACGATTTAACTTTGGCAACGGTGCATACTCAGGAGAACACTTCTTGATAATTTTAGTGAGAGATCATCTTAAAATGCTACCGCCAATCAAAGCAAGATAAGATGCATAAAGGATAAACATCACATGCAATCAATATAAGTGATATGATATGGCCATCATCATCTTGTGCTTGTGATTCCATCTCCAAGCACCTTCGTGATCACCATCGCCACCGGCGCGACACCTTGATCTCCATCGTAGCATCGTTGTCGCTCACGCCATCTATTGCTTCTACGACTATCGCTACCGCTTAGTGATAAAGTAAAGCAATTACAGGTATGCTTGCATTTCATACAATAAAGCGACAACCATATGGCTCCAGCCAGTTGCCGATAACTTCGGTTACAAAACATGATCATCTCATACAATAAAATATAGCATCACGCCTTGACCATATCACATCACAACATGCCCTGCAAAAACAAGTTAGACGCCCTCTACTTTGTTGTTGCAAATTTTACGGGCTGCTACGGGCTTTAAGCAAGAATCAATCTCACCTACGCATCAAAACCACAACGATATTTCACAAATAGACTCGCTTTAACCTTCTCAAGGACCGGGCGAGCCACACTCGTTCAACTAAAGTGAGAGAGACAGACACCCGCCAATCACCTTTAAGCAACGAGTGCTCAGAGCGGTGAAACCAGTCTCGCATAAGCGCACGCGTAATGTCGGTCCGGCCGCTTCATCTCACAATACCGCTGAACCAAAGTATGACATGCTGGTAGGTAGTATGACTTGTATCGCCCACAACTCACTTGTGTTCTACTCGTGCAAAACATCAAACCATAAAAACCTAGGCTCGATGCCATCATGGGGAACGAGTAATTTCAAAAAATTCCTACGCACACGCAAGATCATGGTGATGTATAGCAACGAGAGGGGAGAGTGTTGTCTACGCACTCGTGAGACCAAGCGAAGCGCTCACAACGAGAGGAAGTAGTCGACGCTCTCCTCGCGATCCAACCGATCCCAGCGCCAAGCATTCGGCGCCCAATTTTTGACACGCCAGACAGCTCGATGACGCCTCGGCTCCGATCCAGCAGAGCTTCGGGAGGGAGAGTTCCACAAGACGACGGCGTGCAGGACGATCTTGATGTTCTATCGACGCAGGGCTTCGCCTAAGCACCGCTACGATATGACCGAGGTGGATTATGGTGGAGGGGGGCACCGCACACGGCTAAGGAACGATCTCAAGGATCAACTTGTGTCTTGTGTGTCTAGAGGTGCCCCCCTGCCCCCGTATATAAAGGAGGGAGGGAGGAGGAGGCCGGCCTAGAGAGGAGGCGCGCCATGGGGAGTCCTACTCCCACCGGGAGTAGGATTCCCCCTTTCCTAGTCCAACTAGGGATCCTTCCATGTAGTAGGAGTAGGAGACTAGGAAAGGGAAGAGAGAAGGAAGGAAGGAGGGTGCGCCTCCCCCAGCCCAATTCGGACTAGGGCAGGGGGCGCTGCCTGCCTAGGGCAGCCCTCTCTCTTTCCCGTATGGCCCATAAGGCCCAATACTTCTCCCGGCGAATTCCTGTAACTCTCCGGTACTCCGATAAATACCGAATGACTCGAACCTTCCGAACTCCGAATATAGTCGTCCAATATATCGATCTTTACGCCTCGACCATTTCGAGACTCCTCGTCATGTCCCCGATCTCATCCGGGACTCAACTCCTTCGGTACATCAAAACTCATAAACTCATAATATAACTCATCATCGAAACCTTAAGCGCATGGACCCTACGGTTCGAGAACAATGTAGACATGACCGAGACACGCTCCGTCAATAACCAATAGCGGACCTGGATGCCCATATTGGTTCCTACATATTCTACGAAGATCTTTATCGGTCGACCGCATAACAACATACGTTGTTCCTTTGTCATCGGTATGTTACTTGCCCGAGATTCGATCGCCGGTATCCAATACCTAGTTCAATCTCGCTACCGCAAGTCTCTTTACTCGCTCCGTAATACATCATCTCACAGCTAACTCATTAGTTGTAATGCTTGCAAAGCTTAAGTGATGTGTATTACCGAGAGGGCCCAGAGATACCTCTCCGACAATCGGAGTGACAAATCCTAATCTCAAATACGCCAACCCAACATCTGCCTTTGGAGACACCTGTAGTACTCCTTTATAATCACCCAGCTTACGCCAGACGCTTGGTAGTACCCAAAGTGTTCCTCCGTAAACGGAGTTGCATAATCTCATAGTTATAGGAACATGTATAAGTCATGGATAAAAGCAATAGCAACTTACTAAATGATCGTGGTGCTAAGCTAATGGAATGGGTCATGTCAATCAGATCATTCAACTAATGATGTGACCTTGTTAATCAAATAACAACTCTTTGTTCATGGTCGGAAACATAACCATCTTTGATTAACAAGCTAGTCAAGTAGAGGCATACTAGTGGCACTGCTTGTCTATGTATTCACACATGTATTATGTTTCCGTTAATACAATTCTAGCATGAATAATAAACATTTATCATGATATGAGGAAATATATAATAACTTTATTATTGCCTCTAGGGCATATTTCCTTCACTCCCTTGGGCCCTTGCGCCTAGGGTTGAGGGGGGAACCCTAGAGGGGGCGCCCCCCCTTGCTTGGGGGGCAAGTCCCCTCCCTTGTCACGCCGCCTCTAGATGCATCTAGAGGGGCCGCCCCTTCTCCCTTCCCCTATAAATAGAGGGGTGAGGGAGGCAGCCGCACCACAAGCCAAGGCGCAGCCCTCCCTCCCAACACCTCTCCTCCTCCGCTGTGTGCTTGGCGGCCCTCGCCGAGAGATCGCTTCTCCACCATCATCACGCCGTGTGCTGCCGGTGGAGCTGTCTTCCTCAACCTCTCCTTCCTCCTTGCTGGATCAAGATGGAGGAGACGTCTCCCGTCCCATACGTGTGTTGAACGCGGAGGTGCTGTTCGCTCAAAGACTTGGTCATCGGTGATCTGAATCACGCCGAGTACGACTCCATCATCACCGTGCAAGCTGCCGCCGCGATCTACAAGTGGTATGTAGATGCAATCTCTCTCCATGACTCGTTGTTTAGATGAACTCATAGATGGATCTTGGTGAAACCGTAGGAAAATTTTTAATTTTCTGCAACGCTCCCCAACAAAGGCATCATGAGCTAGGTCTATGCGTAGTTCTCTTTGCACGAGTAGAACACAATTTTGTTGTGGGCGTGATCTTGTCAACTTACTTGCCTCTACTAGTCTTTTCTTGCTTCAACGGTATTGTGGGATGAAGCGGCCCGACCAACCTTACACGCACGCTTACGTGAGACCGGTTCCACCGATTGACATGCACTAGTTGCATAAGGTGGCTGGCGGGTGTCTGCTCTCCCACTTTAGTTGGAGCGGATTCGATGAAAAGGGCCCTTATGAAGGGTAAATAGAAGTTGACAAAATCACGCTGTGGTAATTCAGTAGGTAAGAAAATGTTCTTGCTAGAACCCAATTGCAGCCACGTAAAGATGCAACAACAATTAGAGGACGCCTAACTTGTTTTTGCAGCGATTGATCATGTGATGTGATATGGCCGAAGTTGTGATGAATGATGAATTGTGATGTATGAGATCATGTTCTTGTAATAGGATTCACGACTTGCATGTCGATGAGTATGACAACCGCAGGAGCCATAGGAGTTGTCTTTATTTTTGTATGACCTGCGTGTCATTGAAGAACACCATGTAACTTACTTTACTTTATTGCTAAACGCGTTAGCCATAGAAGTAGAAGTAGTCGCTGGCGTGACAACTTCATGAAGACACGATGATGGAGATCATGATGATGGAGATCATGGTGTCAAGCCGGTGACAAGATGATCATGGAGCCCCAAGATGGAGATCAATGGAGCTATATGATATTGGCCATATCATGTCACAACTATATAATTGCATGTGATGTTTATTATGTTTATGCATCTTGTTTACTTAGGACGACGGTAGTAAATAAGATGATCCTTACAAAATTTCAAGAAGTGTTCTCCCTAACGCGCACCGCTGCTATAGTTCGTCGCTTCTAAGCACCACGTGATGATCGGGTGTGATGGATCCTTACGCTCACATACAATGGGTGTAAGACAGTTTTACACAGCAAAAACACTTAGGGTTAACTTGACGAGCCTAGCATGTGCGCATATGGCCTCGTAACACGGAGACCGAAGGTCGAACACGAGTCGATGGAAGATACGATCAACATGAAGATGTTCACCGACGATGACTAGTCCGTCTCACGTGATGATTGGACACGGGCTAGTCGACTCGGATCGTGTAACACTTAGATGACTAGAGGGATGTCAAATCTGAGTGGGAGTTCATAATTTGATTAGAACTTAATTATCATGAACTTAGTCTAAAACCCTTGCAAATATGTCTCGTAGATCAAATGGACAACGCTCATGTCAACATGAACTTCAACGCATTCCTAGAGAAAACCAAGCTGAAAGATGATGGCAGCAACTATACGGATCGGGTCCGAACCCGAGGATCATCCTCATAGCTGCCAGAAACAATGTGTCCTAGAAGGACCGTTAGGTGACCCACTGTTCTCCCAAAGACCGCAAGACGATTTGAACGCTTTGGCGGACACGCGTCGATGATTACTCCCTCGTTCAGTGCGGCATGCTTTACAACTTAGAACCGGGGCTCCAAAAGCGTTTTGAGCATCACGGAGCATATGAGGTGTTTGAGGAGCTGAAACTGGTTTTCCAAGCTCACGCCCGGGTCGAGAGATATGACATCTCCGACAAGTTCTATAGTTGTAAGATGGAGGAAAACAGTTATGTCAGTGAGCACATCCTAAAGATGTCTGGGTTGCACAACCGTATGACCCAGCTGAACATTAACCTCCCAGATGAGGCGGTCATTGACAGAATCCTCCAGTCGCTCCCACCAAGCTACAAGAGCTTTGTGATGAACTACAACATGCAGGGGACGGAAAAGACCATTCCTGAATTGTTCTCTATGCTGAAGTCAGCAGAGGCTGAAATCAAGAAAGAACATCAAGTGTTGATGGTCAATAAGACCACTAAGTTCAAGAAGGGCAAGGGCAAGAAGAACTTCTAGAAGGACGGCAAGGATGTTGCCGCGCCCGGTAAGCCAGTTGCCGGGAAAAAGTCAAAGAATGGACCCAAGCCTGAGACTGAGTGCTTTTATTGCAAGGGGAAGGGTCACTGGAAGCGGAACTGCCCCAAATACTTAGCGGATAAGAAGGCCGGCAATACCAAAGGTATATTTGATATACATGTAATTGATGTGTTCCTTACCAAGATTACTGTAGTAACTCCCGGGTATTTGATACCGGTGCCGTTGCTCATATTTGTAACTCACAGCAGGAGCTACGGAATAAGCGGAGACTGGCGAAGGACGAGGTGACGATGCGCGTCGGGAATGGTTCCAGAGTCGATATGATCGCCGTCGGCACGCTGCCTCTACATTTACCTACGGGATTAGTTTTGAACCTTAATAATTGTTATTTGGTGCCAAGTTTGAGCATCAACATTGTATCTGGATCTCGTTTGATACGAGATGGCTACTCATTTAAGTCTGAGAATAATGGTTGTTCGATTTATATGAGAGATATGTTATGGTCATGCTCCGATGGTCAATGGTTTATTCTTAATGAATCTCGAGCGTAATATTACACATGTTCATAGTGTGGATGCCAAAAGATGTAAAGTTGATTAATGATAGTCCCACATACTTGTGGCACTGCCGCCTTGGTCACATTGGTGTCAAGCGCATGAAGAAGCTCCATGCTGATGGACTTTTGGAGTCTCTTGATTATGAATCGCTTGACACATGCTAACCATGCCTCATGGGCAAATGACCAAGACTCCGCTTCTCCGAACAATGGAGCGAGCAACCAACTTGTTGGAAATCATACATACCGATGTGTGCAGTCCAATGAGCGTTGAGGCTCGCGGAGGATATCGTTATGTTCTCACTCTCACTGATGACTTGAGTAGATATGGGTATGTCTACTTAATGAAACACAAGTATGAGACCTTTGAAAAGTTCAAGGAATTTCAGAATGAAGTGGAGAATCAACGTGACCGAAAAATAAAGTTCCTACGATCAGATCGTGGAGGAGAATATTTAAGTCACGAATTTGGCACACACTTAAGGAAATGTGGAATCGTTTCACAACTCACGCTACCGAACACCTCGAGAAACGGTGTGTCCGAACGTCAGAATCGCACTCTATTGGATATGGTGCGGTCTATGATGTCTCTTACCGATTTACCGCTTTCATTTTGGGGATACGCTCTAGAGACAGCTACATTCACTTTAAATTGGGCACCGTCTATATCCGTTGAGACGACACCGTATGAATTATGGTTTGGAAAGAAACCTAAGCTGTCGTTTCTAAAAGTTTGGGGATGCGATGCTTATGTCAAGAAACTTCAACCTGAAAAGCTCGAACCCAAGTCGGAAAAATGCGTCTTCATAGGATACCCTAAGGAAACTGTCGGGTATACCTTCTACTTAAGATTCGAGGGCAAGATCTTTGTTGCCAAGAACAGATGCTTTCTGGAAAAAGAGTTTCTCTCGAAAGAAGTAAGTGGGAGGAAAGTAGAACTCGATGAAGTGCTACCTCTCGAACGGGATAGTGGTGCAGCTCAGGAAAATGTTCCTGTGATGCCCACACCAACTAAAGAGGAAACCAATGATGATGATCAAGGTACTTCAGATCAAGTTGCTACTGAACTTCGTTGGTCCACCAGGACACGTTCCGCACCGGAGTGGTACGGCAACCCCGTCCTGGAAATCATGTTTTTAGACAACGGTGAACCTTCGAACTATGAAGAAGCGATGGCGGGACTAGATTCCAACAAATAGCTTGAAGCCATGAAATCTGAGATAGAATCCATGTATGAAAACAAAGTATGGACTTTGACAGACTTGCCCGATGATCGGCGAGCGATAGAAAACAAATGGATCTTTAAGAAGAAGACGGACGCGGATGGAAATGTTACCATCTATAAAGCTCGACTTGTCGCTAAGGGTTATCGACAAGTTCAAGGGATTGACTACGACGAGACATTCTCTCCCGTGGCGAAGCTAATGTCCGTCCGAATCATGTTAGAAATTGCCGCATACTATGATTATGAGATATGGCAGATGGACGTCAAAACGGCATTCCTTAACGGGCATCTTAAGGAAGAACTGTATATGATGCAGCCGGAAGGTTTTGTCGATCCTAAGAACGCTAACAAAGTATGCAAGCTCCAATGATCCATTTATGGGCTGGTGCAAGCATCTCGAGTTGGAATATTCGCTTTGATGAGATGATCAAAGCGTTAGTTTATGCGACTTATGGAGAAGCTCGTTTACAAGAAAGTGAGTGGGAGCTCAGAGCATTTCTCATATTATATGTAGATGACATACTCTTGATGGGAAATAATATAGAATTTCTGGACAGCATTAAGGCCTACTTGAACAAATGTTTTTCAATGAAGGACCTTGGAGAAGCTGCTTATATATTAGGCATCAAGATCTATAGAGATAGATCGAGACGCCTCATAGGTCTTTCACAAAGCACATACCTTGATAAGATTTTGAAAAGGTTCAAAATGGACCAGTCCAAGAAAGGGTTCTTGCCTATGTTACAAGGTGTGAGATTGAGCTCGGCTCAGTCACCGACCACGGCAAAAGATAAACAAAAGATGAGTGTCATCCCCTATGCTTCAGCCATAGGATCTATTATGTATGCCATGCTGTGTACCAGACCTGATGTAACCCTTGCCGTAAGTTTGGTAGCAAGATACCAAAGTAATCCAGGCAAGGAACACCGGACAGCGGTCAAGAATATCCCGGCACCGAAAAGGACAAAGGACATGTTTCGCGTTTATGGAGGAGACGAAGAGCTCGTCAGAAGGGTTACGCCGACGCTTAGCTTCGACTCAGATCTGGATGACTCTAAGTCACAAACCGGATACGTATATGTTGAATGGTGGAGCAAGAAGCTGGTGCAGCTGCAAGCGAAGCGTTGTGGCAGGATCTACGGTGAAGCGGAGTACATGGCAGCCTCAAGGCAGCGCATAAAGCGATTTGGGTGAAGGAGTTCATCACCGACCTAGGAGTCATACCCAATGCGTCGGGGCTAATCAAACTCTTCTGTGACAACACCGAGCTATTGCCCTTGCAAAGGAGCCCAGGTTTCACAAGAAGACCAGCACATCAAGCGCCGCTTCAACTCCATCCGTGAAAATGTTCAAGATGGAGACATAGAAATTTGCAAAGTACATACGGATCTGAATGTCGCAGATCCGCTGACTAAACCTCTCTCATGAAAGCAAAACATGATCAACACCGAACTCTATGGGTGTTCGATTCATCACAATGTAACTAGATTGGTGACTCTAGTGCAAGTGGGAGACTGTTGGAAATATGCCCTAGAGGCAATAATAAAAGTATTATTATATTTCATTGTTCATGATAATTGTCTTTTATTCATGCTATAACTATATTATCCGGGAATCGTAATACATGTGTGAATACATAGGCCACAATATGTCCCTAGTGAGCCTCTAGTTGACTAGCTCGTTGTGATCAACAGATAGTCATGGTTTCCTAGCTATGGACATTGGATGTCGTTGATAATGGGATCACATCATTAGGAGAATGATGTGATGGACAAGACCCAATCCTAAGCATAGCACAAAGATCGTGTAGTTCGTTTGCTAGAGCTTTGCCAATTTCAAGTATCTCTTCCTTAGACCATGAGATCGTGTAACTCCCGGATACCCTAAGAGTGCTTTGGGTGTACCAAACGTCACAACGTAACTGGGTGATTATAAAGGTGCACTACAGGTATCTCCGAAAGTGTCTGTTGGGTTGACACGGATCGAGACTGGGATTTGTCACTCCGTATGACGGAGAGGTATCTCTGGGCCCACTCGGTAATGCATCATCGTAATGAGCTCAAAGTGACTAAGTGGTTAGTCACGGGATCATGCATTACGGTACGAGTAAAGTGACTTGCCGGTAACGAGACTGAACAAGGTATTGGGATACCGACGATCGAGTCTCGGGCAAGTAACGTACCGATTGACAAAGGGAATTGTATACAGGGTTTGATCGAATCCTCGACATCGTGGTTCAACCGATGAAATCATCGAGGAGCATGTGGGAGCCAACATGGGTATCCAGATCCCGCTGTTGGTTATTGCCCGAGAGTCGTCTCGGTCATGTCTGCGTGTCTCCTGAACCCGTAGGGTCTACACACTTAAGGTTCGGTGACGCTAGGGTTATGAGGAAGACTAGTATGTGACTACCGAATGTTGTTCAGAGTCCCGGATGAGATCCCAGATGTCACGAGGAGTTCCGGAAGGGTCCGGAGGTAAAGATTTATATATGGAAGTTGTCAAACGGACACCGGAAAGTTTGGGGCGTCGGTATTGTACTGGGCCACCGGAAGGGTTCCGGAGGTCCACCGGAGGGGCCACCTCCCGGCGGGGGCACTTGGGCTGCGTGGGGAGTTAGCCAGCCCCGGTGGGCTGGGCGCCTCCTCCTTGGGCCCTTGCGCCTAGGGTTGAGGGGGAACCCTAGAGGGCGCCTGCTTGGGGGCAAGTCCCCCTCCCTTGGTCGCCGCCTCTAGATGCATCTAGAGGACGCCCCTTCTCCCTTCTCCCTATAAATAGAGGGGTGAGGGAGGCAGCCGCACCACAAGCCAAGGCGCAGCCCTCCCTCCCCAACACCTCTCCTCCTCCGCTGTGTGCTTGGCGGCCTGCCGAGATCGCTTCTCCACCATCATCACGCCGTCGTGCTGCCGGTGGAGCTGTCTTCCTCAACCTCTCCTTCCTCCTTGCTGGATCAAGACGGAGGAGACGTCTCCCGTCCCGTACGTGTGTTGAACGCGGAGGTGCTGTCCGTTCAGCACTTGGTCATCGGTGATCTGAATCACGTCGAGTACGACTCCATCATCACCGTGCAAGCTTCCGCTCGCGATCTACAAGTGGTATGTAGATGCAATCTCTCTCCCATGACTTGTTGCTTAGATGAACTCATAGATGGATCATGGTGAAACCGTAGGAAATTTTTTAATTTTCTGCAACGTTCCCCAACACATATTTCCAACAGTCTCCCACTTGCACTAGAGTCAATAATCTAGTTACATTGTGATGAATCGAACACCCATAGAGTTCTGGTGTTGATCATGTTTTGCTCGCGGAAGAGGTTTAGTCAATGGATCTGCGACATTCAGATCCGTATATACTTTGCAAATATCTATGTCTCCATCTTGAACATTTTCACGAATGGAGTTGAAGCGACGCTTGATGTGCCTGGTCTTCTTGTGAAACCTGAGCTCCTTGGCAAGGGCAATAGCTCCAGTGTTGTCACAGAAGAGAGTTATCGGCCCCGACGCATTGGGTATGACTCCGAGGTCGGTGATAAACTCCTTCATCCATATTGCTTCATGCGCTGCCTACGAGGTTGCCATGTACTCCGCTTCACATGTAGATCCCTCCACGATGCTTTGCTTGCAACTGCACCAGCTTACTGCCCCACCATTCATAATATACACGTATCCGGTTTGTGACTTAGAGTCATCCAGATCTGTGTCGAAGCTAGCGTCGACGTAACCCTTTACGACGAGCTCTTCGTCACCTACATAAACGAGAAACATGTGCCTAGTCCTTTTTAGGTACTTCAGGATATTCTTGACCGATGTCCAGTGTTCCATGCCGGGATTACTTTGGTACCTTCCTACGAAACTTACGGCAAGGTTTACATCAGGTCTGGTACACAGCATGGCATACATAATAGACCCTATAGCCGAGGCATAGGGGATGACACTCATCTTTTCTCTATCTTCTGCCGTCGTCGGGCATTGAGTCGAGCTCAATTTCACACCTTGCAACATAGGCAAGAACCCCTTCTTGGACTGATCCATATTGAACTTCTTCAATATCTTATCAGGATATGTGCTTTGTGAAAGACCTATGAGGCGTCTTGATCTATCCCTATAGATCTTGATGCCTAATATGTAAGCAGCTTCTCCAAGGTCCTTCATTGAAAAACACTTATTCAAGTAGGCCTTAATGCTGTCCAAAAGTTCTATATCATTTCCCATCAAAAGTATGTCATCTACATATAATATGAGAAATGCTACACAGCTCCCACTCACTTTCTTGTAAACGCAGACTTCTCCATAAGTCTGCATAAACCCAAACGCTTTGATCATGTCATCAAAGCGAATGTTCCAACTCTGAGATGCTTGCACCAGCCCATAAATGGATCGCTGGAGCTTGCATACCTTGTTAGCATTCTCAGGATCGACAAAACCTTTCGGCTGCATCATATACAGTTCTTCCTTAAGATAGCCGTTAAGGAATTCCGTTTTGACGTCCATTTGCCATATCTCATAATCATAGTATGCGGCAATTGCTAACATGATTCAGACGGACTTCAGCTTCGCTACGGGAGAGAAGGTCTCATCGTAGTCAACCCCTTGAACTTGCCGATAACTCTTAGCGACAAGTCGAGCTTTATAGATGGTAACATTACCATCCGCGTCCGTCTTCTTCTTAAAGATCCATTTATTTTCTATAGTTCGCCGATCATCGGGCAAGTCTGTCAAAGTCCATACTTTGTTCTCATACATGGATCCTATCTCGGATTGCATGGCTTCAAGCCATTTGTTGGAATCTGGGCCCGCCATCGCTTCTTCATAGTTCGAAGGTTCACCGTTGTCTAACAACATGATTTCCAGGACAGGGTTGCCATACCACTCTGGTGTGGAACGTGTCCTTGTGGACCTACGAAGTTCAATAGCAACTTGGTCCGAAGTACCTTGATCATCATCATTAATTTCCTCACCAGTAGGTGTAGGCACCACAGGAACATCTTCCTGAGCTGCACTCCTTTCCGGTTCAAGAGGTAGTACTTCATCAAATTCTACTTTCCTCCCACTTACTTCTTTTGAGAGAAACTGTTTCTCCATAAAGGACCCGTTCTTGGCAACAAAGATCTTGCCTTCGGATCTAAGGTAGAAGGTGTACCCAATGGTTTCCTTAGGGTATCCTATGAAGATGCATTTTTCCGACTTGGGTTCGAGCTTTTCAGGTTGAAGTTTCTTGACATAAATATCGCATCCCCAAACTTTTAGAAATGACAACTTAGGTTTCTTCCCAAACCATAATTCATACGGTGTCGTCTCAACGGATTTAGACGGTGCCCTATTTAAAGTGAATGTAGCTGTCTCTAAAGCGTATCCCCAAAATGATAGAGGTAAATTCGGTAAGAGACATCATGGAACGCACCATATCAAATAAAGTGCGATTACGACGTTCGGACACACCGTTACGCCGAGGTGTTCCAGGCGGCGTGAGTTGTAAAAAATTCCACATTTCCTTAAGTGCGTACCAAATTCGTGACTTAAATATTCTCCTCCACGATCTGATTGTAAGAACTTTATTTTTCGGTCACGTTGATTCTCTACCTCATTCTGAAATTCCTTGAACTTTTCAAAGGTCTCAGACTTGTGTTTCATCAAGTAGACATACCCATATCTACGTAAGTCATCAGTGAGAGTGAGAACATAACGATAGCCACCGCGAGCCTCAACGTTCATTGGACCGCACACATCAGTATGTATAATTTCCAATAAGTTGGCTGCTCGCTCCATTGTTCCGGAGAACGGAGTCTTGGTCATTTTACCCATGAGGCATGGTTCGCACGTGTCAAATGATTCGAAATCAAGAGACTCCAAAAGTCCATCTGCATGGAGCTTCTTCATGCGTTTGATGCCAATGTGACCAAGGCGGTAGTGCCACAGATATGTGGGACTATCATTATCAATCTTACATCTTTTGGTCACTACAAGAAACTTGTTAATACGTGACGGTCCTAGTCCGTCACAAATCAACCAAAATATGTCATGCGTTTAGGTCCATGACGGATCTGAGATCCGTCATGTATATCGCGTCATAATTTGACATCGTACCTTCCATGACGGTCCTTGGCCGTCATGGATCTGCCTCAAGCCCGCCAAGCCCAAACTGGGCTGTGACGGAACAAACCGTCACCGATTTACATGACGTGGATGCAACGTGGACCTAACAAGGCGTTTACGTGGATCTGACATGGAGACTAATATGGCCCATGTTGTAAACAACCCAATTAGGGATTTGGCCCAATAATTTTGAACAGTCCAACCGATCAGTTATTTATCTTTGTCCTGCCATTAGCCTACCTGTTTTTTTTGGTTCAAACTATTAGCTCCATTTTAGTACAGCCGGTTTTCTATATACAAAACAATTTACAACAGGGCAACCAAATTATATTCATTCAAAAAATAGCAATTGTTTACATGACAAAACAGATTTCCAACAATCTAGTCTGATTTGAAAAAACAAAGCTTAATATCAAAACATCACGAGCATATCTAGCGCTATAAGCATCTTTAAAAAAAAATTGAGTTACATGGCTTCAAAGAAAATGCACTGCTAGCTGGTTTTAATCTCCAACACTACAGCAATTCAAGGCAGCTATCCAGACCCAATTAATTCCTGCTAAAAAACTTCAATCTCCAGTAACACGGTGGCAAACCTGCATAGAATCAAAACACATTCAAAATTATAATCAAGTTAGCCTACAAGTGACAAGCAAATTTAGTCCAAAGAAAAGTGTGACAAATGAAAGTATAATTAAGTTAGCCTACAAGTGACAAGTAACAAACACACATCATAGAACTAAAAGTGCAATAACAGCAGCAGTTGGTTCAGCCATTGGTTCTGGACCAAACAAACAAACAAACATGACACGAACAAGTACTTAGTTTTATTTTTTTGTGAGAGGAAGTTGTGCCTCAGTACAGGTATTTAGTTTATCTGGATCAAACGTTTCTATACTCTAAAAGAAATGAAAACAAAAGTGAGAGGCAGGCACTTAGTTTTTTTTTGTGAGAGGAAGCTGTACGCCTGTACAAGTACTTAGTTTTTCTGGATTAAAATTTTCTGTACAAGCGATCAGCTGAAAATTATGTAAAGAAAATTCAGCCAGCAAACACTGTACCACACCATTCCTTAACAAACAAGAATGACAGTAAAGAAGTGGCAGACTAACTTCAAGATAATTAACACAAACTGGACATAAACATAGGACAAGTTCAAACCAAAGTATGTGATGTTGTGGACTATATAACCCGATGTTTATGCTGCAAGTTATCTCTAAGCGACACAAAACACAGTACTGAACAATACTTGCTTGCCAAGTGAACTTCAAATGGCATACAAAATACTGACAAAGAATAAGATATAGTTTCACTGAGAGATCTCCCACACTAATAGTTTATTTGTGGAGTACTAAGCGGTGTACTTGTTATTACATGAAAATTTCAAAATGTGTACTGTAGTGAATTATGAAACAAGAAAATACTTGATAAACAGTGAACTAATAGTTAGGAAAGCGAGGCCTGAATTGATCATGCTCCGCTTATATTGAAGGACGGGTAGAAAAGCTAGTCTAGTATCCTTGTTACTTCTTTTCATAACAATTCTATATGCTCAGGGCTAGGGCTTTCCCACCTGACCAGCATTGAGAGTACTATTATTTATGGCGGAAACAATCATGAAATGAACAAGTACATTTGTGAACAAGGTGATAGGTGTAGTTCAGTAGCAGTTGAGCTGGGGAATGAAAATAGCGGAGAAATCATAGGAGTGGCAGTGGAGAACAAACCCTTGGTTGATCGTGGTTCAGCTCCCAACGGCCACCATGGTTGCCCTCTCAAGCTCTATTGTGCGCCATGCAGTGGACGACTGTTACAGAGCTACCTAGACCTGCATCCCAAAAACAAGAGATCATAATCAGACAATTAGAATGTTAAGTGATCGAAATAAAAAGAGGAATAACATGAAGAAAAATGATTTAGGATCACTTGTCACGAGCACTATTCAGGAAGGCAACCTAGTGATGGAGCAAAGGAGTTGAAGAAGCAATGCGTTGTGTCACTGTGATGGGAAGTGCTAGCTAGCTCGGTGTCTGCCTCAAGGTTGAGAGAGTGAGCGAACACTTGGCCTTGGTACTAGTAGCAGATGCACAACTAAAAGTAGTACTACTAATCTAAATTGACTCGCTAATAGATGTGCTTAGTACACAAATTAACAGGTTTAAACGTATGTATTATTACTGTAGGACTGCCACAACGTAACGATGTAATTTTCTTCTTAGGTTCAGATTAAACATATTTCTGGAATACATATTCACCTGGCTGGCTGCATGAGACAACAAGGATAGAAAAAGAAAAGTACCTAGGGAGAAATCACTAAACAGAACATGTCGACATGTTAATACAGTAACAGAAATCATGTCTCAAGACCTAGGGAAATATTCTAAAGTGAAATTAGAACTTGATAAAAGGCCAAATACCATAGTGCGGTGGTTTGTCTCTGCTTTGTACCCTGCTGTTTGTCTGTACTTGGTACCCTACAGTGTACAAGATACAGAAAAATTCAGAGAAAAATTAGTGTTAATCATTCAGAGAGGAAGCACGCACACACAACACACCGGCTGCTGCACCAGATCCCCTAGCTGCCAGCACCTTGTCAGCACGCACAGACAACACAACCTTATAGTTAGAGAGGGCGGTAGCCACGCTAGGTAATCGACACTGACAGTGTTGGACCTTTGTTATGAATCTATGTAGGAACAGAGGTGACGCCACTGTTAAAATACGCATGCATCATTAAGTACTATCTTCTGTATATAGTAAGAAAGGGGATTAACAGATTGACTAAACTAATGGGAACCAAAGAATTTAACATTGCAAGTGAAATAAGCACTATACTGTATAGCATTGAAAAAAAACTCATCAATAATATTGTAACTTGGTATATCACTTCCTGCCTCCTTCCCTAAGATACATGATACATCAACGATTGAAAAAAGGCCATCAATTTGACGAGTAGACAACACACTCTGAACCCAAAGACAGTATACAGAGTAGTCGGTGAATCAAGATGAAGCACAAATTTAATGCTGGAACTGTTGTCAAGACAGAGAGAATGAATTCATAAAGTTATTCACTACAAGTAGAATGGAAACCTACAACTGCTAAAATTTCATCCTGAGACAGACTGCTCATTGACAAGCTGCTACTTGAATGCTAAGTACTCAGAAACTGTTCACGAATTACAGGACTCTCAAACAATTCCTGCACACACGCATCAGGGGATCAAAACAAATCACGAGAGGCAGGTGGGGGACATCAGGGACAGGGCTATAGTGATCTTGGTCGGACGGGGGGCTAACCTTGGTGGAGAAGAGGTGTCGCGGACGGCGGCCCAGGAGTTGGTCGCTTGCCACTGGATGTTGCCCAGCGGCATCACCGCACAGCCGGCAAGGTGGGCTCAAGGAAGAGCGGTGTGGACGGAGAGGAGCTACCGGAGACGCGATGTGTGGATGGAGAGGAGCCGTCGGAGATGTGAAGTGTTGTACACAATGCCACAGCCGAAACCCTAGACATGGCTAAGGGTCACAGGCGAGCGCCGGAGAGGAATGGATGTATTGCGAGAGGGATGGATGGGTGGGGGTTGCGGCAGATTTGGTAGTTGCCGGAGCTGCGAGGTGAGGGGAAGGGATGGGAGGGCCGGCGGCGAGCTGTGGGAGGAAGGATACGAAGATGTGGTGGGTGGCGGCGTGCGGTAGGAGATGAGGGAGGGGTTGCGGATGGAGAGAGGAGGGGACAGGGAGGAGGATTTAGGGTTAGCATTTTATATGGGAATAGTTAGGCGGGCTTGAGCGGGCTTGCGGGGCTGTGCCAGGCCCGTGTGTGACAGATTTCAAAAATGTCATAAGAAATCCGTCATGGATTAACATGTTTCTTGTAGTGGGTATTCACACTATGAATATGTGTAACATCACGTTCGAGATTCATTAAGAATAAAACATTGACCAGCGGGGCATGACCATAAAACATATCTCTCATATAAATAGAACAACCATTATTTTCGGATTTAAATGAGTAGCCATCTCGTATTAAACGAGATCCAGATACAATGTTCATGCTCAAAGCTGGCACTAAATAACAATTATTGAGGTTTAAAAGTAATCCCGTAGGTAAATGTAGAGGTAGCGTGCCGATGGCGATCACATCGACCTTGGAACCACTCCCGACGCGCATCGTCACCTCGTCCTTTGCCAGTCTCCGCTTATTCCGCAGCTCCTGCTTTGAGTTACAAATATGAGCAACCGCACCGTATCAAATACCGGTGAGCTACTACGAGTAATCGTTAAGGTACACATCAATTACATGTATATCACATATACCTTTAGTGTTGTCGGCCTTCTTGTCCGCTAAGTATTTGGGGCAGTTCCGCTTCCAGTGACCCTTCCCTTTGCAATAAAAGCACTCAGTCTCAGGCTTGGGACCATTTTTTGGCTTCTTCTCGGCAACTGGCTTACCGGGCGCGGCAACTCCCTTGCTGTCCTTGTTGAAGTTCTTCTTACCCTTGCCTTTCTTGAAACTAGTGGTTTTATTGACCATCAACACTTGATGTTCCTTTTTGATTTCCACCTCCGCTGATTTCAGTATTGAAAATACTTCAGGAATGGTTTTAACCAACCCCTGCATATTGTAATTCATCACAAAGCTCTTGTAGCTAGGTGGGAGCGACTGAAGGATTCTGTCAATGACCGCCTCGTCCGGGAGGTTAATGTCCAGCTGGGACAAACGGTTGTGCAACCTAGACATTTTGAGTATGTGCTCACTGACAGAACTATTTTCCTCCATCTTACAACTGTAGAACTTGTCGGAGACTTCATATCTCTCGACCCGGGCATGAGCTTGGAAAACCGTTTTCAGCTCTTCGAACATCTCATATGCTCCATGTTGCTCAAAATGCTTTTGGAGCCCCGGTTCTAAGCTGTAAAGCATGCCGCACTGAACGATGGAGTAATCATCAGCACGTGACTGCTAAGCGTTCATAACGTCTTGGTTCTCTGGGATGGGTGCTTCACCTAGCGGTGCTTCTAGGACATATGCTTTCTAAGCAAATAAGATGCAAAAACATGATAAACATCACATGCAATCAAATAGTGACATGATATGGCCAATATCATATTGCTCCCTTGATCTCCATCTTCGGGCGCCATGATCATCTTCGTCACCAGCATGACACCATGATCTCCATCATCGTGTCTCCATGAAGTTGTTCGCCAACTATTACTTCTACTACTATGGCTAACGGTTTAGCAATAAAGTAAAGTAATTACATGGTGTTTATTCATTGACACGCAGGTCATACAATAATTAAGACAACTCCTATGGCTCCTGCCGGTTGTCATACTCATCGACATGCAAGTCATGATTCTTATTACAAGAACATGATCTCATACATCACATATATATCATTCATCACAACCTTTTGGCCATATCACATTACAAGGCATATGCTGCAAAAATAAGTTAGACGTCCTCTAATTGTTGTTGCATATTTTTACGTGGCTTCAATAGGGTTCTAGCAAGAACGTTTCTTACCTACGTAAAAGGCACAACGTGATATGCTGATTTTTATTTACCCTTCATAAGGACCCTTTTCATCGGATCCGACTAAAGTGGGAGAGACAAACACCCGCTAGCCACCTTATGCAACTAGTGCATGTCAGTCGGTGGAACCTGTCTCACGTAAGCGTACGTGTAAGGTCGGTCCGGGCCGCTTCATCCCACGATGCCGCCGAAACAAGATAATACTAGTAGTGGCAAGAAAATTGACAACATCTACGCCCACAACAAATTTGTGTTCTACTCGTGCATAGAAAACTACGCATAGACCTAGCTCATGATGCCACTGTTGGGGAATGTTGCAGAAAATAAAAAAAAATTACGCTTCACCAAGATCAATCTATGGAGTCATCTAGCAACGAGAGAGAGGAGTGCATCTACATACCCTTGTAGATCGCGAGCGGAAGCGTTCAAGAGAACGGAGTTGAGGGAGTCGTACTCGTCGTGATCCAAATCACCGAAGATCCTAGTGTTGAACGGACAGCACCTCCGCGTTCAACACACGTACGGTTGGGGAAGACTTCTCCTCCTTCTTGATCCAGCAAGGGGGAAGGAGAGGTTGATGGAGATCCAGCAGCACGATGGCGTGGTGGTGGAAGTAGCGGTGATCTCGACAGGGCTTCGCCAAGCTCAGCGAGAGGGAGAGGTGGTACGGGGGAATTTGTGTGCATATCACATATAACCATATAACAAGGTATTGCTCTAATCTAGCAGCAATGCTCTAATGTAGCAGCAAAAAAACTGTGTGGTGGCAAATTGGCAATGTACTAATGAGATCACTGCAATTAATTATGCAGGAGATCACACCCGGGCTCATACAACAAAAGCAGTGTACTTTACAGTGCAACCATAATGCAAAAATACTAGTCTTCCCTGTGCATTTGCAGGCTATAGGCCATTAAGAAGGCTAACGACAACCATTTCTCGGAGGAGGTGCTCAACTACTTTGTAATATATCATGTTCAGTAGCCGCAAATTCCGCTTACTGAATTTTGCCCCGTTGCAATGCCAATTTTTCTGGATGTAGAAACTCTGTGTGTGGCTTGTGCAGCTCCTAATGGCGCTTGATTACTTGCATGCCAATCATATCCTTCATCGAGATGTCAAGGTTGTTACATTTGTAACCTTTATCTGGTACTCACATTTCGTTTCAGTTAAGCCTAGCCGGTTGCTCACCATGCATAGTACTTCTTTTCAGTGTTCAAATATATTTCTTACAAAGGACCAAAATATACAGATCGGTAGGTATGCTCTAATAAAATCAGTTACTATGGAAAATACTTGAAAGAACTGACGGCAATATGAGGGAGGCGCCAGGGACTAGGGTGCGGCTTCCCTCCCTCCCGCCTGTTTATATAGGGGGCCTAGGGGGTGCGCCGGACCCCTTGAGATCCCATCTAAGGGGGGGGGGGGGCAGCGGCCTAGGGGGGGGGACTTGCCCTCGAATTCAAGTGGGGCACCCCCCCACCCCTAGGGTTTCCAACCCTAGGCGCAGGGGAGGCCCAAGGGGGGCGCACCAGCCCACCTGGGGCTGGTTCCCTTCCCACTTCAGCCCATGTGGCCCTCCGGGATAGGTGGCCCCACCCGGTGGACCCCCGGAATCCTTCCGGTGATCCCGGTACAATACCGGTGAACCCCAAAACTTTCCAGGTGGCCGAAACTGGACTTCCTATATATAATTCTTCACCTCCGGACCATTCCGGAACTCCTCGTGACGTCCGGGATCTCATCCGGGACTCCGAACAACTTTCGGGTTACCGCATACTAATATCTCTACAACCCTAGCGTCACCGAACCTTAAGTGTGTAGACCCTACGGGTTCGGGAATCACGCGGACATGACCGAGACAGCTCTCCGGCCACTAACCAACAACGGGATCTGGATACCCATGTTGGCTCCCACATGTTCCACGATGATTTCATCGAATGAACCACGATGTCGAGGATTCAAGTAATCCCGTATACAATTCCCTTTGTCAATCGGTACGTTACTTGCCCGAGATTCGATCGTCGGTATCCCAATACCTCGTTCAATCTCGTTACCGGCAAGTCACTTTACTCGTACCGTAATGCATGATCCCGTGACCAACCACTTGGTCACATTGAGCTCATTATGATGATGCATTACCGAGTGGGCCCAGAAATACCTCTCCGTCATACGGAGTGACAAATCCCAGTCTCGATCCATGTCAACCCAACAGATACTTTCGGGGATACCTGTAGACTGTAGTATACCTTTATAGTCACCCAATTACGTTGTGACGTTTGGTACACCCAAAGCACTCCTACGGTATCCGGGAGTTACACGATCTCATAGTCTAGGGAAATGATACTTGACATTGGAAAAGCTCTAGCAAACGAACTACACGATCTTGTGCTATGCTTAGGATTGGGTCTTGTCCATCACATCATTCTCCTAATGATGTGATCCCGTTATCAATGACATCCAATGTCCATAGTCAGGAAACCATGACTATCTGTTGATCAACGAGCTAGTCAACTAGAGGCTCACTAGGGACATGTTGTGGTCTATGTATTCACACATGTATTACGATTTCCGGATAACACAATTATAGCATGAATAATAGACAATTATCATGAACAAGGAAATATAATAATAATCATTTTATTATTGCCTCTAGGGCATATTTCCAACAGGCGGCGGGCTAGGTTTTCGGCCCTCGAGTCGCCCGAGAGGGCGACGCGAGGGAGAGAGGAGGAACGGTCCGGGAGGAAAGAGGTCACTGGTTGCTTTTGCTCATGTCAGAAGATGACTAATGTATTGTGGTTACCATGTGACTGATTGTCTGGTACGAGGAAGCATGGGAGGAAGAGAAGCTCGGGAATCAGAAGATTTAAAGTTTTATAAGAGGCTGATGTCTCCAGCCTGAACAAATTCCGCGGATCCATTGCACGAAGAATGTGTACTGTGTATAGCTCTTGCTCAGTAGTGTAGTCTGTAGAGGCTGGAGTTGAGATGCAGTTTTGGTAGTTTCGTGCTTGCGGATAATGACCACACCTAAAAGGTTCGGTCATAAGTCGCAAAACTGTTATCTAATTCGGAGTACAACCCATGGCCTTAGAATTCTGTGTGATGTCAGGGACAGGAGGATATGTTTGCTCTACATGAATGTTATAGACTTGTGTTAGCAGCTTGCCAGCTTCTGAAGGTTCAAATTGCAACTCTTCATCATTATGATTGGTGATACTCTGGATTCTGGTGATTTTCACAAGAGATAGAGAACACAACATTATTAAAAAGGAAGCATGGTGGCGTTATTTGGGACCCTTTCAACACATCTGTTGGAATAAGCCACGGCGTGTGTCGGGTTCGTCGGGCGCTTCGGATGCGCGCGGGACGGGCGGGACACACTGATGCCGTCGGGCTCGTCGGGTTCGTCGGGCGTGTCAGTAGCGCGCGGGACGGACGGGACGTGTGGGACGCAGCGGCGTGGCGTGTGTGTCTCGGTGGCGCGTGAGTCCGTGCTCACGTTGGTGTTCACCATGTAGTCTAGAGTCCAGGTCGTATACGTAGCTAGCAGCAGTGGGCGTCGGAGCGTCCGGTGATCGGTGTGCTGGCCGAGTCTAGACGGGTTAGTTTGGATCAGGTTGTTAGCTGGTTGTTAGCTGCATGCATGATCTTGTTAGCTGCATGCATGATCGGGTCAAGTGGCCATCAGAGCCGATGCATGCGTGATGAAACATGAAAGCGTGGGCGCTGCGTCTCTGCCGGCTACAAAGCAGGCTGGTGCGCTCGAGTTTGGAGCGCGTCGTGTAACCAGTGTTGAGACAAATAGAAAAGGCGTTTGAGCGCCGGGGCGTTGAAGCGCCGGGGTGTTGGTCGCCAGAAAAATATCAAGTCTTCAGTGCTCCTTCTTCTACCTCCATCCATCCGTGTGAAAGAGCGGCAACAACAACATCAGCCATGTTAGAGAGGGTGGGTTCCAACTTTGAGCCTCAGATGCTCCTTCAAACACACTGAAGTACCACCATATTTAAATGGAAAACGTTTACGCCCGGCGCCGGCCGAACTTTCGTCGGACGCGAGCAGGCCACTGGATCCAACTGACATGCTGCCGCAGGCCATCCCACGACCGCTCACATCCTGCTGCAGGCCATTCCATGGCCGCGCGCGTCGCCGCCTTGAAGATTTCACCACCCCACGCCTTCGCCGTGGGCGGCTACCCTCACAGTTGTGCGCCTTCCCGCACCTCGCGCGCTCCACCCCGCACCGCCGCGGCGAGCTACAACCGCGGCGGCAACCTCCACCAGGGGGACCAACGACGGATGCTTCAAAGGGGACAAACCCCTGATGTTGCAACCGGCATTCTGGGAAGCTACAAGGATGCGAAAAATAGCTTCAAATAGTGACAATAGGTGCTGGAACCGGCCACTTCCACAACAAAAAGCTTCAAGCGGCATCACAAAAAGCTTCAACTGACCACGGAAAAAGCTTCAACCGTAGATAATGAAGATTCAACCATAGTTGGATTTTGCTACTACGGGATAAGGTTTTTTGCTACATCCATCAAGGCGAAGCTGCGACCTCGCGACGGCGGCGACAGTGATTTGCTGCAACCTCTGTCGTTTTTTGCTACGACCGGTGATGGTTTTTGCTACGTCCGTTCAACGGTCACTGGTGGAAAAAAGGCCTTTGGTCGCGGTTCGCAACTGCCATTAGTCGCGGCTGCGCAACCGCGACCAACTAAGCGCGACTAAAGCCCCCCACCTTTAGTCGCGGCTGCTTAAGAACCGCGACTAACGGCCCGTCCACGTGGGCGCCAGGTGACCGTCGGGCGGAGGACCTTTAGTCGCGGCTCTTCCGCCAACCGCGACTAAAGGCGCCGCAGGTTTAGGGTTTTAGCCCCCCTAAACCTGTTTTCTGTTTAATTTGTATTGTTTTATTTCTTTTGTGCTTTATTTTAATTTTGAAGGAGTTTCATATATTCTACGGTACTACATACATGCATATGAATGTACAATTTCAAATAAATTTGAAATTAGAACCAAAAAAATTCAAGAGGAATATACAATATATATTCAATATCATCGGATGACCATATACAATTTTGAACAAGTTTCCATACATGATTTAATCCATATAAATTTCTACGTCCTCGTAATAGTGTTCTCCTTTAGGATGGAGGACTTCCCTTCTGAACCATCCAGCTAGTTCCTCTTGAAGTGGTCGGAAGCGAGCTTCTGGACTAAGCATCCACCGGAGGTTATTCCTCTGAGCATTGGTATCACTCGGATCAACCCGCTCAGAGGTGTATCTCCGGATCCTCTCACAGACATAGTATGCACATAGATTGGTCAACGGTGGCTGAATATCCCCAGCATTCTTAGGCTTTAACAATTTGAATTCTAGCTCTTTTTTGAATTCACCGACCTTTGTATCTACGAACCGTCTCCAAACCCTACGAGGCAAAGAAAATTAAATGAACAAGAGAGTTATTAGTTACTTGATATTAGGAAATGAACCAAATAGGCCGATCGATATAGAGCGCAAATGAATGAAAATAATTACTTCTGCAGCATTTTTCTCATGTCGGCCCAAAGCTTTGGATCCTTATTCAGAGAGTCGTGGACGAGACATTCTAAGGTGTTAACTTTAATTACTAGCAGAATCCAGTGGAACCTGCGGACACGATACATGCACAAGACGTCATGCATAACTCGCCGATTAGCCGGCCACATACCATGCATGGAGTAAACAAAAGAGAATGTGCTCAAGACAGAAACACTCACCCAAAATGGTAAGGAAATAGAATATCACTTTTGAGTTCCTGCTTTGTAAGAAACTGCCACAGGTCTGCCTCCACGTCGGCGGGGTAATGCTTCAACACAATATCATTAACGATGTGTGGGTCAATGAACCCAACATCATGGATGTTCCTTACTCTGCATTCCTTAATCTTCATTCTGCATGTATAATAGAGGACACAACAATATAGTTAGGACATATATATAGTGCAGGCAATATGAACGAGATGGGGTAGAAATTAATAAATCACTTACAGAACGTAGCAACTGATGATAGATTTGTCGAGCTCGCAGATTGAAAAGCTGGAACAATTCACTCAGTTCAATTTGTACATAGTAATGTTTGAAGTGATGCTCATGTCTAACTTCCGCATAAATATATTCTTTGGCGTTTTATTTTTATGTAATCCTTGTACCAATTCAGCAGACGTTTCATTTGGTCGTAGATCCTTTTCTCGCAGGCTCGACGAGAGGCCCATTCTTGACATATGTAATTACTACCTCCTTCACGGCAACTCATCAAGGTCTAATAGTTCACGAAGAGTAATACCTAAGTTGGCGCTTGTTCTCGCACTCGTTATACTCAATCCTGTCTGCCGCAGCTTGTATGATCTCGGGGCATCCGGACGAAGGCTTCCACTATAAGCGGGCAATCGATTGTTTACTTTGTTCCCGAGCTGGGCAACTTGTTTCCGCTTTTTTACTTTCGGCCTTCTCCGCTCTTTGTTCTCCTTGAACATGAGTGCCTGCTGCAAGTTCACGTGCATAGTCGTTAGGCGATTCTTCGCGGCTTGGGACGGTGTGCTCAAAATGACTTAGCCCACTTCTTTTGCTCATCGAAAATACTGGCTTGGGCTCGGGCTCTCTTTTCTTCTTGCAGTCCGCCTTCCATTTCTCCAAATCAGCAGCAGCGCGCGCGACTTCCTCGGCACTCGTTCCCAAGGCCTTGTGGGGAGAGGCTTGATGATGGCTCCGGTACCTTTGTGGTCTTAGATACATAAGGGTCCGGGTTAATAATCCAGACTGCTACGCTTCTTTGCCGTAGGTGGATTGGGGCGGCGTCGATCACCCGCGGACGAGGACTGGGGCGGCGGATGATCACCCGTCGGACGTTGTGGGCGGGGCGGCGTGGCTGATGTGACGGAGGTGTAGGTGAACCGCCACCACCACCACCACCACCACCACCGCCACCACCACCACCACCACCGTGAGGGGTGGACTTGTTGTCCTTGGCGCCTCGCTGAAACTTGATAAACTTCTTTTGCCATAGAATGTAATGGCGCTTGACATCTCCAAGTCTTTTCTCCCTTCGGTGTAGCAATGTCAATCTCCGTGTCCTCAAACCCTTGGACTATGTCCTCCACCGTGACACGAGCATAGCCATCTTGAATGGGGTTGTTGTGGTGGAGTGCTCCTGTAAACATGGTAAAGCACTGCCGATGGCTACCTTCATGGACATGTTCCGATAGGATAATACAGATGACATTCTTTCATCTCCTTTATATCGCCCACGGGTAGCGAGGAGGCTCCGTGCAGTAATTTCGACCACCGAGGCTCCGTGCAGTAATTTCGATCACCGAGGCTCCGGTGCAGTAATTTCGATCGTCGGTGCATCCGCACCAGCCGGTGGGGCCTCCGTGGAAGCCACGCTGCTTCTCCGCTGCTGGCTTCCGAGATCCGCCGGATGATCTTCATGCTGCACCCGAGCTGCATCTCTTTCGCTACTAGTACACTCATGGTTTTCTTCATCACATCCATTTCCGATGCCAACCGCGCCACAACATCTGCTTCCCGATCCATCTTTCTCTTACGGCTTCAGAACCGTCACGGGTCATCGCTCGGGGAACCCTATTTTCCACGGAATGTGCCCCATGCCTCGTACACGCCCTCCGTGTTCAGGATTCCCGAGGGCTTTTGTCGGTAGCGTCGTTCTCTCTGTTGAACTTGATCTTTCCTGTTGAGCATCCTTCATTGCGTCAATAAGGGCTTGGGTGGGTTTAAGTAATTTGCCCGGTAAACACACTCCCCTGCCTCCGGGTTCAGATGTTCCCCATGCCCGTACCACCAGCTTTTGGCCCTTGGGTCCCATCCTCCGTGCACTGGACGGATTCCTCGCGCCTCAGCTCGTTCTCCATCTTCTCCAACCTAGGCACCCAAATGCGATACCCTCCTGGCCCCATAACATGATTGTACTCCTTCTTAGCCGCATTTTCCTTATTTTGTTTCGATATTTGAATGAACTGCTCCGATTTCTTTTGCTTCACAAATTCTGGCCAATCATCTTTCGCTTTCTCATATTGTCCTTTGAAATCCGGAGTCTTGTTCGCTTGACAAAGTCACGGGCTAGATTTTGCTTGAATTTCCGAATGCGTCGGCCATCTTATGAAGAGCGAACTGTTTGACTAGCCTCCTCCTCTCCTTGTTTTCCTCAATCTTGTTACCCTCCTCATCGAATTTGTTGTATTCGGAGGTAGAACGAAATGTTCCATAAGCTTCTTGAAGCAATCTTTTTTGTTCTCTTATCGACAAAAGTGAAACCATCAATTCGTGCCTTCTTTGGCTCATTCCACTCTCGACGGTGATCGAGACGTTGTCTCTAACAATGGCTCCGCATTGGTGACAAACTTGGTGGCGTTCTTGCGGGGCTCCAGCTGCTCTGCCGGTTGCAATCGTCGACAACCTCGATGGTGCATGTTTCTCCTTGTTTCATCGTCTTGGTTGCGCCACGCTTTGACGACGTACTCGATTGTTTCGACGATCCGGCCGAGGGCTAAAATAAGAAAGAGAGTCGCGCGCGTTAGTACACACATATTTATTCAAATCAGTTAGTTTGTATCACCGAGGCTCAATGTATATATATACCTCGGCGCGGAGGTGGTTGCTACTTCCATTTGAAGATCGCGTTTATCAACGCTTTCTTGGCATCATCTTGCTGACGGCGCCCTTCATCTTCACCGTCAAGGTTCAGATAAGAAGAGATATCATCTTCTTCTTCTCCGGTCGGCACATATTGAATATCGCCGTTTATGATGCCGAACATATGTGCTTCACCGTCCGGATCATAGTTGTCCATAATCGGTCAGCTCTATCGTCCGCCATTATGTCATCCTGAAAACATGTAGTAAAAACAAATTAATTAAGTGAAGAAGGGGTGGCGGTGGCGGTGGCGAAAGGCGGTGGCAAAAGGAGGGGCGAGAAGGGGTGGGAGAGGGTGTCGCGGTAGAGCGCGAGACGGGCGGCAGAGGATTTGCGTCACGGAGAGGGAGGCGAGGACAACACACATGTATAACCTCGCCGCCTCTCGATCCCAAAAAAACACATGCGCATCGCCGCCCCTCGCCGCCCCTCGCCGCCCCTCCATTTTATTTTTTGTTTTTCTTTGGCGGTTTTCTGTTGTTTTTGTTTTTTCACTTTATATGTATTTTTGATTTTATAGCCCGCCCCTTTTGTTTTTTTTGGTTAATTATCAAATTTTACGGTTTTTTGTTAATTATCAAGTTTTAAGTTATTTACCGCTTTTGTTAAACTAATTAACTAGTTAAAATTAAAAGAACAAAAAAAAAAAAAAAAAAAAAATTCGGTGGCCTTTTTTTCTTCCTTTTTTTGTTTTTCATCTGTTTTTCTTTTGTTTTCTTTTCCTTCTTTCTTCTTCTTCCTTTTCCTTTTCTTTCTTCTTCTTCTTCCTTTTTCTTCTTCTTTCTTCTTCTTCTTGCCTGGAGGACGGCAGTGCAGGGCAGGCGGCCAGGCGGCGACAGGCGTCGGGCGGCGGGAGGCGGGGCAAGGGTGCAGGCACATTTATAACCCTCGCCGTCCTCTCGATCCTAAAAAACACCACACAGACGCGCCGCCCCTCGCCGCCCCTCTCCGTATATCGTTTTTTTGTTAATTATCAAATTTTACGGTTTTTTGTTAATTATCAAGTTTTAAGTTATTTACCGTTTTTGTTAAACTAATTAACTAGTTAAAATTAAAAGAACAAAAAATTCTCTCTCTCTCTCTCTCTCTCTCTCTCTCTCTCTCTCTCTCTCTCTCTCTCTCTCTCTCTCTCTCTCTCTCTCTCGATTGAGGCGGCGAGGCCGGCGCCCGAGGATGGATTGGGGCGGCGCGCGCTGAGGCGGCGAGGGCCGCCGGCGTTGAGGGCAGCGAGGCCGGCCAGCGGCGCTGAGGCGGGGCGAGAGGCGGCGCGATGGCGAGGCCGGCGCGGCGGCGACGAGGCGAGAGGGCGGCGCGCCACACGTGGCGAGAGGGGGCGGGCGACGGCGGGCGGCGGCGGGCGGGGCGACGGCGGCGAGGCGAGGGCGAGGGCGACGGGCGGCGCGGGCGAGGGCGACGGCGGCGGCGGCGAGAGGCGAGCGGCAGCCTCAGGCAAGCAGAGAAGACGAATGGAGGCGACGGTCAGCGGTGGTATTTATAGCCCCCTTTAGTCGCGGTTGGGGAGGCGACCATGACTAAAGGTGACCTTTAGTCGCGGTTGGGGAAGCGACCATGACTAAAGGGCTTTTTGGCGGGTTTTTCGTTCCTCATAGCGACCTTTTAGTCGCGGTTGGGCAGGCCAACCATGACTAAAGGTATTTTCCAAATACTTTTTCTTTTTCAAAATCTTAAAAATACAAATAATATATCAAAAATTCAGAAAAAATAACTAATTCAATTCAATATGTTAAAAACACAAATATTATATCAAAAATTTAGGAAAAAAACTAATTCAATTCAAAATTCTAATAATACAAATAATATATCAAAAATTAAGAAAAATAAAACTAATTCAATTCAATATGTTAAAAATACAAATAATATATCAAAAATTCAGAAAAATATAACTAATTCAATTCAATATGTTAAAAATACAAATAATATATCAAAAATTAAGAAAAATAAAACTAATTCAATTCAAAATGTTAAAAATATAAATAATATATCAAAAATTCAGAAAAATAAAACTAATTCAATTCAAAATTCTAAAAATACAAATAATATATCAAAAATTAAGAAAAATAAAACTAATTCAATTCAAAATAATATACCAGAGGCCGGTAAATCGGCTATGGTGGTACGGCCGGACTCTGCAGAGCGTCATGGACTACATCACTCCAAATTTCATGTATCATTCAAAATGGACACCAAACACATCACGGGTAATATAATTCACATGATCCATTCAACAAAGTTTGGTACAATAAATTATTACACATCAATTCTTCCCTTGTGTCCTCGCTTGCTTACGATTGTGCCGTATCCATGGAGCATCCTCATCATTTAACTTAATGCTTGGGTCGGTGTTCACTTTGAAGGGCGGAATTTCAGCAAACATATTATAATCTTCCGACATGTCCATCTTGTCCTCCACTCCCACGATGTTTCTTTTCCCCGAAAGAACAATGTGGCGCTTTGAATCATCGCATGATGTCTTGATCGTTTTCTTATCTTTCCGTTTCCTCGGTTTGCTACTCATGTCCTTCACATAGAAAACCTGGCGACATCTTTCGCTAGGACGAATGGTTCGTCAAGGTAACCAAGATTGTTGAAATCCACCATTGTCATTCCGTATTGCTGGTCCACCTTTACCCCACCTCCTGTTAGCTTGAACCATTTGCACGGAACAAAGGGACCTTAAAGGAGGGTCCATAGTCAAGTTCCCATATCTCCTCTATGTAACCATAATATGTGACCTTTTGCCCATTCTCGGTTGCTGCATCAAAGCGGACACCACTGTTTTGGTTGGTGCTCTTTTTATCTTGGGCGATCGTGTAAAATGTATTCCCATTTATCTCGTACCCTTGGAAAGTCGTTATAGTCGAAGATGGTGTCTTGGCCAACATGTACAGCTGATCTACAACATCATTGTCATTCATTAAATGTTTTCTCAACCAACTGCGAAAGTCTCCATGTGGGCCTTCCTAATCCAGGATTCAGGCTTTCCGGGTTGTCCGAGCGTAAAATATTCTTGTGTTTCTCAAAGTGCGGAGCCACCAAGCTGGAATTGGTCGATCTGAGTGTGGTGTGCTTCATCGAGAGAATGGCCGTCCATACATATCGTTGATTTCCTTCCGATCGTGCCTTTTCCACTTAGTCTCCCCTCGTGCGCGATCGAGGAAGACCAATCGGCTTAAGGTCGGGAACAAAGTCAACACAAAACTCAATTACCTCCTCATTTCCATAGCCCTTGGCGATGCTTCCTTCTCGCCTAGCACGGTTACTTAACATATTTCTTTAATACTCCCATGAACCTCTCGAAGGGGAACATATTGTGTAGAAATACAGGACCGAGAACGGAAATCTCTTCGACTAGGTGAACCAGGAGGTGCGTCATAATATTGAAGAAGGATGGCGGGAACACCAACTCGAAATCGACAAGACATTGGATCACATCGTTCTGTAACCGTGGTAGAACTTTTGGATTGATTACCTTCTGAGAGATTGCATTGAGGAATGCACATAGCTTCACAATGGCTACTCGAACATTTTCCGGCAGGAGCCCCCTCAAAGCAATCGGAAGCAATTGCGTCATAATCACGTGGCGTCGTGAGACTTCAGGTTTTGGAACTTTTTCTCCGCCATGTTTATTATTCCCTTTATATTGGGCGAGAATCCAGACGGGACCTTCATACTGCTCGGGCATTCAAAAAGATGACCTTCTCTTCTTTGGTCGAGCGTAGCTGGCACGACCTTGAAACCATTCCGGATGCCGGTCATCGTGGTCTTTCAAACGTTGCTGGTCCCGCCGTGCTTCCTTTGTATCATTTGTCTTCCCATACACGCCCAAGAAGCTTAGGAGGTTCACGCAAATATTCTTCGTAACGTGCATCACGTCGATTGCAGAGCGGACATCTAGGACTTTCCAATATTCTAGCTCCCGAATATAGATTTCTTCTTCCACATGGCTGCGTGCCCGTTAGCTCCCTTCGAACTGATTGTCCGCCAGACCCTTTCCAAAGATGACTTTCAAATCCTTGACCATATCAAATACCTCGGCACCAAGGTTCCGCGAGCTTCGCCGGTGATCTGCCTTGCCGTTGTAGTGCTTGCCTTTCTTTCTTACTAGATGAATTTTCGGAAGAAATCGACGATGCCCAAGGTACACGTTCTTCTTACAATTTGGCAAATGTACACTTTCAGTCTCATGTAAGCAGTGCGTGCATGCATTGTATCCCTTATTTGACAGTCCCGAAAGGTTACTAAGAGCAGGCCAATCGTTGATGGTTACGAAAAGCAACGCCGTAGGTCAAATTCCTCTTGTTTGTGCTCATCCCACACACGGACACCACCCCACAGCTGTAAAAGTTCATCAACTAATGGCCTTAGGTACACATCGATGTCGTTGCGGGTTGCTTCGGACCTTGGATGAACACGGCATCATAATGAACTTCCGCTTCATGCACAACCAAGGAGGAAGGTTGTAGATGCATAGAGTCACGGGCGAGTGCTATGGCTGGAGCTCGCTCGCCAAAAGGATTCATGCCATCCGTGCTTAGAGCAAATCTTATGTTCCTTGCGTCACCTGCAAAATCTTTGAACCATCTGTCGATCTTTCTCCATTGCGTTCCATCTGCGGTGTGTCTCAACTCCCGTCCGACTTACGGTCCTCTTTGTGCCATCGCAACAACTTGGCATGCTCTTTGTTCATGAACAGACGTTTCAACCGTGGTATTATAGGAGCATACCACATCACCTTGGCGGAACCCTCTTCCGGGTTTCGGCCCTCAACATCGTCACCGGGGTCATCGCCTCGATCTTATAACGCAATGCAAGGTGCATACCGGGCATTCATTCAAATTCTCGTATTCACCATGGTAGAGGATGCGATCGTTGATGCATGCATGTATCTTCGTAACCTCTAAACCTAGAGGGCGACAACCTTCTTTGCTTCAGACGTCTTGGCGGGCAACTCGTTATCCTTTGGAAACATATTCTTCAACATTTTCAGCAAGTTTTCAAATGCCGAGTCAGCTACACCTGCCTCGCCTTCCATTTCAGCAAATCCATTGTGCAGCCCAGCTTTTTCAGACCATCATCGCATCCGGGTACAGCGCTTTCGTGATCCTCTAACATGCGATCCAAATTCTCCTCTCCTTTTCAGTTTCGCGCGTCTCCGTGCATCAGCAATGGTCCGACCAAGATCATCAACGGGATCATCACGTGCCTCTTCTTCACCTTCCCCTTCACCTTCAGCATCCTCCATGAAAGTATCACCGAAATGAGCAAGATAGCTTTCATCGATGAAATCATCCCCTTCTTCATCTTCTTCCATTATAACCCCTCTTTCTCCATGCTTGGTCCAACAATTATAGCTTGGCATGAAACCCTTCAAGCGGATGCATGTGAACAACTCTTGAGGAAGAGTAACCCTTCTCATTCTTACAGATAACACATGGACAGATAACAAACCCCCCGCTTGTTCGCATTAGCCACTACGAGGAAATCTTTCAAACCCGTAGTGAACTCATGGAGAGTCGGTTACCGTACATCCATTGCCGATTCATCTGCATTATTATAATATAAATATATAATTAACCATCATGCATTTGTTATGAACTACACACATGCATATTGACACATCAAAGGTTCATCAAGTTGCTAACCGCGATCGAAGAGTGTGGCTCCAACACTTCATGTCATGTTTGTTTCATGCTCTTGGGGCATTTCATCAAACACCTTATGTGCATAAGAGGAACCAAAAGCAAACCTACACCCACTTGTGAAGAGAATGGCTCCAAAATGGCTAAGTGTTGGCTGCTGGATGGGTATATATAGGGAGGGCTTTAGTCGCGGTTGGCACGGCAAACCGTGACTAAAAGGTGCCGAAGGCCTTTAGTCGCGGTTGTCTGGCCAACCATGACTAAAGCCCCTCACGTGCACCAGCTGGCCACCGAGCGCCTGGCCCAGCCTTTGGTCGCGGTTCACCTCGAACATGACTAAAGGTCCCATTGGTCGCGGTTCCTACAGCTTCGCGACTTATGGGGCTGGACGGAAAGCCTGTTTTTCCACTAGTGGGTGTTGATTGACTGGGTGGCCGTCGTCGACACAATTATGTGCAGCAAGCATTAATGACGAGGGGCGCTGGCAGAGCTAGAACCGGAGCTACACCCCTCGCCGCTGAGAGCTGCAGCCCTAGGTGGAGCCGTTGCAGTGGTCGAGGCGGCGACGAGGATGGCCGGCGAGGGTGTGGGCTGGCGACGAGGATGGCCGGCGACGGTGGGGATCGGCAACAAGATGGCCACCGGAGGAGACAAGCCGATGAGGGTGGGGACCGGCGACGAGGACTGCCGTCGGAGGGGACAATAGGCACGGCGCCGCACAACCGAGCTGGAGGAAGAAGATGCTGGGGCGAGCATTTCTTATTTTGATCGGATCCAATGGCTATGCAGGGTCGCATCCAACGACTGGGACGCGTCCGGCCGAAACTTTGGGCCGGCGTATCCGCGCCTATCGGTGCCCTATTTAAATTGTATATAACTGGAATCATTCAATTTAATAACGGGCAGAACAAACATCTTTACGTGTCAATACTCAATAGAGAGCAAGTATAAACACTTCGCGAGACAGAGCAGAGAGACAGAGACAGAGTTCATTACTACCTCTCCACCTCTTCCTTAACAATTCCATTGAGATGATAATAACTGGACAACCTAATTTCCTCCAGGCTTCTGAGGGCTCGCAGGCCCTAAAATGCATTCAGTTTCAAGCACTAATCAAATTGTAGCAGCTCGAGCTTAACTGCAGTAGTGTTAAATTCTGGCGGCCTCATATAAATTAGTCATTTCTTGGTCATCACAGTCCAATGGGATGTAAAACGGGTCCCGTTTAATCCCGTTTAAGGTCCACTTATGATATGATAGTTCAAAAAGGTTTTTTGTTTGTTAGAGGAAAATGAACTATCAAGCTAGCAAAAACTAAATAAACGGGATTGCGGACGCCATTTATCTGCCACTTACATCCCTAAGTCCCATGCTCAGTGATGACAGTTGCTTTGTCACACATCAGCAAAGATACCCTAGTTGAAGTAATTATACAAAATAACAAATATACTACGCTGCACCATGAGAAATTCTCGTACAACACGCGCTGGAAATGAATTGTTCAGGCCACGGCAACGGCATTCATGTGCCGATCCTTGCTGTGTGCACAGTGAGACATTGTGCCAGCCAGGGGGGATGATTTCATGGTTCTCCACGAGAACCACAAAAATGGCCTCCTTATTGATAACAGATGACGACCTATACCACCTAGCCTTTGCAAAAATAGTTTCAAACCGGCACGCGCATCTATCTTGGGAAGCATCCAATATGATCTGCTTAACATCATGGGATTTGACTTGGTTTTCTCCAATAGCTGAATATAGCAAAATACAGGAAAATGATTATATTCATACGGTGACAGCCTGATAGGTGCTACTTGTAAAAAGGTCCACATATATATAGACAAAAGAGAGTTGCATATGGAGTTATGTTGCTCATTGCACCTCACTAATAGTATGAGACCTCTCTAGAAAGTTGTGAGTTACACCACACAATTACTGTGACATTTAGCAGGAATTTTTTTATCCTATTGTCTAGACAGACAAGAATTGGTTTTGTTAGACTCAAGAAAAAGAAGAAAATACTTGATTATGTCGATATAACTTAATTTGGCAACACATTGGCGCCCGTTTTGTTATTATTATTGGAACAACTACACAGTTAGCATACATGAAAACACAAAAAAATACACAATATTAAAAAATTCTTCACACTAATATGATGGTCAGATAGCAGCCAGAAAAGTATGACACTGTCCATGGCTCCATACTAATGTTGAGGTTGCAAAGCACCATTATTAACTCTGAGACACCATCATTAAAGCGCACTTCGCTGCAACAGTTATGTTTAGTACTGCTTCCACCATTTCGAAGGCTTGGGCCCCTCTAAAATGCAAACTCATTCTTTGGCTGGTTGCCATGGGACGTGTCTTGACAGAGGATCTTCTCGCAAAGCACGATTCCCTCATAATGATGCATGTTGTTTCTGCAACATTGCGCCAGAATCGGCTCATCATCTCTTCATGGGTTGCAGTGCAGTGACCATCATTTGGTGTTTAGTGCTTATTTGGACAAATCTGATCAAGGCCATCCCTCAAAATGCTCCTGCTCTCCGGGATTGGTGGAAAAAGGCCAGAAATAGAGTCCATGAATCCAGAAGGAATTCCTTGAACACTATGGTATGTGGAGCATATGGAGGGAAAGAAATGGTCGTTTTGTATTACATTAGTTGGCTTGTTGTGGTATGTAGGCAGTTAATTTGGTGGTCAAGGTTTTGGGGTCATTTTGCCTTCATAAGTTTAGGTTGTTCTTGTTGTAACTCTGCTGGTTGTTAGTCGTGTGTTTCTCCCTCTCATCAATATAATACATGAAGCCGTCCTGCATGGTTCAAAAATAAAACACTCATAAAGAACGTCATACCAATCGTGCTATGCAACTCTAGCCTTCTATATATACATCCACTTTTTCTCATGAATGTCATATCACGAAACTGAAGCTCGCATCGCTCGTTTAGGGCGACTCGGGCGGCACGAGCACCGCCGCCGCAGCAGTCCTCCCACCGGCGACTCTCCCTCGCTGCCACTGGTCAAGGACGCCGAGGTAAAGCCTTGTGTGGTCGCGGTGGCCATGGGACATCTCCCTCCTCCGCTGCTCCTCTCCCCTGGTGACCCCTGCGATTGCCCCTCATTAGATCCGATCCATGGCTCTCTCGCGCTGCCGTGAACTCACGGGCTTCCACGCCGCTGGATCCCTCCTAGACGAGGGATTATGACCTTGGGGGTCGTGGGCTCGTGGCTTTCTGCACCTACTGCTCGTAGGTGGCCACCCCCCGTCCTTCCCAATCCGACGGGTCGAGCCGAAGGTCGCTGGGGCGAGCATTGGAAGGTTGATGGAGTGATCTCAGACCAGTGTCCACTGGGCGGCGGCGACGCGTCTGGCTCCAGCCAGCTCCGCTGGATTTGGGCATGACAGACATTGTGAGGCGCGCCGGTGGCTGGTGGCGCTCCTGCTGGCCGGCGTCCTGGGCTACTCTCATTGGCACATGCAGCTTAGGTGAGGGCCCGTCCGACGGTGGGCTAGGTCATGGTGGATCTCCCGTCCATGGTGGTGGCTTGCCCCGATCTGGTTCTGCCGGGTCTTGGCCCTAACAGTCTTCTTCCGTCAAGTCATCTTTCTGCCGGATCTTTACCTCTTGGATCTAGCCTGAGTTTCGGTCTTCCCTGTTAGATATCTATATGGATCGGCGTATGTCGCCCGTAGATATCTAGATCAGAAAGGCTCTGATCGCGCGCACTCATATTTTCCGTAAACACGACCTTAAGAGGGGGCATCACGAAGCTTCGCTTTCATATCAATGTCATGGGACATGCCTATGTCAAGATTCCCAAGGCGGTGACAGAGGTGGGGAACATCACGGCGACTGCGATTGTAGGTCTTGAAGCTTCGGTGGAAGTGTATATTGAATGCAATGAAGATTATGTGCCAGGTGTATTGTGAGTTGTTTCAGCGGCCTCGGCAAGCGGGGGCGGCAACACTGGAGAATTGCATTTTTGTTGTTTCTTCTCGAGTACCGAGTCTCGATTCTCAGGGTGAAAATCCAGGGTCCGACCTTAATTGGTTGTATCTGTCAATAATCTTGTTGAAGGCATTGTTTTGGGTGAATCAGCGGGGTGAAAACCCAAGATCTTCGATCAGGCAACGACAATGCTTGTGCATTGTTTACTTCTTGGAGGTGTTGCTTTTGGAGAACCTCTTTTGTATTCCAGGTGTTGTCTTTGGTGGTGGTGGTCGTTAGAGTGCTGCTACTACAAGTGAATGTTCACCGTGACATGGTCTTTTTGTTTCTTTCTTTCTTTCTTCTTTTCTTTCTATTTTGTTTTATGGCTGTGTGTATTCTTGATGCCTTTGGACATCTTGTTGGTACAAACGCCGCGTGTAATTAGTATCTTCACGATATTAATATATTCCTTTGTCGAAAATCAATGGTCTTCACATGATATCTTGTCAACTTAGCAATACAATGAGATTTTGGAGGAAACCAAATACACATATGATAAAAAACTGCACAAAAAGCAACTTAGGCTCATTGTCAGAGAGGATATCATAGTATCATCGTCAACAAGGGATGGCACTGGCATTACAAGCATCTTCTTAGTGGTACTCTTTAGGCAATGTATAATCTTATTGATAGAGCGGAGTGCAGGAGCCACAAACACCGTGTGACCTCGTTCCTTCTAAAATGCAATGGTGCAGTATGATGTCGATGACCTTCTTCATGAGTTCAGGTGGTATGACATGAAGGTTGAATTCGAAGGAAGTACAAGCAGATCTCCTTTTTATGATTTCTCTGATAATGTCATTCAAGGCAGCTTCAACAAAATGAATGATATCAAAAGTAGGCTAGATCCAACTTCGTCCAACATCTGGAATCCATCATTGCGCAGTCTGATCCATCATGCTCCTCTCCTAGAACGATAGGTTCCACAAACAAATGCCAATGAAGGATGCACGGCCATGGTAGTTGGGTTCTGTATCAATACTAAACTAGTGACTCAGAGCCTAATTGGTTTGATGCCATTTTTTGGCACCAATTCTTTTTTCCAAAAAGTGTCGAGACTCAAGATAAAGCATCAAGCGGATACAAACACAATGAGAACATACCCGACGTCTGCATAGTTAGGATGCACACAACCAACAGAAAGGGACACACACAACTAAACACGCCGGTAAATAGCAAAGTCATACAGGATGAAAGATATTCCTTAGCATAGAAAAAGGGAAAAGAATGAAGCAAGCAAAGCAGCGACTGATAAACTACATCGACGGTCATATCCGCACCAATCATCTCTTCAATAGTAACACCTTCAATAAGGGAACTATGCTCAAATGCCGTCGTCATCCGGATCCAACCATGCATGAAAGGCCAGATTATAGGTTTTCACCCTAAAGAACAAGTCTGAGCATATTATGTCAATGCCTTTAACAAGGTCGCGACGCAGAAACATCGCCATTGCCAGGTATAACCAACTCAGCCAGACCTATGATTTTCACCTCGGATCTCAAGAAGCACCACCAATTTGAAATCAATCATGTGTTGTCACCACCAATTTTCCACGATACCAGCAACTACATGTGTTGGGCTTGGATTCCCACCATGGCACTGCACCACCATACCTCCCCGGCATCAAGTCACCGCCAATAGATTGCATCGCACCGTTCAAGGAAAATTGACCGAAGCGAGAGCCGCCAAAACTCACAATGGAGCCTTCCGCCTGAATCTGCAACCTCACAAGTACGTGTCATTGGCCGATGTCACGAGGCCAAATATGAAGGATAGAAATCCTCCCAAATGAAACACCTGACCGAGACGTTCGCTAATGTTATCTGATGCGAGCACTGGCAAGAAAGGGAGCACCCAACAGGAGTGTCACCTACGGCTCATCCACAACGGCCGCGATCAGGCTAGATCCGGATCCCGCGCCACCGCGTAGTAGCACAAGATCCCCGGCTAGCACAACAACCAGGAGGTCGGCCGAACCTCTTTGAGAGGGAGCACCGGATGAGCGAAGGAGCAGCAGCCGCGACCGACCTTGACGGAGATGGGGGAATTGAGGATGTGCGATCCCGGTGAGCTGAAGAACCCTGCTGCCACTTTGTGAACGCCAACAAGCCAACATTTGGCATAACCAGAAGTTGTCAAAACTGGTAATTTATTTAGAGAGATTGTCAAGAATCACTTCGTAGCTCACCAAATGGTGGCCGATTTTTTAGACCTGTCAACTATTGCCATGCCACATCAAACCAATTAGCGACTGAGTGTTTCCTGGAACAGCACTTGGTTCAAATTTTATTTTGACATTTAAAAGAAGTCTGAATAAACAAATACATCTTGGTTTTGCAATACAATGTGCACAGCTAATTTTCTCTCAGAAATGTGCATTCATGTGCATGCGGGGCGGGGGAGGGAGGGAGTTTGGTGGGATTCTAGTGCACATTGCTAATCCTTATGATGTCCACTTTTTTTGCACGGACCACATGTTTTTTGCGAGTCATATATTGAGTAAAATGTGGTTTAAAAAGGTACATTTCTTTCTTAAAACAAGTATTTCTTTTTAAGAACCAACCAACATGCCATTGTCAAACCTCTCATGGTAGTTCACACTTCACACCAATTATCACTCAATAATAGCAACAATCACACCTTCGACATGTCAGTCCTCAGTTACTACAAGATGGTGTGAGGTAGTACTGAAAAATAATACGTAGCTTCAGATCACCATCTCTTGGCCGGTGGGTGCATCTGTGCCTGTCTTCTTCTTGCTCCCGTGTGGAAGAAAGGGCCAGGCTATAGTACCGTATTTAGTTTTGCCTCTGTTGATGTTCTGGTCTCATGAATTTGTTCTTGGTGCAGAGTTTTGGGCGTTGTGGAAGTTTCAAATTTCTCACTGTTCTCATTTTTTTTTGTGCTAGTTTGTGGCTGATCATGTTGATTGGTGATGATTGTATCATCCCAGCCTCTTATTCTTTCATGTTTTCCAGATAATTATTTCTTTCAACAGTTAGCTTTTTCCTATAAGGTAAAGCCTGGCCTATGTTTTATCATAATGTTGAAGGGAGTGTGAATTTTGTCCCCCTCTTTCTACTATGTTCAGTTCCTCGTCTTGCATTTTGCAGTACCATGCACTTGGAGTTTTTTCTCAATGGCCTGAGAGCCGGTGCCAGCTGAACTGGCATCATCGGCTGCACCGGTGGTTGAGGTTACTGCATCATCGGCTGCACCGGTGGTTGAGGTTACTGCATCATCGGCTGCACCGGTGGTTGAGGTTACTGCATCATCTTAGCAGTAAGCCGTGCGATAAAATTAGTACTTTTCATCACATGTAATAAATAAGGAAAATGACAATGGATCGCGTAAAAGAGATTCAATGTTGTTTCTGTCCAAACACTATCAGTTTATCACAATCCAAGATTACAGAAAATCATATCCAAGACAAACGAATCAAATCCTAGCACCGAAGCATTCTTCGACATTCACCAGAACAAAATGGACATATATCATGTTTTCATTGTTCCATGTATGATTTCCTCTACTTTGAGTGCGCTCCCACGAGCTCCTCCATGCTTTCAGACCTACAATTATATTAAAAAACGGGTCAACGTGCAATAAGGATAAGGACATACTGAGTTCGCTCTAGAAGATGATTCTAAAGTCCGATGTAAAATCTGATAACTATTTATGCCATTAATTCTGGTGTATTCCACACTTGCACACTAATGCTATCTCCTTCATTAAAAAAAGGCAATGCAAGAGAAGAAAGGTACCAGAATAAGGTAATGCAAAATTAGGACAGTATCCCAAAAGGTTAGTTCAAAAGAATAAGTATCTCAATTTTATGGTAAAAGCCTAAATTATTCTGCCCCTTTATCAGATATTTTCCTACATTCTTTGCCAGAAGATAGTAGTAGAATAGATAGTATAAACCAGTTTTTTTTGCGGGTGATATAAACCAGCTTTTGCAAAAGAATGCTCATTGCTCGGGAGAGTACAGACCAAACCATGATACATTTTAACTTAGTGTTTTCTTCCTTGCTGTATACGGCGTGCTAACATAAAATTTATTTGTTCCAAACATCGTGATATTAACCATATGATAATTCATGGTCACATACTCACGTTGCTTTGCCAGTAAATATGTCTGAAGATCAACGAGCACAACCAAAAATGAATAACATTTTTTATATATTCATATTCCCATCAGCCGTGAAATAACCTAACCAATTTGATGCTCTGCACATAGACACGAGCTGCAACTGAATCTTGTTTTAAGAAAATTACGGACAAAAGACAACATGTATGGAAATGCATCTCACAAAAGTTATTTTAGCACGACTAAAATTGTACGTTGTAAATAATCACACAGTAAAACATTTTGCATCGTTATTTAAAAAAAATGTGTGTAAAGAGCATGAAGTCAAGCAATACAGTTTCATAAAAGATATGCTTTGCTAATATACAAAATGCTATTTTTATAATGTTTCAGAAAAAAATTTAAACTTCCGAAAGGTCAATGCAATAGAAATATGCAAGCATGCTAATATTTAGAACGGTACGTACCAACCAGGGTTCATAAGGTTTCCAAATTCATCAGGAGTTGGCCAATCCAGCATCCCATCTGTTACTAATCCTCCACCTGATGTACCAGCTGTTTCAAAAGTAGTGCCCTCCCAGTTGAAAAAGTCACTGCCGAAGCCTTGAGGCTGCACTGCACTGGTCTGCCTAGCAGGACCATCTCCAAGCATTTCCTTGGTCGTCTCTCCGATAGCAGCAGTCTGCATTTCTTGTGGCATGTCCATGGTTGCAGCATTCTGAATTCCATGGGTCAAGTCCATGGTTGCCGCATTTTCCATCACCTCGTCCTCACACTGGTACCTTCTAAGCAGGTCAGTACCATCATCCTGAGGCCAAAGCCACATAGATATCCCTCCATTTCTGCAGTCATAGCCAAGTCGATATAACCGTGGTACAAGCTCTTGTTGCCTTATATGGTTGGGATTATCCATGGCATGCACCGTGTTACTTGGAAATAAATTAGAAGTGGGCAGTGTCTCATTTGTCTGTTGTACTGGTTGTGCTAGGTTGGACGGCAATGATGCACTTGCCATGATCCCATCTGTTAGAACTCCACCATGACCAGCATTACCAGCAGTATAAGCGTAACAATAACCATCACCATTATTAAGGTTACAATAAATATTAGTGTTGCCACTACCATACTGATAACCATACCCACTAGCATTGCCATTTCCATTGCCATTACTAGTACTAGATGTTGGTCCCTTAATAGCAGCTCCACCAAGACCTGTTGAGATGCTCCCATTTCCATGAACACCAAAACCCTCTGGTAATGCACTACCACTTAGCCGGCTTATGTGATTAAGATTTCTAGCTCCCTCGCACCTCATATTGAACCCGGAACTTCCCTCACTATCTTGAGATGTGGAATAGTTCTTCCAAGAATTGTTAGAGTATAATGGGCTAGAGGTGAGCATAGTTGATAGCTGATCAATTTGGCAATTTGTTTTGTAATTCTGAAATTTCAAATATGGTGGAAACATCAATAAGTATGTGGTTAGGTAGTGGGCTAACTTTTCTTATTACGTCATGATCATATATATTTGGTACGAAACTCAGTTTCAGAAGGAAGGAACATCAACTAGAAAGTCAAAACATACCTGAAGATGGCTGCTAACTTGATCCATAGTTGCACTGACATTGTCATGCTCCAGAAGTTCTCTTATATTATTTTGAGTACTTTCTGCATTAGAAAAACAAAATATGCCAGTCGGGCAGAGCTTAGACTTTTGGAAAAGTCAATATATGCATCCATATATGTGATTTATTAATTTCAGGCCTAACATGCTTAATTCACCCTAACACCTTGGCTGCACATCCATGTTAATTGTAATAAGAAATCACTTTTCAAAAAAAATCTAAATGATCAGAGTAAAGAGTACATGTAAAATATGCAAGGCAATGAGTATTAATTAAGTCAAAGACATGCATGGAATATTTATACTAAACTAAAAATATCAAAATCATAGCAATGCATTTCTGTTCATAGAACCATAGTATCATTTCACGAATATTCTAACTACATGATATAGAGGCAAATATGCATTTAACTTGTTATCATAGAGTCCCTCCATGAACTCTGTGCATGAATGGTAGAGAGCATATGTGAGGATAGCCTCGTCAAATATACTCAAATGACCATGATAGTGTAAACCGTGCATCCCGACTCGTGTCGCCTGCCTTGGCCGACCTAGGAGACTCACGCCACCGCCACTTTGATCTCGCCTCATTGCTCCCTCTGTCCGCTGTCACCGGTGGCCTCTGCCGCAGTGGTGCCGGCCTGCCGGGCCCGCGCTGAAGGCTGCAGGAGGCTTTCCCGGGTGGTGAATGTGGCTGATGGGTCAGGTTCTACAGTCGTCAGATCCTGCCAACGGGGCCTTCATTTTGGCCACTGGTGAGCGTGGGTAGCCCTCCCATGTTGCTGGCAGCTTCCTTCTAACGGAGGATGCATAGATCTGGCCCGCCCCGGCGTGGTCTAGAATCCTCCTGATTCGGGCTTGGTGTCTGGCCTTGCAGCATGGGGCACCTTGCCCATGTTCCTCTACAGTAGGGGTTCAGGCTACCTTGCGGTGGGCATGGTCGCTATGCGTGGAGGTCGTAGTACCAGGGAGCCGATGAGATCACGCGTTCTGGTGCTACGGGACTCGACGGCGGGCTGGCTCAGTTGGAGATCAAGGTACGTTCCTCCAGGCAAAAGTCTTGTGTCAGCTTTGTCAACATTGAAGATGTCGACACCTTAGGGAAGCGTATTGCTTCTCGAAGGCGTATGCTTGGATCTAGGCTACCTTGCCCACATGGGTGCTCTCGATATGAAAGTCTTAGATCCAGCTTCTGGAGTGGACGACAATGATGTCGTCGATGTTGTAACCTCCTTGGAGGCGTCGTCTTGGAGTCACCGATCACCTTGGTTGTTTGACATCTTGGTTGGTGTACGCTTGGATGGTTTGGCGTCTTTGGTTGCAATTGGCCGTGGTTGGCATGGATTATGGTGTTTTCTCCTAGTCTTTTCTTACATAGGTGTTCTTCTACCAAGGTGTGCACACTGGTCTTACTGTTTGACCAAGTCCGCGGAAGGCCCTAATGCTATCATCTGGATCTGGGTTAGTGACACCTTGATTCACCCTATATCCTCTTGCTCCCTATAAACACTAATCCTCCTCCTTGAGGGTGTCTTCGGGTGGCAACCAGATGAAAACCCTCTACATTGCTAGTCGGATGATCATGGAAGCTAAATTCCTCCTCCATGTTGGCGGTGTCGATGAGATTTGCGTCTGCAAGCGGCAACTCTTTCCATCCTTGTAGCTCTCATGTTGTTTCTTTATTTTCCTATGTGGTATGTTATCACCTCATCCCTTATTCTCTTGTAATTTCCCGGCCCTACCATTTCTTCTTCGTAATGAATGATTCGCTAAAAAAGACGAACATATATAAACAATGAGTTTTTTTTAAATGAATAGACTTGCCAATGCAAAAGTTCTACATGGGGAAACTAGAAAGAATACCCTTGTGAAATACGTGATATACTTTATGTTACATTTATATGAGGGATAACTGAAATGCGAAACTGACGTACATAATTTGACAAGGACATCCTGGACGACTGTAACTTGCAAAGCCTCCACACCTATACACTTGTTTAGGAATAAAGGGACTCACATGTACAAGATAGATGTGTATTTAACATGATCAAGCATGTAGAGGGGGCGAGCGTGCAAGGAATGTCGATGGAACTTCAACTGTATAATTCACACCATCACGGCGAATGAAGACATGGACGAAATATGAAAGATGGCACTTCTTTTTTTTTGTCCATTGCCTTATACATTTGCTGTGCCACCTCACTTTTGATCTAGGCCTATATAATTTCGAAATATAGGACAATAGGCTAATTTTATAGTCCATATTTCAAATTGATTTTAAGTCATACCCCTCCGAAATTTAGAAAATTTTCTCCTATGTCTTTTCATAAATAATACCCCATGGAATCATTTAGAATCGGGATTTGGTTAGTTAAAAGTTTGCCATAGATGCAACCTTATGTACTTTGTTTGTGTCCAATGACCTAGCCAAGACTTCTTATGAAACCCCAACTTTCATTTATGTTCATTTTATTGGCAACATCGATATTTCATATCCTAGTTTTTAGTTGGTGTGCGAGTGCTTGAAAGGATTAGATCAGGTTGATCATGCCCTTGTGGGATCTATAACCTCTCCGGTGTGGGTTTAGCAATTCCGTAGGCGCAACATCGTCACATGTTGTAATTGTCAAATTCATCTCCACCAAAATCGATGAGTGTTCATCATTGCAAGATGTGGACACCCATAGTGCTACAATGATATCTAGACATATTTTGTGGTTTTGCCTAGTTATGCATGTCGAATTAGGAAAGTAAGAGGCCATCCACTATTAGCAGACACTAAACTATTGTGACGATTGGAACAAGAGAAGATATCCAAGATATGTCAATTACCACATATGATCTAGGGTTGCCTCGGCATACTTCCTCCATCTTCATGGTAGACATGAACATTGGGGCCTTAACAAAGGAAACATGTTGAATCTACTTGTCTTGCTAGGCTAGGTCTTACCGTGAGAATGTTGGGGCTGTGAGACTAATGGGAAAACTTACTACCATTTATGCCAATACTCCAAGAAAGAGTGGAGTGGATATTGAAGTGCAATCTATTTTAGGAGAGAATGTACCCAACAATTTGTGATCTACTGTATCATTCAAAATATGCTCATCTCTGAGCACTCTACATGGGGAAGTTAGAGTAGAAGAGTAGAGCATCAACACACATGTTAATTGAGACACGTTCGTTGTCTGGGCTCCTCAAGGTTTTTCACTACGGTTGTCGACCTAGAGGAGGAAGATTGTTTTGACCCTTCGAGAGTTACCAACTATTGTAGCCATCCTAGAATAGGGGGCTTGTAAAGATCGATACGATCTCTCATGTTGTAGACCTTTCTTGGATATTTTTCATGCTCGATTTATTGGCCCTTGTTTGAAGACAATAAACTGGATCTTACAGATGAAGTTACTCATGTGTTTAGACATTTTCTAAGCATGGCGATATAGATGAAAGAGAAATTATGTGCAAGGTTCACACAATATCTGCCTCTATTCTAATTAATGGTGGATCTTGAAGAGGTACTTGCTTTAAGTGACAACACCACCCAAATAAGGTATAAACTTGTGTGTTCACCACTCAATGCTCCCCATGAAAAAGTTGTAGAGTAGAGATATGAGGTTCGACACCCATGACAATGGATAAAAAAATGATAAGCAAGGCTTCTTCTACGGATCGCCCAATATTCTCATTGTTTTTTGCAAACAACAAGAGATTTTTATTACTCAGAAATGAGGATACAATTGTCTGCATTAAGATACAATCAGGCGACAAGAGTAGCAAAGAGTTTGAACTCTTAGTGTGACCGAGCAAAGTTTTCTAAACTGTCTATGACCATATTTTGTGTTCAATCAATCTTGTTCGGTAACAACTCTCTTTCAACTTGAACCATTCCCTTTAGCTCTTTTATGATGAAGCCAATCTCCGCACAGATCATCCCTGAGCCTTTACTTCCTCATAGCGACAATACAAGGTCAAACTGCAGTAGTATCCGCCTATTAGTAGGCATCATCGCCAGATTGTGAACTTCCACAACAGAATTGGCTTTAGTTTCTAAAGCTTCAACACATTGATTGAGGTGCGTAGCGCTAGGCCGAAACTGGCACCCATCAGTCAGAATCCCTAATAACCATGTCGACTCATGCACAACCATCGATGTACAAACCATCAGTGGTCTAGTGGTCATTGCAATGTGATCACGTTCGAGATGGGCCATCGCACAACCGCGGAACCATACGGCACCCATATGTGGTCTTTCTTACCCTCACCAATGACATCATTTCCCTTGATGACATCTCTATTGTCCTATTGCCAGAAGATGAATAGTGAGTCATCATAACTACGTAAATATTTCGTAGTAACTCGAATTGGTGAGTTCGACTTCTCATGATTCAACTCGTTGTGCAACTACCAACACCTCTTGGTTATAGCATCACTCTCCATCTCTGAACCACCGACATTGCATGCAACATACCAGAGAATCAATTTGGTCCACTATATACAATATCATCTACAATTGGTAGTTCCCAGCCTCCACCATGGCATTCAAAAGCATATACGGTCTGCAATTGGTAGTTCCCAAGCCTCCACCATGAAAGTCGTCTTCCTCATCCATACAAAATCTAGGAAATCACCTTATTCGTTGGATATGTTATTTCTTTATTGTTCATCATTGTAAGAAGACCACAAAGTTCCATGTTGGCCTATGTGAGAAAGTGGTTGTCTACAATAACAAATGTTGACACACCTGCGTAACCAAAGGTACATGGGCATTTCCTTGATCTGTGCAGCACTAATAAAGTTGGATCTTGAAGAAGCATATTTTTAGGTGAGAAATATTGGAAAAGGTGTGTCATGGTACCACCCAATTATGGTAGTAAAACTCATGTTATCACAAAAAATGAATTGACAACCTCAAAGCACGAGTGGAGGAGACACATATCACAGAGCATGAAAGGTCGCGTCAGAACAAAAGCCAAACCTTTAGAGGAAGACCAAGACACGGGGCTGAACTGGATCAGCACGCCCTCAACCTAAAAGTGCGGAAACGGCAAGTGTACATCAGGAACAAGTCAGAGCTGAGGAAGGCGTCGTCTAAGAGTCACCGGCTACTTGCACTCCAAATCCTCATGCACACCACACCGGAGTTCATCGGAAGAGGGCCAAGAACATAGCAAGGAAGGCGACACCGCACGACCAGCCTGAGTGGTAGAAGGTGGCACCACAACATCATTAGGATGCACCACTGCTGAACCCCACGGCAGCCCACCCACATAGGATGCAAGGTTCCACATGCATGTCAAGGACTGGGTACCTCTATGATGCCTCTAGGAAGGGGTAATGACCCCCGTGGGCGGCATGGTCGTGAAGTTTCCACTCGGTACCCAGTAGGACAAAGGCTTGCTGCAACAATGACTTCAAGAATTTTATGACACCCTCGGGCGCCCCCACCGCTGGAGCCGCCCAAAGACCACTCGACATATGTCCCAATAACACCTTCACCATCTAGATCCTCATACGTACATCGGCACTGTCCATCGCAGATGTGGAGAGCTGCAATGCCTCCATAATTAAGCCACCACTACCGCCATGCAGGAACAAGAGGAGCTTGGGCACGCCTCACTGTTGAAGGTCGCCGCACATAGCTGTGTCGCGGGGTGCATGGACCACAACCCTAGGAGCAGCCGGCCCAAGCAGCTGGAATCCTGGTGCACCGCCACAGGCCACCTCCGGCCAGAACCCACCTAACGCAAGGCCATAGGGCCACCAACTTAGCGGGGGTAGGATGAGAGTGGGGTAACAGGGTGGTTATGGAATGCCCATCCCCGCCGCTGGTAGACAGGAGTTGTGAGCGACAACAACAAGGAGATGAATCGGGAGGTCGAGAAGGGGGTCGATGGTCCACGCAAAGCGGGAAGTAGGCCACAAGATCAGTGACGGGGTGGAGCGGCAAGGGCACAACAGAGCGTCAGCGCCCACATCTGGCTCCAGCGAGGAGAGGCAGGGGCAGGTCGATGCAGCGCAATAACATCGCCAGCGGGTTTGCCCGACAACGTCTATCGAGGATGGTGAGGGGAGGTGATGTAGTGGGGGTGGCGCCGACTAGGGTTCCTCGGTGAGCAGCCCTAGGAGACGACGCGTCGGGGAGGGAGTGGGTGCAAGGTTATGGTTAGACATAGACTACTAAATATTTACCTTTTGTGTAGATCGATGCTCGCCCTCCATGAGAGGTACGATCTTATATATAGGGCATGCTCAGATATGACATTTACATATATACATATATAGATCATCATATATGTCCTATTTAGTAATTAGTGAATGGCAATCCGGGCACATAGATCCTACCACGAGTGAGAATACTAAACATACCACAAAGAAGCCATGAGAATACCATAATGTCATATTTAGCACTTCATGCACTCTGGACTCTTATCTCTAGAAGCCAATACCATTTTGGCGTATGAATAAAACAAGCAAGGCCATACTAGGGGTCTCACTTGTATATACTCCCTTTGTTCCATTATCTAGCAGTGTGCATAATTCCTGCCTTATACAATGTATGAGCTGGATGCATTTTGTGGATGAAACTAGCCAACTCTCCACAACCTATCTCATTCGTACGTGCAGCTTGTCCCACCACCGCAGTATGTACCACGGGAGGTTAGTTTCGTCTAGACATGCACGTCTGTGCAAATGCACACTACAATATGAAATTTCAGAAAAATAAAAATATTATGCGCACTATTAAGTGGAAAGGAGGGAGTATATATCACTCACTATCTCCTATTAAAGTCACAAACGTCCAAACAAGCCATGCACCAACCATCCAAACAAACCAAGATTATGCAAGTATGGCTGATAATTAAGCACTTCATACACACTAGACCATACCACTAAAAGACGAGACCATTTTGGCCTCACATGCATATATATAGTACTCACTATCTCCTACATCAACATCACAAACTTGCATATGCATGCATGCTTGCACATTGGTTACTACTCCTTCCGTCATAAATATTTGTCTTTTTAAAGATTTCAAATGGATTTCCATATACGGATGTATATAGACATATTTTCAAGTGTAGGTTCACTCATTTTGATTCGTATGTAGTCACTTTTTGAAATCTCTAGAAAGACAAATATTTAGCAATGTAGGGAGTAGTAGTAAATGAGTACCAAGAAATAAAACATGCAGAAACAATTATGTATGATTGCAGATAGCACAAAGTGCCGAACATGGAGATACTGGACTATATGTTTCCATAAATTGCACGCACCTTCTGTTCCATTGATCCGGTTGTTGGCCACTTTGTGAAGTAATGCATGCTTCTCTGCAGTGATCTTCTTGGCGGTCCTGCTACCGTAGCCCCCCACGTCGGAGTGGTCCACTTCCACTGGCCTCTTCCTCGATGTGCCATCCTGGCTGGAGCGAGGATCGGCGTTTGCAGCGGCGGCATTGACGGCAGCGTTGAGGCTTCGCTCCCTGACAGGACGTCTGATGTTGTGCATCCCGTCGTTGCCCGGGGGCTTGGTCAGGAAGTCGCTCGGGCCGCCATTGAACCCCCTCATCACCATCTCCACGCTCTCCTCGCCAGATAACACTGCACATACACATACACATACAGATCCATCAGTACCAGACGTGCACAACCAAGCTAGGTCCTTGCGTATCCTGAAATTTTGGATGTAGATAATCTGATCACATTAAGAAGTACTCCCTCCGTTCTGAATTACTTGTCGCAGGTATGGATGTATCTAGATGTATTTTAATTTTAGATACATCCATTTCTGCGACAAGTAATTTGGAACGGAGGGAGTAGTAACTGATACTTTTTCTCTTAAAAAAGAGAAGTAACTGCTCCTTTGAAGTTTCCTGTTCTTCAGCCGGAGTCCGGGGCTCCGGGCGCCAGCGCGTGCACGTGATGGGGCAAACCACTCTTTGCAATCGAGTTCACAACACTCTCAGTTAACAAAGACGAAAATTCTCTACCATCTTGCATCCATCAAAGTATAGATTTATCAGATCTACCAGTCATAGTTGGTACGCGGAAACAAGCTAAGGATTAACAACACATGTACATCGATCCCTTTCTTATAACAAAGAGGAAAATTCTCTAGCATCTTGCATCGATCAAAGTCTAGATTTATCTGTTAAGGGCAGACCTACCAGTTGCTGTTGGCGCGTGCAAACAATCTAAGGAATGGATACATCTGGATGTACATCGATCCCTTTCAAGGTACTGCAGGAACATGTACAAGCAGAGGGGATCGAATAAGTACCTTGGTATGTTTGTGTCTGGGACCTCTGGGTCATGGTTTCGACGTGGATGGGGTCTTCACCTGCGGCGAGCCCCCTAATCCCCTCGAGGGAAGCAGCGCCGGAAGCAAAGGCGTCGTGGTGGTGGTTCTCCATGGCTGCACGAAGCAGTGCTCGAGGGCGAGAGAGAAGTGAGGTTGAGAGAGAGAGAGAGAGACTGCTTGCCAAAGTTGCTGCATTTATTCTAGGGCAACGATCTGCGCCGGTGCGCCGGCCGAACGTTTCGGCCGGTCGCACCCTAGCCGTCAGATCGACCCGTCCCGAGCCGTTGGATCCTTATCTCTGGGCAGCGTCTTCCTCTCGCGAGCGCGCACGAGAAAAGGAACCCCATCTCGCCGGCGCGCGCGTTCTCCCTCGTCGTCGGCCCCCCGCCTGCCCTCCTCGTCTCTCGAGCTCGTCGACACCCTCGCCGCCCTCGCCGGCCGTCTTCGCCGGCCGCCATGGTCGCCGGTCCCAGCCCTGGGCGGCCGTCCTCGTCACCGGCTTCGCCCATGCAACAGCCCACCCCTGCGGTTGTAGCTTCCGTGGCAACCGTTGTAGCTCCGGTGGCGACGACCGGAGCTCACCGGCGTGCTCGCCGGTCTGCTCGCTGGTGCTCATCCCCCGCTTGCAACAAAAAATCAAGCCCCGGGGGATATGCCCAGTGCTGCAACCGACGACGGAAAAAGCTACAATCGCTGACGAAAAAAGCTTCAACTAGCTATGAAAAAAGTTTCAACTGGTACAACGGAACTATGAGCGACCAAAAGAAAAGTTACAACCGGTGACAAAAAAAGCTTCATCTCGCAACGAAAAAAGCTTCATCCGACGATGAAAAAAGCTTCAACTGTGGAGCCGTACCCATGGACGAAAAACGAAAAAGCTGCAAACGGCGGTTACAAAAGCTACAACGGGCAATGAAAAAGCTTGAACTTATTGTCTTAGCTGTGAACCCGCGATGACGATGCGCCGTTTTGCTGCAACCATAGTTTGGTTTTGCTACAAACGGCGTTGAAATTTGCTACAACCATTATCACAACTACTTGTGCTGCTCCACCGAGCTCCCATGCCTGCCCATGGCCATCGTCGTTTTGCTGCAGCCGTAGTAGATTTTCGCTACCACCGATGATTGAATTTGCTACAATTGGTTCCACCGATGATTGTAGTCTGCCATGGCTGGCTGCAGCTCCGGCGTGGCGGGTCGGGCGAGGTAGGCGAGCTCCGATGCATGCGGATCCGCACGGATCTGGTCGAGGTGGCGGATCGGCTGATTCCCATGACGGCGGCGTCCCTGGGAAGCCTCCGGCGTGGGCGACGGGTTGACCATGGCACCGGGGAGAGAGAGGAGAGAGATGAACGAGAGGAAGAAGAGAAAGGGCAGGAAGGAGAAGACGCACGTGGGCGGGCCCCCTCGTCCCCACGTGTCGTTAGGTGGGTCGCTGGGCGCGTTTGCGCGTGGACGCGACCGGCCGAAGCTTCGGCCGGTGCGCCGTTGGCAAACGATTCCCTTTATTCTAAGAGGTGTGTGCGGCATGATGTGGTCCCAACAATTTGAACCACGTTTTCCCTCAAAAAAAAAATTGAACTATCGGTAGTCCCATTGACACATTCTTTGCGGAGTTTTATGAAGCAATCTGATACTGTAGAATAGTAGAAGTAAAAAAGATATCCTTTTGTTAGAACAGAACGCGCATATTCAAAATAAAATTATTTGTGTGCTTTTAAAATATTAATATATTTTATTTTTCGTTCACTTATTGGAAAAAATACACATGGAAGTTAAAATATTTTCATCTTAAGAAAAGTATCCATATAATTAAGAAATTCTTCATATATTTTAAAAAAATGTTCATATAAGTGTCCACCATTTTGAAATCATATTCAAAGAATTTTATAGATGGTCCATGTATTTGAAAAGCATCATGAAGAAAATCATAAATAGAAGAAAGAAAAAAGAAAAAAAGAAAAAGAAAACCAGAAACTAAATGATCCTCAGGTATGGTCGGAAAAAGGCAGATCTCGTCGAGAAGCCATCAGGAAAACAAAAAACACTACACCACGACACCACAACACCGACATGCATCTGTTGGTATAGGTGTGAATTTCCGACACATTGTCTGTTCGGAACAACACCGACACAAAGAACGTCAGGGTTGATCAACATTTTCGACGTTCAGTCTGTCGGTAGTGTTTACTAGTTCACCGGCGTATTGTGTATCGGCATTTTTTTTGACTGCCGTTGGATTAAGTGTCGCCGAAACTTTGCCACAGGAAAAGTGTCGGTGTAGTTCTAGCCTGGCCCACTTATTTTCAGCCGCGCGGCACAGCCCAAAGTATCGAGCGGCAAGCGGCGCGCCAATGCCCAAAAGTATTTTCGTAAGTCCCCCATCCCTACCTCTCTCGCAGCACACATTCAACCTAAACCTAAATCGCCGCCGCCGCCGCCCCCGACCTACCCATAGATTTGCTCGCATCGCCGCCTCTTCCACTACGGCACCCCACCCTTGCCCCTCCTCTAGTCATGCGTGCTGCCCCGTCATCCACAGCCGAGGAGCTGCTGCCCCGTCTGCAGCCAAGGCGCCGCCACCTAGTCCACTGCCTAGGAGCTGGCGAGGAGGCAACTGCAGTTCTGGAGTCGCCCCGCCGTTCTTCTTCCTCCACCAGCGACCCCTGTCCAGATCGACACCCTTGTCCTGCCCCGACTCCAGGCCACTGCAGGTAAACTGCACAGGAGTTTTGTCATTTGCATCTTGGTGGATGTTAGTTCACATAAGTTCCAGGCTCTGCTCTTGTTCTGTCTTCTTTAATCTCGTGTCCTCATGCATCTTGTCTTTTCACTTATCCAGTGGCGGCCATGCTCATGTGTGAATGTTTATCAGTAACTTCTATACATATTAATTTTCAGAGACCAGATTTTAACTACTCGAGGGTACAAACGTACAGATTTAGAAAGAGAAATGTAACAGAGTTGTGGCACACCTTTTGGGTTAACATTGCTGTTTGAGGATGCTCAAGTGCAGAGCTCCCTAAATTTCAGAGATCTGATTCACCATATTCTGCAATTTGACACAGAACCTCAGTTACTGTCGACAGAAAAAGGATGACGCGCAAGCATGTGTTACTTTCTAGAGAAAAAAAACATGTTTCACTTCATTTTCTACATCTGAACCTAACACCAAAGATTCAGATATCTTGTATGTTGGGTAGGATTGTAAATCTGCCTGTGATCCTTTTGTTTTATCTGTTTATGCCGCATAAACAGGGACCAAGGGTTAGCCTTACGGTTGTGTGTGATCCATATTAGTACCTTTGATGTATCTCGTGTCCCTGAATTTTCTTTCTTGTACTGGATATCTTCTTGTTCTTTCACTCCTAAATCCTAATCAGTAGACTTCTCATTATCTGGGTGCTCATTATTTCTACTTGTTTGTTGTCTCATGGATCACAAGTTTAATGATTATTGAATCAAGAAATCTTCTGAATCTGTTAACATAACCTCCATTTACTGTCTGCTCAAGTGTGTTTGTGGCATATCATATTTTAACTTATGTTTTACTCTGCTCAAATGGAGAGCTCCGTAAACTTCAGAAATCAAAATGACAAAATTGTAGGGATAAAAGGGGTAATGGAAAATTGCATTTCTCTAGTCTCAGTTTATTCTTCCTTGGCGCCCTACTATTTACATTTTTGTCTATTTGGTATGTATATTTGTAGTGGATGCCCAATTCTCCTATCTATATTTTCATAACTATGTTTCTTAATTATACTACTTACAAGAAGTTGCTTGGTGGATAGTGCAGTTTTAACTTGCGGCTTCCTCATAAAAGTTGCTGCCATGTATTTAACTCATCACATAATTTGCCCAGTATGCATATTTTTCCACTATTTTTTATTAAGCATCATGGTCTAATATGTGCTATTTGCAGGAGAAAAGATGGAAGGAACGAGAGGTGGAAGCGAGCTCCCTACATATGAACAATTAAGAGTTAGGCTCGTAGCAGATATGATTTGGTAAACTCGAGCACCTCTCTTTGAAAGTGATGCATCCGATTAGTTAGTTTTCTAATTACTAGGGAAAATAACTTTGTTGCAGGCTGAAGAACTTGGCTATGACCCACAGAGAGATGAAATATTTGTCAGAGCACATGCACATAAAATTGGAGTTCCTACCGCACAAGCAGACACTAATTGTTAGTCACACATACACATCATGTGTTTTTCTTTAGTACAGCCATGCACGTGACTGCATATCAATTGATGAGAAGTATAGACTGCACTGACTTAATTGTAGAACTAAATTAGGTACCTCATTTGCTGTATTTTTTTTCAGAACAACCTGAAGAAGCAGCTGAACCGCCAACAACACTTGCAAAGGAAATTCAATTTCGTCGACAAGATGAACAGGTTTCTACTCTACTAGAGCTCACGGAACAAATGCAACGAAAAATTGGAGAGATGCATCAAGTTCTCTTTTCTCAAGGAATCGGAAATGTCGAAATACCAGGTATTATTCTTGTCAACTTTTTTCCATGAGATGACACTGCTATGTTTTGTTTGATACTTGGGTCAGGAAGACAGGTTCAGAATTGGGAAAAGAGTCCTCGGTTTGAACTAAACACTATTATTTTTCTTTTGGGAGATCTTTGTATTTTTCTTGAAGGTTTCATGCTTCATAACTAAACACATAAAGTTCAGTTTGTAGTGTCATTATAAATAGACAATGCATCAGGCTACTAGATATCTAGTTTCTATCGGAAATAGATAAGAACTGAGGGCATGATAAGGTGATACTAAATCTGGGTTATAGATAAGAATTGAGGGCATGATAAGGTGATACTAAATCTGGGTTATAGCAAAACATAGAATTTTTGGTTTCTATGTTTATATGTGTGCAGCGCAACCCCCATTATCATGCAAACAGTATCAAGTTATGAGGCTTGATCATGGAAGCTAGCAGAAATGTGTGATTTAGTAAGCAAGCTCTAAATGTTTGCTTGCATATTTGTTCAAATATGGTGAGTGGTAAAATTGTCCATCAGTGTGCAATTCCTAGTAGCTAAACTGAAGCCTGCTCTCTTTTAAAGATCGGCGACAAAAAAAAATACTTGACCGTTATTTTCAGGGTAGCATATTTATTTCAATCCACATATTAGGATTACACCTGACTCCTTTTTTGCAACATAGATTCCTGAATACATTCCTAACCTCGCACATCCAGTCACCGGTCTGATCTTGTTGTCCAACGACCGAGAGTTCCGAGACGAATGTGTGGCACTCCTCAGGAAACATAGGTGAGAATGAGATGATCTTGCACTCATTTTTTAATTATCTTTTCCCTATAGACATCTACGTATAATATTGGCACTAGGTTAATGTAATTCTATTGTATTCATATTGTAAAGAATGGCTTCAACATCACAGGATGTGCAATAATAAGAGAAAATTTAGCATCCACTATACAGAGAAAATTCCATATCAAATGTACTGAAACACACTATATGTTCAAATTTGAACCTGCTTGTCAATGTATTTCTTGTTTTGCTTTTGGTGGTGCTTGATTGCACCCCTCTTCTTTTGTCGCTGTTTATCACCCCCTTGTTGTAGTCTTTTCCCATCACTATATTTGTGCATCAACCATCCCTGCTCTTGTGCTTCATTTTCTCTGGTCTTCTCCTACAGATCTTTGAAGTTATAGTAAAAATCTTGTTCCTGATGCCTTTGAACAAATATGATTGTTTAACAATGAGTGCATAATTTGTATAGTAAGCCTTGTATGCAAGGAGCTAGCCAAACTTGGGATGATCTTCTAATAAGGATATCTTATGTAACCAGACTAATTGCTCAAACATATAACTTCTTTGGCAGGGGCATATGGCAGAATGTAGGAAGTCCACAAGTTGATCTAAGATGTTCCGATGATCGCTTTTGTTCATTCATGGTCGACACAACTTATTCATATGGAAGTTGATGCCGGCTTGGTGATCGGAGGATTGGTCTTTTTCATATAAGGAAGTTGATGCTGGTTTGGTGATTGATATCTTAGAAGCTTGCCCCTCATATTTTGGAGCAGGTCACGTCTTGTATGTAAGACCTATGTATTTCCTTAATGGATGTAGCTAACTTGATTGAAGAAAACTAATGGATCTTCAATTTATGTTGAATAAATATATTGGTCACTGGTATGTTGTGATGAATAGAAGAGTAATTGTTTGTATATGTATTGTGTACTGTACATGAATTGAATATTATGAACATTTATTGAATTTTATGAATGTAATTTCACTCAAAATATGGTGCATTTGTATTTGTTCTGAAATGTAGAACCCAGGCAGCGAAAGTGTCGGCATAAGTATTGGATGTTGCATGAACTGTCGGCATAGCACACTGGCAGACAAACTGTCGGCATACCAATGGACGTCGCACTATGTGTCGGCATAGCACACTGTCAGATTATCTGTCGGCGTAGAATAGTCTGTCGGTATAGAAATGTCTGTCGCCATAGACCTTACCAACCCCATCAGACTGTCTGTCGGCATAGATTTATCTGTCGGTAAAGACCTTTCCCGGCAGGACTATAGGCGACAGCTCCTTTCTGTCGCCAAAGTTCTTTGCCGACACTAAATGTGTCGCCTTAGGTGACCTATGCCAACAGATTGTTTGACGCTGCTTTGAGTGTCGTGGTGTAGTGAAATCGGAAAAGTGCACTATCACCAAAAAAATAAAAATGCAGGCATCTTTTTATATATCTTGAAGACCCATTACACTCTCCAAGAGCTAGATCGGTCCACGTCCAGCGCAGCGGTTGGACAGGAAAGCCTCCTCCTGCTAGTTTTCAATGGGCCATGTGTTGGAAGGGAAAAAAATAGAGCCAACGAAAGCTTAGCAGGTAAGCAAAAGGGGCTGCCCTAAAAAGAAAGGGAAACGTTTCTATATGGCGGACCGGCCGAACGTTCGGCCGGTCCGCGCCGCGTGCGTTCGATTGCAGGCACTGGGCCCACGCACTGCTCCACGCGTCGCCCTGCTTTCCTCTGGCCTATCTCTTACTAGCGCTGGACCTTATCCATTCAGTTCCCTCGATCCATTTCTCTCAGCTCTACGAAAAATCAACCCCAGATCCAACAAGCACTAGCCCCGAATCTCGACGACCGCCGTTGCCGCAAATTCCAGCGACGCCGGCGACCTCCGCGTCCCACGTCCCATCCTCTCTCTCTTGTTCCAAGCCCCACGACCTCCACTCCGTTTTTGTTGCGAGGCAAGCACGGGAGCTGGAACCACCCGCGGCTCGTGCCGAGTCGTCGGTGCGCTGCCTACCGCCTGATCCGGAGCTGAACCAGCACCGCAAGGTGTTGCAACCGGAGCTGGAACCGTCAAACTTCAGAGCTACCAACCCGCGCATGTGGTGATTTTAGCTGCACCTTCTTGTTGGATTTTGGTGGAACCAGTGTTCTGTTTTGCTGGAACTAGCTTTTTTGTTTGCTACAATCGAACCACTGGGATCCCCTGTTGATTTTATTTGCTGGAACCAATGTTTTTTTTCAGCTGGAACTAGCAACCCTTTTTGCTACAACCTTTTATGTTTTGCTACAATCGAACCACTTGGAGTTTCCCTACTGAGTTATTTATTTGCTGGAAGGATTCTTTATTTTTGTTGGAAATAGCAATCCTTTTTGCTCCAAATCAACTACCAGATTTTCTTGACTGATTTTTTTTTGTTGGAACCGATTTCCTTTTTTTGCTGGAACCTGGTAATGTTTTTGCTTCAACGGAATTGGCCGGCGAATAAGTTGCATCCACACCGACCAGTTATAGAATCAGACGAGCAGGCAAGTCGTTTTGCTGGAACCGGCCTTTTGTTTTGCTACAACCGGCAATGTTTTTGCAGCTTCGGCGAGGTATTTCATTGCGACAGTCAGAAGCGACGGCGGTATTACGGCTGGAATCAGTGATGTGTTTTGCTGGAAATGTATTTGATTTTTGCTACTACCGGTGACTGTGGCTTTTTTGCTGATGAATTTTGTTTTGTTTTGGGCTGGAACATGGTGGTGGGAGTTGATGATGCGTCAAGCCAGAGTTGGACGATGAAGGCGATGTTACGACCTTCATCAGCGGATGCTACAACCTTCAGTGGTGGGAGTACAAGCAGCGATGGCGAGATGGAAAAGCTATGACCATGGAGTCGATTTGCTGGGACGGGGGACGGGGGATGGCGGTGGTGGCGGGGTTGCAACAGGGCTGGTGGTGGAGATGGGATGGTGTGACCCCGTGCTGCAACCATGGGGCGGTCCGGCGCGGCAACAGTGACCTCTAGTGCGCCGGCACAAGCAAACCGACAGCAAGCACGGGTCATGGGGCGGTCGAAGAGCGCATGTCGCGCGGCCGTGGGGGAGGCTGGCGAGTGCGGATGAGGAGCAGCGCAACCGGATGAGGACGAGCGGTTGCGCTCGGCTCTGTCCCCCCTCCCCCCTCCCACCCCCTTTTTTATCTTTAGATGAACGACGGATTGTACGGTTTAAAAGTGATGTATCGTGCGGTAGCGCAGCGACCAGCCCAAATTTGGGCCGGTGCATCGGCGTCTATCACTCGCCAAAAAGAAAAGGTAAGCAAAAGGGGCCATTTCTCTCCCTCCCCGTTTTCTTCGCCCGCTCTCCCGTGCGACATATTGAAAAAAATATACATGGAAGTTAAAAGATTTTCATTTTATGAAAAGTGTTCGTATAATTAAGAAATTCTTCATATTTTTCTAAATGTTCATGTAAGTGTACACCATTTTCAAAACATATTCATAGAATTTAAAAGATGGTCCACATATTTGAAAATCAACATGAAGGAAAGCATAAATAGAAGAAAATAAAGAGAAAAAAAAGGAAAAAAAAGGAAAAGAAAACCAGGAAAAAGATGTGATCCTCATATATGGCCGAAAAAGGCCAGATCTCGTAGAGAAGCTGTCAGTTTTCTTCTTCATGAAAGTGCACTACCACCAAGAAATACAGGCCTCTTTTCACATATTTCCAAGGCGCATAATAAAGCAATTACAAAAAAATTGCAAATATCCTAACCTTCTTACTTGCTCTAGTTGGGATGAGAAGGTTTGCGTGCCGATGTGCCAAGACCAAGGCAGAGCGCATGATACAAAATTGGAAATTGAGCTCCTAATCATCCATTGGTACACCCTAGCAAGAGAGACCGAACTAGCCACGCACTACTAGAAAAAAGTCTAGTAGTAGCACGGGTTAAATAGCTATTAGTAGCGCGCGTGCCTGCGCTACTACTATGGAGTTACAGCTAACTGGTAGTAGTAGCATGGTACATCCCGCGCTACTAGTAGTAGCGCGGGTTCCACACGCGCTACTACTAACTATCTGTAGCGCGTGTCTGTGACCTGTGCTAGTACTATTAATTTCGAAAACCAAAAAAAAAAATCTCGATGCCGTGCGTGCTGTCAATGGTATCAATGGCTGAATATAGCGACAACAGGGGTCGCCGGAGGTATGAAGAGGGACCGGATCTAGGGCAGAGCAAGACGACGGTGTGCGGATCCTCTTCCGAGCCAAGGCAGAGAGCTCCTGGTTGGCCATGTCGACGACCTGCGCAGGCATGGGGTATAAACACGCGCTACTAGTAAGTGTGTGCCTATAAGCTTTTCCCTGGTAGTGACACATTCTATTAAACTCGTGGTGTGCGTTATCCAGCGGGGTGACACCGGCATGGAAACTACAATCACACCTAAACTATGAGGAAACGCCATCCACCATGGTGTCGGACCACTGGACGGGCAAGCCACCATTCCCATCAGTGACACACATGAACACACACACACACACACACACACACACACACACACACACACACACACACACACACACACACACACACACACACACACACACACACATGTCTTGGATTATGCAACCCAACCAGTGCTCACTAGCCACAGTCCTCACCACCTGGCCATGGCGACTTTGTGATGATCACCCTCTCTCTTGGTGAACTCCATCTCTTCCTAAATTCATCGTGTAGCCTGGCCACAAGCGGTAGGATTGTTAGTATGGATAGTGGGTTGAATAGACTACAAGAATGACTATTCTCCTAATTTTAAAGTTTATGCAGTTTTAAGCTTTTCTACTAGCAACCTATAAACAACCAACATAAGCAAGTGTACAAGACTATTGCAAAGGAAGACAAAGACTTACATGTGTAAAGAGTAAAAGTTAGGCGTACACAAACATGGAGAGGCTCGTTGAAGATGTTTCTCATGGTTTCAATAGTTGGTGATATCCTACTCCACACTAAAAGTCACATCGAACCTTCTAGGATCACATTAGAACCTGGTAGGAACAAGTCCACTGATGACTGCACACAAAAGGATCCACAAAGCAGCAACCAATTCATGAAGAAACCATAAAAAGCAGAAAATAAAAATAAACAAAAAAGGGGAAAGAGAAAATAAACCCATTTTCAACCGAAAGTGACTAGCTGGGCTTGCCTGCCAGGTTGTCATAATTCCGACTTGCAAAAAAAGATGTTAAGAAAACTCCATCGGGAAATCTGTCGTACTCTGACAGTTTACATAGTTAATTGCATGTTGGTACCACAATTATGGCTAGGGTAATAAACTGGTACTAAACTTTAAGGTTTTGCTTGTCGGTGCCAAGTTTGGGGGTCGAGACAACAAATCGAGCTGGCAATATGGGACCACAATACATAGAATCTCATGTATGCCTATGTATGAGTGCTCCCATACAGCGCCGTTGGCGCTAGCTGCGATAATTGTCGCTCACACTTGGAGGCTATGGGCCAGGCCAGCTAAATTTGGTCAATCAGTTGATTGGTGGACCACTGTCCGTTGACTGACTTCATGTCGACCTTCTTGACAGGTCAGTAGCTGACCATTGAATTATTATGGAAAATAGAGCCAACTTTTTTTCAAATATGTAAAAAAATTGCAAGTTTGAAAATCATTCATGGATTTTAATTATTTTTAACAAAATTTAAAATTGTTCATGAATTTGGAAAAAGGTCACGGATTTGAAAAAAGTTCACAGATTTGGAAAACCTTTGTGGATTTGAAGAAAGTGCGCAGATTTTAGAAATGTTCACAAATTTGTAAATTTTCATGGATTTCAAAAAATATTGGGTTGAAAAAGTTTGTGAGTTTGATAAATTCCCAAGAATTTGAAATAAGTTCACAGAATTTAATTTTAATTTTGCCAATTCAAAGAGTTCAGGTATTTTAAAAATGCTCATGAATTTGAAAAAATTTACACATTTTTTCAAATAGTCACAAATTGAAATCCAAAATATATAAAAAAGCCAGAATAGAAATAAAAATGCAAAAATAAGGCCCAAAAAGTAGAAAAATTATATGAAAAACCAGCAACAATGAAAAAGAACCGTTGAAAAAATGGTCAAAGAAATCTAGTCCAAATACCTGTGGAAGGACTGATATAGGGCCCAATGCTGTGCTTTCGGGCTTATTTGGCGAACTGCCAAATAAGATTCGGCCCTACGTTCGCAGGGACTATATCTCACCTGGTGCGACTGTTCCTTCCGTCTGCAGTTTATGCCCCGCACTGTAGCTACTGGGCTAGCCCATTTGCATCTGCGTTTTTTCCTTCGCTTGGTTTCATTCGACCGAGTTGGCTAGTTCGTTCGCCTCGCTCACTGGGTTGGTTCCTGAATTGCTCGGTCCGGTTTTCTATCAGGTTTTTTGCTTCTGTTTTTCCTTCTTTTTCATTTTCCTTCCCTTTTCCAATTTTTCTTCATCCTTTTTTGATTTTTTTTTATTTGTTTATACGTTTTCAATGTTTTCTCTGTTTCTCTCTTCCCTTTCTCCTGTTTTTCCACTTTATTTCTTCATTTTTATTTGTTACTTTCTATTTTTTTATTGTTTTTTTCTTTTCTTTCGTTCTTTTTTTGGTTTCCTATTTTTCTGTCTTGCTTTCATCGATTATCTTTGTTTCTTTCTCAGTTTTCTCGGTTTTCAATCTTTAAAATTGGTTTCTTTGGGGTTTTCATTTCATTTGTTTTTGTTATTTTTGTTGGTTTGCTGATTTTTCCTTTCTTTTTTGTCGTTTATCATCGGTTTGTTTTTGTTCAACACTTGTTACCTTTTTCTCAGTTCACATACTAAAAATTCCGCATACATCTGAAATATTTTTTCATATACACATTTAACATTGAAGTACATGATTGATATTTTTATTGTCTATTTTTTGCCAATATATATTGCACAGTTTGGTACTTATAGAATATATTTTTCTAATACATGGTTATCATTTTCTTAAATACAAGAATAACAATTATTTAATACATGGTCAACATTTTATTTCTATACACATTTAATATTTTCTAAATACATGGTCAACAGTATTTATACATATTTAATATTTTTCAAATGCTTGAAAAACATTTCCTAAGTATAGGATTAAAAATTTTGAATACATGGTCAACATGTTTTACACATATTTAACATTTTTTAATATAAGATTAACCATTTTTCATATGTGGTCAAAAAAATTTATGTACACATTTAATATTTTTCAAATGCTTGATTAACATGTTTCAAATACAAAGATTAACAATTTTTTGAATACATGTGATGGTCAACATTACTTCTATACACATTTAGCATTTTTTTCAATTCTTGACTTACATATTTATAATACTTGTTTAACATTTGTTAAACACTCGATTTTTTTGAAACACATGATCAACTTTATTAACACACATTGCTTATTTCTTTACATATAATTTTAGTGTATATGAGAGATTTTTCTGTTTATACATTTGACTTTTTCAAACGCTTGGTAATTTTTTTTCAAATGATTGATGTAAAGTGTTTTTTTGTAATATGGTTATTTACAATATTTGGAAGTATATGCACAAGTAAAAACAAAATTATTATTTTTGAAAAAAGAGGTTGTGGCAACTAGCGCGCCTGGGCCGGCGATCTCAGGCTCGCCTTCAGACCAGTCTTCCTTACTTGTGGCTATAAGCAAGACATAGGGGTGTCTACGTATGAATGTGGCCCTTCGTCCTGGTAATGTACATGGGCCAAATTTGACTGAGGTGCAACCATGATGTGCCCCCCTCATTGTGGTGTCTCTCGTCCAATAGTCACCGTTCACTATGTGTCTCTTGTTTCCCTAAGAATAACTATGACTCGTTTCTCTCCTAGTCTACCCCACTCATCCCCACCGCCTCAGGCCTGCACCAGTGGCCAAAGTTGGAGAAATGGAGCAGACGTGCATGGTAGGTGGTGAGATATATCTTGCTTATATCAACCTTGTTGTGTCAAGAACAGATGATGTGGCTGAAGATTAAATTTCCTGAATCCGGCACACCATTGGTTACCAAAGCCTGTTTACCTTAAGGTTGCCAAAATCATGTTGTGCTCTGTTTTATCAAAAGCCTTTCAAAATCTAACTTTAACACCGCAATTGGGTCTTTAGATCTGACACTGAGGCAAATTCTGGATCTATGAAACCCATACTGGTTAAACTGAAATAGTTCAAGAATCACTTGTTGCAACCTATTTGCAATGGAGCTTGGTGATTAACTTGATTGTGCACCTAAGAAGGGAGATTAGCCTGAAATTATTAAATGTATTAGCACCATTCATTTTTTGGATCAGAGATATATGAACCGTTGATGCTTTGCAAGCAAAGACCCCCTTTGTGGAACTGGTTGCATAGATCATATAAATCTTTCTTGATGATATGCCAGTATTTCTTAATGAAGTTAGTATTAAGCCATATGGCCCAAAGACTTGTTTGAAGGAAAAAGTAATAACATCATCAATTTCCTTTTAAGAGAAAGGGTCCCCTAGGAAAAAATATCAGCATGTACATGCAAAAGATCCAGTAACTAACTAGGCACAGATACTTGAGCAGATTGTACCAGCCTTTCTTTAAAAGCATCAAAGAAATGATTAGGTTTAGCCTGATGTTCAGATAAGGTGAAACAAGATTGTGACAAAAGCTATATTGTTGTGTTTGTGCTGGGTAGTGGCCTGTGCATGGAAGAATTTTGAGTTTTCACTTCCTAGAGTCACCTATTTGATTTCCACCCCTTTGCGGCCAGTTAACTTTGTGTGTGTGGAGAAGCCCAGACAAATGCTCTTTTACATCCTTCGACAAAGCCAATTCAATGGGGTAAAGGTCTAAGAAATTCTCGATGGAGTCTAATAGAGATATAATACTGTTAACATCAGCAATGTCATCTTTGACTAAAGATAAGGATCTGGCCCAAGTTTCTTTTGATGTTCTCTAAGTAGTTTAAACTTGCAGTAACCCTTTTGGCTTCATCTGCATAATGAATGGACTGGGTCCAATCTAATTCAACCATGTTTAGGAAAGTATCATGTTCCATCCTCCAATTTTCCAACCGAAAAACCTTGCTCTTGAACATGCTAGTTTGAAGCTGGAAACCCAGCAATGAATACAAAACTATATGTCCGGTTCAAAGACCCACCGTGTAAGTTCCCGATGCAGAACGACCATACACGTTCAACAACTCTCCAAATTCAGAAGAAGGCACGCATATCCTATCCGATGGATTTGGATGCACAATGACATTCATGCACGCGTTCACTCTAATATCTATCGGAGCTGATCGATGCCTCCTGCATGCATGGCACCGAGTCGAAGTTTGTCGCGTTTCTCACCACACCACACCGCACATAGTCTCGCAGATTTCATCTCCATCAATTTTGCGCACCTGCAAATGACGCCAAGCAAGTGTATGCAGCTGAGATGTTAACGAAGTAGTGGTGCGACCCGCGCATTTGCGCGGCTAGCTTCCATATGTATGATAAAGTATGTATGTACAAATATTCTTATGTTAGTAGCATAGATTTAAAATTACGGTAAAGCCTGAATTGTTTGTTGAATGACATTTTTCTGTTTTATATAGGTTTTTATAAAAATACTATATTGAATTAGTTTGCTGCTTGGTTGAATGCCAATTTGGTAGACATCATCTTTCTTACATTTACAACGTCATATATATGCTTCCATGTCTTTGCATCATAATGAAATTTTATATATGGATATTGAATCGAAGCCAGTGTGATCACTGAATGATTTGGAAATTGCTAAATTATTTTCTCACTGGCCCTTATCCAATCTTGATACGTCTAACTGTGCATTGTTGTATCATGCATTTAAATTTATTATTAAGCAGAACAGAATGATTCATTACATATTTGACATGAATTGTGCTTCGTTAGTTTTTGCTAAGACATTCTCTATCATTCCATCACGCCTTATAGTTATAATTGGTGTTATTTTCTCCCCGGTATTCCCCATGTGGCAAAATGTTATTTTGTCTATTTTCACTGTCACGTCTTATAGTTATAATTGTACCTAATTCTGGGTGTGTCCATGATCGATGGACTCGTTTGTCCATGTCAATAAGGCTCGTTTGAACGTGTCAATAAGGCTAGCTTGTACCGGACATATGTTGTACGTAACTTTTTATATCTTTTAATCTCAGCCGTTACTATTTGAATTAACGGATCATATATTTTTAACATATATGGACAAACGTGATGCTTATTTGTCTTTTGTCTTAATTACATTTCCCAACTTCTAACGCGCTCCTACCCCACCAACCGGCCGTCCTAGCTACGTGTCCACATTGCCTACTCCACGTATACGTCGTCTCTTGCCGACGACACTCCTATGCAGTACATCGAGGAGAGCTCTCCCATCCAAGCTGGCTTCCACTGGCCTCTCCGGCTCTCCCGCCTATATATAGATTTGCTTCACCTTCATGGGCATCTTCATCCCGTCCATCACACAACACACAACCTAGCTTAGCTACTGCAAGGTACTTGTACTTGCTGCTGATCAATCTTGCACACCCAGTTGAAGGGCGGCCAGACGAGGGTGTCTGTCAAGCATGGCGTCCAAGGGTCTCATTGTGGTTGCTGCCCTGCTTGCTGCGGCTTTCCTCGTGGCCACAGCCGAACAAACTCGTGCGCACTAGTTTTCAAACTGATTCATCATTAGGCTAGTTAAGAAACCTGCTGCTACTGCAACTAATTACATGCATACCGTTTGTGTTCATGCAGATGCCAACGAGGAAGAGACCCAGCCCGGTGTTCAGGGCGGCTACCCTGGACATGGCGGAGGCGGCGGCGGCTGTGGCTGCGGCGGCGGAGGCGGGTATCCCGGACACGGAGGAGGCGGTGGCGGCGGTACCCTGGACACAGCGGGGGCGGCGGCGGCGGCTGCAGTCACCGATGCTGCGGGCACGGTGTCTGCCATTGCTGCGCAGGCCCCGACGAGATCCCGGAGCCCATGTATCGGGCGGAGGTCCGCAACTAAGTGCCCGATGCAGCTACGTGCGTAGTAATTACGTACTACCGCTGCTAGTTGCTACTCGTATAGATAGTCAATAAGAAGGTAGCTGCATGTGTATGTATGTACGTATACATACCATTGCACAGTTATCTTTTGATCCAATACCAGGACTCGGTTCTGGTGGTGTTTTGTTTTACCCCTGTAAGAGTTGTCTTTCTTGCTCAATATGCAGGCAACTCTCGTGCGTGCATGTTATAACAAAATCTCAGGGCTTCTTATCTTAGTTAAAGTTCCCTAACAACAACTCAAAAAATCCCTAACAAAAACGAGTAGGTTTGTTTTAGCTGGGGCAAATATTTTAAACAATAGCCAATTGGCATGAGATACTACCACATGTGGTTTTTAGAATGCAGACATCGATGAGGAACGGTTTATATGTTATTATTAGTAAAAATGCCTGTGCATTGCAACGAAAAAAACACCACATGTCTCTAGCGTGATAAGCATGGTTCAATACGTACCCCTATAACATATCCACGTCCTATATTTCAACACGGCGTCCCATCTTCATCGCTGTTTATCCTCCATTCCTTCGTCGTTGAGGGTGATCGCGGTGTCCACCTGATCTCAACTAATTCGGGCATGGTCAATCTCAATGTGATGAACTCAGCCACCGCACGGCACATATGTATATTATAATTGTAATTGCTGAAGTTTGTCCCGTTTCTCACCGCACCGCGCATAGTCGCGCAGATTTCATCGCCAGTTTGCACACCTGCAGATGATGCCAAGCAAGTGTATGCAGCTGAGACGCTAATGAATGCCATCCATCTCCCAACTTCTAACGCGCTCTTGCCACGCCAACCGGCCGCCCGAGCTATGTGTCCACGTTACCTACTCCACGTACTACATCACCTTGCCCACGACGCTCCTGAGTCATCGAGGAGATCAAGGAGCCCAAGCTGGCCTCCATTGGCCCCTCCCGCCTATATATAGATTTGCTCTATCTTCACGGGCATCTTCATCTCGTCCATCACACAACACACAAGTGGTCGACCAGACGAGGGTCTCACTGTGGTTGCTGTCCTGCTTGCTGGGGCTTTCCTCGTGGCCACAGCTGAACAAACTCGTGTGCACTAGTTTTCAACTGATTCGATCACTATGTACTACTTTCCCCGTCTCAAAATGAGTGTCATGAGCTTAGTACAAATTTGTACTAGAGCTAGTACAAAGTTGAGACACTTACTTTCGGACGGAGGGAGTACGTATATACACTAGGGATATTAGTAGTATCGATAATACTAGACCTACGAACGGTATTACGAAGCCTTACGTAACCTTCTAAAAACTAAATCTCCCCCCTCCCCTGATTTTCAGTGGGGTGGGGCCCTTCATCACCCCACTTCCAATCCTAAACATCCAGATCAGCACCTACGTAAAATCCCTACGTAACCTTTCATAGTCTAGCATTACTCTTAGTAGTATAGGCTAATTGCAAGAAGCCTGCTGCTACTCAAACTAATTACATGCATGCCGTTTGTGTTAGAAGGGAGAGAGGGGATTGATGGAATAGTTGTTGTATCGCTTGAGCCTCGTGGGCATATAAATAGGAGTACAAAGACCAACTTGTTGTACAAGACAAGGCAGGACAAAATTCTAGTCTATCCTATACTTCTTAATAATCCTTATACACAACAGTTTCTGTTCATGCTGAGGCCAACAAGGACGAGACCCAGCCCGGTGTTAGGGGGGCTACAACGGCGGCGACGGCGGTGGCGGCGGGTACCCTGGACAACGGCGGAGGCGGCGGCGACGGTACCCTGGACATGGAGGAGGCGGCGGCGGCTACCCTGGACACGGCGGGGGTGGCGGCGGCGGCTGCAGTCACCGATGCTGCGGGCACGGTGGCTGCCACTGCTGCACCGGCCCCGACGAGATCCCGGAGCCCAAGTATCGGGCGGACGTCCGCAACTAAGTGCCGGATGTAGCAGCGTGCATGGGTAGTATAGACGTACTACCGTTGCTCGTTGCACGCACGTAGTAATACATGATCAATAAGAAGGTAGTGCATGTGTATGTATGTACGTATACGACACATTGCACAGTTATGTTGATCCAATACCGGGCAATAATCCTAGACATACGGGCTTGTTACATGCAGTTTACGGGGCCCTTCGTTAAATTTCTTTGCCCCCCCTGATTTCTCCCCGGGGCGGCCCGCCTCACTCCCTTCTTTCCAATCCCACTTTGCCATGTCAGCGTGTAACTAAATTCAGCCAGTTATGTTGATTTCTCCCCGAGTGCTTATGCGACACATACGCATAAGCAGTGATGTTGCACCACTTCTTACTTTCCATGAAACGACGATGCCACTTCCTCCTCACTTATCAACCAACAACAAAGACCTTCGACTCCTCCATTCTCCACAAGTGGTTGAGCAGCGCTAGCTGGCCGTTCTGCACTTTGCCGTGGATTAAATCAAGTCATCGAGAAGCATGTTCGTTCAGTTTAAGTGAAATGGGTTTGCCATACTCCCGTAGTCCCATTGATAGGCTTATGTTGATAATTCTTATGCTTTCAACTGTTGTCTTTTTTTTAGCTGCTCAACGATGGTTTGATACCCGAAGAAGTTCACGTGTGATATGTGTCTAGTATTTTTTGTAAGGAACTAACTTCAAGGCTTATGTATATGCCGCATTTCACAAAAAAAGACATGGAATCTTGTGTACATGTCGCATCTTGTTAAAATTGATGAATCTTTACTAGATGCTGAATGTGATGTTCCATTTGTTGGGGGTTTCAAAGAGCACTCTACACACAACTATGCATACATTTCTCTGTTGGCGTAACAAAGTATAGAACACGACTAATCTGACACCTTCTTCATAAACTTACATTGCAGGCCATCTACAAATACAAGAAAACCGCATCTCCAGGTCTTAGCTGAAAAGAGGATACCAAACCACAACCGAAACCTGACACAATCCCAGCAATCACATAGTAGTACAACCACGGGTCCTCTCCTTCATCATTTCTCTCATCCGGTTCAACGAAGTTTCATCACATGGAGTGTCCAGAGGAAATCCACAGAGGCCAGAATTATTGGAGTAAATCGACGGGTCGGTTAATGTTTGAATCTGACTCCCGACAGGTATCTTACCGGACAAAAAATTGCTAGAGACATTCAACATGCTGATCCCCGGTAAGCTCGCGATGCTAGGAGGAATGGTTCATGTAAGTTCATTATATGATAAATCAAGGGACTCGAGAAAAGTCAAACCACCAATATCTTTAGGAATACCGCATGACAAATGGTTTCTTGATAGGTTCAGGAACCGGAGGCACTGGAGGTCAGTTAGCTCTTCGGGGATGCACTGAGACAACAAATTACCTGACAAATCAATGCCAGCTAATAAATCGACCTTTCCTTGGAAACTTTGCTCGTGCCCCTTCCAAATCATAAAGGGTAATAGGGACCTTTCACACAATATACCCACTTTCGTATGTGTACACTGTACGAAGACCCCCTTGTACGCTCGCGCTCTTGGGCCGTCGGTCATTTCTTGCGCACTTAGGCTGGCCCATTAAATCTGGCCCGTCAGTTTTTTGTAGAAAAAATATTCGGAAAAAGAAATGCTCAAGGAATCGAACTAGAGATCTCAGGCTTTGTGCAAAGGCTGCTTGCCAGTCGATCAAGTCACAGCTCGTGATTTTGATCAGCACGACTTGTATAAGGACCACACCACAGCGTTCATATGTAAGGAGCACGTCTTTTTTGACATCCATTAGATAACCCAAAATTTTCTCATGAGCTTATATGACCAATAAAAGGCATTGTACCAAGTTATTTTTGTTTTTCGACAAATCTTGCATTTTCTAAAGTTTTTAGGTGAAACATGACCAATAAGCAATTGGACGTGTGAAACTTGCATGCAGTATCGGAATAAGTTCAAATCGACATGGATGTCTACCATGGGCATGCCCACCTGTTGGCAATAGTTGGGGTCATTTCATGCATGTCCAACAATAAATCATGATTAGGATTTTTATTGATTTCAAAAAAAATCACAAATTTTTAAATTTTATAGAATTTTAAATAAGCTTCGAATTCCAAAAATATTGAGTTTTGATAAAAAAACAGTAAATTTTGAAAAGAGTTTGTGGATTGAAAAATTCATGCATTAGCAAAAGGTTCACGCATTCAGGAAAAAGTTCATGGATCTTAAGGAAGTTCACAATTCATGAATATTTTTAAAGTAGCGAAAATTTCTGAAAATGTGAAAACTTTTCACATTCATGAACATTCTTTACAATTTGAATACATTTTGGGAATTATGAACATCTTTTAAACCCGTGAATATTTGTTTTGAATCCGTGAACATTTTTTGAAAATTGGGGGAATTATTTTTGTAATTCATGGACATCTTTTTTGTTTTGTACGAGAATTTTTTAAATTCATGAACCTTTTTTGAACTGATGAACATTTTTGTACGAGAAGGACTTCGGTACAACCCCCCCCCAATAAACGTATAAGGGGTAGTATTGTCCATACTAAATTACACGTACATTATACCCGCCGTCCGTCGTAGGGCCGGCCGCCCGTGTACGTCGCGGCCCGTACTCCTGCGCGTCGTGCGCTAGCGGTTCGGTACTGCTATCGGGAAAGGAAAAAAAAACGGCCCACCCCGACACCCCATCTCCACGCATTTAAACCCTAGCGGGATCAACGCCGCCGTGGTCCATCGCCGTCACGACGTCGGGCGGCGTCCGTAGTCAGCCACGCGCCGTGAAACCGACACCCCATCCCCGCCTTGAAAACCCTAGCGGCATCGACGCCGCCGTGGTCCCACCGCCGTCACGACGTCGACCCCGACGTGCCCGCCTAGTCGCTAGCACCGGCGGCGTCCGTAGTGACCACACGCCGTGTCGCCGTGAAACGCCCAGCCTTCGCTTCGCCGTTTTGTCTGGTACGCGCCTCCACGGCGTCGGTGGCAGCAACACATCGGCGTCGACCCAGGCGAGGACCCTCGACGGCGCCTGATGAGGTTAGGATGTCTTTTTGTTCTTTTTTATGATAATGATTTGTCCATTGCATTTTGTGCATTTTGTAATGCAAAATGATTCCTTACTTAGGTAAATAAGAGAGGAGAGTAGTGACCTCTTAATGACCTCATAATGATTTTGTATGTTCAAATTTGTATGCATGCCACATAGTCATGTCACTATTGACAATTTACTGTATTCGATGATTTTTGTGGAATGTTGGCATTGATCTCACACCTTATTTGTATGTGCATAGATGGAGCAAGTAACCGGATCGTCGGTGATGATTCCGTAGCGATAATGGATCCTCGTCATTGAATGCGAACCAACATCCGGAAACAACTATATGAGTCGATGAATCGATAAATGTGGTAATGTAAGTACCTTCAATGTTGAGAAAAACATATTGAACAAAAACTAGTTATTTGACCCTAACATGTCCTTTTAAATTTGTGCAGGTGCATGGCGATCTTGACGATGAGGAATATGATGTAGATGAACAGTTTTATGCAGATAGTGTGAGCCGGTATATTGAAAAACTTGTAGAAAAATGATTGACATTAAAATTGTATGACCACTTATGTTACTTTAAATGTGCATGATAAATGCTAATGGTGACAATGAGCGTAATAATATAGATGATGACAATGCCGAGAGCGAGGTCCATGCATCTCGTAGTGTGAGCGGTAGTCAAGTAAGTTCTTTACATTATTTATGGTTAGTACGAACATAAGAAGAGATTGACATGCAAGGTTATATGTCATATTTTGCAGGGAGGTGTTGATGGTCCTAGCGGGAATGATGAGCACAGCGATGATGATCAGTTTGACCTTGACATGTGCTATGATGAATATCAGCAGGAGTCACTTGATAGGCATTGGGCAGTGATGGTAAAGACATTCAGGTCATTAGACGAGGTTTACACGTTCTACAACAAGCACGCGAGAGAACGTGGGTTCGATCGAAAGGACTCGCTTAAATTTTCAAAGGATCGCGCAAGGACTCCGCGCTTGAGGAGGTATCTCTGTTCCGCCGCAGAAAACGACAGCCAAGTTACGTACCATGGAAGGCCGGACCCGCAGCTTAGACCGAGAGTCGATTCTTATCGAAGCCCATTTGATGCTTAAGCTTGATAAAAGCTCAATCTTTGGTATGTCGGCAGTTTCTCCGATGATCACAGCCACACTCTTGCACGACCGGACGAAGTCCCTTTCCTCCGATCTCATAATCAGATCAAAGCATTTGAGAGAGCTGAGATCTTGGCTATGGCTGGAGCTGGGATAAGAAAACATATCATCTTTGACAACATCGTTAGCGGTATGGGTCGTATGCAAAGTCACCATTTCAGAGGACAAAGCTGTATAACATGTGCTATAGGGAGAAGATGAAATTGCTTGCACAAGGTGATGCTGATCTCGCCGTAGGAATCATGTTGACCGAAGGACAGAGATCCGGACTTCTTCTTTGAGCACACGGTTGACGCTGAAGGCAGGCTCCAAAACCTCTTCTCGTGTGATTCGCAATCCGCCGGGATTATCTAGACTATGGTGATGTTGTTGTCTTCGATAGCACATACAAGATGAACAGGTATGGAATGCCGTTCATCCCTTTCGTGGGTCTCGAACAACCACCGTTGCACTCAGATTCGCTGCGCCATTGTTTGAGCGACCGAGGCTACATATGTCCGGTTGCTTAACACGTTCTTGAAAGCTAACTGTCAGAAGAGGCCCAAATCTGTTATTACAGATGGAGATGCAGCGATGATAAGGGCTATTAGGAAGGTGCTTTCTGACGTGTGGCATCGTCTATGTTCATGGCATATTGAAAAGAATATGCAGAAACACCTCAACCACAAGTCATTGAAGGAGTTTAGGGCATTCTTGTACTATGCCACTACACATAAGGTTTTTGAGGAGAGATGGGCCGCGTTTGTGCGCAAATGGCAGACGGAGAAAACGAAAACATGGCTCCATAGGATGTACAGGAAGAGGACGCTTTGGGCTGCATCATATTTGTCTGGTGGGTTTTTCCTTGGTATGCGCAGTAATCAGAGGAGTGAGAGTCTGAACTCCAGCCTGCACCTTCATCTTGACTATGGTATGACGATCGTTGACATGATTGTACACTACGAGAATTGTATTGTTCGCCTCCGTGAGAATGAAGCTTATGATGACTACACGGCATCACAGACTCTTCCAGTAACAGTGACTGAGTGTCAGGCCATTGAGTCGTATGCTGCGAAAGCATTCACGCAGGCAAACTTTTATATGTTGCAACAAGATATGAAGAAGGTACATGAGCTTGAGGTAATTGATAGACTGACAGGGACCGATAGTCAGAGATTTGTGGTTGCGTGGAAGAATAACAGGGATCACAGATTTAATGTGGACTATACGCCAGGTAACTCGGCAGAAACTATAAAGTGCAGTTGCCGAAGTATGACTCGCAAAGGGCTTCCTTGTAAGCATATTATTCATGTTTTGAATGCACTGAACTTACCTGTGATACCCAAGTGTTGTGTCCTGCGAAGATTCTCAAAAAAAGCACGAGCTGGACTGCCAGTGAAGCGCACCAGCGATTTGTTTGCGTGGGGTTGGTCGAGTGGTGAGGACAGAGCTAGATATAGTGAGTTGACCATCAAATCTTCAGAAGCCTGTCATGTCGCATGCAGTAATCCTTTCTTATTCGACAAGTTGATGGCAGCTCGATGATGTTATAGTGAATAAGGATATTCAGGAAATGAAGATGATGTTCAGTGAAGTTTCGTGAACAGTAATCCATTTGAGCCTAACCGAGATCATATTCTTGTTCGTGATCCAAGAATGTTTCCACCAAAGGCGCACCTAAGCGAGCAGAGAGGTCGCGGTAAGGGTGGCCAGATGTGACAAAAATGAGAGGCCTAAAGCATTTGACGAGAAATCTGGACGAAAATGTAGCTTATGCAAAGGCTCAGTCATAACAGAGCACATGCGTAACAAATGAAGAGTATGTCTATTATTTATTTATGTCAGTTTTGTTGTTTCATTATCGGTGCATTCATTCTCATATTTTTTGTGTGCAGCAACTGGGCTTGAAGACTCAAGTGAAGACGATCTGAGTGTTTTACCTCTTCCATTTATATGAAGAACATTTATTAAATTTTTGTTCGTGTTGAGTACTTTATATGTGTGAAACATGATTATTGCGTACGGACCGTTGTCATTTCAGACGTGTTACTTTCTGTCAACTACAATAAAATTACTGTGGTGACAATTTTTATGTTCAGACAACATTGCTGTTGATATAAAAATTCACTATTCATTGCTTATTGTATGAATTCTGCATGTATTTGCTACAGTCCCGTCGGCTGTCAAAAATAGAAGAAGTACTCTGTGTACTATTATTTTTAACAAAAGGAAAAAAATGCCCGCCCGTCTCCACAGCCGTCTCTTAGTAAGCTCGTCAGGGACGCCGTGGAGAAACCAGGCCCAACAGGGCAGCATCGACGCGGCAAGTCGACGGGGTAGTAATCAGAGAAGTTCAATACAACGACGGGAGCTGAGTATATAAACTAGTCGTGCCGCCTTGACCGTCGAGGTGGGACTAAACTTGCGCCGGTTTCACCGGGCGCGCGTCCACAGGTGGTAATCGGGCGGCCCACGGCGCGTCGGGCGGTCGAGAAGACCGCGCCGTCACTTCCTTTTTGGGCCGGCCCACGGCGCGTCGAGCAGTAGAGAAGACCGTGCCGTCCACTGCCTTTTTGGGCCGGCCCACGTCGCGTCTTGCTGTGTCCACGTCGCCCCGCAGCCGACGGAAGTTTAGTCCCACCTCGACGGCCGAAGGGGACGACGACCTGTTTATATACTCTGCTCCCGTCGTTGCACTGAGCTCCTTTGAATACTTCCCCGTCGATGTGCGCAGTCGATTCTGCCCTTGTTGGGCCTGATTTCGATCGTCCTCCGAACGCTGTTGTAGTCGCCGTTGGGCTTGATAACGACGGGCTTACTAAGAGACGTTGTGGAGACGGGCGGCGTTTTTTATGTCAAATAATTTTTCAGTAACACGTAGTGTGCTGCCATAGTTTAGTGCACAAAATTTTAACGACGGCATGATTACATATAACTATTCGGCAACCAAAAAATCATGTAAACAAAAAAAATATCATGTGAACATTAAATTTTTTTGGAAAAGTGCCGAGTCTATTACATATAACTATTCGGAAGCATAGTCTGTTACATAAAATTCATAAGCAAGTCGCAAAGCACATGCAAAACTCCTCTGATCCGCATCTATTTCTTCTTCTTCGATATCCGAATAACTTTGTTTTCACTTCATCAAGCTTGTTTCTTTCCGAAAAGATAAGTTATGCAATCATTAACTCTCTCGAATCATCAATAGAGGTCTGCAAAAAAATGATGTTACCACAACATTCATTATACATCGTAGTCCAAATATGACTTGCGTGCACTGTGAAAATAAGCCTGTCCATTTGTCACCATCCCAATATTGAAAGCATCGAAGGAGAAATATTCCACACGAATTCCTAGTGCATACAACTTACGAAGATTAAATTTGTATGTACATACAAGACCAACATTCTGTCGTAGTAAAACTCACCCATCATGTTGTTTTGGCATGTCATACGTTTGAATAGGCCACTTGGAAACATCCGGATAATTCACAATTCGGTTGCATTTGCTTCTTGGATATCTTCTGCTAGTTGTTTTCTCTAAAGATATAATAAACATGATGGAAAGCATGTCATTCAGTGTATTAAAGAAAACGAATGTTACCAAATGCACATTTGCAAGTTAAACCTACCAGGTCCTCAACGAGTTCTCTAGTAACAGTGTCAAGTTTTCCGGTCATCAACGAGTCAAGAACCTGAAACTCTCTTTTTCCACTATGCATGACGACAGTAATCCAGTGATTATTGTCCTTGTTTAGAGGAATGTAAGTCTGCATCACAAGGACCATAAAACGCAATCATGACATAATATCGTATGTATGTTCCGTGTTAACAATCAAACTTACCTTTGTTTTTTTGAAATACTCGTCCTCACATCTGTTCACGGGTCCATTACTATGCGACTCTGCTTCATAATCATTGCCGACGGTCTTTTTTCCGGGTCTAACGTGAAGCAACCAATGTACCCTCCAAGTTGTTAACATGAAATGATCATCATTAACTTTGTCCACCAAAAATGATGAGTATGCATCAATTACCTATAAATAATGTGTTACATTAAACAATTGCATTTAGAATCAATTGTAAAACAATATATGAAATTAACTTACGTCGCCACTTAGCCACTCATGGTTAATAATCTGACAAGCTCTCCGCACAGTGAGACCTTCTTCCATGCCATCATTGAAAATTTCTGTTTTGGCATGTTTTTGTGAATGCTCATGCGCACGCACGTACTTGATGGACGCTTTCACCACATCATACTCATCACCAGATTTGTTAACATCACCATTTTGGAACAATTCTGTACCGCACCACTCAAATACTTATAAACGCAAACACATAAATAATTATGACGCAATAACAATTAGATACAAAGAAAACTTACTTCCTTTGGCAGAACGTTTTGCACGCTTGTTTGGTTTAGGGACCACATAAGGAGACTTGACATGTTGTGATCCTCTCGCTTGCGCCTCGATAACCTCCTCCACTTCCTCTTGTACTCCTTGAGAACCAACCGACGCATGCGATGCGATTTCGTCCGTCTCCAAAGATGTGGCAGCTTTCTCATCTGATACTTCTGGTACTTGGACAGGATCATCCATATCACCCTTGAAACTATCCCAAGACTCGGTGTGCAGTAAAAGGTGTGTTTCCACGAGAAGTTACATCAACGCCATTATCATCCTTTTGCAAATTCATTTTGGAAGGTGTGCGGAACCGTCTGAATCATCTTTTTGATATACAAACTCTTTTTGCGGACGTCCACCATCGTTTGAAGACTCATTAATGCCTCCGTACAGATTCTCTTCGTCCTCTTCCAGGTTACTGGGTTTGTAGGAGACGCCGGTTTTGTTCAGTTTCTCAATCATCCTCTGCAAGAAAACATTTCATCTTAGTTCTTCAATTGAGTGATGGACATTACAGAGACGTGATCAAGTGTTACCTGTGCGCATAACTCTGGCAAACGAAGCATTTCCTTCCGAAGCTCATTCATCTCACTCAAAATCCGGTCCATAGTAGGCTTTTGGCTCGAAGCCTCCGAGGTACTGCCCTCTTTCCTCATTCCAGTAACGTTAGATTTTTTGCTACTAGCTTTCTTGGTTTTTTGAGCTTCTTCTTCCGCAATTTTTTTCAGCCTATACTCCTCTGTAATGTTGTCATCGATCTACAAGTGCAACAAGATAATTATACATAAAAACTATATGCACACTTTACTTTACTTCATAAATGTAAAAAAATGATTACTAGGATTACCATCCCAACACCACGACCATATTCATAGTCGTATTTATCTCTTCTCACTGCCATATCTTCCGTCCAGTTCCTCATCAGCGGGCTCAACAATGCCAACGGATCATATTTTGGACCGGTGATTGGTTGCACCTTCTCCCAGTATAGGTACTGCAAAACACATGAACTAATTAAATTACATGTTCTTCTGTGAAATTTTATAACAAAATTGTTGAAATTAATAAATACAACGTACTTGCAAAAGGGCGAGGTTCCCCTGGGGCCACTGCCTGACATGGCCGTCCTGCACAAGCTTACCAATCTCCGATAAACAGAATCGTGAAGTGAATGCATTCCAGTTGAACTTCCTTATAAACTTAATATTTTGCACTAAGGCATAGTATTTTTTCGGAACGTACTCATGAGACACTGGTGCAATTATAGTTCCTAGGAGAACTAGAAATGTCATCCGAATAAAGTCATCATCGGTGCTCTTATCCTTCACAATCTTTTCTATGAGATCATCAATCATGATCTTACCATTTTCTTGCTAACAAAACTAACAGGTATTTTTTGGTTGCTTTTCTCCTTCACTACTTAGAAACCCAAAACATCCACTCCATTGTTTTTCCAACCAAATATGGAGTACACATCATCGTGCCTTAATGAAATAAGACCTTTACATCCAGCAAGACTTCGAACTCTGTTGAACCATGAATTTTTGCTACTCGGATTGTAACCTTGGAGTAAAAAGTGAAGCAAAAAATCACGCATCTTTATCGATGGTATTCTAAACATGCCCTGCATATCCGTTTCAGAAAACCTGAATTTCGATTGGGTGACAATTTGTCAACTAGGCTAACCCACTTTTGAATGAACATGGAATCACACCGTCGATATTCATCTTGCATGAAATAGATTTCATCACATACCATCATATTGCTATGAGCCTCGTTGTATAAAAGAAGTGGAAAAAACTTACACGACGGCGACGGGTCAGGGGACGGAAGACGGCGCGGGCGCACCGACGTAGTATGTACGGTGGGGCGACGGCGGGAGAGGCAGAGGCGACGGGTCGTAGGTAGGCGGCGCGGCCGCCGCCGCCGTTTTGGAGTGTCGAGCGACGGGCGACGGTGGTGGCAGCGAGTGCGATCGCGGCGGCGGCGTAGACGGGCGGACGTACAAGGAAATTTTGCATGCACGCCGGCTAACGACGCCGCCGAGCGCTGATTGCGGGTCGTTGTTAGTGGGGCGGCCCCATGCACGCATTCGCGTCGGTTAGCGAAGACCAGCGGTTTTTTTCAGGCCTCATTTTTTAGAAATTGAAATAGCATATTTTTAACCTCGAAAATACTGCCGGACGTGACGCAACGTCGTTCGTTGTCGGATTCGTTCATTTCGGGCGTGGGTGCCCGGTGAGGCCCTACACGCGCCCGAGTTGGGTGCAATCCGTCAAACCGGTCGGTACTTGCTGTGGAAGGGGTGCTTTCGGTATGGCGGAGGGACCTCGGTCGCACCTCTCCGCCGCATCCGCCAAACGTGCCCAATTTTTTCCACGTGATACTATGCCCTACCAGGCAAGCACGCAAAAAATTTCCGCTTCGAGTCCGTATGCATTTACTACAATTTTTCGGCACAAAACCACGAAAATACTGCCGGACGTGGCACGCAACGTCGCGCTCGTTGTCGGATTCGTTCATTTCGGGCGTGGGGTGCCGGTGAGGCCCTACACGCGCTCCCGTGTTGGGTGCAATCCGTCAAACCGGTCGGTACTTGCTGTGGAAGGGGTGCTTTGGTATGGCGGAGGGACCCTCGGTCGCACCTCTCCGCCGCATCCGCCAAACGTGCCCAATTTTTTCCACGTGATACTATGCCCTACCGGGCAAGCACGCAAAAAAATTTCCCGTTTGAGTCCGTATGCATTTACTACAATTTTTCGGGCACAAAACCACGAAAATATCTGCCGGACGTGGCGCAACGCGTCGCTCGTTGTCGGATTCGTTCATTTCGGGCGTGGGGTGCCGGTGGGGCCCCACACGCGCTCCCGGTTGGGTGCAATCCGTCAAACTGGTCAGGTACTTGCTGTGGAAGGGGGTGCTTTCGGTATGGCCGGAGGGGACCCTCGGTCGCGTCTCTCCGCTTCGCATCCGCCAAACGTGCCCAATTTTTTTCCACGTGATACTATGCCCTACCAGGGCAAGCACGCAAAAAACTTTCCCGTTTCGAGTCCGTATGCATTTACTACAATTTTTCGGGCACAAAACCCTGAAAATACTGCCCGGACGTGACGCAACGTGCGTTCGTTGTCGGATTCGTTCATTTCGGCGTGGGGTGCCGGTGGGCCCCACACGCGCTCCCGGTTGGGTGCAATCCGTCAAACCGGTCGTACTTGCTGTGGAAGGGGTGCTTTGGTATGGCGAGAGGGACCCTCGGTCGCACCTCTCCGCCGCATCCGCCAAGCGTGCCCAATTTTTTCCACGTGATACTATGCCCTACCGGGCAAGCACGCAAAAAATTTCCGTTTCGAGTCCGTATGCATTTACTACAATTTTTCGGGCACAAAACCACGAAAATATCGCCGGACGTGACGCAACGTCGTTCGTTGTCGGATTCGTTCATTTCGGCGTGGGGTGCCGGTGAGGCCCTACACGCGCTCCCGAAGTTGGGTGCAATCCGTCAAACTGGTCGTACTTGCTGTGGAAGGGTGCTTCGGTATGGCGAGGGGACCCTCGGTCGCACCTCTCCGCCGCATCCGCCAAACGTGCCCAATTTTTTCCACGTGATACTATGCCCTACCGGGCAAGCACGCAAAAAATTTCCGTTTGAGTCCGTATGCATTTACTACAATTTTTCGGGCACAAAACCACGAAAATATCGCCGGACGTGGCCGCAGCGTCGTTCGTTGTCGGATTCGTTCATTTCGGCGTGGGGTGCCGGTGGGGCCCCACACGCTCCCGAAGTTGGGTGCAATCCGTCAAACCGGTCGGTACTTGCTGTGGAAGGGGTGCTTCGGTATGGCGGAGGGACCCTCGGTCGCGTCTCTCCGCTTCGCATCCGCCAAACGTGCCCAATTTTTTCCACGTGATACTATGCCCTACCAGGCAAGCACATAAAAACTTTCCCGTTTCGAGTCCGTATGCATTTACTACAATTTTTCGGGCACAAAACCCTGAAAATACTGCCCGGACGTGACGCAACGTGCGTTCGTTGTCGGATTCGTTCATTTCGGCGTGGGGTGCCGTTGGGGCCCACACGCGCTCCCGTGTTGGGTGCAATCCGTCAAACTGGTCGGTACTTGCTGTGGAAGGGTGCTTCGGTATGGCGGAGGGACCCTCGGTCGCACCTCTCCGCCGCATCCGCCAAGCGTGCCCAATTTTTTCCACGTGATACTATGCCCTACCAGGCAAGCACATAAAAAATTTCCCGTTTCGAGTCCGTATGCATTTACTACAATTTTTCGGGCACAAAACCCTGAAAATACTGCCCGGACGTGACGCAACGTGCGTTCGTTGTCGGATTTCGTTCATTTCGGGCGTGGGGTGCCCGGCTGGGGCCCCACACGCGCTCCCAGAAGTTGGGTGCAATCCGTCAAACTGGTCAGGTACTTGCTGTGGAAGGGGGTGCTTTCGGTATGGCCGGAGGGGACCCTCGGTCGCGTCTCTCCGCTTCGCATCCGCCAAACGTGCCCAATTTTTTTCCACGTGATACTATGCCCTACCAGGGCAAGCACGCAAAAAACTTTCCCGTTTCGATTCCGTATGCATTTACTACAATTTTTCGGGCACAAAACCCTGAAAATACTGCCCGGACGTGACGCAACGTGCGTTCGTTGTCGGATTTCGTTCATTTCGGGCGTGGGGTGCCCGGCTGGGGCCCCACACGCGCTCCCAGAAGTTGGGTGCAATCCATCAAACCGGTCAGGTACTTGCTGTGGAAGGGGGTGCTTTCGGTATGGCCGGAGGGGACCCTCGGTCGAAGCTACAGGGTTCCCTCCAAAGTAATTTAAAAATATTTCAGAAAATGTAAATGAATTTAAAAATTCTTGTATTCATTCATATATGTTAATGAATTTAAAAATATTCTCTTATTCATAAGTGTTAACGAATTTAATATAATTTCAGGAAATGTTAGTGAATTAAAATATATCACCTTTTTAATTTCTTTTTTTATTTCTTATATTTTGTATTTCAAAATTTCAATTTTTCATCGACCGGCTATACTATATGGACATATTTAAACAAAATCTGAACATTTCAAACGCTTTTATAAACATATACATAATTTTTTTAATTTATGTGCTTTCATGATTTTTATTCTACAAATTTTTGATAATTGTATACCTTATTCTCTCCTATATATATTCGATGAAATTTTTTAAATATATTATGAACATTTTTATGCATAGGTCTGAATATTTTCAATTTTTCTTAAAATAAGCGTTTTATATTTAGCTAATTTTTTAGCAATTTTGTAGACAAATTTAAACAAGACTCCAACAAAACAGATTGAACATAGATATATTTTACATAGTCCATTCAACATTGCCGATATCGATTTAGTTTTTCCAAACATAACCGATACATAGTTCAAACTTAGGAAAAAAAATCTAGTCCTCCTCCTCGTCGCTAGCCAACAGATCGACGACCTCCCGACGTCACCCGTCACCACCGCCCTCGTCGTCGTAAATGTCGCCGACCTGGGCCAAGCGCTCCCGATGTCGTTGTCGTCCGACGACTCGGCGCCTCCGCTGCGCCGGGACCATCGGCGGAATCGCCGCCGCCGCCAGATCGCTGCCGCTTTGCTCGGCGGCCTCCCTTGCAGCCGCCGCCGCCTCTGCAGCCGCCACAGCAGCCGCCGCCGCTGCAGCAGCGACGAGGTAACCAGCGTATCGTCGGGATCACCGTCCTCGAAGAACCACCGCTCGGCGGCAGTTCCACCTCCGGCGGGCGGGGATCGGCGGCGCCGCCCGGTGTGTTGGAGGAGCCGGCGGCGCGCTGCTGCTGGGCGGGCGGCGGGACAAGAAGGTGGCGACGGTCGCCGACGAGGTCGGCGTGACGCCGACTCCGCCAACTGAACGCGCCGATGACGGCGGCGTACTCTTTGCCGTCCCGTAAAGCGTGGCGGCGGCGATGTTGTTGCGTCCGCCGTCCGCTTCTCCTCCGCGGTGGCGCCCGGCCCGCGCGGGTAGCCGTCCTTGTCGAGCTTCGATCGTGCGGAAGACGGCAACCCGGCGGCACGAGGAGGCGAACGGTGCAGCTCCTCCGTCTCCGGCTTGCTCGAGCTCGGCGCCCACGCCTGAGCCCGTCGTCGCCGCCGGTGCGGGAGTTGCCGCCGCTGGGAACGACATGTCGCCGACAGGATTTTGGGAGGTGGAGACGGGAGGCGACGGAGCGGTGTTTTGCGGCGGCGGGCGGACGGGCGAAGTTTTATAGGAGACGGCGGCGAAGCGGGCGGCGGGTCGGTATGCTTTCATGCGACGGCAGCGAGGGCGGCGGCGCGCGAGCGAGGGACGGGCGGCGGGCGGCGATCGGCGGCGGACGGGCGGCGAAGCGGCGAGACGCGGCGACGGATCTGGCGGCAGCGTTTGACCACCGACGCAGCCACCGACGGAAAACATTCAATGCGACGGCAGCCGAGGCGACGGACGGACGGGCGGCGAAGCGGCAAAGCGAGGCGACGGACGGGGCGGCGGCGGGCGGCGGTCGAGCGGCGGACGGGCGGCGGGTCGCGTTCACGCGCCACGACGCTTTTCCGGCGGCGCGGTTCGACCACCGACGCGGTTGACCACCGACGGAAAAAAACGTCGTCGCCAAAGTAAAAAAACGTGACGTCGTGCGCCGACGGCGCGCTGGTACGCCACGGGGCGGACTGAGGAGGGCATGGGCAAAGACCATCCTACCCTTTTTTAAGTTTTCAAGCGAAGGGGTATAGGACGATCTGGACCGTTGATGTTTTTAGGGGGGTTGTACCGAAGAAGAAGTGTATTACGAAGCCTTACGTAACCTTCTAAAAACTAAATCTCCCCCCTCCCCTGATTTTCAGTGGGGTGGGGCCCTTCATCACCCCACTTCCAATCCTAAACATCCAGATCAGCACCTACGTAAAATCCCTACGTAACCTTTCATAGTCTAGCATTACTCTTAGTAGTATAGGCTAATTGCAAGAAGCCTGCTGCTACTCAAACTAATTACATGCATGCCGTTTGTGTTAGAAGGGAGAGAGGGGATTGATGGAATAGTTGTTGTATCGCTTGAGCCTCGTGGGCATATAAATAGGAGTACAAAGACCAACTTGTTGTACAAGACAAGGCAGGACAAAATTCTAGTCTATCCTATACTTCTTAATAATCCTTATACACAACAGTTTCTGTTCATGCTGAGGCCAACAAGGACGAGACCCAGCCCGGTGTTAGGGGGGCTACAACGGCGGCGACGGCGGTGGCGGCGGGTACCCTGGACAACGGCGGAGGCGGCGGCGACGGGTACCCTGGACATGGAGGAGGCGGCGGCGGCGGCTACCCTGGACACGGCGGGGGTGGCGGCGGCGGCTGCAGTCACCGATGCTGCGGGCACGGTGGCTGCCACTGCTGCACCGGCCCCGACGAGATCCCGGAGCCCAAGTATCGGGCGGACGTCCGCAACTAAGTGCCGGATGTAGCAGCGTGCATGGGTAGTATAGACGTACTACCGTTGCTCGTTGCACGCACGTAGTAATACATGATCAATAAGAAGGTAGTGCATGTGTATGTATGTACGTATACGACACATTGCACAGTTATGTTGATCCAATACCGGGCAATAATCCTAGACATACGGGCTTGTTACATGCAGTTTACGGGGCCCTTCGTTAAATTTCTTTGCCCCCCCTGATTTCTCCCCGGGGCGGCCCGCCTCACTCCCTTCTTTCCAATCCCACTTTGCCATGTCAGCGTGTAACTAAATTCAGCCAGTTATGTTGATTTCTCCCCGAGTGCTTATGCGACACATACGCATAAGCAGTGATGTTGCACCACTTCTTACTTTCCATGAAACGACGATGCCACTTCCTCCTCACTTATCAACCAACAACAAAGACCTTCGACTCCTCCATTCTCCACAAGTGGTTGAGCAGCGCTAGCTGGCCGTTCTGCACTTTGCCGTGGATTAAATCAAGTCATCGAGAAGCATGTTCGTTCAGTTTAAGTGAAATGGGTTTGCCATACTCCCGTAGTCCCATTGATAGGCTTATGTTGATAATTCTTATGCTTTCAACTGTTGTCTTTTTTTTAGCTGCTCAACGATGGTTTGATACCGAAGAAGTTCACGTGTGATATGTGTCTAGTATTTTTTGTAAGGAACTAACTTCAAGGCTTATGTATATGCCGCATTTCACAAAAAAAGACATGGAATCTTGTGTACATGTCGCATCTTGTTAAAATTGATGAATCTTTACTAGATGCTGAATGTGATGTTCCATTTGTTGGGGGTTTCAAAGAGCACTCTACACACAACTATGCATACATTTCTCTGTTGGCGTAACAAAGTATAGAACACGACTAATCTGACACCTTCTTCATAAACTTACATTGCAGGCCATCTACAAATACAAGAAAACCGCATCTCCAGGTCTTAGCTGAAAAGAGGATACCAAACCACAACCAGAAACCTGACACAATCCCAGCAATCACATAGTAGTACAACCACGGGTCCTCTCCTTCATCATTTCTCTCATCCGGTTCAACCGAAGTTTCATCACATGGAGTGTCCAGAGGAAATCCACAGAGGCCAGAATTATTGGAGTAAATCGACGGGTCGGTTAATGTTTGAATCTGACTCCCGACAGGTATCTTACCGGACAAAAAATTGCTAGAGACATTCAACATGCTGATCCCCGGTAAGCTCGCGATGCTAGGAGGAATGGTTCATGTAAGTTCATTATATGATAAATCAAGGGACTCGAGAAAAGTCAAACCACCAATATCTTTAGGAATACCGCATGACAAATGGTTTCTTGATAGGTTCAGGAACCGGAGGCACTGGAGGTCGATTAGCTCTTCGGGATGCATCGAGACAACAAATTACCCGACAAATCAATGCCAGCTAATAAATCGACCTTTCCTTGGAAACTTTGCTCGTGCCCTTCCAAATCATAAAGGGTAATAGGGACCTTTCACACAATATACCCACTTTCGTATGTGTACACTGTACGAAGACCCCTTATACGCCAAGCGCTCTTGGGCCGTCGGTCATTTCTTGCGACTTAGGCTGGCCCATTAAATCTGGCCCGTCAGTTTTTTGTAGAAAAAATATTCGGAAAAAGAAATGCTCAAGGAATCGAACTAGAGATCTCAGGCTTTGTGCAAAGGCTGCTTGCCAGTCGATCAAGTCACAGCTCGTGATTTTGATCAGCACGACTTGTATAAGGACCACACCACAGCGTTCATATGTAAGGAGCACGTCTTTTTTGACATCCATTAGATAACCCAAAATTTTCTCATGAGCTTATATGACCAATAAAAGGCATTGTACCAAGTTATTTTTGTTTTTCGACAAATCTTGCATTTTTCTAAAGTTTTTTAGGTGAAACATGACCAATAAGCAATTGGACGTGACGAAACTTGCATGCAGTATCGGAATAAGTTCAAATCTGACATGGATGTCTACCATGGGCATGCCCACCTGTTGGCAATAGTTGGGGTCATTTCATGCATGTCCAACAATAAATCATGATTAGGATTTTTTATTGATTTCAAAAAAAAAATCACAAATTTTTAAATTTTTATAGAATTTTAAATAAGCTTCTGAATTCCAAAAAATATTGAGTTTTGATAAAAAAAACAGTAAATTTTGAAAAGAGTTTGTGGATTGAAAAAATTCATGCATTAGCAAAAAGGTTCACGCATTCAGGAAAAAGTTCATGGATCTTAAGGAAGTTCACAATTCATGAATATTTTTTAAAGTAGCGAAAATTTCTGAAAATGTGAAAACTTTTCACATTCATGAACATTCTTTACAATTTCGAATACATTTTTGGGAATTATGAACATCTTTTAAACCCGTGAATATTTGTTTTGAATCCGTGAACATTTTTTGAAAATTGGGGGAATTATTTTTGTAATTCATGGACATCTTTTTTGTTTTGTACGAGAATTTTTTAAATTCATGAACCTTTTTTGAACTGATGAACATTTTTGTAATTCATGAGCATTTGTAGAACTTTTTAAAATGCATTAAAAATGTTTAAATTTTCGAAAATTTATTCAATTTCATAATATTTTTCGAATACACTAGCATTTTCTGAAATATCAAGATTTTTTTGTAAAATCACAAATATATTTTTAAATTTCTTCAACATATTTTTTCAGAATGTACAATGTTTTAAAACTTTGGGACGGTTTGAAATTCCGTATTACGAATATGAAAGAAAAACATATTTTCTTTTAGGCTGAACAAAAACAGATTAGAAAAAGGAAAACCGAAATTTAAAAAACCGAGCGCGCCGCACATGGGCCAGCCCAAAAGGGCGCGCTGGGGAGCGAGCGGTGCGAAGCGTCGGTTGTTAAAAATTCTCAAAACAAAAGAATCGGTTGGTAAAAGGAAAAACAACTAACTAGGCATGATGGGTTAGTTGTCCTAGTTGGTTGAAACGATTCAAGTTAATGGGGAGGTCACGAGTTCGAATCTACTCTGCGTACATTTCCCCCTTTTTTGGCGGTTCGAAAGATTTTTTGGATGTCCATGGCGGTCAAGTTGCCTAAGGCTACAGGGATTGAGCCAGCCAAGCTATTGTTGGCTATGTTGAGCAGGTGAAGTTGTGAAAGCCGTGATAACTCCAGAGGAATTTCTCCGGTGAAGTAGTTTGATCTGAGGCTAAGGATTCTCAATGATGAAACCTGACTTCTGATCCATGGAGGGATAGCACCAAAGAACCCGTTGTTCCCAATGTCTGTGCTCTCCAGCCCATTGCAGCCCCTTAGGACTGCCGGAAAGGTACCAACAAAGCCATTTCGAGCGAGAGAAAGTGACCTTAGATGGCAGTTGTGGTTCTCCACAGCCACGGGGATTTTACCTGAGAAGGAATTGTTGGATAGATACATGAACTCCAGAGAGTGCAAGTTCCACCAGCAGTGCGGGAACTTCCCGGTAAGGCGATTATTCGACAGGTCCATGTATATCAGAGAGTGGAAGTTGCACCAGCAGTTTGGGATCACTCCACTGAGACGGTTGTTAGACATATCCAGTCCCTGGATGAGGAGCCTGCAGAGCTGGTGCGGGATGTTGCCGACGAGGATGTTGTTGTAGAGCTGGAGCGTAACGAGATTGTGCATGTCACCAAGCCACGGTGGGATGGAGCTGTTGAACCTATTTGTGCTGAGGTCGAGGTTGTCCAATAAGTTGCAACCTTCTAGGTGTGGGAAGGTTCCAGCAAAGACATTTTTGGCTAGACTTAGGGAAATGAGAGAGCAGTTGTGGCTGGCCTTAGTCATTGGGACTTCACCTGAGAAGTAGTTATTGGATAGATCCATGAATCGCATAGCCTCCAGGTTCCACCAGCAGTCCGGGAACTCCCCGGTGAACCGGTTGTCTGACATGTACAATATCTGGATGGAGATGAGCCCGCAGAACTGGTGCGGGACGGCACCGACGAGGCTGTTGTTGTGGAGCCTGAGGTTGACGAGGCTGCGCATATCACCGAACTGCGGCGGGATGGAGCTATTGAATTTGTTGTTGCTGAGATCAAGCACGACGAGGGAGCACAGAACGAGATGCTTGCTGGGATGGCGCCATCGAGGTTATTCTCCCTGAGGTCCAGAACGGCTAGCGCAGGCAGCGCTGCCGTGTCAAGCGTGTCGAGCCCACCCGAGAGACTGAGTCCCGGGAGCAGTAGCTCCGTGACGTGTTCGGCGCCACTGGACACACCGACCCAGTCACAGGCCGGCGCGGCACTGGTCCAGCCCGAGAGCGCGGCTGCCTCCGATAGAAGGGCGTCGCGCTCCGATGTCACCATGGCAACCGTCGACGCCGGGATGGCGGCCGCCAGCAGGAAGAGCGTGGCGGTGCGGGCGAGGTGAGCGTGGGCGCGTGGTCTCCTCATGTCCCGGAGCGACCCGGGGTGAGAATAGTTGAGCCGGAGAAGTCTAGTCCGCATCTCCAAAGAACGCACACTCATATCTACTACCACTATAAAAGAAAGAGAGGGGCAGATCCAAACAATCACATCCATCCATCATCAAAATCTAATGGCTCTTAATCATTTTGTGTTTAATGCTATCAACCACGCAACAAGCCACGCTCGATCAATCGCTAATCTGCCCGCAGTAATCTGCACGCAGTAAAAAGGGAAGAAAACCGCCCGCCCGCACGACCTCCTCCTTCTGTCGCACGACCTCCTCTCCTCATCCTCCCACGCCGTTCGCCTCGCGCCGCCTTCACCGCCGCCTCGCGCCGCCGGAGCCACGGGAAGCGGCCGCGGGTCGCCGGAGCCTCCCAGCCAGAGAGCCCGCCCCATCGCGCCTTCACCGCCGCCTCGCGCCACCGAGCCACAAGCGGTCGCGGTCGCTGAGCCCCCAGCCACGGGAAGCGGCCGGGTCGCCGGAGCCCGCCCGCCACGGGTCGCCGGGAGCCACTGCCGCCAGAGCCGCGCCCTTGGTCGCGGGCCGCCTTCCTCCGCTCCTTCGCGCGCCCGGTCCTCTTCTGCTTCCCGGCGGCCAAGTGCGAGCGTAGAAGCAAGCAAGTAAGCTCAACTATTCCTAATTTGCAGACTACACACTACCTACCGTTTTGCGTTCAGAATGTTGGCCCTCTTAGACTCTGTTTCACATTTGCCAGTGTTTGCATGTTTCAACCAAAGGGATTGAGCAATTTCACCAGTAAGACGTATAAATGCCCCAACAGAGGTGAATTTTCTGAGTAATATTGTTCTTCTATCAGAGGTGAATTTTCTGATTCATGCTTCATGATGTCTAATATTTACTGTCTTTGTACCAACTATCTTCAAGAAAGTCATATGGCCCAGATAAAAAATTCCTATTCACCTAGATTTAAATTTGATCAAAGTTATTTCTCACCAGAGGCATAAGGGTTTTCTACCAAACCTTCTCACCCTTCCTAAGTATCCAGGTATAATTTTATTCTATGGTTGGCGATGTGCTATCCACGGTATGATAACGGTAAGTTAACCTTGACATTTTGCCAGGATTGATGTACGCTTCAGCAAATTCTGGATATTAATGTTGGTGTTGTTGTGTAGGTTCTAGAAGCATTTCTTGCTCCAGGATCTGAATTGTGGATGTTTAATGAGGTGGAAGAGAAGAAGAGGGAGAAAAACTGACTGATGATAGTATGGATATTTTTGGACTAACAAACATTAAATTGTACACAAAGAAGGGAATGTTCTCATCAGGTGGCACTTAGAAAGCTTGTCTCTTGAGACCTTTGATTCTGTGAGTATATGCTCCATCTTAGAGATAAATAGATTGCTCTGAACTTTTCTGTTCAAACAATTATTATTTTTATGAATCAGCCAATGTGGTCCAAAATGGCAAGTCAGCATTGCCCTGCATTTCTTCTACTCAAGTTTACCTGTGCTGAAGCTACCAATGCTAACTTTGGAACCACAAATTTTGATTCTTGCAGATGAGTTGGTGGAGGACTCCATTGTACAATTAGATTCATGGTGCTTAGCTACACTTCTTCTAATTCATGACGTTCATGCGAGCAACAAGCAGCCTGGCTGTGACATACTATATAACTGATAGTGCGCAGGTAACCCAAACGTATTCCGTTGAAGGAGTCAAAATCACATCTACGTCACAATGGCTTTCTCACAGCTCCTGGATTCGGGAGATGTAGCATGCACTGGAGAAATCGATAACAATCAGTGAAATACTGGACTCGAGAACAATAAACCTTGTATCTATCTCCAAATTCAGCGATTACGTTCTGTCAAATGAACTTGTTAGTATTTCATTAGCCATAGTGGCAGAAGACAACCAAATCGACAGTGTTTCTCGAGGAACTCTTCGCTGAGGAGGTACTATGTAAAATATGACATGCTTTGAATTGTGCTTTAATAGTTCAAAATCATGCCTTTTCGACAATCTATGTCTACAGGCCACACTTCCCAGCTAACAATGACTTCAAGTATCTCTATTTAATGGTGCACCATATGTTAGTTTATAAAGTTAACCACCGACTTGCCTTAGATCTCATCTGACCGTGGTAATCGTATGTTACAGGAAAACAAGGTGTGCATACGGTCTGCTGAGTTTTACCTGTACGGACAAGAGGAGTTGAGCTTCCTTGACATAATGGCCAGGGCTCGTGAGAGAGACGAGATTGTGACCGGCTCCGTTCGCGCCGTCCGGGCAGCACGACCTTGCCGCCCCTCGCTCCTCGCCGCCGTCAGCAACACCACGGCTGGACCTGCTGCCCCTCGCTCCTCGCCGCCGTCCGCAGCAACACCACGACCCTGCCGCCCTGTGGTCCTCGCCGCTGTCCGCAAGCCCGCACGGTCCAGCCGCCTCTTGGTGCCGGTCTTGGAGTTTGTTAACTGCATCGCACCGCCCTGCCGCTCTGAAGGTTTGTCGCCCGTAGAAATTTGCGGGAGATTCACTGCTTTGTTGCTTCAAAATATGTCAAATTAGGCCATCAATTCAAGTCAGACCAGTGAATACATTGGTTCCATACTGTTGCCTTTATACTAATTTTTGGAGTTGCACATGCCTCACACAGCACGCACATGCCTGATGGACTGAAACTTTACACCTCCTGCAGTTATGTGTCTTCTTCACTTAAATGCAAACAAGTTCAGATTAATCCTTTTTGGAGTTCGCCTCTTAATAAGTTTGGATTACGATGTACTTAGTTCTGTGTTGTCGAATGTAAACTGCGGATTCTGTAGACTACACCGCTCACCGATCTGTTATTTGCCTCACACAACACATCTACAAATTTACTGCCCCTTATTATGTCAAATTAGGGCCCAACAATTGCTTCAAATTAGGCCCCAACAACCCAACCAACCATACCTCCAATGAGCTCATCGTAATATATCTGAAATCATACCATGTTGTTTCATACCATGCCGTCCCACATTGATTTCGCTTATTACATTGTGCCATGTTAATGAAAACATAACTCATGATCATCTGATACTGCCCTCAACTATGGTGATAAGCGAATTAGAAAATACAAATTCATCTCAGCCATCATTGCTACCAGGCTCCTAAGCCATTGACCATCTCCTTTGCTTCTCTATCAATTGGTTTATGGTGCTGCTGAGGAGCTTTCATGATTCTGTGATATTCTTCGCAAGTAGATCAGGTGCAATGCTTTGGTTTCAAATGACCCTTCCCATTTTAGCAAAAGTTATTCATTACTTTGGTTCCGTACTGCTAATGCTGGGGGCTTCTGTTCCTTCCTCTGTTTTGTTTTAACATTTCTGCTGATGAAACGCAGATGGGCAAGCACAATCCAAATGCACATACGTTCATGTCAGGAATCATTCTCCGTTTACGGACCTAACCAACACATCTACAATTGGGAATGAAAATCAGGACCCGCAACAAAATAGCAGTCAGTCTGCGTATGCCCAAATATCTGTTGAGAAAGAATCAGCATCCCTACACTGGCGTCGTGTAAACCTCCAACAGAAGATTCCTTCAGCTGGGGATAGTGTTACCCATGATCCGGTGGCACGCACACATGCTTCTTCACTAGGGTCTGTGCAATGTACTGCTTTTAGCAACATAACCAGCACACATACAGATGGTATATTCATCCACTTCATATAAGATTGTATTGTTGCACCTATTACTATTGTTTATAAATTCATCTCCTATTTTATTGTAGGGTGTACATCTACAAGCTCCGCGAGTCATCGTCTCGAAGAAGTAAATGGTGGCCGAAAATTGAGAAGTGGCCGAAAATGCGGGACATGAACATTATCGTTTCATGCCATATTAATTTTTCCTATACATCACAATAGGCGCAAAACAACCGTTTCCCGAATGAGACCGGAACATTTGTCTTTTCATGTCATGCAAAATATTCTTATAAATTTTTTATTTGAATAAGTGACTCTTAACTAGGATGAATGAGGAAATATATCTTTCAAATGTATACGTGCAACGCACGTACACGTTTACTAGTATATATATATATGGATGGACCGACCCACGGGAAACGCCGAGTGCGTGCGCTTCGTGTGGCAGAAAAATCAGTCACGAGGTGTTTAATTTACACCAGTGTGTACACAACTTGCCCGCGTCAACTGTATGCATACGGCAGGCAGGCACCGCGACAGGGCGACGAATGGCGCCATTAGACCTTTTCAAACATCACCGATCGAGGACGACAAAGTCGGAAGATCCCTGGACGCCCGCCCCTGGCCCGCCGTACCAACCCAAGATCCGGGGCTCCCAGTCCGGTCACATGCACGCGCGTTCGGGAAGCCTAGGCTGAGTACAGTTGTACTGATTTTGTTTTACCTGCAATACAATATCGAATGTCAAAATTTCGCTAGGGGAGGATCTATCCATGGAATAATTTCGTTCGCTGGGAGAACTCCCCGGTGCGACCTAGCAGCCCGGCAGGCTTTTTAATAGGCCTCCCGCTCCTAGCGTAATCGTTATGCCAAAAACGAAGAAAGACATAAAAAAAAAAAGGGCGTCAGTTTCCTCCTGACTACGACCATGTCTTGAAACTGAATTTTGGATCTGACTTTAGAAGGCAAAAACAAAATAAAACAAATTTCCATACATATAATAAACTGTTACGACCCAGCCTACAGCTCCTACCGCACCAGCCCACACCGGCGATCAGGCCCAAGAGAAGAACAGACGAGCACGCAAGCTCAGCAAGCGGTACGGAGGCCCAGAATGGACGACCTAGCTATTTAAGCTAGCAGGGGCACCAGAAGGAGGCAGGCAGAAAGAAGACACTGGCGGCGGCGGCTCTCACTCTCGATCCCCTTTCTTCCAGTACCACGCGAACCCTAGCCAAATTCCTCCAGTTCCTCTGTAATTCGACCTTGATTGTGCCAAGCTATCTAGTGGGATCGTAACATTTGGTATCAGCAGCCTTTTCTCCCCACCACCTGCACCCTGGCCGGTCGATTTCCTTCGATCATCCAAACCCGTCGCGGCAAGACTACCGCCATGGAGGAGACCAACAAGGCTCTGGCCGATCTGACGGCGGCAATCAGCGGCATATCGGCCCAGATCGGCGAGATCCACCCCATCGTCCTCGAGCTCCAGGGGTGGCGACCGGCCATCGAGCGCTCGGTTGAGGACCTGCGTTCAGAGGTGGGCGAACTGCGATAGCTGCTCAAGAAATTGCGGTCAGACACCGCACCGGTGCGTGATCCGGCACGAGTGGCGACTACGGAGCTGGCGAATCCAACTCGCCTCTCGGATCTGCCCCCACTTCTGCCGTCGACAGCAGCACCGCCGCTCAAGTCTTCCCCGATCGCGGTCGCGCGTCTCCCTCAGCCCAGCGAGCGCCTCTTGCCTCGCAATGGCGACGGCCACGGGCCCGTTGGACACAGCAGGACTCAAGATCATCGGGGGCTGTCGCCGGGGGAACGAACCCCGCGGGCACCTCCAGTCACGGGTATGGCCGACTCCCACCCTTTTGCTGCTGAAAGTTCGTTTATGGGAGAGCGTCAGTTCGGATTCAGCCGATTTCCACCTCCCCCACATTTTGATTTTCCTCTGTTCGATGGTGATGGTCCCCGAGCATGGCGTCTGAAGTGTGAGGCGTATTTCAGGGTCTGTACACTTAGTCCTGACACTTGGGTGAGTTGTGCCGCGATGTACTTCATCGATGGGGCACTGTCTTGGTTGCAGTCCACCAAGGCACACCTAATCTATACAGATTGGGGTGCATTTGCAGAGGCAGTATGTGCACAGTTTGGGAGAGGGAATTCCAGTCTTTGTTGCGACAATTCAATCGCCTGCAACAGAGTGGTTCCGTAGCTGAATATGCAAAGAAGTTCACCCAGTTTATGCACAATTTAGTGGCCCATCATGAGTCATGGGAGCCATCTTATTTCATCACGCATTTTATTGATGGGTTACAAAAAGATATACGTGTTGCTGTAGTTTTGCACCGACCCAAGACTCTCGATACTACACAGGAGGATGTGCTGGAAGCTATGCACATAGAAGATAGGAGGGAGGATCGTCGGCACTCGGCACTATCCGAGGCGTGCCACGCACAGCCCTTCCTCTGCCACCACCACCAGCAACTACACCGACCAAGTCCGCGCTACCAGTGGAAGGGCGCAGCGCGGATCGTCGCGCACTGGAAGCGGCGCACCCTCAACCAATAGAAGACAAGATTGCAGCCCTTCGTGCGTACCGACGCGCTCGCGGGCTCTGTTTCACCTGTGGCGAGCGCTGGGGGCGCGATCATCGCTGTGCGCCGACGGTCCAGCTGCATGTGGTTGAGGAGCTCCTCGCAATGATGCACAGCAAATCGGTGGACACAAGTGAGCCAAGCGCGCGTGACAACGCTGGCAGCGATCGGAGCGCGGACTCTGCGTCATCTCCAAGGAGGCACTCGACGGAGGGGAATCTTCCACCACCATGCGTCTCCACGGGTGGGTGCAAGGGCGCGAGGTCTTGATGCTCGTCGACTCTGGCTCGTCCCACAGCTTCATCTGCGAGTCGCTCGCCACACAACTGCAAGGCGTGGTCAAGGCCAAACAACCTCTGACGGTGCGTGTGGCCGACGGAGGCGTCATGCGATGCGACCGGGAACTGCCGGCGTGCCCATGGCAAACCCACGGAGTCACCTTCGACACCAACCTTAAGGTGCTTCCATTGGGTTGCTACGACATCATCCTTGGAATCGACTGGCTTGCACAGCATAGCCCGATGAAGGTGCATTGGCTTGAGAAGACGATGGATTTTGACTATAAGGGGGACATGGTCCATCTCCAAGGTGCTCGAGCGGATATCAGCCAGTGCCACCAGCTATCAAGCGACGAGCTCACTGAACTGTTGCAGCGCTCGGGCATCGCGCGGATCATTCAGTTATACGCTGTAGAGCAAGGGGAGCCAATAATTACCGAAGTGCGGTGCCTGCTGAGGTGGAGGCCCTGATCCGCGAGTTTGGACATCTGTTTGAAGAACCTAAAGGACTACCACCACAACGCTCTTTCGATCACACAATTCCTCTCCTGCCAGGGGAGAAACCTGTCAACGTGCACCCGTATCGATAAAGCCCGGCCCAGAAAGACGAGATTGAGAAATAGGTTGCTGACATGCTTGCTCAAGGTATCATCGCACCCAGCTCCAGTCCCTTTGCTTCACCAGTGCTGCTAGTTCGAAGAAGGACTTGTCGTGGCGTTTCTGCGTGGACTACAGACAGCTCAATGCGGTGACAGTTAAGAACCGCTACCCCCTGCCTGTCATTGACGAGCTGCTGGACGAGCTGGCTGGTCCCACGCTATTCACCAGTTTGGATCTCCAGGCCGGATACCATCAGATTCGTATGAAGCCTGAGGATGAACACAAGACCGCTTTCAAGACCCACCATGGCCACTTCGAGTTCAAGGTGTTGGCGTACGGTCTCACGGGGGACCAGCAACTTTCCAAGGAGGAATGAACATAGTGTTGGCTCCACTGAACCGCAAGGGAGTACTGGTCTTTATTGACGACATCCTAGTGCATAGCGCCATCCTAAAGCAACACTGTGAGCGGCTGCGAGAAGTGTTCCAGCTGCTCGACAAGCACCAGCTGAAGATCAAGATGAGCAAGTGCACCTTTGCCAAGCCAAGTCTGCTGTACTTGGGGCATGAAATCAGTGGAGATGGAGTCCGAACTAACCATAAAAACATTGCTGCAGTAGCAAAATGGCCATCACCAACCACAGTCAAGGAGGTACGCGGTTTCCTTGGTCTCGTGGGGTATTATCGCAAGTTCGTGAGGAACTTTGGCATCATCAGCCGCCCACTAACAGACCTGCTCAAGAAGAACAAAGTATTTTGTTGGACTGAGTTGGAGGAAATAGCTTTCCAGGAACTTAAAAAAGCACTGATAACCGCTCCCGTGTTAGCACTGCCGATTTCAAGGTCCAATTTGAACTGGAAACAGATGCGTCGGACAAAGGCATCGACGCCGTCCTGAAACAAGGCAAACACCCCGCGGCTTTCTTGAGCAAGGCTTTGGGTCCACATAACAGCGCCCTGTCCACATATGAGAAGGAAGGGCTGGCTATCCTCTTGGCGGTCGAGCATTGGAGGCAGTACTTGCAGAACGACGAGTTCCTGATCCATATTGATCAACGAAGCTTAGTGCACCTGGAGGACCAAAGGTTGGCGACACCTTGGCAGCAAAAGATCATGTCCAAGCTCCTCGACCTATGATACCGCATCGTCTACAAAAGAGGTGTGGACAATCGTGTGGCGTATGCTTTATCCAGACGCCCAGGACCACCACAAGGAGATCTTGCATCGATCACGGTTACGGTGCCGGCTTGGTTGGAATCAGTTCAATAGGGGTACAGTGACGATCCTATGGCACAAAGGTGGCTGTCTCGCCTAGCTACAGGGGCAACCAACAAGGACGGCTTCACGTTGGACTCGGGCATCATCAAGCAGCACGGACGGGTATGGTTAGGTAACAATGTGGCTGTTCAGAAACAAGTGTTATCAGCTTTGCATGCGAGTGTGATCGGAGGGCATTCTGGGTTCAACGTCACATACAAGCGAATTGCGGCGATTGTTCACTTGGCCAGGAATGAAACAACATGTCAGACTGTTTGTTGAAGAATGTCAGATTTGCAAGCAAGCTAAGCCGGAACGAATCAGGTACCCGGGGACCCTAGAACCCTTACCCGTGCCTACACAAGCCTGGGAAGTCATCACTATGGATTTTGTTGAGGGTTTGCCACAATCAGCCAGATACAACAGTATATTGGTGGTGGTAGACAAGTTCTCACGACTAGCCCATTTCATTCCGTTGTCACACCCGTTCACTGCATTCTAGGTGGCTCAGGCTTTCGTCAACAACATCTACAAGCTCCACGGGTTGCCAACAGTGATTGTATCCGACCGTGACCCTATCTCCACAAGCATCATGTGGAAGGAGTTGTTCCGGCTGACGCACACGGAACTCCGCATGAGCACGGCTCGTCACCCGCAGACAGATGGACAGTCAGAGCGGGTCAACCAGTGTCTGGAGACCTACTTGAGGTGTTTTGTCCATGCATGCCCAACCAAGTGGTCCCAATGGCTGCCTCTAGCAGAATTCTGGTACAATACCTCACCACACTCGGCGTTGGGGACGTCCCCCTTTGAGGCTCTGTACGGTCACGCACCAAGGCACTTTGGCATCGATGATCCACTGTCCTGCGCTGCACCTGATCTGGAGGATTGGCTGCAAGACCGGGCGCAGATGGAGGCCTTGCTTCGTCAACACCTGCTACGAGCACGACAACAAATGGACTCTGCGGACAAGAAAAGATCAGTCTGCGCATTCGCGGTGGATGATTGGGTGTTCCTGAAGATCCAACCCTATATCCAACGGTCGCTGGCCACGAGAGCTAACCAAAAACTTTCCTTCAAATATTTTGGTCCGTTTCAGGTGGTGCAACGAGTCGGCCAGGTCGCCTACAAACATCAACTTCCCCTCGTGCAGCATTCATCCAGTTTTCCATGTATCGCAATTGCGGCGAGCACTTCCTCCGACAGAAAAGGCGCTGGAGGAGCTACCAGCTGAAGCAGCATCCAGTCCCGAGCCAGTGGAAGTTCTGGGCACTCGCCTCCATCGTCGTGGCAAGAACCAAGTTCCGTAAGTTCTCATTCGCTGGACTGATCAACCAGCGTCCCTGGCGACATGGGAGGACCGTGACGAGCTGCAACACCACTACCTAGAAGCTCCAGCTTGGGGACAAGCTGGTTCTCAAGGAGGGGAGACTGTTACGACCCAGCCTACAGCTCCTACCGCACCAGCCCACACCAGCGATCAGGCCCAAGAGAAGAACAGACGAGCCCGCAAGCCCAGCAAGCGGTACGGAGGGCCAGAATGGACGACCTAGCTATTTAAGCTAGCAGGGGCACCAAACGGAGGCAGGCAGAAAGAACACACTGGCGGCGGCGGCTCTCACTCTCGATCCCCTTTCTTCCTGTACCCCGCGAACCCTAGCCAAATTCCTCCAGTTCCTCTGTAATTCGACCTTGATTGTGCCAAGCTATCTAGTGGGATCGTAACATAAACTGCCATCGTGTTCAAATGGATCAGATAAAAAATGTGCTGAAAATTGAAATTTGCAATGCCTAAAGAATACAAAACAACCAGCTGGTGGGGGTATGTTTGTACAAAAATTTAGCATTGTGGGGAAAAAATGTAAAAAGTAAGTTTAGAAACCAAAAAATATTGTGACTATTGGAAATGCTACAAATGCCGTGTGATGAGCTTGCATGTTACCTTATTGAAGGCGTTCTCTAGTTGCATTGCGATTGTGCTGGCCGGTCTTCATTGGCAGGCATCGGAAACTAGGATGAAAATTCTTATCTTGGTCGTCTCCGGCCGGACAGGACAATGATGGCGCAAGGACGTTTGTCTTCTTGAAGACGTAGCTATAGAAGAGGTTGACTTAGTTGTAGGTGTTTCTTCATAATAACTAATAAAACTGGCTGTATGCATCATAATGATGTACTCCCTCCGTTCGGAATTACTTGTCCTAAAAATGGATATATCTACAACTAAAATACGTCTAGATACATTCATTTCTTCGACGAGTAATTCCGAACGGAGGGAGTAGAAGCCTGGCATTTTAACCTACTATTCGAAGAGAAAAATCTAGATCCATATCTAGACAATCTTTATTCTTGTTGTATCCCTTAAACTTAGAAATATAAAAGGAAGACAAAGTAAGGACGTGAGGGCGGCCTATAAATAGAAGCCGAGAATCTTATGGCGGCTACTCGGCTTATAAGGGGAGGCGAAGGGTTTTGTGTTTTAAAAATAAAAGTGAAAATATAAGCCAGACACAGACGGAGTGTACTCGGCTTATATTGAACGTTGTTATAATCAAACACAATAACAGTCGCGCAATGTGCGCACTCTCGCGGCTTTAGGCGCACGGGGCGTGGGCGAGGCGTTGTGCACACCCGAGTTGACCCCGTCTGTACTTTTTTTTTACAACGCTCTCGCACACCACCAGCAAGGCAGCTCACGCACGCGTCCTCCCTCTCTCTCGTTTCCTCTCCCCAAGTTCTAGGGTTCCCAGCCACCGCCGCCGCAGCCCACAACCCCTCCCAGTCTCCCTTCCGATTCACCTCCTCTCCCCTCCCAGGCAGCCCACACACCGCCACCATCCATGCTCCTCTAGCGCCGGCCAGTGGAGAAGGAGCGCCAACCCAAGACCTGCTTCTCGCCCAAACCTTCTCGTCTTCGCGGCAAGGTGTGCCATCCACGCAGCCGTCATGGTGGTCGCAGAGGAGGGGGAGGAAGAGGGATGGCATCAAGGTGCCGACGGAGGCCCTGGGTCGGGGCGGGGAAGCTCGTCGGCCGGGTATAGCGTCTTCCTCGCCCAACCAAGGTGAGTGTCGTGATTTTCTGGATGTGTTTGCCTATTTGGATTTCGGACATGTCTGCATCAGTTCCAATTGACCTGTCGTTATGCAGGGGTTGCGGGTTTGCTGCACAAGCTGTCCCTGGATCCCAAGGTCGTCGTGGCCGGCCAGGGCAAAGAGACGCAGAAGAAGGTAAGGCCCACATCTCTCTGTAGCTAGGCTGTAACATCTGGTTATGTCGCTGTGGTGATGTTGTGGTGGCATTCCATTATCTGAATTTGCATCACGGTGCAGGTCTTGGCAGCACCCAATGGCAGTCCGAATGGCGTGGTGACATCTCCAAACCCTTAGGTGGTGTCCGCAACCATGGGCAGCAGGATTACAAGAATGCCAGCATGTATGCTGGCGCTGAAGCATACCAGTATTACCAAATCAATTTCCATATACGACCTTGCTATCAAATATAGTTTACGGTAGCCTTTTTGTATGTTTGCATATTCACCTAAATTCCATCTACTTTCTACAGTTAGCCACAGGTGGAGTATAGTATAGAAATTAGAAGGATGGTATGCTCTATCCAGCCATTGTGGGTATACAAGAATTGTGGGATTTTATTACTGGAAGTATTATATACCCATGCTTTGCGTATTGACAAGCTTGCTCTCAAGCATGTTCTTCTCAGTTGATCCTTGAGAATGACTCCTAAGAATTGATAATTTCCATGTAATCGTCAGTCGTTACTTAAACATGTGTCTTTTCTGTGTTTTGTGCTTTTCTTTATTGTTTAAATTTAATGATTTATCTGATGATCAAATATTGTGTGTGCTATATATGGTTGTGGGCTGAGATTTGGAAAGGAACAGAAGAACACATTAAGACGCTCCAAATGATTTCTTATTAATAAGTTTGTACTTATCATGATTATGAATTTGAAATTATGTATTGGCAATGCGCACACGTATCGAGCCCTGTGTAGCTTAGCTCTATCATCTGTGTTTACAAGTTTAAGCATGGTACAATGGAGTTCATCATGTCTGCTCTGGAAAGTACCACATGTAGCATTCTAGGATGCATTCATCACTTCCTTCTCCTGATATATATTTAAATTACTTATCAGGGATTCACGTTTGACTTGATATACAAGTTTCATAAGTTCAGATTTTATTATTTATATTGTGACGCAGAAGAACATATGTTATCAGGGATTCACGTTTGACTTGATATACAAGTTTCATAAGTTGAGATTTTTTTAATATCTTCTTAATTTGTAGCTAGGTCAAATTCCCATGTTTACTTTTGCATGTTATTGCCCTATTCAGATTGCTAAAGAACTTCTCTATATGTTTTTATTGCTACAAAATTTGCCTAATTAGATAGAAAATGATTACTATATTGCATAAGCCACATCTTTACTTCGCCATATAGCGTTTGTCTTTAATCTAACTGATTTTCATAATGTGGTAATTATAGATAGTGCAATATGGATTATGCTTAATACATTTTCCATATCTTTCAGGGATGTTATAGCCTGATAATGAAAAAAAATTAGTTCATTGGAGGTTTCAATCATGTACTTCCTCCGTCCGGAAATACTCGTCGGAGGAATGGATGTATCTAGATGTATTTTAGTTCTAGATACATTCATTTTTATGCATTTACCCGACAAGTATTTCCGGACGGAGTGAGTATTATTTGTTGACTTTTCCCTCTTTTAAGAGAGAAAGATCTTTAGCTCAACCATATGGCTGCATTATTGAGATATTTAACTTATAATGTATGCTGCTACAATTTCAGAAAAATGTAGTGCATATCTTCACTATTTACACTATTATATAGCTTATGGTTTTGCAGATTTTCTCTGCCATGCGAAGATCGAAATATAAACCTAAACCATAAATATTCGCACAAAATTGTTGATAGTCTGATAGCAATGCCTTTTGGGGTTTGCATCCTGGGGGGATTTGCAGATTTTCTTGCGTTTTGATCTTGGTACTTGAGATGATAAAAATAAAAAATTATAGTTAAATCATAAATATTTGCACAAAATTGGTGATAGTCTGATAGCAATGCCTTTTGGGATTTGCAGGCTGGCGGGATTATTCAGTGTATGTGGGCCTTGACAGAGCAGTCACTTAACCATGTGAGTATTATATCTTGCACTGTACATACCTTTATCCGGCCTGAAATATCATTCCTGGAAGAATTCTTGTCCATGAGATGGAGAACCCATATGTTTCCATTCCCATATCCTTCATGAGGCACACATCTTCCCGCGACTTTTGGCAATTAAGGATCAGTACTACTTAGTTTTCTTTTATTGGATTAGAACTTAAATTCAAAGATCTTCTCACAGTGTGCTCTAAATCAACAACTTAAGTATATACTTTATGGAAAATCAAGGATCTAATTAAAAGCAAGACTGTATCGGTTGACCGGAATTCAGGAGTAAATTTCAGTGACCTTTTGTACTGTATGTGCTAGATTCGGAGTCTTTGTTCAAATCCCTCTGAGAGATGTTGTATTAGGGATGGAAAAGAACTGATGTTCTATCCATTTTCTAATCTCACTGTTAAAGAATGATAATCTAGGTAATTTTGATTTTCAATTCCAAAGCATAGTATCAGATTGTCCTGTTTTTAATCATATTATGTATATGCACATAGTTCTTGTGGGATAATTTGCTCAAATAGCACCAACCTAAGCAATGTCATGGTTACGACTCTAATACACAATTCTTTCTACTAGGGAAATGTGCTAGCAATAGTATGATGGAGCATGATGGATGGCAGGAAAGAGAAGGGGAGATCTCGTAGAGTGTTTCATGGATGGCGATGCAATGCCTGTGCTCCGGGGAACAAGCCAATGTGGTTGATGATCTCAACCCATCAAATGGCGAAATCGAGTTGTATGCCAAAAATTATGGTCTTCGGGAAGCCGAGTTGTATCTCGAGGAGGGTGATCTGTTAACTATGAGGTTGGTTCATCCTGTACATAAATCTTCTCATGACCAACAGCATTTTTTGTTTCATCTGGTCATTGTTTTGAATTGTCTATTGTGGTGCCTATATCACATTTTCCTTGTATGTTCGCTTCATGCCGAACTATACTAATCCAACTCAAGTTCTTGAGCTGTTTCTTGGACTATTTCCTTATTTATGATTGTCTATTTTTTCTCTAAAGAAGAGGGGAAAACTGTCTTAGATTCTGCTGCATAATGTGTCAAAAAATCTGTCTTTGACAGCTCGTACGTGTTCTCTGAAATTATGCGCCTCTGCCTGCCATTTAGTTTGTTCTGCTTGGTCTTAGATGCGCTGGAGACAGGGGACTTCGACCGCGCCTGCCTGCACCCCAAGTTCATCCACACCAACGCGACCTCGCACAAGCTTGACAGCCCCCAGCATGAAGGGGAACGGGTATGATGGCGACACCAGTTACAACTTCGCGCCGCCGTGAGTACCCTGCTTGTTCTTTGTTTTGTTCTGTTTGATCTAAGTATGACGTGCCTGGTTTGGCGTTTCTTCTTGTGTTCATATAGGATTCTAAGTTGTACACGGGTACCGTCAAGCTGCTCAAGCACATGGAGACTGCCAAGCTGCCTCATCATGCGACATGCCAAGACCCTCAAGATCTATGCCAATCACCTCCGTACTTCTTTACTTGTCCTTTTATTGGAGGATAAATTTGGTTGGGTTCCTATGAAAGGTTGACTGAAATACTGACGGACTTCCCATATACTTTAGTGCTTTTATGTTCATCTTAAATTCTTATGGCCTCATCTTTGCCTATAGGAATTTGACTGTTAGCTTTGTTATCTCTGAAAATGGATGATGGATTATGCATATTTAGTGACTAAACTTGGTAACAGGTTAGTTGTTCTCGATTTAGAGTATAGTTTTGTTTTACAGGAAACATAATCAAAAGACACAATAACTCATTGTGCATGTTCTGTTGCTTTGGTCTTAGACAACTACCAGCCCCAATAATTTATCAGTATTTAAATAGTGTACAACTTGTTATGATGAAAACAACTGAACCTCGCCATCATTTGTTTGGCAACGATACCGTTTGGTACCGAACATGACTTAAATACTCAGGCTGCTTCCGATTTCTTTACCCTTCAATCATTCAATTTTTCTTAATGCTTTTTTTGGGTTATTTTTAGGAGTAATTTCAGATCGAAAAGGATGATGGGAGGATGCAAACTAACACAGTAGGATGCTCCATGTCAAATGGTATATTTATCTCTCCTTTTATGTAGATAAAAATGTCAACGTCGCTTGATTATTTGGTATTTATGCTGCCAATATGATGGACTGGTGCAAGATTGTAGACCTATAATTAGGCTTGCTAAGATTCATTTGTTGTTCATGGCATTAGTTAGACTCCGACTGCCGGCCAATGGAAAGGCTCTCCTCGGCCTCTTCCCCTTGACATGTTTTGTTATTTTTGATCACCTTTAGGAAGTGCAGGAGAGAAGAGAAGGATGCATATCCTCTCTAGATTAACAGACCCGAAAGGAAAAGATTTAAAATGAGAAAAGTTACATCAGTACCTATATATACAGCTCTTATTACATTCTTTCACATAGTTTTCTTAAGACCCACACCATAATTCAAAAACATTTTTCTTTCTTGACACTGATCATACTACTTGATCATGCCACTAAAGAGAACACAAAATATAGCGAATTTAGTTGGGACAGTCTCTCACTAATTAACATTCCTCATGTTCATACTTTCCAGTGTTGCCATATGTCTGCGGCGGCGGCATCCTCAACGTCCTTGCGTGGGGGGCATCTTTTCAGGGTAAAGAGACGGGAATGGGAGATAACAACGCAAAAGAGCGGCGGCATATTTGACGGTGACGGGGCGTCTGCGGAGGTTAGCCATGTCGCCCTCCATCAGGAACAGCCTTGCGTGCAGTGTAAGATTCTCCAGCCTTGTCGCGCGGGCATCCTCGTGATCGGGGTCATTGGCCGTCTGGAGTCGTGTAGGTCGTGCCCTATGTAAGCATGGCCTTCTTCAGGCTTGCTTCTACATATTTACTCCCTCTGTCCCCCCAGAATATAAGATCGTTTTTGACACTATGCTAGTGTTAAAAACGTTCTTATATTTTGGGACGGAGGGGAGTATTTGTTAAATGGATGGAACCGTGTTATGCAAACATGTGGTGCTTCTTAATTACTGTAGTTAATATATTCGCTCGTCAATCTCTCACCGTTTGCATGTTCATATGCCACTCAGAAAGCAAAAAAGAAACTGAAAAGGGCGTGTACCAACCTGGCACCGCACAAACCACCTCGCAGGCGGCGCGCCATTGGCGCGCCCCAACCCTTAGTTAAACCCATTACGCGTCGCGCAAATGGCGCATCCTCGCGCGTGCCACATCATCACATGTACGACAAAAAACACGAAGAAAAGAGAAGTGATTCGCTGGATTAGGTACGCGTTTTCATTGGCCAGCTGCCCCTTCCCACGCCGCAAGCACACGCAAACGCCTCCTCTGCTCCTTTCTCTCCGCCTGATCTGCGGCGGCTCCCTCCCATGGTCCGAGGGGGCACGGCGCTGCAGAGATGCGGGCGACGTGCCGCCGCCTACCGCGCCTTGGCTTCCTCCTCATCTCCAGCCCTCGATCCTCTTCGCGGGCGAGCTCTTGGTCGGGCCCCTCGCCGCTCGTCTTCCTGACCCTGTTCCTGATCGAGGGCGGCGGCATGGACCTCTCCGCGTCGGCGAGGCTCCTCAGCTCCATCCGCTCCGCCCGCTCCTCAGCCTCCTCCCCGACCCCAGCCCCTTCTCGCCCGAGGTACCGTTTTGCTCAATGCTCCCTCCCTCCCCGCCATCCACCATTAATGCTGTGTTGGATCCGGCGATTGGGCAGGGTGCCCTTTTGCTCGACGATGACGACATACCAGAGGTGAGCAGGTTCCACACATTCCTCTTCAAATCTGTTGGAAATTGGTTCCCTTTGTGAGAGTCAGTGCGGTGTTTGATCTGATTTGGTGGCTTCATTGGAATATTCGCGTCAGTGGAAGCGGTTCGATGACTTGGAGGACGAGGAGAGCTACGAGCGGTTCCTGCGGCGTGAGCGACGAGGAGTGACGGCGTGCAACTACACTGAGGTGTACGCCTCCATTCAGGCAACTGCGGCCGTCGCGTCGTAGAGCAGCGTTCTGCTATGGTGAACTGGATCATCGAGGTCAGTGTACCTGTACTCTGCATTCTACATGTGTACCACGATTCCACTTTAGCTCATTTTCAATTTATGGTACAAGCTTGCCTTGCAGATTTACAGTCATGAGTTGGTGTTGTGCTGACTGTGCCATCTCCTAGGTTGTCCACCAATGTTCTTTCTCTTTTTGGATCAAACGAGTTACTGACCTTCTTTTTGTTGCCATGTCTTTTTGATTTCGCAGGTGGTTGTTAAGTGAGGACAAAGATGGCTCGCGTTCGTCGATCAATTGTCCTGTTCGTTTTCGGTTCGTCCAGCCTATCCTTGATCCGTCTTGAAGGTGTGTTTCGTCATGCGTTGGTGCATATATATACCAGTGTTTGTGTGCTGTGTGTTGTGTCACTCCATTGACGCTCGCCAAGTGTTCGTTGCTATTCTCCGTCCGTTTGTCAATCTGAAATTTTTGTTTCGTTCGTCAGGATCCGTGTAGCTCGATTGATCATTGCCTTTGGTTCACCACTGACTCTGCATAGTAGCTCAGCTATGCGATTCAGGTGCGAATTGCTATTCCTTTTTTCAGGCTTTCATTCGTTCAATTTGCCTTCAGTTTGTCATGCTTTCGATCATTCTTGCTACGCGTCGGTGTGTAGTCGTTGACAGCGTGGCTGAAAAAATACGTATGTGCAGGGAATATGATTTTGAGCGACCATGCTGCGGATCAGGCTGCTGTGCATGATAGCTGTGTTGCTCAACAACGCAACAGGGTGTTGGCTAGGATTGCCTTGTTCCAGAGCGCGTCACTGCTTAGCTATATGTCATACAGTTAGATTCAAATGTTGGAACCATTCAACTGGAATCTCTATGAACAAGAACTAAAACAGCATGCAACACCATCTTCTTCCATTCAATTATAACTTATACATCCACACCAAACATTCAATAAACAATACACAAGCAAGATAAACATGCTTAAATATTCTATTCTCAGTGCTGTTCTTAGCCACCACTACAGCTGATACACCCACGAAGAACAACAATGGCTTGATAAGAATTAACTTTTTTCTTTTATATTCACAATACATAATGTGACAAGGAGCCTCAAGAGTACATCACTGGCGATGAGCACATAATTTATCCAAACTGTTTCACTACTAATTCATAGTTGTCATTGTTCGCTGATGCCAATACATGTATCGACAGAGCACAAGTTCAGGCCTATGTATATGTATATGCAACCATATGTATTGCATTTTTCTTTCAAACTGGCTGATGCACAATATATGTATTAAACCTGTTGTTATGAAGTGTGTCTTGTCTTCACTGTCTTGTGTTTGCACTGAATTTTATTTCATACTTTCTATATAATGCCACTGTCTTGTGTTTGCACTAAATTTTATTTCATACTTTTCCATCTAATGCTCATTTACTGATCACTCAGGTATCCTTAATGTTGATATACCCTATACGCTGTAGCTTCTGTCACTTGAGTTCTATTCCTATGTTCGATGTAAGAGTTGCGACTTTATTTTATATGGTAAGTAGAGAAGTGCAGTCACGCCTTCTTATAATGCCTTGTTCTTTCAGATGCGTGGATGTCAATGTCTACTAAATCAGTCAATCACCCATTAAAGAAAGATCATATGGTTTTTTTGCACCCTGATTTTACCTTAGCTTAGATTATATAACCATCAACTTGGTCAAGATTGCTCGTGTGTCATCTTATTTACTGTTTCAACGGTCGAATACCCACATGCATCAAAGTTAGTGTGTGATGTTCCTACTTTTATTAGAAGAGCAGAGAGGATGTGATTGTTTTATTTTTCTAAAATTGGTAATGTGGCAATTAGCATGGCTTCTGCTATGTTGATTTAGATCCTGCTTGGGTACTGGTTACCTTAAGTAATACTCTCTCCATCCAAAAATAAGTAGTTGAGATACATTCCAGAGAGTAAACAGAGCATGTGTATAAAGGTTGGTTAGGTCAACTTTATTATTGATTTACACGGAACTGAACTTGTTGATATGGTGATAGGGTCTGCAGTGTGCATGGTTATTGACCCATGATCAGCTTTCACAACATGCAGAGAATTTTTAATGCTTATACACTGGCTTCTAATATGGTTCATACGTTACTTTTTATTTTCTTTCTGAAAACATCTTACTTGACTTATCACTGTGTCGTGCGCCTGTAGGTTCCAGCTCGAGCTGCTGCGGCAGTGGCAGCGGCAGCTATACTATTCCATTTTTCAGTTTTATGTAGAGACTGACCGGGTGAATTCTGTAGTTCATAGGGAATGAAGTAGATGTTTATTCTTGTATTAGATCAAATATTCATTATATTCTGGCTAAATCAGCTGGTAAAATAAGTTGGTTTCTGTATTGTTTGCGACCAATTATTGATTGGATTTCCTGACTGTGCAGTGGTTTCTTCTGTTTGCCCATTGAATCTGCTGACAAGAGCTGTGATAATTCTAAGTTGGAGGAAGTTATGGAAGAGGCTACCAAGCTCCAGGAAGGTGAGATAGTTCAATTCATCCATGCATCAGAACCCATCCATCTATTCATTGATTAAGACTGTACATACTCATCAGTTTGTTTATTTGTATTGTTTAAGACTCTAGACTGTGGCAGTTAAAAATTCATCCATTTATTCTTGTTTTACCTGTAATCATTAGTACTCTAGATTGTTGCATTAGAACTAATATGATTAATTTCAAACTTTATCAGTTTATCTGTAGTGGTTCCGAAATGTATCCATTTGTTCCTCGCTTTATCTATAGCCAACGGGATCTTAATAGTAGCATCCCAAAATCCACCCATGTGTGTACTTTTGTATATTCTAAATTGTGTCTTTTATCTGTTGTTGCTAATTATGAACCATGATGCATCTGTAGCTGCACTTGAGGAAGAATAGAAGCTTGCCAGTGCTGAGAAGTATGTTCCCATGCTAGAAATGGAGGATTCACCTATCTTAGGTGTCATTTCGAAGGCCACATCAGAACCAGCCATCAAGAGCATTGAAGGTGCCTCAACTGAAGATGGTGAGAGCGGCAACTGGTCACCGGTGTTGGAGATAGATGATGAGATCAATAGTGCCAGTTTAGATAAGGAAGTAGCTGTCGTTGAAGTGCCAAAGGAAGCCATAAATGAAGATGCTTTCAGTTCCACCGCCCAACTGCTGTAACAGAGAAGGAAGTCTCTGGTGTTGATTTCAAGGAAGATGCTCTTAGTTTAACCGTTGAGGCTGCTGATGCTGCTAACAATATAGCCCCAGCAGCTGTGACAGCGAAGGAAGTCATTGATGTTGAACGGGAACCTGCCACAGCGGCCGACCTATGAGGTATGCTATTTGGTACCAGCACTTCATTCTCAACTTAAGGTTGTGTCTGTTGCTCATATTGTCTTCAAATACAGGTGTGAAAAGGCTTTTTTCTAGATCTACAGATTATGGTTCTCAATACAATACATTGAATGATATTGTAGTTTTTGTGAGCTTGTTCTTTATAAGAAAATAATTGAACCTTTTCAATTGTCATTATGCCATTGATATCGAAATCTTGCATGACTTTTTGTTGATTGTTAGTGACTAAGCTTATGTTGATTAATGGGATGAATTTGAATTGTACTCTGGATCAAGTGATTTTCTGATATGGTAACTCATTGCAAAAAAAATAAAAAAAATGGCCCATTCTAATTGAAAAACAAAGCAATAGCAAATCAATTGTGATGTTTCAAGCACAAAATAAACTAAATGTAGCCCATTTCACCATAATTTGGATTACTGAACTGTTGTCCCAAAAGAACAATATACATGACATGACAAACTAAGAACACAAGCATGGCTGATTTACTGAATTCGGATAACTCTGCAGTTTTCCCCAACATGTTGATTCCAATTTTTTTTGTCAACTCAGACAACATATGTGTGCCTGTGCAATTTTTTTACTTGCAAGCAAGGTTCAGGTCTTTTGAACATAGACCTCATGGTAGAAATGGCTAAGAGTAATCAACTTTGTGCTTACATAATATGCATGTAGTTTGAGTGAGTGTGTGATGGAATAACACCCTGTGGTACAAACAAGAAAGTGGAAGGGGCGCGTCCCTACTTGGCAACGCCCCAATTTCCTCTCAGGAGGCCCGCAATGGCGGGCCCCAACAACTAGTAGACGTTAAGCGTGCCCACGACGGCATCGTGGCAAGGAACGTCTGTAAGCCGAGATCTTTTGTGGTATATGCTAACCTTTTGTTGGCTCCTCTTGGCTTATGTTTATTTAAGCCGAGATCATTTTTGTTGCCGTGCGTTCTTCTTGTAATACTCGGCTTAAACTATGAGCCGATTGCCCTAAAATTACACGCGACTTACAACTTGACACATGACGGCTTATAATTTTCCTGTAGTGCATGATTTATACCCAGTTTCGTTAGAGCTGATGGATTATTTGTTTATAGAGTAATCTTATGGAATAATCTATGTCCATATGTAGCAATCATTACGTCAAAGAGATGGTTGGTGCGGATATGGTCATTTTAGTACTTTGTCGATCACTGTTTTGATCGCTTTTTTTTTCTCGGTTAGGCATATATTTGGTCTTGTATGACTTTGCTCTTTGCAGGCATGTTTTAGGTATGTGTGTGTTTATGTTGATTGTGTGCATCATGACTATGCCAAGGCCGGATGTGCCTCGTTATGTGTTTTATCCATTTGATTCCTCAATTTGAGTAAATAAAATTCACCCTTCGCCGTACCAAAGAAAATGTAGTAATCATATAGGGCGCCATCATATATTCATATAGTCCCTTTTGAATGTATGTGTGCATAGACCTTCGTCGCGTACCGGCGTACAGTACCCATCAGTTGTTGCTAGTGTTGCTCGACGCAGATACAACTAGTAGCCAGTGGCTTTGGCAGCGGCCTTCGGCGGCGATGGCTTCGGTGGTATGGGCGACGGCCGCGGTGGCATGGGCTTCGGGGGTGATGGCGGCGGTGGCATGGGCTTAGGAGGTGTTGGACCCGGGTTTGGCCCGGTGTGGAAGCATTTGTTCCCGCATGCTTTGAAGCAATCCCCTCGTTTACCTGTAAAATCAAAGGCAGCCGTGTTGGTCATATATAACGTGTACATACACTATAGAGAGTAGGATGCATGTTCCTTGTTTGGAGGGTGGTGTAAACGTACATGGTGGCAGGGTGAGGCAGGTCTGGGACACACACATCTTGTAGCACACCGGCGGCAGGTCCTTGTAGCAACCGACGATGCACTTCTTCTTGCACTCGAAGTATTTCTCGTAGTCATCCCCGCCGCCAACTTTGTTGCCACCTTTGTCGTCGTAGCCGTCAGCAACGGGGGCGCCTGAACCATCCTCGGTTTTGTGGATGGCAGCTGGAGTGCCGGCGGTGGAGTGTGCAACAACTGCACTGCCGTCGGTAGAGTTGACGACATCGGGGGCGGGGGTGCCGCCGTGGTCGTCGCACGTCTGCATGCAGGAGGAGTAGCACGGCCAGCACTGGGCTTCCGTCGCGAGCTGCGGAGGATGGGGGTCCGCCGCCCCTGCCGTGGCGGCGAAGAGCGCGGTCGCGGCCAGGAGGACGGCGATCTTGACCGCCGCCATGGAGACTGTGCTGCTACCCTGGTGATGGAGATGGGTGGGGTGTGGCTGGCTTTTGCAGGAGGTGGTATATATGGTTGTTCGCGGGTCGGTATGGGACCTGAACGTGCATGCAGCACGCGTCCGGCTCCGGCAGCTATACGTACCTCCAACTCCATGCTTAATTTGCGCGTGGCCGTTTCACATGCGCCGCGCATGAATGCACTTGGGTACCTCCGTGCCTTACTTGCTCGCGCCAGCTTCACATGCGTCGCGCATGAATGCATCTGGCTCATTAAGTTTTTTTTTTTTAGAAAAGGATCTGGCTCATTAAGTGGCCGTAGGAAGCTAGGCAATGTTATTTCCACCAGCTTTCCTTGTAGTAACAAGACTTGTATTATGCTCGTCTTTTTTTTTAAGAGGAATTATGCTCGTCTTCTAAAAAGAAAGTGCATCCCATTGTACATGTCTCCTTTTCTCTCCCACTAGAAAGAAATTCTCTCATTTTCTCTTTTTTGTTTCCTAGTCAAAGCTTAACCTTTATTTAAGTCAAACTAGCAAGGTCACCCGCGCATTTGCGCGGCTAGAATAACCCATTTTGATATTTGCTCTGATCACTTTGTTGTCTCCCAATAAACTATTATTTGATTTAATTGGCCATGAATTATATGTCATATTTATAGACTATGGCAAAAACGAAGGTCACAATGAAACATCCTAGTGCATTACTTTGTTAAAAAAAATTCTTGATGTATGAGGTTGGAAGACCAATGCAAGACCATATAGGGGCTTTGATACATGCCTTCGTTTCCCCCCTCGTTTCTCCACTCCTCCTCGTCCCCCTTTTGTATCATTGCAGAATATGATTTCGAGGGATCCCTCCACTAGTCCAGAATCGGGCTATTGTCCCGGTTCGTAAGGACCTTTAGTGACGGTTCTTCAACCGGCACTAAAGGGTGGGGACTAAAAGTCCCCCTCTTCCCTTTAGTGACGGTTCTTCACGAACCGATATTAAAGGTCCACCATGTGGCACGAGCCCGTGTCGGGGGGCTGGGGGCCTTTAATCCCGGTTGGTTACACCAACGGGACTAAAAGGTTTAGGGGTTTATGGGTTTACGATTTGTTTTTTCTTTTAACTTAGTGTTTTTCATTTAATTCTTTTTTATTTCAAACATATCCTATGCTACTACATATTGTACACGTTATGCATATATATATATATACACACACACACAATTTGGTATATATAATTTGTCATACAATTTGCAAATCATTACATGGAGCCATTACATCTTGTAATGGAATTCTCCTTTGGATCTATGACCTGGTCGAACAAAAATCCCGCTATTTCCTCTTGAATCGCTCGTACGCGATTCTCTGGTAGGAGCTGATCCCGCATCTCCCTCATCTTTAAAGAAGGTGATCAATATGCATGTATTAGTTGTGTGTGTATATATTTGATAATAATGTAAAAATTGTGAATAGTGTTCCGGCAAATGTATCCATTGGAGTCTATAATTTTTGCTCCTTTTGGACACCATCATGCGAATGTTCTCGCAAACGTAGTATGCACATAAATTAGTCCCCGGCGCCTGCTTCAGGGCCTTCACGAGAATAGAATTCAATCAGATAATAATTAACCAAGCATGCTAATGGTATTGAGACTAGAATTAAAGAGATGCGCAGACGTAGCTAGTAGTACTTAATTGCCTTGGGTCGCACCCATTTCAGCTGTTGTTTCCATTGGCCTTTAACCTGTTTGATGAACTTTTGCCAAGCCCTGCCCACAGGCATAGAAAATGAATAAAAAAGTTATTAATTAGTTGATATCAGGAAATGAACTAAAGAGGCCGACATATAGTTCGGTAATGATAGAAATTACATGTCGACCATCCCCCTCACGATTGCGTAGTCATTTAGCTCTTAAGTAGTGAGTCCAGTACTTGAATTTTTCCGTCGTCGACTTCATTGATTAGCAGGATCCATTGAAAATTGCATGCGCACACATTTGTATAATTAAGCGTGCATGTGCATAACTCATCAACTACACTTATTAAGATATAGTAAGCAAAAACAGAATTTGTAGTACAAGACAGTGTCGGGTGTTGTAAGGAAGTAGTATTTCTGGTTGGGTATTTTGTGGCACCAAGAACTCTAGCAAGCTTTTCTCTGCGTCTTTTCGATCCCATTCATGTGACCATGTCTCTTGATTAATGGTATTTGGGTCAATTAACCCAATGCCATAGCGTCCAGCTCTTTTCATTTCATACATCTTCATTCTGCATAATACCAGAGAAAAGAATATATAGTGAGGATAATTACAGGTAATGAACAAGCACTATAGCTAGCTAGAGACTTAAATTACAGAAAGAAAACACTTACAAACAATAGCAACTGACGAGAGATTTGTCGAGTGCGTCTTGATTGAGTAACTGAACATTTCTTCAAACTCAACCCACAACTTTTTTTATGATAGTAATACTCTGCCTTGACGTTCACCATGAGGGACTCTCGATCGGTAGTCTTTGCTTCTTTCAGGTACCATTGATGCAATTCATACATTCTCATTGAGAGCTGCAGGATCTACTCAGGCTTGACCATAGGTTGGCCACGGACATATTTCCACTTTAGTTGCTCCTCTGTAAATGTTTCGCAGTCCTTGATGCCTAGGAGTTGTTCTATAGCAATACCGACCTCTTTAGCCTGCCTTCTATGATCGTCGGTTATTACCAACTGCTGATCGGCGGTACTCACATGTGTTTGTAGCGGGGGGATCGATTGCATTGCCTGTTCTCCCAGCTGGGAACAGCTTTCCCGCATTTTTTGCCAGCTGCTTGGCTTGAGCTCGAGCTCGACTCCTTTTTTTTGCTTGATATGACTTCCCGATAGAATGCTCATAGTCTAAGTCCCTATACTTGACAGCTGGTTGAGAATTATCAATAAAGTATTATATGACATGCTCAGGTATGATCTCCTTTGGCGGAGGGGGCGGTTTCGGTCCAAAATGGGCCCTCAATAGGGCTTGCACTTCGGCTTCGTTTTCCTCGTCAGTCAGGTGGTAAGGCAACCTCGGAAGAGGCTTGAGGCTTGGACCATATCTGAATTTCTTGCCTCCTATTGTACCGCTAGCCGACGTAGCTTCAGCGCCTCTCTTCCGATGTTGCTGAGGCGGCGGAGCCCGCTGAGGCGGCCGAGACGGCTGACGCGGTGCCTGGCTTGGAGAAGGAGTCGGCTGACGCGGTGCCGGACTTGGAGGAGCGGATCAGTCTGCTGACTTGGAGGAGTAGGAGTCTGCTAAGGCGGCGGCGGACTTGGAGGAGCGGGAGTCTGCTGAGGCGGCGGTGGACTTGGAGGAGGAGCCGGCTGACGCGGTGTCGGTGGCCTTGGAATGACGATGCAATCCTTTCTCCGTAGAATGATATGATGTACTGCCTGTCCTAGTGTGTGCTCGTCGTCACCTCCAGGAATGTCAAGCTCTAGCCCCGAATATCCTGCCACCACTTCATCAACCTCGACACGAGCATAGCTAGCTGGAATCAGATTGCAAAGAAAGGTTCCTTCAGGGGCATTTGTATAAGCATAGTTGTCCGCCACCTTCATGGATATGTTCTTCATTTTAAAGTGTAGCTCACAAGTTGTCGTAGCTATGACATCATCCACAGGGTATCTATCCAGCAGTGCATCATCGCCCGGGGAGGAACCCACGCTGCTCCACGGCATGGATGGGACGGTGCTATCCAATGCTGGATTCGCTAGCTGTTGCCACTGCTGAGATCCCCTTTCCTGGTAAGTGGAGTCGATCTACTGCTGCTACCGCTTGAAAGAGAGTTCCAACTCCGCGTGCTTTGATTCTATGATGCAAAGGCGGTCTGCTTCCTACTTCCTCTGCTCCTCCTCCAGCTTCCTCTTCTGCTCCTCCTGCTGCTTCTTTCTCGCACGGCTTCTGTAGTCGGCATTATAGTCTGCAAACCCCTCAAACCACGGGACAATGCCTTTTGCCTCGTGTTCTTCCCAGGTGTTGAAGATTCTTCAGGGCGCGCATAAGCTCATCGTTCTATCTATTGGGCGTGAACACCCCCGATCAAGCCTCTGTTGGAAATATGCCCTAGAGGCAATAATAAAAGTATTATTATATTTCAATGTTCATGATAATTGTCTTTTGTTCATGCTATAACTGTATTATCCGGAAATCGTAATACACGTGTGAACACTTAGACCCCAATATGTCCCTAGTGAGCCTCTAGTTGACTAGCCCGTTGTGATCAATAGATAGTCATGGTTTCCTGACTATGGACATTGGATGTCGTTGATAACGGGATCACATCATTAGGAGAATGATGTGATGGACAAGCCCCAATCCTAAGCATAGCATAAAAGATCGTATAGTTCGTTTGCTAGAAGCTTGGCCAATGTCAAGTATCTCTTCCTTCGACCATGAGATCGTGTAACTCCGGTTACCATAGGAGTGCCTTGGGTGTATCAAACGTCACAACGAATCGGGTGACTATAAAGGTGCATTACGGTATCTCCGAAAGTATCTCATTGGGTTGACACGGATCGAGATCGATTTGTCACTCCGTATGACGGAGAGGTATCTCTGGGCCCACTCGGTAATGCATCATCATAATGAGCTCAATGTGACCAAGGTGTTGGTCACGGATCATGCATTACGATGCGAGTAAAGTGACTTGCCGGTAACGAGACCGAAAAAGGTATTGGGATACCGACGATCGAGTCTCGGGCAAGTAACGCATCGATTGACAAAAGGAATTGCATACAGGGTTTGATCGAATCCTCGACATCATGGTTCAACCGATGAAATCATCGAGGAGCATGTGGGAGCCAACATGGGTATCCAGACCCCGCTGTTGGTTATTGCCCGAGAGTCGTCTCGGTCATGTCTCACGTGTCTCCCGAACCCGTAGGGTCTACACACTTAAGGTTCGGTGGCGCTTAGGGTTAGTAGGAAGTCAAGTATGCGACTACCGAATGTTGTTCGAGTCCGGATGAGATCCCGGACGTCACGAGGAGTTTCGGAATGGTCCGGAGGTAAAGAATAATATATAGGAAGTGGTATTTCGCCATCGGAAAGTTTCGGGTTTCCGGTAATGTACCGGACCACCGAAGGGTACCAGGGTCCACCGGTGGGGCCACCTATCCGGAGGGCCCCATGGGCTGAAGTGGGAGGAACCAGCCCATAGTGGGCTGGTGCGCCCCAGGCCCACCCCCACGCCTAGGGTTGAAACCCTAGGGGGGGCGCCCACTGGCTTGGGGGCACTCCACCCCATTGCCGCCCCCACTGGAGATTGGATCTCCAGGGCCGCCCTCCAGGGGACCTATATAAAGGGGGAGGAGGGGCTGCTGTACCCATCTCCAAGGCGCAGCCCTCCCTCCCAACACTTCTCCTCCTCCGTGGCGCTCGTGAAGCCCAGCCGAGATCGCTTCTCCACCATCACCACGCCGTCGTCTGCCGGTGGAGGTGTCTTCCTCAACCTCTCCTTCCTCCTTGCTGGATCAAGACGGAGGAGACGCCGCCGTCCCGTCGTGTGTTGAACACGGAGGTGCTGTCCGTTCAGCACTTGGACATCGGTGATTTGAATCACGTTCGAGTACGACTCCATCATCACCTTGCAAGCTTCCGCACGCGATCTACAAGTGGTATGTAGATGCAATCTCTCTCCCAATACTCGTTGCTTAGATGAACTCATAGATGGATCTTGGTGAAGCCGTAGGAAAAATTTTAATTTTCTGCAACGTTCCCTAACAGTGGCATCATGAGCTAGGTCTATGCGTAGTTCTCTAATGCACGAGTAGAACACAATTTGTTGTGGGCGTTGATCTTGTCATCTTACTTGCCTCTACTAGTCTTTTCTTGCTCAATGGTATTGTGGGATGAAGCGGCCCGGACCAACCTTACACGTACGCTTACGTGAGACCGGTTCCACCGACTGACATGCACTAGTTGCATAAGGTGGCTGGCGGGTGTCTGTCTCTCCCACTTTAGTTGGAGCGGATTCGATGAACAAGGCCCTTATGAAGGGTAAATAGAAGTTGACAAAATCACGTTGTGGTGATTCGAGGTAAGAAAACGTTCTTGCTAGAACCCAATCGCAGCCACGTAAAAGATGCAACAACAATTAGAGGACGCCTAACTTGTTTTTGCAGCGATTGATCAAGTGATGTGATATGGCCGAAGTTGTGATAAATGATGAATTGTGATGTATGAGATCATGTTCTTGTAATAGGATTCACGACTTGCATGTCGATGAGTATGACAACCGGCAGGAGCCATAGGAGTTGTCTTTATTTTTGTATGACCTGCGTGTCATTGAAGAACGCCATGTAAACTACTTTACTTCATTGCTAAACGCGTTAGTCATAGAAGTAGAAGTAGTCGTTAGGCGTGACAACTTCATGAAGACACGATGATGGAGATCATGATGATGGAGATCATGGTGTCAAGCCGGTGACAAGATGATCATGGAGCCCAAGATGGAGATCAATGGAGCTTTATGATATTGGCCATATCATGTCACAACTATATAATTGCATGTGATGTTTATTATGCTTTTACATCTTGTTTACTTAGGACGACGGTAGTAAATAAGATGATCCTTACAAAATTTCAAGAAGTGTTCTCCCTAATCGTGCACCGTTGCTACAGTTCGTCGCTTCTAAGCACCACGTGATGATCGGTGTGATGGATTCTTACGCTCACATACAACGGGTGTAAGACAGTTTTACACAAGGAAAACACTTAGGGTTAACTTGACGAGCCTAGCATGTGCGGACATGGCCTCGAACACGGAGACCGAAGGTCGAACACGAGTCGTATGGAAGATACGATCAACATGAAGATGTTCACCGACGATGACTAGTCCGTCTCACGTGATGATCGGACACGGGCTAGTCGACTCGGATCGTGTAACACTTAGATGACTAGAGGGATGTCTAATCTAAGTGGGAGTTCATAATTTGATTAGAACTTTATTATCATGAACTTAGTCTAAAACCTTTGCAAATATGTCTTGTAGATCAATGGCCAACGCTAATGTCAACATGAACTTCAACGCGTTCCTAGAGAAAACCAAGCTGAAAGATGATGGCAGCAACTATACGGACTGGGTCCGGAACCTGAGGATCATCCTCATAGCTGCCAGGAAGCAATATGTCCTAGATGAACCGCTAGGTGACGCTCCCGTCCCAGAGAACCAAGACGTTATGAACGCTTGGCAATCTCGTGCTGATGATTACTCCCTCGTTCAGTGCGGCATGCTCTACACTTAGAACCGGGCTCCAAAAGCGCTTTTGAGCATCACGGAGCATATGAGATGTTCGAAGAGCTGAAACTAGTTTTCCAAGCTCATGCCCGGGTCGAGAGATATGATGTCTCCGACAAGTTCTACAGTTGTAAGATGGAGGAGAACAGTTCACAAGGAGCACATCCTCAAGATGTCCGGTTGCACAATCGTATGACCCAGTTGAACATTAACCTCCCGATGAGGCGGTCATTGACAGAATCCTCCGATCGCTCCCACCAAGCTACAAGAGCTTTGTGATGAACTACAACATGCGGGGATGGAAAAGACCATTCCGAAGTGTTCTCGATCTCAAGTCAGCAGAGGCTGAAATCAAGAAAGAACATCAAGTGTTGATGGTCAATAAGACCACTAAGTTCAAGAAGGGCAAGGGTAAGAAGAACTTCAAGAAGGACGGCAAAGATGTTGCCGCCCCGTAAGCCTCTTGCCGGAGGAAGTCAAAGAATGGACCCAAGCCCGAGACCGAGTGCTTTTATTGCAAGGGAAGGGTCACTTTGGAGCGGAACTGCCCCAAATACTTAGCGGATAAGAAGGCCGGCAACACCAAAGGTATATTTGATATACATGTAATTGATGTGTACCTTACCAAGACTCGTAGTAACTCCCGGGTATTTGATACCGCGCCGCTGCTCATATTTGTAACTCACAGCAGAGCTGCGGAATAAACGGAGATCGGCGAAGGACGAGGTGACGATCTTGCGCCGGGAATGGTTCCGAGTCGATGTGATCGCCGTCGCACGCTGCCTCTACATTTACCTACGGGATTAGTTTTAAACCTTAATAATTGTTATTTAGTGCCAAGTTTGAGCATGAACATTGTATCCGGATCTCGCTTGATACGAGATGGCTACTCATTTAAGTCTGAGAATAATGGTTGTTCGATTTATATGAGAGATATGTTTTATGGTCATGCTCCGATGGTCAATGGTTTATTCTTAATGAATCTCGAGCGTAATGTTACACATGTTCATAGTGTGGATGCCAAAAGATGTAAAGTTGATAACGATAGTCCCACATACTTGTGGCACTGCCGCCTTGGTCACATTGGTGTCAAGCGCATGAAGAAGCTCCATGCTGATGGACTTTTAGAGTCTCTTGATTACTGAATCGCTTTGACACATGCGAACCATGCCTCTTAGGCAAAATGACCAAGACTCCGTTCTCCGGAACAATGGAGCGAGCAACCAACTTGTTGGAAATCATACATACCGATGTGTGCGGTCCAATGAGCGTTGAGGCTCGTGGAGGATATCGTTATGTTCTCACTCTCACTGATGACTTGAGTAGATATGGGTATGTCTACTTAATGAAACACAAGTCTGAGACCTTTGAAAAGTTCAAGGAATTTCAGAGTGAGGTAGAGAATCAACGTGATGAAAGATAAAGTTCTGCGATCGATCATGGAGGAGAATATTTAAGTCACGAATTTGGCACACACTTAAGGAAATGTGGAATCGTTTCACAACTCACGCCGCTGGAACACCTCAAATAAACGGTGTGTCCGAACGTCGAATCGCACTCTATTGGATATGGTGCGGTCTATGATGTCTCTTACCGATTTACCGCTATCATTTTGGGGATACGCCTAGAGACAGCTACATTCACTTTAAATAGGGCACCGCCTAAATCCGCTGAGACGACACCGTATGAATTATGGTTTGGGAAGAAACCTAAGCTGTCGCTTTCTAAAAGTTTGGGGATGCGATGCTTGTGTCAAGAAACTTCAACCTGAAAAGCTCGAACCCAAGTCGGAAAAATGCGATTCATAGGATACCCTAAGGAAACTGTCGGGTATACCTTCTACTTAAGATCCGAAGGCAAGATCTTTGTTGCCAAGAACGGATGCTTTCGGAAAAGAGTTTCTCTCGAAAGAAGTAAGTGGGAGGAAAGTAGAACTCGATGAAGTACTACCTCTCGAACGGGAAGGTGGTGCAGCGCAGAAACCGCTCTGTGATGCCCACACCAACCAAGAGGAAAACAATGATGATGATCAAGGTACTTCGGATCAAGTTGCTCTTGAACTTCAAGGTCCACGAGGACACGCCCGCACTGAGTGGTACGGCAACCCTGTCATGGAAATCATGTTGTTAGACAACAATGAACCTTCGAACTATGAAGAAGCGATGGCAGGCCCGGATTCCAACAAATGGCTTGAGGCCATGAAATCCGAGATAGAATCCATGTATGAAAACAAAGTATGGACTTTGACAGACTTGCCCGATGATCGGCAAGCGATAGAAAACAAATGGATTTTTAAGAAGAAGACGGACGCGGATGGTAATATTACCATCTATAAGGCTCGACTTGTCGCTAAGGGTTATCGACAAGTTCAAGGGATTGACTACGACGAGACATTCTCTCCCGTAGCGAAGCTAAAGTCCATCCGAATCATGTTAGCAATTGCCGCATACTATGATTATGAGATATGGCAGATGGACGTCAAAACGGCATTCCTTAACGGGCATCTTAAGGAAGAACTGTATATGATGCAGCCGGAAGGTTTTGTCGATCCTCAGAACGCTAACAAAGTATGCAAGCTCCAGCGATCCATTTATGGGCTGGTGCAAGCATCTCGAGTTGGAACATTCGCTTTGATGAGATGATCAAAGCGTTTGGTTTATGCAGACTTATGGAGAAGCCTGCGTTTACAAGAAAGTGAGTGGGAGCTCAGAGCATTTCTCATATTATATGTAGATGACATACTCTTGATGGGAAATGATACGAAATTTCTGGACAGCATTAAGGCCTACTTGAATAAGTGTTTTTCAATGAAGGACCTTGGAGAAGCTGCTTATATATTAGGCATCAAGATCTATAGAGATAGATCGAGACACCTCATAGGTCTTTCACAAAGCACATACCTTGATAAGATTTTGAAGAGGTTCAAAATGGATCAGTCCAAGAAGGGGTTCTTGCCTATGTTACAAGGTGTGAGATTGAGCTCAGCTCGACCACCGACCACGACAAAAGATAAAGAAGAGATGAGTGTCATCCCTATGCTTCAGCCATAGGATCTATTATGTATGCCATGCTGTGTACCAGACCGATGTAAACCTTGCCATAAGTTTGGTTGCAAGATACCAAAGTAATCCGGCAAGGAACACCGGACAGCGGTCAAGAATATCCTGAAGTACCGAAAAGGACAAAGGACATGTTTCTCGCTTATGGAGGAGACGAAGGGCTCGTCAGAAGGGTTACGCTAACGCTAGCTTCGACTCAGATCTGGATGACTCTAAGTCACAAACCGGATACGTGTATATGTTGAATGGTGGAGCAAGAAGGTGCAGCTGCAAGCGAGCGTCGTGGCGGGATCTACGTGTGAAGCGGAGTACATGGCAGCCTCGGAGGCAGCGCATGAAGCGATTTGGGTTAAGGAGTTCATCACCGACCTAGGAGTCATACCCAATGCGTCGGGCCGATCAAACTCTTCTGTGACAACACCGAGCTATTGCCCTTGCCAAGGAGCCTGTGTTTCACAAGAAGACCAGGCACATCAAGCGTCGTTTCAACTCCATCCGCGAAAATGTTCAAGATGGAGACATAGAGATTTGCAAAGTGCACACGGATCTAAATGTCGCAGATCCGTTGACTAAACCTCTCTCGCGTGCAAAACATGATCAACACCAGAACTCTATGGGTGTTCGATTCATCATGTAACTAGATTGGTGACTCTAGTGCAAGTGGGAGACTGTTGGAAATATGCCCTAGAGGCAATAATAAAAGTATTATTATATTTCAATGTTCATGATAATTGTCTTTTGTTCATGCTATAACTGTATTATCCGGAAATCGTAATACACGTGTGAACACTTAGACCCCAATATGTCCCTAGTGAGCCTCTAGTTGACTAGCCCGTTGTGATCAATAGATAGTCATGGTTTCCAGACTATGGACATTGGATGTCGTTGATAACGGGATCACATCATTAGGAGAATGATGTGATGGACAAGACCCAATCCTAAGCATAGCATAAAAGATCGTATAGTTCGTTTGCTAGAAGCTTGGCCAATGTCAAGTATCTCTTCCTTCGACCATGAGATCGTAACTCCGGTTACCGTAGGAGTGCCTTGGGTGTATCAAACGTCACAACGTAATCGAGTGACTATAAAGGTGCATTACAGGTATCTCCGAAAGTATCTGTTGGGTTGACACGGATCGAGATCGATTTGTCACTCCGTATGACGGAGAGGTATCTCTGGGCCCACTCGGTAATGCATCATCATAATGAGCTCAATGTGACCAAGGTGTTGGTCACGGATCATGCATTACGGATGCGAGTAAAGTGACTTGCCGATAACGAGACCGAACAAGGTATTGGGATACCGACGATCGAGTCTCGGGCAAGTAACGTACCGATTGACAAAAGGAATTGCATACAGGGTTTGATCGAATCCTCGACATCATGGTTCAACCGATGAAATCATCGAGGATCATGTGGGAGCCAACATGGGTATCCAGACCCCGCTGTTGGTTATTGCCCGAGAGTCGTCTCGGTCATGTCTACGTGTCTCCCGAACCCGTAGGGTCTACACACTTAAGGTTCGGTGACGCTAGGGTTAGTAGGAAGTCAAGTATGTGACTACTGAATGTTGTTCGGAGTCCCGGATGAGATCCCGGACGTCACGAGGAGTTTCGGAATTGTCCGGAGGTAAAGAATAATATATAGGAAGTGGTATTTCGGCCATCGGGAAAGTTTCGGGGTTTCCCGGTAATGTACCGGGACCACCGGAAGGGTACCGGGGGTCCACCGGGTGGGGCCACCTATCCCGGAGGGCCCCATGGGCTGAAGTGGGAGGAACCAGCCCATAGTGGGCTGGTGCGCCCCTAGGCCCACCCCTGCGCCTAGGGTTGAAACCCTAGGGGGGGGGCGCCCACTTGGCTTGGGGGCACTCCACCCCTTGGCCGCCGCCCCGGAGATTGGATCTCCAGGCCGGCCTCCCAGGGGCCTATATAAGGGGGGAGGGAGGGGCTGCTGTACCCATCTCCAAGGCGCAGCCCTCCCTCCCAACACTTCTCCTCCTCCATAGGCGCTTGGCGCCCCCTGCCGAGTATCGCTTCTCCACCATCACCACGCCGTCGTCTGCCGGTGGAGCTGTCTTCCTCAACCTCTCCTTCCTCCTTGCTGGATCAAGACGGAGGAGACGCCGCCGTCCCGCACGTGTGTTGAACGCGGAGGTGCTGTCCGCTCAGCACTTGGACATCGGTGATTTGAATCACGTTCGAGTACGACTCCATCATCACCTTGCAAGCTTCCGCACGCGATCTACAAGTGGTATGTAGATGCAATCTCTCTCCCAATACTCGTTGCTTAGGTGAACTCATAGATGGATCTTGGTGCAACGTTCCCCAACAGCCTCTTCTATTACAACAAGCAAATCCGCATCGTCTCCTTTAAGACTTGCCCACTCCAAAACCTCGCATGTCTTTGGGTCCAATGCCCCACATGCACAGAGAACCAAGTCCTGCACCTGGGGGGCAGCTCAATGTAACTGGAGTGACCCCTGCATCCATATATCTTGCTCAGCGAGATCCCACTTAGGTCGGGCCACCTCATAGCCACTTGGCGCCAGCTTATGGTGCCATTGCTTTTTCACGGCATTAATCTTGGTTTTTCTCGACCTTTCCCGAGCTACTTCCGATTCCTTGAACTTCAGGAAAGCTTCCCGTTGATCTCTTGCCTTCTCCAGTGTTCCCTTGAATTCTGGAGTCTGCTTTCCTGCATTGATATACACAACCCATATAGTTTTCTTGTGGTTGTTGAATGCTATCGCCATCTTCTTAAGAGCAGTGTTCTTGACTTTGTCCAGATCTGCGTCTGTCAAATGATCTGGTAGGGTGAAATATGACATGAGCGATTCCCAAAGTAGATTTTTTGCTCTTTGGTCGACAAAAGTAACATCTGGATCGCCCTTTGCTGGCTCTTTCCATTCTTGAATGGAGATCGGGATTTGGTTCCTGACAATAACTCCGCTTTGACAAATGAACTTCTTCGCATTCTTCTTAGGTTCATTAGGTTCTCCATTAGGTTTGATGGCACCGATGTTGTACTTTACGCCATCCTTCAACTTTTTGGCCGGGCCTCGAACTACCCTGCTGCTTGTAGAAGATTTGCTTGAACCGGAGGGCTAAAAGAAGAAAAATCAATTCGATAATATATATACAAGTCAATTAAAACATGTGATGATCACCAGATGTCTTATATAAATGTACCTCACCGGTCTATGTTATTTTAAGAACAACATTTCCTTCGTCGTGCATGTTCTGGACTTCATCTATTCGCTCGTCTTCATCGAACATCATTCCATCACCGGTATTGTTCAGATATTGTGAGCCGTCATCTTCTTCATTCTCATCTGGTCTCAGGGAGCGTATGATCTCGAACATGGTCTCTTCTTGTTCTCTGCCAGTATGTCCACAGCTTTTATTTAACTAATCCAGAAGAAAGATAAAATAATTTAGTATTCATATTAGAATGCATGCAATCAATAAGGAAAAACTGAATCATAGTAGATAATATCCATCTCGAATAATATCACTAATATATCACATCGTCTCGAATATTATCGATTAATATGATCTCGAATGCATCGTCTCGAATATTATCAAATAATATAATCTCGAATACATCGTCTCGAATATTATCGAATACTATAATCGGGAATACATCTCGAACATGATCATATATATAACATATCTAGCTGACATCACTCGTGGTGGACACCCAAAGAGAAGGAACGATCACAGGATCATAGCTCGGGTGAGATCCCTGAAGAATCTGTCAGGTATTGGAGAACCTAACCATCCAACGCAACCATGTAGCGACGGACGTGCTCGTCTCCTCCCTGACACGGTGACGTATCACCTCCATGGGGGATGCCGGCCTCCGCACCAAATGTGGCACACGCGCCCGCCACCAAAGAAGCTCTGGGTTGACGACGGGACATGGGTTCCTCACCAAGTTGCGCGCCCCTGAAGGTAGCACCTCCCAATGCCAGCCCGGCGGAGCCCAGTCCCGGATATGGCGCCTCTGAAGCAGGATGTCGTCGCAAACGAGTCGACGACGAGGATGCGGGCCAGTCATCTTTGACGTCGAGAACAAATTCTATGCAAATGTAACATTTTTAAAAATGCTTGGATTGTGATTTCTTATATACGAGGATCCTTTTAGTCCCTGGCTAGGAACATGATTCCGAATCATAATGGATTTTCTTAACTTTTAAGGGATTTAACAAAATGGCGCTATTCTGGATGTGCGGAAAATGGTCCATATTTTTCCTGATCATATCTACCCTTCTATATGTCATGTTGTCTAGTGTCAAAGGATTCAAGAAAACCATGACTTCATCATTAGCCGGGAGTAACCGGCGCATGATGGTACGAAGCTCTTAAAAGTTGTTTTGGAATGGAGTCCCATATAGGATAATTAGCTTTTTGGTACGAAGTTCAGCAAGACCCTTCCGAATATTGCTATTTGGAAGGTTTTTTCTAAACTTCGTACCAAAAAGCGAATTATCCTATTAGGAACTTCGTTTCAAAATAACTTTGGACAGCTTCGTACCATCATGCACATCTGTTGGGGAACGTAGTAATTTCAAAAACTTTCCTATGCACACGCAAGATCATGGTGATGACATAGCAACGAGAGGGGAGAGTGTTGTCCACGTACCCTCGTAGACCGTAAGCGGAAGCGTTATGACAACGCGGTTGATGTAGTCGTACGTCTTCAAGATCCGACCGATCCAAGTACCGAACGTACGGCACCTCCGTGTTCAGCACACGTTCAGCTCGATGATTCCCCGCGCTCCAATCCAGCAAAGCGTCGGGGATGAGTTCCGTCAGCATGACGGCGTGGTGACGATGATGATGTTCTACCGGCGCAGGGCTTCGCCTAAACTCCACGACGATATGACCGAGGTGGAATATGGTGGAGGGGGGCACCGCACACGGCTAAGGAATGATCCGTAGATCAACTTGTGTGTCTAGGGTGCCCCCCTGCCCCCGTATATAAAGGAGCAACGGGGGGTGCGGCCGACCCTAGGAGGAGGCGCGCCGGAGGAGTCCTACTCCCATCGGGAGTAGGACTCCCCCCCCTTTCCTAGTTGGATTAGGACTTGGGGAGGGAAGAGGAAGAGGGCGCCCCCCCCTTCCTTGTCCTATTCGTACTAGGGGGGAGGGGGCGCGCGGCCTTCCCTGGCCGGCCCTCCTCTTCTTCCTCATGGCCCATTAAGGCCCATTAACCCCCGGGAGGGTTCCGGTAACCCCCCGGTGTTCCGGTAAAATCCCGATTTCACCCGGAATCATTCCGATGTCCAAACATAGGCTTCCAATATATCAATCTTTATGTCTCGACCATTTCGAGACTTCTCGTCATGTCCATGATCACATCCGGGACTCCGAACAAACTTCGGTACATCAAAACTTATAAACTCATAATAAAACTGTCATCGTAACGTTAATCGTGCGGACCCTACGGGTTCGAGAACTATGTAGACATGACCTAGCACTGTTTCCGATCAATAACCAATAGTGGAACCTGGATGTTCATATTGGCTTCTACATATTCTACGAAGATCTTTATCGGTCAAACCACATAACAACATACATTGTTCCCTTTGTCATCGGTATGTTACTTGCCCGAGATTCGATCGTCGGTATCCAATACCTAGTTTAATCTCGTTACCGGCAAGTCTCTTTACTCGTTCCGTAATACATCATTCTGTAACTAACTCATTAGTTTACAATGCTTGCAAGGCTTAAGTGATGTGTATTACCGAGAGGGCCCAGAGGTACCTCTCCGACAATCGGAGTGACAAAACCTAATCTCGAATTACGCCAACTCAACATGTACCTTTGGAGACACCTGTAGAGCACCTTTATAATCACCCAGTTATGTTGTGACGTTTGGTAGCACACAAAGTGTTCCTCCGGTAAACGGGAGTTGCATAATCTCATAGTTGTAGGAACTTTGTATAAGTCATGAAGAAAGCAATAGCAATATACTAAATGATCAAGTGCTAGGCTAACAGAATGGGTCAAGTCAATCACATCATTCTCCTAATGATGTGATCTCATTAATCAAATGACAACACATGTCTATGGTTAGGAAACATAACCATCTTTGATTAGTGAGCTAGTCAAGTAGAGGCATACTAGTGACATTTATGTTTGTCTATGTATTCACACATGTATCATGTTTCCGGATAATACAATTCTAGCATGAATAATAAACATTTATCATGATATGAGGAAATAGATAATAACTTTATTATTGCCTCTAGGGCATATTTCCTTCAGTCTCCCACTTGCACTAGAGTCAATAATCTAGATTACATAGTAATGATTCTAACACTCATGGAGTCTTGGTGCTGATCATGTTTTGCTCGTGAGAGAGGCTTAGTCAACGGGTCTGCAACATTCAGATTCGTATGTATCTTGCAAATTTCTATGTCCCGGATGGAATTGAAGCGTCTCTTGATGTGCTTGGTCCTCTTGTGAAATCTAGATTCCTTTGCCAAGGCAATTGCACCAGTATTGTCACAGAAGATCTTCATTGGTCCCATTTACTAGGTATGACACCTAGATCGGAAATGAACTCCTTCATCCAGACTCCTTCATTTGTTGCTTCCGAAACATCTATGTACTCCGCTTCACATGTAGATCCCGCTAAGACACTTTGTTTAGAACTGTACCAACTTACAGCTCCACCGTTTAATATAAATACGTATCCGGTTTGCGATTTAGAATCGTCCGGATCAGTGTCAAAGCTTGCATCGACGTAACCTTTTACGACAAGCTCTTTGTCACCCTCATAAACGAGAAACATATCCTTAGTCCTTTTCAGGTATTTCAGGATGTTCTTGACCGCTGTCCAATGATCCACTCCTGGATTACTTTGGTACCTCCCTGCTAAACTAATAGCAAGGCACACATCAGTCCGTACACAAGATTGCATACATGATAGAGCCTATGGCTGAAGCATAGGAACTCCTTTCATTTTCTCTCTATCTTCGAAGTGGTCGGGCATTGAGTCCGACTCAATTTTATACCTTGTAATACAAAGCGAGAACCCTTTCTTTGCACGATCCATATTGAACTTTTTCAACACTTTATCAAGGTACGTGCATTGTGAAAGTCCAATCAAGCGTCTTGATCTATCTCTATAGATCTTGATGCCCAATGTGTAAGCAGCTTCACTGAGGTCTTTATTGAAAAACTTTTATTCAAGTATCCTTTTATGCTATCCAGAAATTCTATATCATTACCAATCAACAATATGTCGGCCACATATAATATTAGAAATGCTACAGAGCTCCCACTCACTTTCTTGTAAATACATGCTTCTCCAAAAGTCTGTATAAAACCATATGCTTTGATCACACTATTAAAGCGTTTATTCCAACTCCGAGAGGCTTGCACCAGACCATAGATTGATCGTTGGAGCTTGCACACTTTGTTAGCTCCCTTAGGATCGACAAAACCTTCCAGTTGCATCATATACAACTCTTCTTCCAGAAATCCATTCAGGAATGCAGTTTTCACATCCATCTGCCATATTTCATAATCATAAAATGCGGCAATCCCTAACATGATTCGGACAGACTTAAGCATCGTTACGGGTGAGAAGGTCTCATCGTAGTCAACCCCTTGAACTTGTCGAAAACCTTTTGCAACAAGTCAAGCTTTGTAAACAGTAACATTACCGTCAGCATCAGTCTTCTTCTTGAAGATCCATTTATTCTTTATTGCTTGCCGACCATCGGGCAAGTCAACCAAAGTCCACACTTTGTTCTCATACATGGATCCCATCTCAGATTTCATGGCTTCAAGCCATTTTGCGGAATCTGGGCTCACCATCGCTTCTTCATAGTTCGTAGGTTCACCATGATCTAGTATCATGACTTCTAGAATAGGACCGTACCACTCTGGTGCGGATCTTACTCTGGTTGATCTACGAAGTTCAGTAACAACTTGATCTGAAGTTTCATGTTCATCATCATTAACTTCCTCACTAATTGGTGTAGGTGTCACAGGAACCGATTTCTGTGATGAACTACTTTCCAATAAGGGAGCTGGTATAGTTACCTCATCAAGTTCTACTTTTCTCCCACTCACTTCTTTCGAGAGAAACTCTTTCTCTAGAAAGGATCCATTCTTAGCAACGAATGTCTTGCCTTCGAATATGTGATAGAAGGTGTACCCAACTGTCTCCTTTGGGTATCCTATGAAGACACATTTCTCCGATTTAGGTTCGAGCTTATCTGGTTGAAGTTTCTTCACATAAGCATCGCAGCCCCAAACTTTAAGAAACGACAACTTTGGTTTCTTGCCAAACCACAGTTCATAAGGCGTCGTTTCAACGGATTTTGATGGTGCCCTATTCAACGTGAATGCGGCCGTCTCTAAAGCATAACCCCAGAACGATAGCGGTAAATCAGTAAGAGACATCATAGATCGCACGATATCTAGTAAAGTACGATTACGACGTTCGGACACACCATTTCGTTATGGTGTTCCGGGTGGCATGAGTTGCAAAACTATTCTGCATTGTTTCAAATGTAAACCAAACTCGTAACTCAAATATTCTCCTCCACGATCAGATTGTAGAAACTTTATTTTCTTGTTACGATAATTTTCCACTTCACTCTGAAATTCTTTGAGCTTTTCAAATGTTTCAGACTTGTGTTTCATTAAGTAAATATACCCATATCTGCTCAAATCATCTGTGAAGGTGAGAAAATAACGATATCCGCCACGAGCTTCAACATTCATCGGACCACATACATCTGTATGTATGATTTCCAACAAATCTGTTGCTCTCTCCATAGTACCGAAGAACGGTGTTTTAGTCATCTTGCCCATGAGGCACGGTTCGCAAGTACCAAGTGATTCATAATCAAGTGATTCCAAAAGTCCATCAGTATGGAGTTTCTTCATGCGCTTTACACCGATATGACCTAAACGGCAGTGCCACAAATAAGTTGCACTATCATTATCAACTCTGCATCATTTGGCTTCAACATTATAAATATGTGTATCACTACTATCAAGATTCAATAAAAATAGACCACTCTTCAAGGGTGCATGACCATAAAAGATATTACTCATATAAATAGAACAACCATTATTCTCTGATTTAAATGAATAACCGCCTCGCATCAAACAAGATCCAGATATAATGTTCATGCTCAACGCGGCACCAAATAACAATTATTCAGGTCTAAAACTAATCCTCAAGGTAGATGTAGAGGTAGCGTGCCGACCGCGATCACATCGACTTTGGAACCGCTTCCCACGCGCATCGTCACCTCATCCTTGGCGGTGCTCGCTTATTCCATAGTCCCTGCTTGAGTTGCAAATATTAGCAATGTAACCAGGATCAAATACCCGACGCTCTGCGAGCTCTAGTAAGGTACACATCAATAACATGTATATCACATATACCTTTGTTCACCTTGCCATCCTTCTTATCCCCCAAATACTTGGGGCAGTTCCGCTTCCAGTGACCAGTTTGCTTGCAGTAGAGGCACTCAGTTTCAGGCTTAGGTCCAGACTTGGGTTTCTTCTCTTGAGCAGCAACTTGCTTGCTATTCTTCTTGAAGTTCCCCTTCTTCTTCCCTTTGCCCTTTTTCTTGAAACTAGTGGTCTTGTTGACCATCAACACTTGATGCTCCTTCTTGATTTCTACTTCCGCAGCTTTTAGCATTGCGAAGAGCTCGGCAATTGTCTTGTTCATCCCTTGCATATTATAATTCATCACGAAGCTCTTGTAGCTTGGTGGCAGTGATTGGAGAATTCTGTCAATGATGCTATCATCCGGAAGATTAACTCCCAGTTGAATCAAGTGATTATTATACCCAGACATTTTGAGTATATGCTCACTGACAGAACTATTCTCCTCCATCTTGCAGCTGTAGAACTTATTGGAGACTTCATATCTCTCAATCCGGGCATTTGCTTGAATATTAACTTCAGCTCTTGGAACATCTCATATGCTCCATGACGTTCAAAACGTCGAAGAAGACCCGGTTCTAAGCCATAAAGCATGGCACACTGAACTATAGAGTAGTCATCAGCTTTGCTCTGCCAGACGTTCACAACATCTGGCGTTGCTCCTGCAGCAGGCCTGGCACCCAGCGATGCTTCCAGGATGTAATTCTTCTGTGCAGCAATGAGGATAATCCTCAAGTTACGGACCCAGTCCGTGTAATTGCTACCATCATCTTTCAACTTTGCTTTCTCAAGGAACGCATTAAAATTCAACGGAACAACAGCGCGAGCCATCTATCTACAATCATAGATAAGCAAAAATACTATCAGGTACTAAGCTCATGATAAATTTAAGTTTAATTAATCATATTACTTAAGAACTCCCACTTAGACAGACATCTCTCTAGTCATCTAAGTGATCACGTGATCCAAATCAACTAAACCATAACCGATCATCATGTGAGATGGAGTAGTTTTCAATGGTGAACATCACTATGTTGATCATATCTACTATATGATTCACGCCGACCTTTCGGTCTCCGTGTTCCGAGGCCATATCTGCATATGCTAGGCTCGCCAAGTTTAACTCGAGTATTCTGCGTGTGCAAAACTGGCTTGCACCCGTTGTAGATGGACATAGATCTTATCACACCCGATCATCACGTGGTGTCTGGGCACGACGAACTTTGGCAACGGTGCATACTGAGGGAGAACACTTCTTGATAATTTTTAGTGAGAGATCATCTTAAAATGCTACCGTCAATCAAAGCAAGATAAGATGCATAAAGGATAAACATCACATGCAATCAATATAAGTGATATGATATGGCCATCATCATCTTGTGCTTGTGATCTCCATCTCCGAAGCACCGTCGTGATCACCATCCTCACCAGCGCGACACCTTGATCTCCATCGTAGCATCGTTGTCGTGTACGCCATCTATTGCTTCTACGACTATCGCTACCGCTTAGTGATAAAGTAAAGCAAGTACAGGGTGTTTGCATTTCATACAATAAAGCGACAACCATATGGCTCCTGCCAGTTGCCGATAACTTCGGTTACAAAACATGATCATCTCATACAATAAAATATAGCATCACGTCTTGACCATATCACATCACAACATGCCCTGCAAAAACAAGTTAGACGTCCTCTACTTTGTTGTTGCAAGTTTTACGTGGCTGCTACGGGCTTAGCAAGAACCGTTCTTACCTACGCATGAAAACCACAACGATAGTTCGTCAAGTTAGTGCTGTTTTAACCTTCGCAAGGACCGGGCATAGCCACACTCGATTCAGCTAAAGTGAGAGAGACAGACACCCGCCAGCCACCTTTAAGCACGAGTGCTCGTAACGGTGAAACCTGTCTCGCGTAAGCGTACGCGTAATGTCGGTCCGGGCCGCTTCATCTCACAATACCGCCGAACCAAAGTATGACATGCTGGTAAGCAGTATGACTTGTATCGCCCACAACTCACTTGTGTTCTACTCGTGCATATGACATCCACGCATAAAACCTGGCTCAGATGCCACTGTTGGGGAACGTAGTAATTTCAAAAAAATTCCTACGCACACGCAAGATCATGGTGATGACATAGCAACGAGAGGGGAGAGTGTTGTCCACGCACTGTCGTGAACCGTAAGCGGAAGCGTTATGACAACGCGTTGATGTAGTCGTACGTCTTCACGATCCGACCGATCCAAGTACCGAACGTACGGCACCTCCATGTTCAGCACACATTCAGCTCGATGACGTTCACCGGGCTCCGATCCAGCAAAGAGTCGGGGATGAGTTCCACAAGACGACGACGGCGTGACGATGATGATGTTCTACCGGCGCAGGGCTTCGCCTAAACTCCGCGACGATATGACCGAGGTGGAATATGGTGGAGGGGGGCACCGCACACGGCTAAGGAACGATCCGTAGATCAACTTGTGTGTCTAGGGTGCCCCCTGCCCCCGTATATAAAGGAGCAAGGGGGGTGCGGCCGGCCCTAGGAGGAGGCGCGCCGGAGGAGTCCTACTCCCACCGGGAGTAGGACTCCCCCCTTTCCTAGTTGGATTAGGACTTGGGGGGAGGGAAAGAGGAAAGAGGGGCGCCCCCCCCCCTTCCTTGTCCTATTCGGACTAGGGGGGAGGGGGCGCGCAGCCTTCCCTGGCCGGCCCTCCTCTTCTCCCTCATGGCCCATTAAGGCCCATTAACCCCCGGGAGGGTTCTGGTAACCCCCCGGTGTTCCGGTAAAATCCCGATTTCACCCGGAATCATTCCGATGTCCAAACATAGGCTTCCAATATATCAATCTTTATGTCTCGACCATTTCGAGACTCCTCTTCATGTCCGTGATCACATCCGGGACTCCGAACAAACTTCGGTACATCAAAACTTATAAACTCATAATAAAACTGTCATCGTAACGTTAAGCGTGCGGACCCTATGGGTTCGAGAACTATGTAGACATGACCTAGAACTGTTTCCGATCAATAACCAATAGTGGAACCTAGATGTTCATATTGGCTTCTACATATTCTACGAAGATCTTTATTGGTCAAACCGCATAACAACATACATTGTTCCCTTTGTCATCGGTATGTTACTTGCCTGAGATTCGATCGTCAGTATCCAATACCTAGTTCAATCTCGTTACCGGCAAGTCTCTTTACTCGTTCCGTAATACATCATTCCGTAACTAACTCATTAGTTTACAATGCTTGCAAGGCTTAAGTGATGTGTATTATCGAGAGGGCCCAGAGATACCTCTCCGACAATCGGAGTGACAAAACCTAATCTCGAATTAGGCCAACTCAACATGTACCTTTGGAGACACCTGTAGAGCACCTTTATAATCACCCAGTTACGTTGTGACGTTTGGTAGCACACAAAGTGTTCCTCCGGTAAACGGGAGTTGCATAATCTCATAGTTGTAGGAACTTTGTATAAGTCATGAAGAAAGCAATAGCAATATACTAAACGATCAAGTGCTAGGCTAACAGAATGGGGCAAGTCAATCACATCATTCTCCTAATGATGTGATCTTGTTAATCAAATGACAACACATGTCTATGGTTAGGAAACATAACCATCTTTGATTAGTGAGCTAGTCAAGTAGAGGCGTACTAGTGACATTTATGTTTGTTTATGTATTCGCACGTGTATCATGTTTCTGGATAATACAATTCTAGCATGAATAATAAACATTTATCATGATATGAGGAAATAAATAATAACTTTATTATTGCCTGTAGGGCATATTTCCTTCAGCATGTTTACTTCCGGCTAATGATGAAACCATGGGTTTCTTCAATACTTTGATACAAGAGAACCTGACATATAGAACGGTATGTAGATGAGATCACAAAAATATTGAATCAACTTGTGCACATTCATAATGAGGGCATTCTTGATAAATTAATCCCTTATTAAAGGACTAAGAGAATCCATTGTATACATACATATACTGATTAATTGCAAATACATAACAAACTTTTGCAAATACAACATTAAGATATGCAACTTTTGCAAATACTAATTGCTATACATTGGACTAAATGTCAAAATTCATCCACTTTTTTGTATCTAACATTTATCTAGCTATAATTAACTAAAAGTATAAAAAATAAAAAACATTCATCTAACATTTATATATCTAACATTCATCTAACATTTTATAACTAAAAGTATAAAAACTAAAAATGAAAAACAGAAAATAAGAATGTGTGTGTGTGTGTGTGGGGGGGGGGGGGCGGCCATGGCGGCAGGGGCTCAAAGCGGGCGATGGCGGCGAGGCGAGGCGAGTCGTCGGCGACGGCGACGATGGGACGGGGGCGGTGACGGCATCGGCGCGGCGGGTCGGGGGCGGCGACGGCGTGAGCGCATAGACATACACTGGTCGAACAGTGCCAAACGCCCGACACGCCCAGCGCTTGCACGCACATGCGCTGGACTAGCCCGCCGTGACTTATTCGTAACAGAGGCGAACAGCAGGAACAACACGGCGGCGCCGGCGAGGTGCGCACGGACTGGTCTGCTCATGCCCCCTACCCGATGTGAGATGGTCGAGTAGAGAAAAGTCCAGTCCGTTGAGGATCACACGCTGGATCCCACAATATAAAAATCGAGGGACTTAGATGAACCAGATCTGCTCGCTACCAGGTCAGGCGACATGAAGACCTCGGACGGCTCGGGGTCTACCTCGGGCAACACTTCCAAGAGGAAGAAATCCGGGCGTGGTCCGGGGAAGGTCCCGGAACCAACTGCTGCCAGCAACCGTCCTGTCATTTGCCCGACAGGATAGGGGTAAGCAAGCATTTCATTTGCATCATATTTTGGATGCCACAGCTTTGACACTCACATATGCTTGTCTTTTATATCATGCAGTCAGTGGACATTTATCCCGACACAACCTAAGGGGGCACGCCCGCCGAACCACGTCATCGGCTCCCTCTTGATGAAGCACTTCCCTGGATTGTCCAAGCCGGGTGATGATGATCCGTCGTCGCCAGGTTTAACCTAGGATCATTACCTACACAACAAGGACGAGCACAATGTCACCATGGCCACCTGGGTCATCAATGCTTTTTTTGTAAGTATCTTCGCTCCGACGACTGCATTTTTTCATATCCAAATCCTTGCTTGCGTGGATGGTGAGAAGATACCATATGCTTTTGTAGGAAACATTTGCTTGCATGGATGGTGAGCAGCAGAAGGCGAGGAAAGGCATCGTGAAATCTGCCTGAAAGATACTCTCTGACACCAAGCACACGCTGCGGTACAAAGCCGTGATGCAGTGTCGGCCGCTCGATGACAAGGGAGAGAAGATGACAAGGAAGACTGCTTGTCGGACCAACTTGTCACGAGAAGAATACATGTCAGTGGTAAGTGACTACATCGGTTGCTAGTATTTTGATTCATCCCTCTTGTTCCTCAATTATTCGATTTTGTCTGACTAGGTGAAGGAAACCTGGATGAAGGACGATTGTTGGGAGGCCCTGGTTGACATGTGGTGTGACCCAGCATGGCAGGCGCAGCATGTGGAGAAGGGAAATGATCGAGCCAAAATGACAGGCCCGGCTCATGTCCAGGGGAGCCGGAACCTAACCGCTCTCAAGCAACACATGGTATGTGGATTAAGATGTTAACTTTTTCGCACGGTGCATCTTGGTTCATTAAACTTGATGGTTAATTTTGCAGGAGGCGAAGGTTGGTCGCCCAGTCCACATCCTGGAAGCCTGGAAAGAAGGCCACAAGGGGAAGGATGGTCCGAGTTCTGCAGCGAGTCGGCGGAGGAGAAGTGGGGGACCTTCAAAGAGGCCTTCCAGGAGGTGCACAGGCAGGAAGCCGAACCTACGTCCAAGCCCCTTGATCCTGAGCTTCTCATCACTGCTGGCGAGGGGAAGGGCCATGGCCGCCACCTCCTTTGCAACGGGGCGATCGGCACCTCCTCGCATCGCAAGCTGCACGAGATACGCGCGTCGAGCACCAGCTCAACTCCGTCCATACGGAGTCGCCCAATCGCCGCATCATGTGAGATAGCGCATCTAAAGGTTAGCATCCTAACCTTTCATTTATGTCCATGCCTCGAAATAGCACCGTTCCAACCTATATGAGCCTAATGCCATGTTACAGGATTTAATGGCGCAGCGGGCTGTTGAAGAGGAGCAAAAGCGGAAGGCTGAGCAGGAATCCAGAGAAAAGGAATGGGCAGACACTAACAATAGGTTGAAGCTGCTTGAGGATCAACTACAGATAGAACATTATCTAAACTAGAGTAGAAGATTCATTACATAAGGACGAACCACCCTCACGCGACTCTATACTCTTATAGTTCTTATGCAATCTCGAAGCAGTGCAAGTGATGCCCCTCCTCCTCCTTCGGAATGTTAACCCGATGGCCTCTCCTCCTCAAGATGAACTATATATGAACAAGTGTACTTGTATTGTGACGTGCACGTGTTTTGCAAGTAGTGACAATATGTATGAATTTACGACTTGTGTGTGACGTCTACTAGGATACTACATTCGACTTGTGTGTGACAATATGTGGACTATCCCTAATTATGCATATACATGTGGAGTAGATCAAATTATGCCTATATATGATCAAATTATGCCTATCCCTAATTATGCATATATATATGTGGACTACTACAAATTGCACTGTAGTTGTTTTCATCTGCAGGGATCAAAAAAGAAATAGCTTAACAGCACAATGGATGGGAAATATTTCCGAGAGCAACACTCGGAAAACGATATACTACCGAGAGCTCCTCTCGGAAAATTGGTCGTCTGGGAGACACTACTGTTGTGCCACACCTTTTTCGTGAGCAGCTCTCGGAAAAGAAGGCGAGCATTGCCGAGACCAGCTCTCGGCAAAGATATGTAGACTGTCAGCTGCCATGTGGCCACGCTGTCCTACTAGTCAGGAGAATTGCCGAGAGCATCTCTCGGCAAATATATCGTCATTTTCTTTCAAAAATATTTAGCAAATTATTTGAAAATTTTACTGATAAATGTGACCAATGGGACCACATGTCAGTTGGAAAGAACACACACAAAAAAGAAAATGGGGTGTGGCATATACTTTGCCGAGTGTCGTTCGCATAGTTTTAAATAGCGCGCTAAGCATCTTAGCGGCGGACCTATTCGAAATGCTATAGCGTGCTATAGCGGAGCTATAGCGCGCTATTTAAAATGTTTGTTCATTTGTTTGGACCAAAGTCTTTTAGCGCAAAACGTTTTGTAAACGCTATAGCGGGCTATAGCGGAGCTATAGCGGGCTATTTAAAACAGTGGTCGTTCGTCGGCTCTCGGTGATATACACAATAACTGACGGAGCCGTATGTTTCGAACGGGCATGCCACGTGGCTCCTCTTTGACATGAGCAGCTCTCGGCGTCTGCATGGTTTGCCGTGCGGTGCCTCTTTGCCGTGAGGCAGTAACGGCAAAGAAGGCAGTTTGCCGTGAAGCTAGGTTTGCCGAGAGTGACTCTCGGCGTTATTATCTTTGCCGAGTGTCCGTGTTTTAGCACTAGGCGAAGAGCATGACACCCGACGTACATCAGAATTCGAGTAGTTGGGAGGGGGGGCAGCCATGGCGGCAGGGGCTCAAAGCGGGGTGATGGCCGGTGAGGCGAGGCGAGTCGTCGGCGACGGTGACTGCGACGGCGACGGTGCGCGAGGTCGAGGAGGGGCGGTGCGACGGGGGCGCTGACGGCATGGGCGCGGCGCGTCGGGGGCGGCGACGGTGTGAGCGCATGTACATACACTAGTCGGACAGCGCCTGTACAGTGCCCAACGCCTGACACGCACACGCGCTGGCTAGCCCGCCGTGGCTTATTCGTAACAGAGGCGAACAGCAGGAACAACTCGGCGGCGCCGGCGAGGTGCGCATGGAGTGGTCTGCTCATGCCCCCTACCCGATGTGAGATGGTCGAGTAGAGAAAAGTCCAGTCCGTCGAGGATCACACGTTGGATCCCACAATATAAAAATCGGGAGACTGGTGGCAAACGACCTTGCCGGCTTGCCCTAGTAGTCGTCTGTATGCATACGGCCGGCAGGCACCGTGAAAGGGCGACGAATGGCGCCATCACATAGCACCGGTCAAGGACCAACTCGAAAGACCCTCAAACGCCGCCCAAGCTCCCTACCCAAGATCCCGCTTCAGTGAGTCACATAGGCGTGCTGACTGCTATACTCAAGTTTTCTTTGACAGGTTGGTTTGGTACATATGAAAATAACAAATGGATAAACGGGGTCAACTTGTTTAGGTTTTTGATCCGGTTTCTCTTATAAACTGGATCAGCCAAAGCTTAAGGGGTGACTCTTGGTTTTGCCCGCTTTTTGAGCAATATATTCAGGTGGGGATCCTCTCCCCCCCGGTGACCGTTCAAAAAAAAAAAAACAAATGGAAGTAACAAAACGGAAGTTTGTTGCTAATCCTTCGCGTCCTTTGTCGGAAAAAGATCCTTCCAGTGTCGAAATAGGTAAAAGAGCTATCCCAATCCATTACATAACTACAAACGGCCGGGGTTATCAAATTAAAACGCATATAAAGAACATTGCTAAGAGCGAGACACGCCTTTAGCCTGCACGGAGGGTGTCATCGTGTCCAGAGAAGTCGCGGTCAATGTCGGCATGCTGGTGACGATGGGCCGCAGCTGGCGGTCGGCAGAGCAGGATCAGGAGGTTGACCTGACGAAGCCGCGGCTGGAGACGTTCGCGCAGCCAACGACGATAGCGAGCCTCTTCAGGTGAAGGAGATCGATTGAATACGTAGTAGAAGAGATAGATAGAATAGTCAAGTAGCACCAGAAACTCTCCTGCGATGAGTTCATGGCGCCTTGGCGTGATCGATCTACATCTTGTACAGGAGAAACGTAATTAACCAATTTGGGGAGAAGAATGGGAACAAGACTCATTGCACCCAAATTTACTCAAGAATCGATGATATTGGTATCATATTGTAGAGAACACAACCAGTAATAACATAGCTAACGTGACATCTTCTTCATAATCTTACATTGCACACCATCTACAAAGAAGAGAAAAGCACATCTCCAAGCCTTAACTCTAAAGAGCATACCAAACCATAGCCAGAAACCAAACACAAACCCAGCAATCACCCAATAGCACAACCACTGATCCTCATCTTCGCCATTTCTCTCATTTGGTGAAAGCAAAGTATTTGCACACACGTCGAGAGGAAATCCACAGAGCCCAGAATTATTGGAGTAAATTGATGGGTCAGTCAGGGTCTGCATCTGACTCCCAGTGGGTATCTTGCCTGACAAAAGATTGTTCGAGACATTCAATGAATTTAGCCATGATAAGCTCGACATGCTGGGAGGAATTGCTCCTGTAAGTCCATTAGATGACACATCGAGGGACTCGAGAAAAGTCAAACTGCCAATGTCTTCAGGAATGCTGCATGACAGGTGATTTCTTGATAGATTCAGGAACTGGATGCCCTGAAGTTTGGTTAGCTCTTCAGGGATGCACCGAGACAACAAATTGTCCGACACATCAATACCACTTATTAACTCTAGTGTTCTGTTGAAAGTTCGCTCTTGCCCCTTCCAGTTTATTTTGATCTTATCCCAATATTTTAATCCGCCGAGCGGTCTCAGAGTTGACATATTATGTGGGCGCCTCATGGAGGTCAAGTTTCCGAAGGCTACCGGAATTGCTCCAATGAAGCTATTGTTTGCCATGTCGAGCAATTGAAGCTGAGAAAGTTGTGATAGCTCCAAAGGAAATTCTCCGGTGAAGTTGTTTGATCTGAGGCTAAGGATTTTCATTGATTGAACCCAAATCACAATCCATGGAGGGAGGGCACCAAAGAACCTATTGTTCCCGATGTCTAGGGTGGCCAGCGAGTTGCATGCTCTTAGGACCTGTGGGAAGACACCAACAAAGCCATTTTCGGAAAGGTACAATGACTTGAGAGAGCAGTTGTGTCTTGCCTTAGCCAGAGGGATTTCACCTAAGAAGGAGTTGTCGGACAGGTCCATGAACTCTAGAGCCTCCAGGTTCCACCAGCAGCCCGGGAGTTTCCCAGTTAGCAGGTTTTTGGACAGCTTCATGTACCACAGAGCCTGGAGATTGCACCAGCACGCTGGGAGTTCCCCAGTAAGCTTGTTGTCTGATAGATCAAGTATCCTGACGGAAAGTAGCTCGCAGAGCTGGTGCGGGATGTCACCGATGAGGTTGTTTTTGTAGAGTTGGAGGCTGACGAGGTTTTGCATGTTGCCGATCTGTGGTGGGATGGAGCCGTGGAACCTATTGTTGCCAAGGATGAGGGCGATCAGCGAGCTGCATCCCTCTAGGTGTGGGAAGGTCCCAGCAAAGGCATTTTCGGCGAGATTTAGGTACATGAGAGAGCAGTTGTGACTTGCCTTAGTCACCGGGATTTCACCTGAGAAGGAGTTCCAGGACAGGTCCATGAGCTGCAGAGCCTGCAGATTCCACCAACAGTCCGAGAGGTTCCCAGTGAGCCGGTTTTTTGACAGGTCGATGTATCGCAGAGCCTGGAGTTTGCACCAGCACTTCGGTAGATCCCCTGTGAGCCGGTTTTCTGACAAGTTGATATACCACAGAGCCTGGAATTTGCACCAGCAGTCCGGGAGGTTCCCAGTGAGCCGGTTGTTTAACAGGTCAATTTTCCTCACAGAAAGGAGCCTACAGAGTTGGTGCGGGATGTCACCGACGAGCCTGTTGTTGCGGAGGCTGAGGGATAGGAGGCCGGGCATGTCACCAAGCTGCGGTGGAATGGAGCTGTTGAAACGGTTGCTGCTGAGGTTGAGTGATTTGAGTGAGCGCAACAGCGAGATGCTCGCCGGGATGGCCCCACGGAGGTTGTGGTGTTGAGTGTAACGAGCCCGCCCGAGAGACCGAGTCTCTCGAGCCATAGCCCCTTGACGCGTCCCGCGGTGTCGCAGACCACGCCGACCCAGTCACAGACCGGCGCGGCACTGGTCCAGTTGGAGAGCGCGGCTGCCTCGAGGAGGCTGGCCTTCCATGCCAGAAGGGCATCGGCCTCCGATGGCACCACAGCAGTTGTCTTCACGGGGATGGCTGCCGCCAGCAGGAAGAGCGCGGCGGTGCCGGCGAGGTGACCGTGGGCGCCTGGTCTCCTCATGTCCGGGACAAACCGGGCCGGAGTGAGAATGGTTTTTTTTTCTTCTTTTTTGCGGGGATGAGAATGGTTGGGTAGAAGTCTAGTCGGCACGGCAGAAGAGAGCGCATGTATATATGGATGAACCGGCCGGCGGCAAAAATCATAAACAAGTTGTAAAATTTACACCAGTGTGTGCTTGCCCTCGTCACCTATATGCATACGACAGGCAGCGCGAGAGGGCGACGAATGGCGCCATCAGACTTATTCAAAACAGCAGCGATCAAGGACAAAGTCAGAAGATCCTCCGAATGCCTTTTGGACGATCTCCCTATTACGAGGGCCTCCACATTTTGGTTGGTAGTTCGACATAAAAAACTGTTGCTCCCGCGACGGACCCGCGTGCGCCACCGGAACGGCGGAACCATCAGCAGAGTTGACAGGGACGGAGGCGGCGGCCGCAGCGCCATTGTCGACGGCTGTGTGGGCGGCTGGCTGAGTACGGTTGACATAGGGGGCGGGGGCGACACTGTAGCCGTCGCACGTGTACATGCAGGAGGAGTAGCACGGCCAGCAATGGGCTTCCGTTGCGAGCAGCGGGGGTTGGGGGTCCGCCGCCCCTGCCGCGGCGAAGAGCGCCGTCGATCGCGGCCAGGAGGATGGCCATCTTGGCCGCCGCCATGAAGAATACGCTACCCTACCATGCTGAGGTGTGTGGAGATTCAGGCTGGACGGAGCGAGCGGGCTTTTAGGCCCGCTCGTGGCCCGTTCTGGACCGGACCGATCGGTCCTGGCCCGATGAAGAAATTGGCCGGTCCGGTTACCAAATTTCAGCCCGAAATTTACTCGGTCCGGTCCGGTCTTTAACCGGTCCGACGGAGCGGACCGAGGCTGCAGATTGTTCCTCGATGTCGCAGCCGCCGGCGACGCCCCGGCAATGCCCCGGCGCTTGTTCACCGGAGTCAAGTGTAACTCAGTCAAATGACACAAAGATAGGGGCAAGAGGTAGAAGAAGACTCAGGTCACGCGCTGTTATTCAGTTAAACAGAAAAGAGAAAGAACGAGAGAAATGGGATTAGATCCGATAATCACGGCACTATCCCACGATTTACTCCACGCGGCCGTTTCCTTTTATTCGCGACTCAACAGTTTGATCCGATTATCTCGCGCCATCCCACCCTGATGTTTCCCTTTTTATTCAGTCGAATGTAAAACTGAAGGAAACATCTATTCCTACATAAGAGGCTTTACCAAATCTGTACGTGCAAGGTTTGTTTGGATTGGGACAGCCCCACGATTTTAGGGAACTGCAATCAAATTCAACTACATCCATAAAGTTTAAATCAAAATTGTTCGTTGAAATATATATAATATATAGCACTGCTTAAAATAGAAAGAACGAGGGAAAGTGGGATAATTATGGCGCCAGCCCATAATTAACTCCACGTCAAATTTGTTCCAATAATCACGGCAAGGCCCGCAGACAGCCAATCGTGGGCTCATGCACCCATTACATTACTTGCATGCAAGAGAAAAAACTGCTAAGGAAGAAAATGCATAGGTTCATGGCTGACAGTCGTGCGCGCCGCCACATCTCGTCTCTGCCGGTGTGCATCATCGGCGATCTCGACCACGGAGTCCCCTGTCCCTCTTCCTAGTCCGTCCGGCAAGCCCTCGTCCGTGCTCTACCCTCAACGGTGGTGACCACGGCCGGTCCTCTCGGTCCGGCCCGGGCTTGAGCGCCAGCGGTCCGGTCCCTGAAATCAAGACCGGCCAGCTGGTCGGTCCGGTCCGGTCCGGCTCGCTGGCAGCCAGTCAAAACAGCGGCTCGGTCAGGGCCTGGACCGGCCCGGACCGTGTCCACCCTGAGTGGAGATGGAGATCGATGGGGTGTGGTTGCTTCGCAGGAGATGGTTGTTCGCGCGCGCGTACGGCAGCTACGTACATCCGACTCCATGCTTAATTTGCTCGTGGCCGCTTCGCATGCATCGCGCATGAATGCATTTGGGATTTTGGGTACGTACCTCCATGCTTAATTTGCTCGGGCGCCAACTTCACATGCGTCGCGCGTGAATGCATTTGGCCAAGCTAGGTAATGTTAGTTTTTATCTGTTTTTCTTGCACTAACAAGACTTGTATTATGCTCGTCTGCTGAAGAGAAACTGCATGCATCTCCTGGGTCCCGTCGTACATTATCCCCCCCTTTTCTCTCCTTGTAGAAAGAAATTCTCTCGTTTTCTCTTTTTGTTTCGTGGTCAAAGCTTAACCTTTTTTTTAAGTCAAAAAGCATAAGGTTGACGTGAAAAGCACGTTGGAATAACAGAGAAATATATCATTTTATTTGCAAAAGTTAAACATAGAAGGTATTCGTCCTCCAGGATTTACAAGCATATAGTATGTGTACATGTTTGTAGTCTTCATTCTTTCTTAGGTGAAAAGCGAGTATAATACATGTGTACCATGCACACTCTCTGAGGGCAACTCCAACGAGGAGACCCGTTTCGTTCAGATGTGTCGTTTAGATCCACATGGGCAAAGACCCATTTCGTCCACATGGGCAACGACGAGACCCATACCATGCACACTCACTGGTTTTGGCAGGATATGTGTGACGCCGCTGGCATCCCTACCGTCTCGGGTGCCGTTGTCTATGAATGTGCTATTTGACGGTTAAAGGTGTCAAATATAGACAAATCTACATGCAACGCGCACCCACCACTTTGCTAGTATTGTCATTGCGCCGGCCCATCTAACCATTTTAGCATTTTGTTTTTCTAAGAAGCTCGTCCTGTTTTGGGGAAGCTTCCAAAAACATCTAGGACCGTTTAAGGGATGGTTTTCTCTGGTTATTATAGGACGGGTTTTGTTCTTTTTTGTGTGTTCCTTTTTTCTTGTTTTACTTTCTTTAATTCCTAAAGATTTTTCATCAAATTAGCGAAAAAAATCAGATTCATGAAGATTTTTTATATTCAAAAAAAACTCCGCAAGTTTTTCAAATTTGTGAACAATTTTTAGATTAATTTTTTTTCCAAATTCATGTGATATTTTAAAATTCGTGAACAAAATTCAAATTCACAAACTTTTTTGAATTTATGAACTTTTCAAATTCACAAACTTTGCAAATTTGCAAACATTTTCAAAATGCATGAAAAAATTTCAAATTCGTTGAATTTTTCGAATTCATGACCTTTTGAATATTTGTGAACCTTTTTCAAATTTGTAACTTTTTAAAAATTCATGAACTTCTTTTAGATCCGTGAAGTTTTTTCACATATACGAACTTTTTTTGGTCACATTTTAAAAAAATCATGAATTTTTTTAACTTGTGGACTTTTAAAAAATATGAACATTTTCTAATTTAAACAGCAACTGGGTGTTATAGTGAACAACAGAGTAGAAGAAGAGAAAACCGAGAAAAAAAAACAAGGGATTGACAGAAAAAAGAGGCGAGCGAGCGCTGGGCCATGAGACCTCTCCCAATGCAAAGGTGCTTAGATATGGTGCTAAGTATATTAAATGCCTTAGCAACTCAAGTCCCCAATGCAAAGGTGCTAAGCTTGTGGGTGCTAAGCTTCATGCATTTAATTAGCTGTAGACTCAGAATTGTGCTTCCACCTAGGTACACGTGCTTAGCACCGTTTCTTCCTGGGTCACCATACTACTCTCTCTCTTCTTAACTAGCATGCCACATCAGATTTTTTGCTTAGTTGGCAACCTTAGCACCTGTACAAGGTGGAGCATTAGGAGGGGCCTGAGGGGACTTGTGGGTGCTACAGAGAGTTTAGTTGGCGCAGATTAAGAGGTCTCTGCTGCCTACCACGCACATACCATTCTTCGGGAAATGAGGCCCACAAGAAAGCGCTGCTCGTTTCGGACGGAAAGCACCCAATGGCCGACACTGTATATGTACCTGATATTTTTGGGTTCGAAAGACCGAAAAGCAAAAGCTATAGCTTGGCGTTGAGCTCTACGTGCGTAGTACGGTAGTAGCTATGATCACGATGATCCCATTTTATCGAACTGTTTTACATGTTCCTTGGGCCTTGGCACGGCTGTCGGTGCATGCAATCACCCTAGAAAAGGCTTGATTGTCTCTTTGGTATACTTTAAGTTCTGAGTTAACCTTTCTGTCTAGCACACACATACATAGAAAAGGATGTAAAGTTGTACTACTAAAACTGCGTCAATTAATTTGGATCGAAGGGAGTACCTAGATTTCCTACGTGCAATAGATTATTACGTTCTTCGGTAAAGAAGCTTGGGTGTCCCGTTTGACAATCCAGGTTTACTTCAGACTGTCAGCTGCTGCTTGAATCAGGCTCTGTAATCCGCAAGTTTAGGGACGGGGGCGGCACTCACAGCATTGACATCAGTGAGAAGAGGTTAAGAAGAACTAGTAAGAGCAGTTAGAGAGCAAGCATCGGCTCATCAAATCTTCTGCTTCAGGTACAACTGAAGCTGTTTGTTTTCAAGTAAGGTACGCAAGCAAGTTTTCCTCCCGAAGAGACAGGGTGCCGGGTGAGCTGGCAAAGAAAGTCAACAGTTAATCGAAAATCTAGGTCAAATTAGCATTTCGTTGGAGTATGCATGATACAAAATTAATTTACATGGGAAACCCTTCTATACATACTCAAAATTATATTATATATTATTATAACAGTTTAAAATATATAATGGAAAAAGGTGTACAAATTATTGTCTTATCCGCATGAGACAAAATGAAGTAAAAATAATTTGAAAATTTAGTACCTATGTACAAATACTATGAAAAAGAAAATGAAAAAGAAAAAGGAGGATTGATTTGCAGCAATAGATGTCTTTCACATATATATATACAACAAATAAGAAGTGGTTTCCTTTTTGACTGGCACTTACCAAAAATATATACTTCAATGTGAAAAAAAACGTTGTGATTCTTTAGTTTTTTATTTTAATTCCTATCATTTTTTTTCCTTTTTCAAAATTTATACTTTGTACTTTTTCTGAGATCTCTTGTTGCCGGGCCATAGTAGTTGCACCTATTGGAGAAACTAGAAGAATTATGGAGATAGTCCAACGGAAGAGTAAACCCGGTTGCTAAATGAATCCCAATTTATTGAATATTATTTATGAGACCCTCTCCTAGACTCCTACTACTTGGTTTGATCTTGTAGTCCAAAGAATCACATACCATGACATATCTAGGATAGTAGTCACTAGTGAAAAAAACAATAGTTGCACAAATGAGTGACGTGAACTGATTCGAACAGTCGAATCATTCTTATCTTTAGAGCATTCTGAGCCATTACGAACATCACAACAGATTTAAAACAAAAATTGCCTTCTCAGGGAGAAACTGCCACCTCTCCGCACTCCCTCACAACTAAAACTGCTCCCAGGTGAACGTTCGCCAGCTAGGGGGTCCTTTTTTTTCATCCATGTACTTCTCCACTTGAGATGAGACTGAAGGAAGAAAAAAACTCTGGTTTCCATCTATCTATTCTTGTAATCAAACGGGTGAATACGTGTTGCGGAAAAAATTTATACCCCTCTAATTTTCCTCCAAATCAATGAAGACCACATGTGATCCGTCCGTACCAGTTCATCGGTGATTCCTTCCTCCCAAATCTGTCCGATACTTGCACACATATATGGACTAAAGGTCTAGTCTCGGTTGGTGTCACCAACCGGGACTAAAGGTCCCCCAGCCCCCGGCGCGGGCTTATGCCACGTGGTGGACCTTTGATCCCAGGCCGTGACGAACCAGGACTAATCGGGGAGGGGGGGGGCTTTAGTCTCCAAGAAAGGGTTTCCCCCCACTTTGTATTACAAAGCAACCACCACGATACAGCCAACGATAGGTTCTGGAGCGGAAGTAGCACAGTCACGCCCAAAAAACGGAAGAGAATACATAAAAGAAACAAATGCCAAGAACGGCTGATCAACAAAAACAAAGAAGCCTCGCGACCGCTGCGCCCACCGGAGAACTCCCGCCAAGCTCCACGACTCCGGAATGCGGGCACCAAGCAACACCTCCAAGAAGGGATGCGACGACGACGACGCTACTGCGAAGGGTTTCCCCTGGTACGCGGCGAGGTGATAGGAAGGGTCGTCCCGACGCCCTCCAGGAAGGACTGACGATACCCGCAGGCGCCGCCACGCCGGTGTCGGCCAAGCCGACAGGGGTTTCCCCCGATCCCAACCCACCCCTCAGGCACTCCGGAGCTCGCCATCAAACAGACCACCACCCTGCGCCAACACGGACTTGAAGCTTCCACGCCGTCTCACCACGGCACCATGAAATAGGGACTGCACAACGATGAGGAGGAGCCTGGACTAGGGCAGCAGCACCGTCGGTACGCGGGAGGGCTCAACCTCCACCGTCAACGACGATAACCGACTGATACGTCCATTTTGCATCATGCTTTTATATCAATATTTATTGCATTATGGGCTATTATTTCACGTTATGTCACAATACTTATGGCCACCATGAAGTAGGGACTGCACAACGATGAGGAGGAGCCTGGACTAGGGCAGCAGCACCGTCGGTACGCGGGAGGGCTCAACCTCCACCGTCAACGCATTTATAACCGATCGACACGCCCATTTTGCATCATGCTTTTATATCAATATTTATTGCATTATGGGCTGTTATTTCACGTTATGTCACAAAACTTATGGCTATTCTCTCTTATTTTACAAGGTTTACATGAAGAGGGAGAATGCCGGCAGCTGGAATTCTGGGATGGAAAACGAGCAAATATTGGAGACCTATTCTGCGCAACTCCAAAAGTCCTGAAACTCCACGGAATATCTTAAAATAAATAAAGAAAAATCGTCGCCAAAGATGAAGGCCAAGGGGCCCACACCCTGCTCGCGAGGGTGGTTGGCGCCCCGCCCCCCCTCGGGGCGCGCCCCCCTACCTCGTGGGCCCCCTAGTCACTAGTAGAAAAAGGGTCATACGTGAAGCCCAATAGTGCCGGTTTGAATTTCAGCCGGCACTAATGTGTACAATAGCACCGGTTCGTGGCGGCGATCAATAGCACCGGTTCGTGGTGAACCTTTAGTACCGGTTCATGCCACGAACCGGTACTAAAGGGGATGTGTCAGCCTGCGGTCAGGGTATGGCCCCACCGTCACCATTTAGTGCCGGTTCGTACCACGAACCGGTACTAATGAGGTTATGGCAAGCTGTTTTTAGTCCCACCTCGCTCCCCTAACAAGCCTTTTACCACCTTAAATATGTTATTTCTCAAACTATCACAAGCACTTGGTCTTCATTGAACTCTATGTGTAGAATTTGTGGCCGCAATATGAGTCTTCATCGGTTTATAAATCGTTAATGACTCATATTGACAATTCAGATTGTACACACAAGATCATTGATGATCAAAGTATTTTTGATGTTATACGATCATATTGACAGTTTAGACTCTAAAGAAATATAAGATCGTGATGTAAATGCTCTTATATTTTTATGCTCAAGATGCACCATTCAAAGTGACGCCATCAACTTTCAACCATTTCTGCCTTCATTTGCTATTTTTCATGCATTCAATGATTTGTTTTGAGAACTAAATGACCTGAAAATTGAAAAGCACTACAAATGAACTCTGAAAAGGTTGAAACTTGGCATGGTATCATCATTTCACCCACATAGATTGTTCAAAAAAGTAGAGAGGGTTACGACAAAAACTGGATGCACTTCGTTTACAAACTGGACAATCTCTTTCGAAGTATTCAAGTTTTTGACGAAATTAAACTCATCTGTTACAAAGGCATTTCATTTTTTTAAACTTATTACAACTCCAGACTTTTTGTGCATTCAGTATGCACCATTCAAAGCGACGCCATCAAATTTCAACCATTTCTGCCTTCATTTGCTATTTTTCATGCATTCAATGATTTGTTTTGAGGACTAAATGACCTGGAAATTGAAAAGCACTACAAATGAACTCTGAAAAAGTTGAAACTTGGCATGGTATCATCATTTCACCCACATAGATTGTTCAAAAAAGTAGAGAGGGTTACGGCAAAAACTGGATGCACTTCGTTTACAAACTGGACAATCTCTTTCGAAGTATTCAGGTTTCTGACGAAATTAAACTCATCTGTTACAAAGGCATTTCATTTTTTTAAACTTATTACAACTCCAGACTTTTTGTGCATTCAGTATGCATCATTCAAAGCGACGACATCAAATTTCAACCATTTCTGCCTTCATTTGATATTTTTCATGCATTTAATGATTTGTTTTGACCTAAATGACACTAATTAAATTTTGTGCAGGCAGCGCACCACCTTTAGTACCGGTTGGTGGCTCCAACCGGTACTAAAGGGTAAGCTGTTTTTTAGTCCCACCTCGCCAAGAGAGAGGGAGTATGAGCGGTTTATAAGCCCTGGGTGCAGAGACGATGAAGAAGAGGTTCAATGCTCACGTTGTTAGCTTCAAGCCTTTAGGAATATGGTAGATTGCACGAGCTACGCCAAGCAGTGCAGCTTACACTATTCCAAAAGGCTTGAAGCAAATTAACGAGCATTGCACCTCTTTTTATTTTTAATAACTTATTACAACTCCGGACTTCTTCTTTTTATTTTTAATAACTTATTACAACTCCGGACTTCTTCTGTTATGGCAAAAGGAAGGAGGAGAAGAAGAAGAAGGAGGAGGAGGAGGAGAAGAAGAAGAAGAAGAGGAAGAAGAAGAAGAAGAAGAAGAGGAGGAGGAAGAATGAGAAGAGGAAGAAGAAGGAGAAGAAGAAGAAGAAGAAGAAGAAGAAGAGGAGAAGAAGGAGGAGGAAGAAGAAGGAGAAGAAGAAGAATAAGAAGAGGAAGAAGAAGGAGAAGAAGAAGAAGGAGAAGGAGAAGGAGAAGGAGAAGAAGAATAAGAAGAGGAAGAGGAAGAAGAAGAAGGAGGAGAAGGAGAAGGAGAAGGAGAAGAAGAATAAGAAGAGGAAGAGGAAGAAGAAGAAGAAGAAGGAGGAGAAGGAGAAGGAAAAGGAGAAGAAGAATAAGAAGAGGAAGAGGAAGAAGAAGAAGAAGAAGAAAAAAAACCAGAAAAGAAATAACTATATAAAAAATTACTCAAAAATAAATAGAAGAAAATAAATAATGCAGAAAAGAAAAAACTAATATAAAGCAAAAATATTCACAAAGAAACTAAATACGCAAAAAAACTACTCGAAATAAATAGAAGAAAAAATAAAGCAGAAAAGAAATAACTATATAAAAAATTACTCAAAAATAAATAGAAGAAAATAAATAATGCAGAAAAGAAAAAACTAATATAAAGGAAAAATATTCACAAAGAAACTAAATACGGCAAAAAAGCTACTCAGAAATAAATAGAAGAAAAAATAAAGCAGAAAAGAAATAACTATATAAAAAATTACTCAAAAATAAATAGAAGAAAATAAATAATGCAGAAAAGAAAAAACTAATATAAAGCAAAAATATTCACAAAGAAACTAAATACGGCAAAAAAACTACTCAGAAATAAATAGAAGAAAAAAATAAAGCAGAAAATAAATAACTATATAAAAAAATTACTCAAAAATAAATAGAAGAAAATAAATAATGTGGAAAAGAACAAAAATAAAAAAATGTTGGGGCGCTGCCGGGTGAGCCTACTAGTCCTAGGGTGTGCAAATGTAGGCCCAGAAGGGCCAGGAGGCTCACCGGGCAGCGCGCCTTAGTTAGGCCCAGAAGCCTGCTATATAGAGGAGTTCGAAAGGGCAGCCGCTGGGTTTATAAACCAGTCGGCTGCCCTTCGCTCAGCGAGTGGGACTAAATATAGCGCATCTGCTGGTGGCAAGACGACCTTTAGTACCGGTTTGTGGCACAAACGGTACTAAAGAGGGTTTTAGTACCGGTTGGAGCCACCAACCGGTACTAAAGGGCCTCGCTTCCGCCGCTTGGCTGGCCAAATTGGCCTTTAGTACCGATTCGTGGCTCCAACCGGTACTAAAGACTCGCCTATATATATGGCACTTACGAAAAATCGTTATCGCCGCCACTTCGCTCCACGCTTCTCGCCGATCTCGCCGACGCCGCCGCGCTGCCGTCGCTTCGTCGCCCGCGCCGCCCCGCCGTCAATGCGTCGCCAATACCGCCCCATGCCCATACCGCCGTCGTCGTCGCTTCCCCAACCGCCGTCGTCGCCCGCCCGCCACATACCCGTCGTCCGCCGCGCCGCCATACCGTCGTCGTCGTTGCTGCGTCCACCACGACGCTACCTATATACATACACACGCGCCCTATATATACACACATACACACACACACACACACACACACACACACACACACACACATACACACAGACACGTACACACAAACACACACACACACACACACACACATATTTTTTTACTTATTTTCTGTTTTCTATATATAATATGTTTAGATGAATTAGAACTATCTAGTTTATTTTAGTAAATATAATGCTTTTAGTTGAACTAGTTGAATTAATATATAGATCAACTAGTTTATTTTTGAAGATGCTTAATTAGTTGAACTTGTTGAACTAATATATAGAACTAGTTTATTTTAGAAGATGCTTAATTAGTTGAACTTGTTGAATTAATATATAGAACTAGTTTATTTTTAGTAAATGCTTAATTAGTTGAACTAGTTGAATTAATATAACTAGTTTATTTTTAGTAAATGCTTAGTTGAACTAGTTGAATTAATAGATTTTTCTGTTAATAGATTTTTTCTGTTAATAGATTTTTTTCTGTTAATAGATTTTTTGGTGATATTATTATTGAATATGCATGTTTGGTGATATTATTGTTAATATATTTTTTGGGGATATTTAGATTGTGTAATTAATTTTGTTCATAGAATTTTAATGATTTTTTGTTCATAGTATTTAGAAAAAGGAAAAAAGAAGAAGTAGTTTATATATAGTTGAACTAGCTAGTTGATTTAATAAACTAATTTATTTTACTATATATAGAAGTAGTTTGTTTTTAGTAAGTACTACTTATTTATTTATAGTAAGTGCTTAGTAGTTGAACTAGATAGTTGACTAATAAAACTAAATTATGAACGTAGGCCGGAAATGTCGTACTCATCGGACGACGATAACCGCCCGGGGGAGTGCGACTGGTGCCACGACGACCGAGGTATCTGCGACAGGTTCATTGAGCTGGACGAAGATCGGCGCTTCAGCATTAAGCTCGAGGAGACCTGTGATGTTCATACGGTACGCAACGATGACAATAGTTTTTTTCGTAATTAAGCACGACTTCAACTCTTTTAACGTGTATTTTTCTTTTTCAATTCGACTAGCTTATCCCATGCTTTGCAAGACGCTATGTCCTGGAGAGGATGGGTTTTGAAGACCATGAAAATTTTGAAACCAAAAAAATTATCCTAAGTACCGAACATGGTGTGGATTTTCAAGTAAAGATGTACAATGCTCAAACTGTAACCCATTTTGGTTGCAAAAATTGGGATGCATTTTGCAAGATATATGGTCTTGATGAGGGTATGCTTGTCACCATGGATCTTGGTGATCTTACAATCGAGCAAGAGACACCTTCGATTTGGGTCTTTGTGGATACACCTCCAGTTCTTCCCTCATGTGAGCTAAACATAGTTATTAAGTAATTTATATTGTTTATTTCAAAATATAATATTGACAACTTATCTCCATTGATAGCTTATTTTCATTCTTCAAAGAATGTGCGGAAGATGGTAGATGAACGCACTACATCAAGGCTCGAATTAACTTATCAGGAGAAAACTCATCTGGTCGGATTTTGTACTGATCTTGAGAATTACAATATCTACAATCAAACTCCTCAACATTATGGTCAATACGTGCCACTAGTGCACGTGTTGAACTACGGTAACTACCATGGAGATACCCTGGTAAGATTATTTTTTACTATTACAACATCCGTGCATCTTTTTGCACACTTCTAAAACTAGTACATCATTGCTAACTACAAAGTTATTATTATGTTTTTCAACAGATAATCCCGAATGATTGTGTGCCTCATCTGATGTATACGCGTGGTAGCCTTCATGTTTTGAACATACGACCAGGTCGTCCTACGAATCTCAACTGTCCATACCGGGTTTCTAATAGAAGTGGAGACATAACAATCAAAGAATGGAAAAAATGTATGGACAGTCGTAAGGAGCTTCTTGGAAGCAATAAGCAGCGAAAGGCAAGAATTGGAGACAGGATGATCGCCATTCTTCATAATGGAGAGTCAGGGTCTATATTGTTTTATGCTATTTTACCTTAAGGGTGTTTAGGTCCTACCTGATACTGATGATCATGTGCTAAGAACAATTATGTAGGGTTGGGTTCGATGACTATATATGAGGATGATGATCGTATGACTTATTATTAATAACGAGTAGAAGTTGTATGATGATGCATGATTAGTAGGACTTGTTATTATATATATATGATGATGTAATGATGCAAAAGCATGCATGAGCATGTTATATCTGCGGGTGCAATGAACATAGCAGCAGCGTTGATAAACAAAGCATGCATGATGTATATATGATGCATAACGTGTACAATGTGTAGTATCATAAAATACTAGCAAACGAAAAAGAATTAAAATGGAAACACAAAATTAAATGAAAAGGAAATCATAAAACTAAAAACCCACCAAACCTTATAGTACCGGTTGGTGTTACCAACCGGTACTAAAGGGCTCCAGGCCCCCGGAGCTGGCTCGTGCCACGTGGTTGCCCTTTAGCACCGGTTCGTGCTGAACCGGTACTAAAGGGGGGGGGGGCCTTTAGTGACCACAAATTAGTGCCGGTTATGTAATCGGCACTATAGGTCCTTACGAACCGGTGCTAATGCCCGGTTCTGCACTAGTGGGTGGCTTTCCGACGCCCATCTTCTCCTATATAAAGTCTTTCGATGAGAAAAAAATAGAAGGCAACCTTTCGGGACGAGACTCCGCCGCCACGAGGCGGAACCTTGGCGGAACCAATCTAGGGCTCCGCAGAGCTGTTCTGCTGGGACACTTCCCTCCGGGGGAAATCATCACCATCGCATCACCAACGCTCCTCTCATCGGGAGAGGGCAATCTCCATCAACATCTTCACCAGCACCATCTCATCTCTAAACCCTAGTTCATCTCTTGTATCCAATTCTTGTCTCCAAGTCCGGGATTGGTGCTAGTAGGTTGCTAGTAGTGTTGATTACTCCTCGTAGTTGATGCTAGTTGGTTTATTTGGTGGAAGATCATATGTTCAGATCCTTTATGCATATTATTACCCCTCTGATTATGAACATGAATATGCTTTGTGAGTAGTTACGTTTGTTCCTGAGGACAAGGGAGAAGTCTTGCTATTAGTAGTCATGTGAATTTGGTATTCGTTCGATATTTTGATAAGATGTATGTTGTCTAGCCTCTAGTGGTGTTATGTGAACGTCGACTACATAACACTTCACCATTATTTGGGCCTAGAGGAAGGCATTGGGAAGTAATAAGTAGATGATGGGTTGCTAGAGTGACAGAAGCTTAAACCCTAGTTTATGCGTTGATTCGTAAGGGGCTGATTTGGATCCATATGTTTCATGCTATGGTTAGGTTTACCTTAATACTTTTGTTGTAATTGCGGATGCTTGCAATAGAGGTTAATCATAAGTGGGATGCTTGTTCAAGTAAGAACAACACCCAAGCACCGGTCCATCCACATATCAAATTATCAAAGTACCGAACGCGAATCATATGAGCGTGATGAAAACTAGCTTGACGATATTCCCATGTGTCCTCGGGAGCGCTTTTCCTATTATAAGAGTTTGTCCAGGCTTGTCCTTTGCTACAAAAAGGATTGGGCCACCTTGCTGCACTTTATTTACTTTTGTTACTTGTTGCTCGTTATAATTTATCTTATCACAAAACTATCTATTACCACTTATTTCAGTACTTGCAGAGAATACCTTGCTGAAAACCGCTTATTATTTCCTTCTGCTCCTCGTTGGGTTCGACACTCTTACTTATCGAAAGGACTACGATAGATCCCCTATACTTGTGGGTCATCACCGACCGGACGCAATAGCAGGGGCAAGCCAGACCCGTGGGCACACAGGTCCGGTCGGGCACTCATATGCCCGTAAAGCCCCCGCCTTCGCGCTGCAGAAGACGTGCCAACGGCGCCGCCACCCGCCGTCCAAGCCGCTCCACCTCATCACCGCGCAGAGAGCAGCGAGGCAACGCCAAGACCGGCCCGCTATGACCCATAGGGTCCAGCTCTAGGCCGGGTTGGCGCCGCCGGCCGACCTGCGCCATCCCGCTATCCCGCCGCCAAAGGGCGTCGCCACCACCGCGACAAGTCGCCGCCAGCCGCCACCAGGCCGCTGGGCCGTCGTAGGCCAAGGAACACCGCCGCCCGAGCGGAGAATCCGCGACTGGGAAGAGCAGGGGGCGCCACCGCCAGCCAGGCCACGGCGCCGCATGGGTAGCGCCCGGTCGCGCCGGCTGGCGGCAGCGGTAGGAGGAGGAGGTACGGGGCGGACTAGATCTGCTGTAGGGGAGCCGGCCTGTCGCCCTTCGGGGCGGCGGGGGTGCGGGAGGAGGAGGAGGGAGGGACGGGAGGCGCTGGGGCGTCTGCGCCGGCGGCGGGAGGAAACCCTAGCGGGAGGACGAGAGGAGCGGGGGGGGACTGGTTCATCAAGGGGGGGGGGGGACTTTAGTCCCCACCCTTTATCTGGATTTTTTTTATTAATTCCTGTACTTCTCCACTGGAGATGAGATCGAGGGGGGGGGGAAGAACCTCTGGTTTTTCATCTATCTATTCTTGTGAAATCAAAGGGGTGAGTACTAGCGTTGCTGGAAAAATTTATACCCCTCTCATTTTGCTCCAAAGCAATGAAGACCACATGTGATCCGTCCGTGCCAGTTCATCGGTGATTCCTTCCTCCCAAATCTGTCCGATACTTGCACACATATATGGACCGACAAAGCTATGGTCTAGCTAGAAAGATAGGTCACTGTTCTGTTATGCGCTTTTGGGAGTAGTATAGCTTTGCTCGTTTCGGCAGGAAAGCATCCAATGCCCGGCATTCTATGTACTACTCCCTCCGTCCCGAAATACTTGTCATCAAAATGGATAAAAGGGGATGCATCTAGACATATTTTGGCTTTAGATACATCTCTTTTTATCCATTTTGATGACAAGTATTTTCGGACGGAGGGAGTATATCTATCTAGCTATGTGCACCTTTGGGTTAAAAGAAAAGAAAGCTATAGTTGATGAGACAAAAGAAAAGACTGTCTTCATAAGGAAAAAGAGCTACGTGCACACATGTACATATATGGACCGCAAGCAAGCTAGATACTACTCCCTCCGTTCGGAATTACTTGTCGCAGAAATGAATGTATCTAGACGTATTTTAGTTCTAGATACATCCATTTCCGAGACAAGTAATTCCGAACCGAGGGAGTAGATACTTTAGTACAAAGTTGGGTCATGTATTTTAAAACGGAGGGAGTAGATAGATCACAGTTCTGTTCTGTGCGGTGGTCGTACAAATATTTCGTCAGCAAACAAACCGAGCTGCATCTTCTGGCCCTCTTAGAAATACGAAATGATGTCCACGTGCACAAGTATCTCTCATGCATGCATATGCATACTCATCGATTGCAATCCATGCATGCATCCAGTGCAGTATCCTCCTCTTGATGAAATACTGTATATGAGAAGGCAGTTCAGAATGGGGATGCCAGTCTCATGTGTCTCCTTGATTTCGCAAAACCAACCTAAATCCTTTGACGTTTAGACGCTTGCCGTATTTACAGCAGGGGCCACAATTTTGTCGGCACGGTGAACAGACACTGCGTCGACATAAAGAACTTGCCACAAGTAACTTTGCCCGTCTAGCAAGCAAAGGGAGAGGAAGCGAGTTCTAGCAAAGAAAAAGCAAGGAGAGAGGGAGAGAGAGATAGAGAGAGTTCTATTTTCTTCCAGTACAACGTGGATAGACTAGGGGTGGACACAAAGTTCTCAGCTCGTGAGCTTAATGAGTGCTCAATAGCCAATAGCTAGCTTATAAATGAATTAAGCAAATCATTGGTTTTAGCTCGTTAAGCTTAACGAGTTTCACGTTAAGCTAGTTAAAGCAACACACCACATATTCTTATCTTACGTTACACCATTTAATCAACCCAACCCGGCCCATAGGAATTCAATGTATGGTTAGTTCCAGAACCTAACATATAATTTTGTGGCCAAATTGTTGAAGAATTTGGATTCCTGCTAGATATTTGTGGTAGTGCCTGTTAAGTGTTAACTAGCGCTCACGGGTGCTCACCAGCTTAACAAGCTTCAGACCACTGTGAGCAGGGTTTTCGCTTGTTAAGCTTACCAAACATAGCGAGCACGAGGTTAATGAGCTGAGTAGGAGGGATTTTGCTTGTTGAGAAGGTAGTCTTATCTTGATCATCCCCGTCATCTAGTCTAGAGATTAAAGTAAAAAACATGTTTTACGTTAGTATATGACTAAGAGATGTCATTTAGGATAAGGAACGGAAAAATTGTTTTACCTTTGCTTCTAAGAGATCATCTCTTAGTTAAGTAATAACGAAGTCACAACTATTTTAGAGGCTAGTAATTATCCTATATGTGGCATCATCCCTAAAACGAAAGAAGACCGATATATCATCCCGTTGTAGGTGCACTCCTAAAGTCCTAATGAAGACTCCACATGCTCCAGAGGGCCCAACGGCATTCAGCCTTTACCTATTTCTCTCTCAACCTTTGCCTCCTTTGCTCCGTTGCCTATTTAAGAGAGGAGAAGGATGATGAGTTAAACCACAAACCGAAGAAACCTCCACTAAACCCTACACAAGGAAGGTGGAGCACAAGACGAAATCAGAGTAACCAGGTATCAATCGATCCGACAACTCCCTCCTTCCCTCTCCCTACTATTGTGATGTTCACCATTCTAACATAAATTATATACACTATTGTGACAGTGATATAGACTATGGCTTCACCATTTTGTGGCATCTCCACATGCGGCCTCAATGCCGCCGCTCCTACCGGATTCTCCACCAAGAAGGCGCTTTCCCTGGTTTCGCCCACATTTGTTCCACTTGCCCAGGAAATCAGGCCTAGGAGAAGGTGCAATTTCAGAGTAAACGCCGCAAAGGAACTGTATTTCAACAAGGATGGGTCAGCTATGAGGAAGCTGCAAGTGAGTTGTACAATCTAATCACCCTCAGTTAAATAATGCTACTATATGTCGTCTATGTCGTTCCGTCTTTTTGGTTTTAGATGCCAATTTCTGATTGCATATTTGCCTATCAGAATGGAGTGAATAAGCTCGCAAACCTGGTTGGAGTTACTCTTGGTCCAAAAGGACGGAATGTTGTCCTTGAGATCAAGTACGGACCACCTAGAATCGTTAATGATGGTGTTACGGTAGCAAAAGAGGTATTTGTCATTACGGTTTATTCTTACCATGCAATCCTAATGTAAGTTGAATCTATCTAATTGCTATGAACTTTTGTCGTTCTTGGCTATTGACCAGGTTGAGCTCGAAGACCCTGTCGAAAATATTGGAGCTAAATTGGTTAGGCAAGCTGCTGCTAAGACAAATGACTTGGCTGGTGATGGTACAACCACATCGGTCATCCTTGCTCAAGGGATGATCACCGAGGGTGTTAAGGTACACCAATACAAACATCTTGTGTCTTGTATTTTATAGCATAATTATTTTATATATTCGATTCGGTAGATAATGTTAGATTTGTTTACTTTCTCCAGATTGTAGGTGCTGGTGCTAATCCAGTACAGATTGCCCGTGGTATCGAGAAAACAGCCAAAGCACTAGTCTATGAGCTCCAAAAGATGTCCAAAGAGGTTTAGATTTGCTAATCTATTGTTCAGTTCCGGAAATACATTCATTCTGAAATCTATATCACATTTCCTCTATCAATCTATGATAAACACTCGACCAATCTTGTAATGCAACAAGAAAATGCATAAGATTATAGTAACTTCTGCTCCCTATGCTAATTATAAATGGAGCAGATGACTCACCCCTATGCCCTAACCATCATTCATGAGATATTAGCCCATTGTTATCATTTTCAGGAGCCCTAATCCTCATTTGAATCTCATATATTAATTTTCAAAGGGAGTACCCTCTATTTGAAATTCAAATTTGCCAAGTTGCATTAAATACTGCAGGTCAAAGATAGCGAACTTGTCGATGTTGCTGCTGTAAGTGCTGGAAATGATTATGCAATTGGCAACATGATAGCTGATGCTATCAGCAAGGTTGGGCGACATGGGGTAGTCACGCTCGAAGAAGGAAAGAGTTCTGAAAACAGCCTCTATGTGGTCGAAGGGATGCGATTCGACCGCGGCTATATTTCTCCCTACTTTGTGACCGACGGTGAAAGAATGACAGTGGAGTATAACAATTGCAAGGTCTGTCGCACGTTATCTTGGCAGTTCGTCTACTTATTTCAGTTAGCACAATCTCCATGAGTTATGTGCTCTTAAGCTGATATGTTTATAATATTGCTCAGCTCCTTCTCGTGGACAAGAAAATTAACAGCGCCAAAGATCTCATCGCTATTCTAGAGGATGCTATTACGAGTGGATATCCAGTTCTAATAATTGCAGAGGACATTGAGCAGGAAGCTCTTGCAGCCCTCGTGCTCAACAGGCTTAGAGGCTCACTACAGATTGCTGCTATAAGAGCCCCTGGTTTCGGGGAGCGCAGGAGTCAATACCTCGATGACATCGCCACTCTGACAGGAAGTGGGTTTGATGTTTGGTGTGATACAATGCGTCCCGTTGTGATATTTGTTCAGTTATAACGGTCATTCTTCATGTAGGCACTGTTGTCAGAGACGAATTTGGAGTGCCCCTGCATAAAGCAGATAAAACTGTCCTAGGAACTGCTGCCAAGGTTGTAATTACTAAGGATTCAACAACAATAATTGGAGATGGTACTACACAAGAGGAAGTAATCAAAAAGGTGACACAAATCAAGAACCAGATTGAGGTCAGTATATTGTGAACTTATTGGATGCTTCATATTTCCAGCATATATAGTTCAATTAGCTTGTCCCGCGCAAGTGTGTGTCTCACTTAAGTGTGGATGAAAATACCCTGACTAAAATTTCATTCCGAAACTTTTTTTTCAGGCTACTGAACATGAATATGAAAAAGAAAAGCTAAAAGAGAGGATAGCCAAATTATATGGTGGTGTTGCTATCATTCAGGTACAGCCGATGTTCATGCTGAGATATCTATTGATGTACTAGGCAACAATTCCAGAAATACACCCAGTAGTGCACTTTTTTGGTTCCATTAGCAGAATATAATAGCTATAACATAATACATCTTGGTTTGTAGGTTGGAGCACAGACTGAAACCGAGCTAAAGGAAAAGAAACTGAGGGTCGAAGATGCGCTGAATGCAACAAAGGTAATGTTTTCTCCTGGTTAAATTCCAATTGGTTTTTAGGATTTGTGTACCTTTGATATCAATACATAATTCAGAGGGCCTTCTAGTGCATTCCAGAATTGTGTTGATTTTACTTTTACAACAAAACCTATATGTACTCATTTATTTGTTAATTGACTACCTTTCTTTGTTGGCAGGCGGCTGTTGAGGAAGGTATCGTCGTTGGTGGTGGTTGTACGCTCGTAAGGCTTGCATCAAAAGTTGATGCTATTAAACAAACCCTTGAGAATGATGAACAGAAGGTATGAAAAAAGTTAATGGGATCCTCTTTCGCAAGATTTCAGTAACAGGATTCTGTATTTAGTTCAAGGCGTTATTTTCTTCCCTCGCACTGAACTAATCATCTCTTCGTATTTTCAAGGTTGGGGCTGAAATTGTGAGGAAGTCCTTAAGTTATCCACTTAAACTGATCGCAAAAAATGCTGGCATTAATGGCAGCGTAGTTATTGAGAAGGTTCGGAACTCAAATTTGTTTTCAGATATTAATTTGATATTCAAAAACTTGAGCATAACCAATTTGGAACTTGCCTGCATTCAGGTCCTTGCCATTGACAACTCCAGCTATGGTTACAATGCCGCTACAGGAAAGTACGAGGATTTGATGGCTGCTGGTATTATTGATCCAACCAAGGTATGTGCTTGCAGAAGCAATGTTCTCTTTGACCACATCATTTAACCGATACTCTTATATGAGGATGCTATGGTACATTTTTCTCAAGATAATGTACTTGAAAAATCCTAGAGTCCTTTATGTTTTGTCGGGAAATGACAATTGTGTGTTTTTCCTAATTGACATCTAATTGAATTTGTAACTATGCTGAGACATTAAGCATTGGACCCACAAAATATGCAGGGTGACCAGTTTGATGAGACCTTTCTAAGGGGGATTATATGTACCTCCTTATTTGCATCCAACTATTTTCTTTACCCTCCTTTCTGTGCATAAGCATCAAGCACAAACAAAAATTAACTGGATTTTGCGCAAACAGGTAGTGAGGTGTTGCTTGGAGCATGCTGCATCGGTGGCGAATGTTAGATGTGTATAGTCCCTTTTCGGTATATCCCCGTTCTATAAGGGGTTTTCTGCACTTTGACACACATGTATATGTAATGGCCTTTGGCCCTCAGTGAATACTAGTTGCTCATTATCCAACATGGTATCAGTTGCTAGGCTAGCTCCCTCCTCCCGCACGTTGCAACTCCGTGCATCTCGATCCTAGCCTACTTTCCTCCGCCGCCAGAGGCTGTCTCCGCCATCCGCCGCTCTCTCTGTCCAGTTCCGTCCAGCCGCTGCTCTGTCCGGTTGTCGCTGTTGCTGCCGTTCCCCATCGCTCCTGCCCTGCTGCTGCCCTGCTTGGCCGCTGCTCTGCGTCCTCGTCCGGCCGCTCCAGCTCTGTCCGCCTGCTTTGCTTGGCTCCTCCGCTGCTGCAGCGCTGCTTCTCTCGCCTCCTCCGTGCTGCGGGCGCTGCCCTGCTGGCTGCTCGCCCGCCGCTGCGGGAGCTGCGGGCTCTCGATCCCTTTGATCGATCCCCCCAATGAGCGAAGCGCTCTCTGCAGCTCCTCCATGGCGCGTGGGACTTTCCCACGAGCAGGCGCTCGATCCATCGAGTGGGTGTTCGATCCCCTCGAAACCACTTGATCCCGATCCAGATCGAGTTCTTCTGGGTCCGTTGACTTCAAAAAAAAAAACAGAGTGACTTCCTCATGTCCTCTTCAGGCTATGTCGCGGTCCCTCGGTGCTCGGTGATCTTTGATGGCACCAACTATGCTGAGTTTGTGGGCTTCATGCGCATCCATCTGCGTGGACTCCTTCTGTGGGGTGTTCTCTCTGGCGAGGTTCCCTGCCCGTCATGCCCGGTTGCGCCAGTGGCCCCAATCCCACCAGTGCCGCCGGTCCTTGTTGCTGATGCTTCTCAGGCTGACCGGGATGCTGCCAAGGCTCTGGATGATGCTGCGGTTGATGCTTATGATCAGCAGGTATCCGCTTATTCCGATGCTCTCTCTCTCTCTCTCTCTCTGCACGGGATGATCTGTCAGCTTACACTCAGTGATGCAATGATGATGCTCGAGCTGCTGCTGTTCTCACTACAAGAGTCCTCCCTCAGTTTGCTTCGGAGTTCATGGGGCTTGGCACAGTTGCAGCGATGTGGTCTTATCTCTGTCAGCGCTATCAGCCCTCTGGTGATGCTCTCTACCTATCTGTGGTGCGTCAGGAGCATGCTCTTCAGCAGGGTGACTCGTCTGTTGATGAGTTCTATTCACAGTGCTCTGCCATCTGGCGTCAGCTTGACTCACTGAGGACTGTTGTTTGTGGCACTTGTCGTTGCTGTCAGACTACGCGGTCTGACCTGGAGTTTCAGAGGGTTCATGAGTTCTTATCTCGTCTTCGCTCCGAGTTTGAGCCTCGACGTGCTCACTTGCTTGCTCGTGGTCGTGTTCCTATCTCGAGATACTTGCTGCGCTTCGGCCGAGGAGACCCGCCGCGCTCGCTTGGGTTGCTTCGTTCCGTCAAGATACGCCTGGACTCCTGCGTCTTCTGCTCCGCCGCTCCTGCCTACTCCTCCAAGGGGGGTGAGCCGTCCTCCTTATGCTGAGCAGGGCGCGTCGCGCCGTGACACCGTTTGTGGTTATTGCTCCCGGTCAGGTCACCCAGAGTCTGATTGTCGCCAGAAGAAGCGAGACCAGAGACGCTCCTCCTCCAGTGGGACTCCTGTGTCTTCCTCGACTCCGTCACTCACTGACCAGGACATTGTTCGCCTCAAGCGCCTCCTTGCTTCCTCAGGATCTACATCGACTGGTTCAGCTGCTGCTGTGACTGCAGCCCCTTCTCCACCACCGCAGGCATCTACACAGTCAGGTACATCTTCGTGGGTTTTGGATTCTGGAGCCTCCTTCCACATGTCTTCTGATTCTTCTGTGTTGTCTTCTCTCCGACCTCTTGATTTGCCTGTCAATGTTCTTACCGCCGATGGCACACCTCTTCCTGTTGCTAGTCGTGGTATTCTTTCCACTCCATCCTTTTCTGTTCCGAGTGTTTCACATGTTCCTCGCCTTACCATGAATCTTTTCTCTGCTGCCCAACTTACTGATTCTGGTTGTCGTGTCATTCTTGACACCGACTCTTGCTCCATTCAGGATCGTCGCACCAAAGCTTTGGTTGGTGCTGGCCCCCGGCGCCGTGAGTCAGAGGGCCTTTGGGAAGTTGACTGGCTTTGTGTTCCTTCCGCTGCCACCACCTCTGCCAGCTCCCACGCTCTTGCCGCCTCTTCGCTGCGGCCCTTCCAGCGAAGGGCATCATCGACTTGGTCACATCTGTGGCTCTCGTCTATCTTCCTTAGTGCGTCAGGGTCTCTTAGGGTCTGTATCTGGAGATGTCTCCTTACATTGTAATGGTTGCAGACTTGGCAAACAGACTCAGTTACCTTATCCTACTAGTGAGTCAAGATCTCAAAGATCCGCTTCACTTAGTTCATTCGATGTCCGGGGTCCTACTCCCTTTGATTCGAAAGGTGGTCATCGCTACTATGTTTTGTTTATTGATGATTTCTCTTGCTACACTTGGCTCTACTTCATGAAATCTCGTAGCGAGGTTCTCTCCATATACAAACGATTTGCTGCCATGGTTCGTACCCAGTTTTCCACGCCCATTCATACTTTTCGTGCTGACTCTGCTGGAGAGTATATCTCTTAGTTGTTGCGTGGTTTTCTTGCGGAATAGGGTACTCTTGCCCAGTTCTCATATCCTGGTGCTCATGCCCAGAATGGCGTTGCTGAACGTAAGCATCGTCATTTGCTTGAGACAGCTAGTGCGTTGATGATTGTTGCTTCCCTTCCACCCCATTTTTGGGCTGAGGCTGTTTCTGCATCCACCTATCTCATCAACATTCAGCCATCGATCGCTCTTCGGGGGTATTCCTATGGAGTGTCTCATCGGTCACTCTCCGACTACTCCGCTCTTCGATGTTTGGATGTGTGTGCTATGTTCTTCTTGCCCCGAGAACGCACTCAAATTGACTCCACCGGTTGAGTGTGTCTTCCTTGGCTACAGCGATGAGCACAAGGGCTATCGATGTTGGGATCCTATAGGTCGTCGCTATGCATCTCGCGATGTGACCTTTGATGAGTCTCGCTCCTACTACCCACGTTCTTCTTCCTCGAGTCTCTCTGTCGATGACCTTGCTTTCCTTCTCCTTCCCGATACACCTCGCTATGTGCCTCCTGTGTCCTCTCTTCCTTTGGCACCTCTCCTTCCCTCTCCCTCGCCACTGACCCCATCCTCTCTCTCACCACCGACCCCATCCTCTCCATCCTCCTCCTCCACCTCTCCACCATCATCTTCAGTTCGTCGCCCTCTCTCACCGTTTCCTCTTCACTATACTCGTCGCCCTCATACTGAGGATGTCTCCCCTGATGAGCCTTCCACCTCTGGTGCTCCTCCCCCGGTTCATAATCTTCGTGCTCGGCCTCGCCTCCCACCTGATCGCTACTCCCCTGATCGGTATGGTCTCTCTGTCATTGCTGAGCCCACTTCCTATCGGACTGCCATGACTCAGCCTGAGTGGCAGCTTGCGATGGCCGAAGAGCTTGCTGCCCTTGAGCGCTCTGGCACTTGGGATCTGGTTCCTCTCCGTCCGGCGTTCGTCCTATCACCGCAAGTGGGTCTACAAGGTTAAGACTCGCTCGATGGTGCTCTTGAGCGCTACAAAGCTCGCCTTTGTAGCCCGTGGTTTCAACAGGAGCAGGGACGCGATTATGATGAGACCTTCGCTCCTGGGCCCACATGACCACTGTTCGCACTCTTCTTGCTGTAGCTTCGCTCGCGTCGGTGGTCTATCTCTCAACTTGATGTTCGAACGCTTTTCTCAATGGCGAAGTTGCGTGAGGAGGTTTATATGCAGCCACCACAGGGTACTATGCTCCTGATGGTATGGTCTCAGAGACTTGCCGCTCTCTATATGGGCTCAAACAGGCTCCTCGCGCTTTGGTTTGAGCGCTTCGCCTGTGGTGACCGCCGCTGGTTTCTTGCCCAAAGGACCATGATCCCGCACTGTTTGTTCACACGTCTCCTCGTGGTCGGACTCTTCTCCTTCTCTATGTTGATGACATGATCATCACTGGTGACGACACTGATTACATCGCCTTTGTCAAGGCCCGCCTTCACGAGCAGTTCCTTATGACTGATCTTGGCCCTCTTCGCTATTTTCTTGGGATTGAGATTTCCTCCACCTCGATGGCTTCTACATCTCTCAAGAGAAATACATTCAGATCTTCTTGCTCGAGCTGCTCTCACCGATGACCGCACTGCTTGTGACTCCTATGGAGCTCAACATTCAGCCGTGCCTCGATGGTGACCCTCTCCTAATCCCACTCGCTATCGCCACCTCGTCCGTAGCCTTGTCTATCTTGTTGTTACGGCGTCCCGACATCTCGTATCCCGCTCACATCCCGAGTCGGTTTGTTTCAGCTCCCACCTCTGTCCACTATAGTCACCTACTCCGTGTTCTACGATATCTTCGTGGCACGATCTCTCAGCCGCCTTTTCTTTCCTCGCCCAGTTCTCTTGAGCTCCGTGCTTACTCGATGCTACTGGCTAGTGATCCTCTCGATCGACGCCGCTGTCTGCCATCGTGTCTTTCTTGGTGGCTCTCTGATTGCACGAAGACAAAGAAACAGACTGCAGTTTCGCCGAGTACAGAGGCTGAGTTGCGAGCCATGGCTATGTTGACGGCCGAGGTGATCTGGTTGCGATGGTTACTTGAGGACTTTGGTGTGTCGGCTCCTACCTCGACTCCCTTACTGTCAGATAGTACTGGTGCTATCAGTATTGCGCGTGACCCGGTGAAGCATGAGCTCACCAAGCACATCGGTGTGGATGCCCACTTTGTGCGTCTCGCTGCAGGATCGATTCTTGCTCTTCACTATGTGCCCTCGAGTTACAGTTGGCTGACTTCTTCACGAAGGCCCGCACTCGAGCGCAAAGATACCTTTTTTCCTCTCCAAACTCAGTGTTGTTGATCCACCATGAGTTTGAGGGGGGGTGTTAGATGTGTATAGTCCCTTTTCGGTATATCCCCGTTCTATAAGGGGTTTTCTGCACTTTGACACACATGTATATGTAATGGCCTTTGGCCCTCAGTGAATACTAGTTGCTCATTATCCAACAGCGAAAACTTTCATCACCTCTGACGCTGTTGTCGTCGACATAAGGGCGCCTAAGTGTGCACCTGTTGTGAACCCGATGTGCGGTTCAGGTATACAGAGACAATCTGCTCATCATCATCTGCTATTTCTTACTCAGGAATCAATATGGTCTCACTAACTTGTTTTAATTTTTTTGTACAGGTTATGGATTCTAACTTAGGACAAGAGCTATGCATTCCTGTGCCTCGGCAGCATGCTATATCAGAGGCAGAACTACTGTGTTATGTTTTGAGAAATAAATTTATTACTTGCTGTTGTGGCGAGTCAAAGCCGCAATGAATAGTTTGTTTAATAGTCCTAAAAGTGAATGATGAGAGTTGCATGGAATATTGTAGCTACATAATATTCACAGTTGTTCCTTTCGAGCATTTGTTCCTTAACTGAGCGTAGGCTTGTGGTAATGATGATGTTCCATATATGGATTTGATACACTCTTCGCATGAAAGGTTTCGCAATATTCACAGTTGTTCCTTTTGTGCTTTTGTTCCTTAACTGAGCGTAGGCTTGTGGTAATGATGATGTTTCATATCTGGTTTCGGTAGACTCTTTGTATGGAAGGTTTCGCGCCACAGTGGTGCGACTTGATTGCTAGGTTCCTCATAAGCGGAAACATGGCGAATCAGTGATTAAAGTCAATGATGATATTGGTCATTGCTTTCAGACTAGGAAGGGTCTGAGGCAGTGTGATCCAATGTCTCCCATCATTTTCAATCTTGTCGCTAACATGTTAACTATCCTCATTGCGCATGGGCTAACAGAGATGGGCAACTTAGTATACTTACGCATCTCGTAAATGGTGGTATAACCATTCTTCAGTGTGTTGATGACACTTCCATATTCATGGAACCCGACATGATGAAAGCCGCGATGTGAAACTCGTTTTATGCATTTTGAGCAACCTTTTGGTCTAAAAGAAGAAAAAATTCATAAAAGCGAGATATTCTGCTTCGGTCAGGCTAAGGAGGTTGAGGACAAATATAAGGAGTTATTTGGGAGGAAGTCATGATTTTTCCCATTCCGTTACCTTGGTACCCCTGTTCATTTCTGGAAACTCTTGAATAAGAAATGGAAAAGGATAGAAGACCGGTTTGAGAAAAAAATCGATAGCTGGAACGGTGAGTTGTCATATGGAGGACGACTTGTTCTTATCAGTGCAGTGATCACCAGTCTACCAATGTTTTAACCTTTGAAATACATAATGGGGGTGAACAGATTTCGTTTTCTCTGGCTACGTGTGTCACGTATGACACCAAGGCCCCAGCTGACGCTGCGATGGAAGAGGCGACGGGCGAAGCAAAGGCACACGGCAAACGCGTGACCAAAGTTACGTGAGTCTCGCAAGTGGGTCCGGGAGTGGGTGAGCTGGTGACGGCCTGCGTGCGTGGGGGGTTAAGTCGGCTGCGACCGCGTGAGTGGGGATCGGGATGTATTTGAGATAAATCGAACGCACGAGCGGCTGTTCTTCCTCGCCTCTACCAGATCCCCTTTCCTTTGATCCTTCCCTTCCCTTGATCTCCTCTTCCCCCACTTAGATCGATCGAGGGCCGTGACAAGTGGTATCAGAGGTCACCGATCTGGATCCGCTGTATCAAAAACCGCGTTATCAGACCAAGGCGGCGACGCAAGCGGCGGCCATGGAAGAACAGATCGCGGCGCTCGCCAAGGCGGTCAACGACAGCCGCCTCGCCACCGACGCGCGCCTCGACGCGATTCAGCAGTCGCTCGAGCTGTGGCGGCCGGCAGTGACAAATCTGCAGCAGCAGTTGGACGAGCTGCGGACGCAAGTCGGCCGAGTCGCGCTGCATCCAGCTCTCGCGTCGTCTCCGGGGACCCAGGAGGGCGCGGTGGTGCGGCCAGCGGGCGTCACCTCCGTCGACATCCCGGGGCACCACGGGCCAAGTGGCCACGGCGAGGTCATCGATTCCGGGGGCTCGGCTCACGGGGTGGTTACCACTCTGACGCCGCCTCCGGGCAAGGGTGCGTTACCTGATTCCACCTCTCCGCCTTTACCTCTCATTAGTTTGCGCCAAAGTTCGGATCAGGGCTCATACCACAACTCGCACTCCAATTGGGCCCTGCCCAAATTGGATTTCCCTCAGTTCGAGGGAGAAAATCCCCAGTTCTGGAAGACTCGTTGCGAGAAATACTTTGCAGTTTATGGTGTGCAGCCGGATCTCTGGGTCCGGGTGGCCACCCTACACTTCTCAGGGACAGCAGCGCGTTGGCTGCAGGTCCAGGAAGCGCATAACACCCCGTTCACTTGGGAGACTCTGTGCTCTGCCCTGTGTGCCAAATTTGGCAGGGAACAGTATCAGAATCAACTTCGTCAGTTTAACACTTTGCGCCAAACCAGATCAGTAGTAGAGTACATGGAGCAGTTTGAGGAATTGATGCATCATTTGCTTTCGCACAATCCATCATTTGATCCGCTTTTCTTTACCACTCAGTTTCTAGATGGTTTAAAAGCGGAAATCAAATCAGGGGTAGTTTTGCATCGCCCGCAAGACCTCGATACTGCCTTTTCGCTTGCTCTGTTGCAGGAAGAAATGGTGGGTCAGCTGCCACGACGCGACCCCGGGCAAGCTCGACATGTACCAAGACCGGTGGTGGCTCTGGGAGCACCGCTACCGCGACCTGCTCTGCCCGCTCCCGCCGCGGCTGCGGAGGACAGGCGTGCCTTGGACGCGGCTCGGGCCGGCGAACAACGTCAAGACCCAGCCCGCGGTGACGATCGGGTAGCAGCCCTGCGCAACTACAGGCGAGCGCGCGGACTGTGCTTCAAGTGCGGGGAGCGCTGGGCTCATGGGCACCAGTGCGCCGCCACAGTGCAACTCCATGTCGTCGAGGAGCTGTTGGAACTCCTTCAAGCCGAAGCGCCAGAGGGTCCGATAGCTGAGCTCGATCCAGCCGAGGATCAACTGATGTCAATCTCAAAAATGGCGACCACAGGCGAAACAACACCGCGCACAGTGCGGCTCCTGGGGAAGATTGGTGAGCTGGAAGTGTTGGTGCTTGTGGATTTAGGCAGCTCTCACAGCTTCGTCAGTGAAAACGTTGCCGCCCAGTTGCAGAATCAAGTTCAACCTATGCAGCCGGTGACAGTCAAGATTGCTGATGGAGGAACACTTACTTGTTCAGGGTATATTCCAGCATGTAAATGGGAGACGCAGCGACATACGTTCACCACAGAGGTGCGGGTGCTGTCCCTTGGATGTTATGACATGGTGGTGGGAATGGATTGGCTGGAAGGTTGTGGCCCGATGCTTATCGACTGGACGGCCAAAACAATGAAGTTTCAGCACCAAGGAGATCAGATCACATTGACAGGGCTGCAAGCAAACACACAAGCAGTGCTTCCGATTTCCATGGATCAGTTGTTATCCCTCGAACAGTCAAACTCCATCGCTCATGTGTTATGGGTGTGTGTGACCGAACAGACTAAGGAAGCCACTGAGATGCCAGTGGAGATCCAACACATCCTCGACAAGTTTCAGTCAGTCTTCGAGGAGCCTACTTCTCTACCTCCACATCGAGATGGAGATCACACTATCCCGCTAGTGGTGTTGGAAATATGCCCTAGAGGCAATAATAAAAGTATTATTATATTTCAATGTTCATGATAATTGTCTTTTGTTTATGCTATAACTGTATTATTCGGAAATCGTAATACACGTGTGAACACTTAGACCACAATATGTCCCTAGTGAGCCTCTAGTTGACTAGCTCATTGTGATCAATAGATAGTCATGGTTTCCTGACTATGGACATTGGATGTCGTTGATAACGGGATCACATCATTAGGAGAATGATGTGATGGACAAGACCCAATCATAAGCATAGCATAAAAGATCGTATAGTTCGTTTGCTAGAAGCTTTGCCAATGTCAAGTATCTCTTCCTTCGACCATGAGATCGTAACTCCGGTTACCGTAGGAGTGCCTTGGTGTATCAAACGTCACAACGAATCGGGTGACTATAAAGGTGCATTACAGGTATCTCCGAAAGTATCTGTTGGGTTGACACGGATCGAGATCGGATTTGTCACTCCGTATGACGGAGAGGTATCTCTGGCCCACTCGGTAATGCATCATCATAATGAGCTCAAGGTGACCAAGGTTTTGGCCACGGGATCATGCATTACGGTGCGAGTAAAGTGACTTGCGTGTAACGAGACCAACAAGGTATTGGGATACCGACGATCGAGTCTCGGGTAAGTAACGTACCGATTGACAAAGGGAATTGCATACAGGGTTTGATCGAATCCTCGACATCGTGGTTCAACCGATGAAATCATCGAGGAGCATGTGGGAGCCACCATGGATATCCGGACCCCGCTGTTGGTTATTGCCCGAGAGTCGTCTCGGTCATGTCTGCGTGTCTCCCGAACCCGTAGGGTCTACACACTTAAGGTTCGGTGACGCTTAGGGTTAGTAGGAAGTCAAGTATGTGACTACCGAATGTTGTTCGAGTCCGGATGAGATCCCGGACGTCAAGAGGAGTTTCGGAATGGTCCGGAGGTAAAGAATAATATATAGGAAGTGGTGTTTCGGCCATCGGGAAAGTTTCGGGGTCTCCCGGTAATGTACCGGGACCACCGGAAGGGTCCCGGGGTCCATCGGTGGGGCCACCTATCCCGGAGGGCCCCATGGGCTGAAGTGGGAGGAACCAGCCCATAGTGGGCTGGTGCGCCCCAGGCCCACCTGCGCCTAGGGTTGAAACCCTAGGGGGGGGCGCCCACTGGCTTGGGGGCACTCCACCCCTTGGCCGCCGCCCCGGAGATTGGATCTCCAGGGCCGGCCTCTGGGGGCCTATGTAAGGGGGGAGGAGGGGCTGCTGTACCCATCTCCAAGGCGCAGCCCTCCCTCCCAACACTTCTCCTCCTCCGTAGGCGCTTGGCCTCGCCGAGATCTTGCTTCTCCACCATCACCACGCCGTCGTCTTGCCGGTGGAGCTGTCTTCCTCAACCTCTCCTTCCCCTTGCTGGATCAAGACGGAGGAGACGTCGCTCGTCCCGTGCACGTGTGTTGAACGCGGAGGTGCTGTCCGCTCAGACTTCGACATCGGTGATCTGAATCACGCTCGAGTACGACTCCATCATCACCTTGCAAGCTTCCGCACGCGATCTACAAGTGGTATGTAGATACAAATTCTCTCCCGTTACTCGTTGCTTAGATGAACTCATAGATGGATCTTGGTGAAGCCGTAGGACAATTTTTAATTTTCTGCAACGTTCCCCAACAGTGGCATCATGAGCCAGGTTTATGCGTAGTTCTCTAATGCACGAGTAGAACACAATTTGTTGTGGGCGTTGATCTTGTCATCTTACTTGCCTCTACTAGTCTTTTCTTGCTCAACGGTATTGTGGGATGAAGCGGCCCGGACCAACCTTACACGTACGCTTACGTGAGACCGGTTTCACCGATCGACATGCACTAGTTGCATAAGGTGGCTGGCGGTGTCCGCTCTCCCACTTTAGTTGGAGCGGATTCGATGAACAGGGCCCTTATGAAGGGTAAATAGAAGTTGACAAAATCACGTTGTGGTGATTCGTAGGTAAGAAAACGTTCTTGCTAGAACCCAATCGCAGCCACGTAAAAGATGCAAACAACAATTAGAGGACGTCTAACTTGTTTTTGCAGCGATTGATCATGTGATGTGATATGGCCAGAAGTTGTGATGAATGATGAATTGTGATGTATGAGATCATGTTCTTGTAATAGGATTCACGACTTGCATGTCGATGAGTATGACAACCGGCAGGAGCCATAGGAGTTGTCTTTATTTTTGTATGACCTGCGTGTCATTGAAGAACGCCATGTAAACTACTTTACTTCATTGCTAAACGCGTTAGTCATAGAAGTAGAAGTAGTCGTTGGCGTGACAACTTCATGAAGACACGATGATGGAGATCATGATGATGGAGATCATGGTGTCAAGCCGGTGACAAGATGATCATGGAGCCCCGAAGATGGAGATCAATGGAGCTTTACGATATTGGCCATATCATGTCACAACTATATAATTGCATGTGATGTTTATTATGCTTTTACATCTTGTTTACTTAGGACGACGGTAGTAAATAAGATGATCCCTTACAAAATTTCAAGAAGTGTTCTCCCCTAACTGTGCACCGTTGCTACAGTTCGTCGCTTCTAAGCACCACGTGATGATCGGGTGTGATGGATTCTTACGTTCACATACAACGGGTGTAAGACAGTTTTACACAGCGAAAACACTTAGGGTTAACTTGACGAGCCTAGCATGTGCAGACATGGCCTCGGAACACGGAGACCGAAAGGTCGAACACGAGTCGTATGGAAGATACGATCAACATGAACATGTTCACCGACGATGACTAGTCCGTCTCACGTGATGATCGGACACGGGCTAGTCGACTCGGATCGTGTAACACTGAGATGACTAGAGGGATGTCTAATCTAAGTGGGAGTTCATAATTTGATTAGAACTTTATTATCATGAACTTAGTCTAAAACCTTTGCAAATATGTCTTGTAGATCAATGGCCAACGCTAATGTCAACATGAACTTCAACGCGCTCCTAGAGAAACCAAGCTGAAAGATGATGGCAGCAACTATACGGATGGGTCCGAACCCGAGGATCATCCTCATAGCTGCCAGAAACAATATGTCCTAGACGAACCGCTAGGTGTCGCTCCGTCGAAGAACCAAGACGTTATGAACGCTTGGCAAGCTCGTGCTGATGATTACTCCTCGCTCGGTGCGGCATGCTTTACAGCTTAGAACCGGGCTCCAAAAGCGTTTTGAGCACCACGGAGCATACGAGATGTTCAAGAGCTGAAACTGGTTTTCCAAGCTCATGCCCGGTCGAGAGATATGATGTCTCGACAAGTTCTACAGTTGTAAGATGGAGGAAAACAGTTCATCGGTGAACACATCCTCAAGATGTCCGGGTTGCACAACCGTATGACCCACTGAACATAAACCTCCCAGATGAGGCGGTCATTGACAGAATCCTCGATCGCTCCCACCAAGCTACAAGAGCTTTGTGATGAACTACAACATGCGGGGATGGAAAAGACCATTCTGAAGTGTTCTCGATCTCAAGTCAGCAGAGGCTGAAATCAAAAGGAACATCAAGTGTTGATGGTCAATAAGACCACTAAGTTCAAGAAGGGCAAGGGCAAGAGAACTTCAAGAAGGACGGCAAAGATGTTGCCGCGCCCGGTAAACCTATTGCCGGGAAGAAGTCAAAGAATGGACCCAAGCCTGAGACTGAGTGCTTTTATTGCAAGGGAAGGGTCACCGAAGCGGAACTGCCCCAAATACTTAGCGGATAAGAAGGCCGCAACACCAAAGGTATATTTGATATACATGTAATTGATGTGTACCTTACCAAGACTCGTAGTAACTCCCGGTATTTGATACCGTGTCGTTGCTCATATTTGTAACTCACAGCAGGAGCTGCGGAATAAACGGAGATGGCGAAGGGCGAGGTGACGATCTTGCGTCGGGAATGGTTCCAGAGTCGATGTGATCGCCGTCGACACGCTGCCTCTACATTTACCCACGGATTAGTTTTGAACCTTAATAATTGTTATTTAGTGCCAAGTTTGAGCATGAACATTGTATCTGGATCTCGTTTGATACGAGATGGCTACTCATTTAAGTCTGAGAATAATGGTTGTTTGATTTATATGAGAGATATGTTTTATGGTCATGCTCCGATGGTCAATGGTTTATTCTTAATGAATCTCGAGCGTAATATTACACATGTTCATAGTGTGGATGCCAAAAGATGTAAAGTTGATAACGATAGTCCCACATACTTGTGGCACTCGCCGCCTTGGTCACATTGGTATCAAGCGCATGAAGAAGCTCCATGCTGATGGACTTTAGAGTCTCTTGATTATGAATCGCTTTGACACATGCGAACCATGCCTCTTAGGCAAAATGACCAAGACTCCGTTCTCCGGAACAATGGAGCGAGCAACCAACTTGTTGGAAATCATACATACCGATGTGTGCGGTCCAATGAGCGTTGAGGCTCGCGGAGGATATCGTTATGTTCTCACTCTCACTGATGACTTGAGTAGATATGGGTATGTCTACTTAATGAAACACAAGTCTGAGACCTTTGAAAAGTTCAAGGAATTTCAGAGTGAGGTAGAGAATCAACGTGACCGAAAGATAAAGTTCCTACGATCAGATCGTGGAGGAGAATACTTAAGTCACGAGTTTGGTACACACTTAAGAAAATGTGGAATCGTTTCACAACTCACGCCGCCCGGAACACCTCAGCGAAACGGTGTGTCCGAACGTCGTAATCGCACTCTATTGGATATGGTGCGGTCTATGATGTCTCTTACCGATTTGCCGCTATCATTTTGGGGATACGCTCTAGAGACAGCTACATTCACTTTAAATAGGGTACCGTCTAAATCCGTTGAGACGACACCGTATGAATTATGGTTTGGAAAGAAACCTAAGATGTCGTTTCTAAAAGTTTGGGGATGTGATGCTTATGTCAAGAAACTTCAACCTGAAAAGCTCGAACCCAAGTCGGAAAAATGCGTATTCATAGGATACCCTAAGGAAACTGTCGGGTATACCTTCTACTTAAGATCCGAAGGCAAGGTCTTTGTTGCCAAGAACGGATGCTTTCTGGAGAAAGAGTTTCTCTCGAAAGAAGTAAGTGGGAGGAAAGTAGAACTCGACGAAGTACTACCTCTCGAACGGGAAAGTGGTGCAGCGCAGGAAACCGTTCCTGTGATGCCCACACCAACTGAAGAGGAAAACAATGATGATGATCAAGGTACTTCGGATCAAGTTACTCTGAACTTCAAGGTCCACGAGGACACGTTCCGCACTGAGTGGTACGGCAACCTGTCATGGAAATCATGTTGCTAGACAACAATGAACCTTCGAACTATGAAGAAGCGATGGCGGGCCCGGATTCCAACAAATGGCTTGGAGCCATGAAATCCGAGATAGAATCCATGTATGAAAACAAAGTATGGACTTTGACAGACTTGCCCGATGATCGACGAGCGATAGAAAACAAATGGATTTTTAAGAAGAAGACGGACGCGGATGGTAATGTTACCATCTATAAAGCTCGACTTGTCGCTAAGGGTCATCGACAAGTTCAAGGGATTGACTACGATGAGACATTCTCTCCCGTAGCGAAGCTGAAGTCCGTCCGAATCATGTTAGCAATTGCCGCATACTATGATTATGAGATATGGCAGATGGACATCAAAACGGCATTCCTTAACGGACATCTTAAGGAAGAGCTGTATATGATGCAGCCGGAAGGTTTTGTCGATCCTCAGAACGCTAACAAAGTATGCAAGCTCCAGCGATCCATTTATGGGCTGGTGCAAGCATCTCAGAGTTGGAATTCGCTTTGATGAGATGATCAAAGCGTTTGGGTTTATGCAGACTTATGGAGAAGCCTGCGTTTACAAGAAAGTGAGTGGGAGCTCTGTAGCATTTCTCCTATTATATGTAGATGACATATTTTTGATGGGAAATGATACAAAACTTCTAGACAGCATAAAGGCCTACTTGAACAAGTGTTTTTCAATGAAGGACCTTGGAGAAGCTGCTTATATATTAGGCATCAAGATCTATAGAGATAGATCGAGACGCCTCATAGGTCTTTCACAAAGCACATACCTTGATAAGATTTTGAAGAGGTTCAAAATGGATCAGTCCAAGAAAGGGTTCTTGCCTATGTTACAAGGTGTGAAATTGAGCTCGACTCAATCACCGACCACGGCAAAAGATAAAGAAGAGATGAGTGTCATCCCCTATGCTTCAGCCATAGGATCTATTACGTATGCCATGCTGTGTACCAGACCTGATGTAAACCTTGCCGTAAGTTTGGTAGCAAGATACCAAAGTAATCCCGCAAGGAACACCGGACAGCGGTAAAGAATATCTGAAGTACCGAAAAGGACGAAGGACATGTTTCGCGTTTATGGAGGAGACGAAGAGCTCGTCAGAAGGGTTACGTCGACGCTAGCTTCGACTCAGATCCGGGTGACTCTAAGTCACAAACCGGATACGTGTATATGTTGAATGGTGGAGCAATGGCTGGTGCAGCTGCAAGCGAGCGTCGTGGAGGGATCTACGTGTGAAGCGGAGTACATGGCAGCCTCGGAGGCAGCGCATGAAGCGATTTGGGTGAAGGAGTTCATCACCGACCTAGGAGTCATACCCAATGCGTCGGGGCCGATCAAACTCTTCTGTGACAACACCGGAGCTATTGCCCTTGCCAAGGAGCCCAGGTTTCACAAGAAGACCGAGCACATCAAGCGTCGTTTCAACTCCATCCGTGAAAATGTTCAAGATGGAGACATAGAGATTTGCAAAGTGCACACGGATCTGAATGTCGCAGATCCGTTGACTAAACCTCTCTCGCGTGCAAAACATGATCAACACCAGAACTCTATGGGTGTTCGATTCATCACAATGTAACTAGATTGGTGACTCTAGTGCAAGTGGGAGACTGTTGGAAATATGCCCTAGAGGCAATAATAAAAGTATTATTATATTTCAATGTTCATGATAATTGTCTTTCGTTTATGCTATAACTGTATTATTCGGAAATCGTAATACACGTGTGAACACTTAGACCACAATATGTCCCTAGTGAGCCTCTAGTTGACTAGCTCACAGATCAATAGATAGTCATGGTTTCGACTATGGACATTGGATGTCGTTGATAACGGGATCACATCATTAGGAGAATGATGTGATGGACAAGACAAATCATAAGCATAGCATAAAAGATCGTATAGTTCGTTTGCTAGAAGCTTTGCCAATGTCAAGTATCTCTTCCTTCGACCATGAGATCGTGTAACTCCGGTTACCGTAGGAGTGCCTTGGGTGTATCAAACGTCACAACGTGGCGGGTGACTATAAAGGTGCATTACGGTATCTCCGAAAGTATCTGTTGGGTTGACACGGATCGAGATCGATTTGTCACTCCGTATGACGGAGAGGTATCTCTGGGCCCACTCGATAATGCATCATCATAATGAGCTCAAGGTGACCAAGGTTTTGGCCACGGATCATGCATTACGGCACGAGTAAAGTGACTTGCCGTGTAACGAGACCTGAACAAGGTATTGGGATACCGACGATCGAGTCTCGGGTAAGTAACGCATCCGATTGACAAAGGAATTGCATACTGAGGTTTGATCGAATCCTCGACATCGTGGTTCAACCGATGAAATCATCGAGGAGCATGTGGGAGCCAACATGGATATCTAGACCCGCTGTTGGTTATTGCCCGAGAGTCGTCTCGGTCATGTCTGCGTGTCTCCCGACCCGTAGGGTCTACACACTAAGGTTCGGTGGCGCTTAGGTTAGTAGGAAGTCAAGTATGTGACTACCGAATGTTGTTCGAGTCCCGGATGAGATCCCTGGACGTCACGAGGAGTTTCGGAATGGTCCGGAGGTAAAGAATAATATATAGGAAGTGGTGTTTGACCATCGGGAAAGTTTGAGGTCTCCGGTAATGTACTGGGACCACCGGAAGGGTCCCGGGTCCACCGGTGGGGCCACCTATCCGGAGGGCCCCATGGGCTGAAGTGGGAGGAACCAGCCCATAGTGGGCTGGTGCGCCTCAGGCCCACCTCTGCGCCTAGGGTTGAAACCCTAGGGGTGGGGCGCCCACTGGCTTGGGGCACTCCACCCCCTTGGCGCCGCCCCGGAGATTGGATCTCCAGGCCGCCCTCTGGGGGCCTGTATAAAGGGGGAGGAGGGGCTGCTGTACCCATCTCCAAGGCGCAGCCCTCCCTCCCAACACTTCTCCTCCTCCGTGGCGCTTGGCGAAGCCTGCCGAGATCGCTTCTCCACCATCACCACGCCGTCGTCTGCCGGTGGAGCTGTCTTCCTCAACCTCTCCTTCCCCTTGCTGGATCAAGACGGAGGAGACGCCGCCGTCCCATACGTGTGTTGAACGCGAGGTGCTGTCCGTTCAGCACTTGGACATCGGTGATCTGAATCACGTTCGAGTACGACTCCATCATCACCTTGCAAGCTTCCGCACGCGATCTACAAGTGGTATGTAGATACAAATTCTCTCCCGTTACTCGTTGCTTAGATGAACTCATAGATGGATCTTGGTGAAGCCGTAGGAAAATTTTTAATTTTCTGCAACGTTCCCCAACAAGTGGCAGGTGCTCAACCGATCAATATCCGACCATACCGTTACACACCTGAGCAGAAAAATGAGATCGAGGCTCAAGTCAAAGAGATGCTGCGAGCCGGACTAATCACTGCCAGTTCGAGTGCCTTCTCGTCACCAGTGCTGTTGGTCAAGAAGAAGGACCAGACATGGCGATTTTGCATCGATTTCCGACACCTCAATGCAATTACTCTCAAGAAAAGTTATCCCATGCCCGTCATCGATGAACTGTTGGACGAGATCGCGGGTTCCAAATGGTTTTCCAAGCTTGATCTTCACGCAGGATACCACCAGATCCGGTTGGCGCCGGAGGACGAACACAAAACAGCGTTTCGTACTCATATGGGACACTTTCAGTTCCGTGTCATGCCATATGGATTGGCGTATGCACCGGCAACTTTCCAAGGAAACATGGACACAGTGCTGGCTCCGGTCAATCGAAAAGGAGTTCTGGCCTTTATGGACGATATCCTGGTACATACGAAGGATCTGCAAACTCACCAAGAACGACTGTCTCAGGTATTTCAGCTGTTATCAGATCATGGCCTCAAGGCGAAGCGGTCTAAGTGCATGTTTGCGCAACAGCAGATAAGTTATTTGGGGCATGTGATCAGCGAGCGAGGGGTAGCTACAGATCAGACTAAGATTCGTGCAGTACAGGACTGGGAGGTGCCGGCCAATGTCAAAGAGCTCCGTGGATTTCTTGGGCTTGCAGGCTATTACAGGAAATTCGTCAGGTTCTTTGGGGTAATCAGCAAACCACTTACCGAACTCCTCAAGAAGAACTCCATTTTGTGTGGACCCCGGCAGCAAATACCGCATTCTTGGCCCTCAAATGTGCTCTGGTCGAAGCCCCTGTTCTCGCGCTGCCCGATTTTCAGAAACAATTTGTGGTCGAGACGGACGCTAGTGCCTCAGGAATTGGCGCTGTGTTAATGCAACAAGGACATCCGGTAGCGTATCTCAGCAAAGCCCTGGCACCCAAGAACCTGGGATTATCAGCCTATGAGAAGGAATGCCTGGCTTTGCTTCTCGCGGTCGATCATTGGCGGCCTTACCTTCAACATGCAGAATTCATCGTGCGTACGGACCAGAAGAGCTTGTTGCATCTCACGGACCAAAGACTTAACACACCAATTCAGCAACGGGCCTTCACCAAGCTCATAGGCCTGCAGTTCGTGATCCAATACAAGGCGGGGCTCTCCAACCTTGCAGCAGATGCGCTGTCGAGGAAAACGCATAGCACCCAAGCTGAGCTCGCAGTGATTTCGGTCTGCAAACCGACTTGGCTGGAGGCCATACGACGCAGCTACCACTCGGACGAAGGGATTAAACAGCGCATGGCCAAGTTGGCTCTCGATCCTAACAGCGAACCTGACTATGTGGTTCAGGACGGAGTGCTTCGCTTCAAAGGGCGCATTTGGATCGGGGATGATCAGAATACGCAACAGCACTTGATTCGAGCACTCCATGCAAGCGCAGCAGGAGGGCACTCGGGGTTCCACGCCACTTATCATCGGGTGAAGCAGCTCTTTGCTTGGAAGAACATGAAGCAGCAAGTAAAAACTCTGGTTCGGGATTGTATGATCTGTCAACAAGCCAAGACGGAGCGCACATCTTCGGCCGGACTCCTGCAACCACTGCCTATTCCCCAGAAACCATGGGCCGTGGTGTCTTTGGACTTCATCGAAGGGTTGCCTCGCTCGGGCGGGTATGACACAGTGCTGGTGGTGGTGGATAAATTCTCCAAGTACGCCCACTTTATCCCCTTGACTCACCCGTTCACAGCCCTTCAGATCGCTAAGACATTCATGAAAGAAATCTATCGACTCCATGGACTACCGCTAGCCATCATTTCGGACAGAGACCGCATATTCACAAGCAACATATGGCAAGAACTCTTCAAGCTCTGTCGGACTGAATTGAAACTTAGCTCAGCTTACCATCCGCAAACAGATGGGCAGACCGAACGAGTGAACCAATGCCTCGAAGCTTACTTGAGGTGTGCTGTGCATTCCTGTCCTGGGAATTGGTCCAAGTGGTTGGCGCTCGCGGAGTACTGGTATAACACCTCGTTTCATTCGTCGCTGGGCAGGACTCCGTTCGAGGTGATCTACGGACACCTTCCGAGGGAGTTTGGAGTTACTCAAGTGGATACGTGCACGGTCCCAGACCTCGCGGCTTGGCTTCAGGAACGGCAGGTTGTGATGGAACTTCTTCAGCAACAGCTCAAGAGAGCGCAGGACAGAATGAAGACGCAAGCTGACCGGAAACGCACAGACAGGGATTTTGCAGTGGGTGATGCGGTGCTACTCAAGCTGCAACCGTTCATCCAAACGTCTGTTGCACAGCGACCGCATCAAAAGCTGGCGTTCCGCTACTATGGTCCTTACCGAGTGCTCGCTCGGGTGGGGGCTGTCGCCTACAAGCTCCAGATGCCGGTGGGCAGCAAGATACATCCGGTGGTACATGTGTCGCAACTCAAGAAGGCGGAAGGAGCTACGGTACCTATCAATTCTGACCTCCCTCCTGAGAATTCTATCTTGCAGGCAGAGCACACACCCGTCGCGGTCCTGGAAAGCAGACTGGTACAAGTGGCGGGGGCGCCGCGGCATCGGATCCGCGTACAGTGGAGTCAACTGCCGGTTTCCTTGTCCACCTGGGAAGACCCGGATGCTCTGCAACAACAGTTTCCTGCTTCTCCGCCTTGGGGACAAGTCGGCACGCAAGAGGGGGCTATTGTCACGTATGACACCAAGGCCCCAGCTGACGCTGCGATGGAAGAGGCGACGGGCGAAGCAAAGGCACCCGGCAAACGCGTGACCAGTGCACGTGAGTCTCTGCAAGTGGGTCCGGGGGAGTGGGTGAGCTGGTGACGGCCTGCGTGCCGTGGGGGTTAAGTGCGGCTGCGACCGCGTGAGTGGGGATCAGGATGTATTTGAGATAAATCGAACGCACGAGCGAAGCTGTTCTTCCTCGCGTCTCTACCAGATCCCCTTTCCTTTGATCCTTCCCTTCCCTTGATCTCCTCTTCCCCCACTTAGATCGATCGAGGGCCGTGACAACGTGGTGAACATAAGAAGAAATATCGATTAACCAAGTAAGGCATTATTTGCAGACCAAAGGACCAGGGTGATCTTGGAGTGGATCTGGAATCCAAAATAAAATGTTTGTCAACAAATGGTTGTTCAAGCTTATAAATGAAAATGTAGTCTGGCAGGAGTTGCGTCAACAAATATCCGCATTCAGAAACTGTCTCAAGTGACAGTAAAACCGACAAATTCACCATTCTTGAAGGGTCTATTAAAAGTCAAGGAAGACTTTTTCTTAGTAAGGGCTCATACCTAGTTGGCAATGGTATGAGCACTAGGTTAGCCAGCAGTGCCCTTCTCTGTATAACATTGTCAATCGAAACATGATACTTTTCACCAGACTCTTATCAGGTGATAAGGGAACTGATTGGTTACACATGGTCCAGTCGTTTGTTGATGTTAGTTTGTTTCAGGAGACGGATGCTTTCCGGCGGCAACTTCATACTTCCGGGACGTTTTCATTTAAGATATTCTTTTGGGCCTGTGTAGAGGAGTGGTCTTAACTAAGGATAATTTAGTGACACGTAATGGGAATGGTAGCACAAAATATTGTAAAAAAAAGTTAATATGGCATCTGATTTATGGCCAAAGAGCAAAAAAGAACAAGGACGAAGAATGTTTTCAATACTCTTGACTAATATATCAATGCAGAATAAGTCTAAGTCTATTCTCAAGCCACAATATTCAGAGTTCTCTGAAACTTGACAGTTACCTGGGTGCACAGAGTGCCGATGCATCTTTCTTCAGCGAACTGCACAATGACGGTGAGAAGCAATGCTCATTCTGGAACACTGGTTCGTGTTTATGTTCAGAAGGATCATTTAGAAGATTGTACAATCTTAACGGCTACTGATGACACCGTTTCCAATGGTCACAGCGAGCGACATCAGGTGACTCGTATGAGCATAAAGTAAGATGGATAAACTCTGTCTATATTCAACTCAGGTACAGAGGGCGTGTTTATATACACGAGGAGTACAGAGGGAGGAGAGAGTTATCGTTACAACAGAACGTGGCGATCACGCCGTACGTGCGAGCGAGGGCGAAGCCTACGTGCGTGGGAGCGTGGGCGTGGGCGCCTGGAGACTCGCTCCTGTAGTTATCCATCATCTGAACGTGGGGCTGTACCATGTTTCCAACACATAACCGCCATGACGAACATGCAGGTCATCAGAAAGATGAGCAACCACTGGAAGAAGGTTGTCTTGGAGGCCAGCGAGTAGACCTCACAGGCTCGCGCCGTCGCGCTACCAGTGCTCGCCAAGCTATGTTCCATGGCTCTCTGAGTGGAATCAAGGATCTGCATCAGTAGTACCCAGCAAGTGAGCTCTCTCAGTAAAAATCCAGCAGAAAGTGAGGTGAGGGAACTTCATCCACATAAGAAACAATTGATGCCACAAGGCAACAGAAAAATCTACCTTCTCTGTATCTTGCACGGATTGGTTCACTACAAGGCTACTTTCCTTCAGCTGGTGTGCTAAGTCAACCATTTCGTCTATCAGACTGTCTTGCAGGTCCCTGTGCAGTTAGAAATCCAACATAGTAAGAGGATAGCCACCAATTATACATGCTTAGGTCTTAAAACATCACAAGAAAATGGTATGATCGAACATAGCGTTGATTATACATACACTTTTCATCACAGCAAAATCAGCAAGACGAGTCAATGAACAAATCAGTAAATTGGTTGCTCACACGGATAAAAGATAGTGAGAGCATTAATCCAGAGACTTGGGTCGACAAGAAACTTTGCCAAAAAAGGGGGTGCGTGCCTATGCTTCTCAATGTGAGCCTGAGCGTCTGAATTCAATTTAATAGGTGCTTCAGTGCCCCTTTCTTTCCTCTCATGACTGCTTGTACTAGCTTCCACCTGAGCCCTATTTATTTGCATCCATTAATTTATTAGTTGTAACTGTAAGAAATGGAAACGAATAAAAAGGGACAAGATTTTACGTACATTGATCTCCTTCGCAATCCTGCTGATAAGAATAATGGAGCTTCAACCTTTTCTCTTTCGAAAGAGCTTTCTTCTTTGATCCCATCAACCGGCTCGTCATTTTCTGTCTGCATCCATAAGTTAGTAATTGAAGTGCTAGAAACTAGACTGTAGGACTAATGGTGGCATGTGCTGATCTGAGAAATCAGTTCAAATAGAGTCTAGGGACATCATATGGCATGGTCGTAATTAAGTTATGTAGCATGCAGGTGGACAAATTCAGCATATCAATTTAAATATGAATCGACGTGATAAAACATACCACTGGAGCAGCAAGTGTGGCAGCTAGTGCGTCAATCTTTTCTGAATACTCACTGAGCTTAGCTTTTGAAACCCTGAATCAAGAAAAAAACTCATGAATGGGCATGTTCTTATCATGGGGAAATGCACATAAACAGCAAAAGGTAACTTGCTTTGCTTCTGACCAGATATTCTCATCATCAAAATGCAGGGCATCAAATAAAAAATTATAGTCTGAACCTCATGTATGGTTTGTTTTGTCAAGTAAGAAGTGTATCTTTACATATACAGTATACAGATTTTCATGAACATTTTGTTTAAATCTAAAAGTAGAAGAGTATCCCGATTGTCATGCCTTCATTGAGTGGGGAATCATGGATCCCTTTATAAGGGTACATTAGCCAGTGTACGCTCAGAAAAACTTCAAATATGTAAGGGAAAAACTGTATTGCTGTTGAGATTAAGGAGTTCCTATCTATTATTTGTAAAATTATGGGTCCTCAACAAATGTTAGCTGGAACATAGATTGCAGGCTGTACCACAGTCAACGTATTAACATTCCCAAAATGCATACAAAACTACGTCATTTGAGAACGCAGAAACCCATCGAGTACCTTGATACTCCTTCAGTTGTAATTTCTGCTCCAAGCTGCTCCAATAGCTCCCTGGCTGTGGATATATACTGCAATTGGAGGCTGTCAGTGCCAGCACATGCCAGACCAGAATGATAAAAGATTAAAGAGAGAATATTCATCAGCAACCATCCGTTAAAACTGAGCAAAAAACATAACGAAGCAAAGCAAATTCCAACACTGAATTTTCATCACATTCATTTTAACAACAGCAAAAAGATTCACAGGGAATCTGTATCTTCCTTCTCCAGCTAAGTTACAGAACATAGCCTGCTCAAGCGTTGAACAGAAACGGAGCATGGTGCGAATCTAATTAAGATTAGAGGAGGTACACCTACATGGGCAAGCTTGGCCTGATTCTGCTGCCGAGGAGTCTCCTGAAGCAGCCTTCTGAGGTTCACTTCCACCTTGCTGAACACCATGATCAAGGGGACGAATACCTGCTGAATCATTTAAAAGGAGCAGGCCATATTACACCATATACGGACGGGGGAAACACATTTCAGATTTAAGCAAATCTATTTTGGCTTCTAACAGTAATATCAAACAATCAGAGAAGTGCTACAGAATAGTCAGACACTCAGACCAGCAATGGTGAGAGACTACATACAAGATTGTGGGGAAATTGAGTTCATTCACTATTAAGGATCTTTCCAAGAGATATGAGCATACAAGATGTTAGCAATGGTCAGGTCAACTGTAGGAAGCAAGAAAAGAAACAGTTAAACTACTACTAGAACATTTGTATGAAACTTGATGCAAAGTTCTTCAGATAATTCACAATATCTTGCACATCTGAATCCGGCCACTGACTTATAACAGCACCAATGCATAGAGAACTTGTCACCAATAAATCTGATGAATATAACAAGCTACTAGTTCAGTCAGTAAATCACCAAGCCTAACCTCTCACTGCAAAATAGATTCAGCGCCGCGGGTGGGATCCCTCGTGTTCGGCGGCTTGGAGACGAGAGAGGCCCGCCAAAGCACCACCGCCAGACGGCACCGAATCGGACGCGCCCGTGCTCCCCCTGCTCTCGTCCGTCCTATCCCGTCAGACTGAATTGGCGGCGGAAGGAGGAGCACGCGGCGAGCGTTGGCGGTGCGGTTGGCGAACGATGCGGGTGGGGAGTGCGAGGCGGGTGAGGCCAGATCCACGGCGGAGAGGCGCCGGCCAGCTAGCGCGGCGAACATTCTTTGAATATGCAAATATTTTTAAAAATCAAGAGCATTTTCTGAATCCACAAACATCTATGAATTTTTAAACATTTTATTTCAAAATTCACATTTTTTTTAAAAAAAATTGAAAATTATTGAAAGTTCAAAAAACAAAGACGGAAAAGGAAAACAAAAAATAAAAAAGGAAATTTAAAAAACAGGCCACCTTGAATCTAGATATGGGCCAGCCCAAACAGGCGCGATGTGTTTTCTCTCGGCGTGCAGAGTGTAGTATAGAAGCTCCTACTACATGGGCAGCCCAGGAAGGGATTCCCCTGTGTGAAACATTTTTTATCACATATAGGTGGCATCGGTGGGTAATATTTTACAACTTTGGGGGCAATTTCGGTGACGTACCATATTCAATGAAAATTCTTAATTATGACTAGTTTTGTTTTGTAGTGAAGCAATGTAATTTTGGTGATGTTAAGTATTGTTATTTATGTTCAGTAAAGAGTGCTTAATTATGACTAGTTTTATTGGTATGTTCTCTAGTGAAGCAATGTGATTTAGATGATGTTCAATACTATTCTTCATCATGACTGAACTATATTGCAAAAGTTTTGACAAGACGGTGTTTAAAATGCAGGTGATTCATCACACTTCAATGTAGAAAGTCACCACTTTGGATTTGTATGTGGAGTTGGCAACAACAAAAGTTATTGAGGGGTTAGGTGGATCGGTTTGATGATTGTGACAGTGGTGAGTGGAGTTTGCTTTGGCTTAAGGATTTTATTTACTAAGATGTTAGGTTATTAGTGGAATGACACAATTAGATTGTATGGGTCCAACTAAGCGCTGATAATGATATAATCCAGATGAATGAGATGACAATTAGTCATAAAAATTTGGTGATATATGTTTATCATGTTAACCTGTTGGAGGCACAAAAATAGAATGACAATTTTGTCGTTGGTTTTCCTCTTCCCGTTCTCATGAGTCGAAAAAAAAATCTACAGTGAGGAGACATTGGTGATGTGACTGAGAGTAGACATGTGATCTTCCTACACCGATTTTCTCAGTCCATCACCATCTCTAGAATGCATAAGTCCCATCAAATTATTCCACATTCACCACCACTTCTAGATGCGGACTGGAAACCATCCAGGGGCTTCACTTGTCGATGATGTTGCCTATTCAGCCACATCTGGCTTGTAGAGCGATGCAACAGGACAAGTCTTCCCCTCCTGCTTGGACAGATCCTCATGGTCATGCTCGCATGTTGGGCATTAATAATCGAATTAGTAGAGTTCCCCTAGCTTGTCGTCTCGACCGACAAGTGACTGTGGAAAGGTGGTGCTTCGGCTATCTCCCCCAGCCTGGATTGCACTCTTTCTCAATTGGAAGGCCAAGTCCATTTCCTTATTGCCCGCAGTGCTCAAGTTTTGTGCAGACTCTCCCGTATGTCGTCGAGCATGTTTTGTAGAGCTTAGTGCGTTAGCATGGTATACACCATGTGTGAAGTGCTAATACACGCGGTAAACAAGTGTCATAATTTTTTTCTTTCTATTTTTTGTAGAGAAATTCAGACCAGAGTTTAAAATTTGGGTAGCATATCTTCAATTCTATATTGTTTCAAGTCACCTGTTCCGCTTGATATATACATATTTTATACTAAATTTTTATACTTATCATACTACTGTGTTAAGAGTATATATTTTTAATTACTTAATTGACATATTTAACCGATAAATATAAGTTCTATTATTATTTTATCATATATTTTTAATGTATATCATTGAAAAATACTCATGCATTCCGTTGAATTCAGTTTGTACTTTGTAAAAAATACTTTTTGATACTTGTTTAAATTATATAGTTTATACATATCTATGTTAGATATCTCTAAAACAAATACTCCCTCTGTTCCTAAATATAATCTTTTAGATATTTCAATAGGAACTACATACATATGTATATATACATATTTTAGAGCGTAGATTCACTCATTTTGCTCTGTATGTAGTTCATACTGAAATCTCTAAAAAGAGTTATATTTAGGAACGGACGGAGTAGTTTAAGAAATATCATGATAGTGGTTGTGCTATACGATTAGGAAAACATATCTATAGAATATTGTAGAGTACAAATTTAACGACTCGTAATGGATTGCTTTAGATATATTCATTTTTTGAGCACCCATATACAAATTTAACCATATCTCCTCAACCACTAAGCTCACTGGTATCGCTTGGGAAGCAATTGAGGATGTCGAATCGGCCCTTCATGCTGATTTTGATCCCAAGCCCAGGCCTACGCTATGGCAGCTGCTCCCATGGTCCATGTCGTTGTTCCCCTCCTGCTCCCTGGGTGAAGGCTGAATGGAAGTGCGGGTGGACAGTCAGCTGCTACATCAGGATATGGTAGGAGCTCATGCAGATGCACTTCAAGGTGGGTGCTCGATGCAAGCTCCACAAGCAGAGGTGAGTGCTACCCGCATATGCTACTTCATCTATCGATGTACTACTCAAGTGGCAGAAATAGAGGACGAGCAGAGTGTATGCACATATCCCTGTACTACTCGAGTTTGATGCTTGATACGTCTCCAACGTATCTATAATTTTTGATTGTTCCATGCTACATTATCTATTTTGGATGTTTTATATGCATTAATATGCTCTTTTATATTATTTTTGGGATTAACCTATTAACCTAGAGCCCTAGAGCCCAGTGCTAGTTTCTGTTTTTTTCCTTGTTTTTGAGTATTACAGAAAAGGAATATCAAATGGAGTCCAAACAGAATAAAACTTTCGCGATGATTTTTCTTGGACCAGAAGACATTCACGGGACTTGGAGGCCAAGTCAGAAGAGTCCCGAGGGCTCCACAAGCCCTAGAGAGGCGCCCTGGCTTGTGCCCCCCCCCCCCAACCCGGGAGTCCACTGACCTCCCTCTCAGCTATATAAATCCTCAAATATTCCGCCAACATCAGAAGCATCCACGAAAATACTTTTCCACCGCCGCAAGCCTCTGTTCCCATGCGATCCCATCTTGGGCCTTTTCCGACAATCTATCGGAGGGGGATTCGATCACGGAGGGCATCTACATCAACCCTATGCCCTACCGATGAAGCGTGAGTAGTTTACCACTGACCTACGGGTCCATAGCTAGTAGCTAGATGGCTTCTTCTCTCTCTATGATCTTCAATACCATGTTCTCCTTGATGTTCTTGGAGTTCTATCTGATGTAATATTCTTTTGCGGTGTGTTTGTCGAGATCCAGTGAATTGTGGATTTATAATCATATTATCTATGAATATTATTTGAATCTTCTCTGAATTCTTATATGCATGATTTGATATCTTCGTAGTTCTCTTCGAATTATTGGTTTAGTTTGGCCAACTAGATTGGTATTTCTTGCAATGGGAGAGGTGCTTAGCTTTGGGTTCAATCTTGTGGCGTCCTCACCCAGTGACAAAGTAGGGGTAGCGAGGGACATATTGTATTGTTGCCATCAAGGATAAAAAGATGGGGGTCATCATATTGCTTGAGTTTATCCCTCTAGCTACATCATGTCATCTTACTTAAGGCGTTACTCCGTTCTTATGAACTTAATACTCTAGATGCATACTGGATAGTGGTCGATGTGTGGAGTAATAGTAGTATATGCAGAATCGTTTCGGTCTACTTGACACATACGTGATGCCTATATTCATAATCATTGCCTTGGATATCGTCATAACTTTGCGCTTTTCTATCAATTGCTCGACGGTAATTTGTTCACCCACTGTATGTTTTCTTTCAAGAGAGAAGCCTCTAGTGAAACTTATGGCCCTCGGGTCTATTTATCATCATATATTCTCAGATCTATAAACCAAAAAAACCCAAAATATCTCGCTGCAATTTATTTACTTTTACTTTGTTTTAAGTTTTAGTAATCTTTTATATCTATCTCTATCAGATCTCATCCTTGCAATTGACCGTGAAGGGAATGACAACCCCTTTATCGCGTTAGGTGCAGGTGTTTGATTGTTTGTGCAGGTGTATAGATTGGAGACTTGTTCATACCTCCTACTGGATTGATACCTTGGTTCTTAAAACTAAGGGAAATACTTATCTCTATTTCGCTGCATCACCATTTCCTCTTCAAGGGAAAAACCAATGCAACTCAAGTAGTAGCAATGTCCATCTTCCCCTATCAATTAATTCAAACACACAGCCTGCCCCTACGCACATATGTGCAAGGAAATGGATAGATGGACATCACACTTTAGTACATGCGTATGTGCAAGGAAATTTGCAAATTGGGTTTAACCTTTTTTTGTATTATCATATGTGTTTCCACCCGCATCACCCACAGTTGTGGTCTCATGATCCTAACATCACATACACTAATTGGTTTTGTTGCTACTTGCTAAGACTATATGTTAAAAGTATGTTCATCATAGATTGAACTATTCATTTATTCTTGCTTAATTTTGTCTCCTCCATACGATAAAGTACTGATAATTTGCATATTTGAGGACCAGCAACATACCCGTGGAAGAGGAAGTACGAGGATCACCTTCCATGAGCAAGAACGTTGATGCTGATCCACGGGAGGGCAATTCCTATCGATGGTGATCTATAGTCATGTGATCCACGGGGCTACAATTTCCAATAGAGTAGATAGGTAGGAGAAAGGATGCAACCACGAAGAGATTTTCACGGGGATATGTTGTTACATGGGAGGAAAAAAATGGTCTTCTGATTTATAGAGCTTAACTGCAATTAGATACTCTGCCCGTATCAAAATATAAGATACTTTTGGACACTATGATAGTATCAAAAAAGTTTTATATTTTGATACAGAGGGAGTAGATAATAATTATGTGTTTTATGTGTTGGTGGCAGTGTTTTATTTCGTGTCTTTGCCGAATGTGGTGGATTGAAGTTTGGCTTTGGGGATGAGAATCGCAAGATCAATGTTGGCTTGAACTCGTCATCATCAGTGCACGTGGAGTGGTTCCTTCTTCAAGGCGTAGCCTAGGAGTTGTGTATTTTCTTTTAAGTTTGTCTTTTATCATAGTTTTAGTGGTTGTCTAGTGGAGTTATTGTCGCGAGGCATGCAGCCTCATTTTTTCTGGGTCGATGTTGTTCGGCTGCTGAATTTTAAATAGTAAATACTAATATTTGGCTATATGCATCACTCAATGCATAGGCCAGGAGTTATCCTTCTTTTAAAAAAAATGCTATACCATATAGTTTAATAAATGTATCTATATGTTTGTTCTTATAGAAAGAAAATAAGTGTACATCTGTACATCCATGTACTCATCCAGAACGTCCATAATGCTCCACCCGAGAGGTTGAATGGTAGGGATTTATTTTACTGTTGGGGATGTCTGAAGCTTTGCATGCGTTTTTCGATGACAAAAGCACCACAAACTCCTCAATATGTGTCATGTCGGCCATGAGGACCGCACCAGGAACAGGGATAGAACAACAAGAATTTTGTCCAAACCATGGCTATGCTGCAACGTGGATCTATTTATATTTTTTGGGGGTAGCAACTAACCAGAGGTTACCCCTTTGGGGGACCCGGGGGGTGGTCACTTTTGATGCCCTAGGAGCGTGCCAAATGGTGTGTCCAGCCACCGCCACATGTTGTGTGACGAGCGCTCTCTCCAGATTTTGTTTTTATTTTTGTGTATGCCTTTTTGAGTTTTAGATGGAATTTTTTCGGCTTCCGATTTTCACATGGTTATATTTTCTTTGTGAAACACACCTGTGCTTTTCGAAAAAAGAAATCCATATTTGCTTCTCATAGAAGCACGGATTTTCTTTCGCGAACTTTGTTTCTCGGGAAAAAAAAGTTGTGCTTCCAAGAGGAATACATATTTGCTTCTCGTGGAAGCACTTGGAAGCACATTTTTCTCCCGAGAAGCACAAATTTGCTTCCGTGAGAAGTGCTTCTCGGAAAGGGGAAAATATTGTGCTTCCTTGAGAAGCACCGCGAGAAAGCATATAGTGCTTCTCGAAAGAGGGAAAAATCTGTGCTTCCACGAGAAGCACATGTTTGTTTTTTGTGGAAGAACATATTACTTCCTGAGAAGCATAAAAACAATATGCTTTCAGGAGAAGCACAAATTTGCTTCCGCGAGAAGCACAACTATACTTCTAAATAAAAGTGAAAGCCACAACCATGCTTCCAGGTTTCAGTTTTTTTTTCCTTTTTTGGTATTTCTTTTTTTTCGTTTTTCCGCTTTCCAGCTTTTTTGCTTTTTATGAAAAAATAGTCAAAACTTATTAACGTGGATCTAGTTTTGAAGAACTCGATGCGGGAAATCCAAACGTCAAAACGAGCCGAAATTTGGACGCACGATTCAAAGGATAAAATGTTTTGAATAAACAAAATCTACGAAAAAACTCTCAGAATGGACAAGTAAGTGACATATACAATGCGTCATTTTTCAACCCTTAAATATTTTTGAGGGCTTGTCAACCCTTAACTTTTTTTAAGGGATTTGTCAACCCTTAATTTTTTTAGAAGTAACATCGCACTTTATCCAAACTTCAAAGTTTAAAGGAATACAAATGGTGGGGGGGAGGATTACATAACCAAACATGCGGGGCAACCTCGAGTGAGGTCGCCATTCTAGCTAATTTGTGAGCCTCCTCATTACATGTGGGCTGCTCATGGCATATTTCACATGCCAAAAACTTTAACTCGTTGTGAAGGAAATATGCCCTAGAGGCAATAATAAAGTTATTATTTATTTCCTTATTTCATGATAAATGTTTATCATTCATGCTAGAATTGTATTAACCGGAAACATGATACATGTGTGAATGCATAGACAAACAACATGTCACTAGTATGCCTCTACTAGACTAGCTTGTTAATCAAAGATGGTTATGTTTCCTGACCATGAAAAAAGAGTTGTTATTTGATTAACAAGGTCACATCATTAGTAGAATGATCTGATTGACATGACCCATTCCATTAGCTTAGCACACGATCGTTTAGTATGTTGCTACTGCTTTTATCCATGACATATACATGTTCCTGTAACTATGAGATTATGCAACTCCGTTTACGGAGGAACACTTTGGTGCTACCAAACGTCACAACGAATCGGGTGATTATAAAGGAGTACTACAGGTGTCTCCAAAGGCGATGTTGGGCTGGCGTATTTCGAGATTAGGTTTTGTCACTCCGATTGTCGGAGAGGTATCTCTGGGCCCTCTCGGTAATACACATCATCGAAGCCTTGCAAGCATTACAACTAATGAGTTAGCTGTGAGATGATGTATTACGAGCGAGTAAAGAGACTTGCCGTAACGAGATTGAACTAGGTATTGGATACCGACGATCGAATCTCGGGCAAGTAACATACCGATGACAAAGGGAACAACGTATGTTGTTATGCGGTCTGACCGATAAAGATCTTCGTAGAATATGTAGGAACCAATATGGGCATCCAGGTCCGCTGTTGGTTATTGACCGAGATGTGTCTCGGTCATGTCTACATTGTTCTCGAACCGTAGGGTCCGCACGCTTAAGGTTTCGATGGCGGTTATTATGAGTTTATGTAATTTGATGTACCAAGAAGTTCGAGTCCCGGATGTGATCACGGACATGACGAGGAGTCTCGGAATGGTCGAGACATAAAGATTGATATATTGGATGGCTATATTCGGACACGGAAAGGTTCCGAAGTTTCGGAGAAAACGGAGTCTTGGGAGGTTACCGAACCCCGGGAAGTTATGGGCCTTAGTGGGCCAAGAGGGGAGAGAGGGGCGCACCAGAGGTGGCACCCCTGTGGGAGTCCGAATAGGACAGGAGGGGCGCGCCCCCCTCCTCTCCCTCTCCTCTCTTCCTTCCCCTTCTCCCTTCCTAGTTGGACTAGGAAAGGGAGTCCTACTCAACTAGGAGGAGGACTCCCCCTCCTTGGCGCGCCTATAGGGGCCGGCCGGCCTCCCCCTCCCTCCTTTATATACGGGGCAAGGGGCACCCTAGGACACACAAGTTTGATCTACGGATCGTTCCTTAGCCGTGTCGCGTGCCCCCTCCACTATATTCCACCTCGGTCATACCGTCATGAAGCTTAGGCGAAGCCTGCGCCGGTGAAACATCAAGATCGTCACCACGCCGTTGTCTTGACGAACTCTCCCTCGACACTCGGCTGGATCGAGTACGAGGGACGCCATCGAGCTGTACGTGTGTCAAGAACTCGGGCGCCGGAGTAACGGCGTCGGGATCGGTCGGATCGTGAAGAGAACGTCGACTACTTCCTCTACGTTGTGATCGCTTCGCTTGGTCTCACGAGGGTGCGTAGACAACACTCTCCCCTCTCGTTGCTATACATCACCATGATCTTGCGTGTGCGTAGGAAATTTTTGAAATTACTCGTTCCCCAACAATGGGTATCGAGCCAGTTTTTATGGTTTGATGTTTTGCACGAGTAGAACACAAGTGAGTTGTGGGCGATACAAGTCATACTACCTACCAGCATGTCATACTTTGGTTCAGCGGTATTGTGAGATGAAGCGGCCCGACCGACATTACGCGACGCTTACGCGAGACTGGTTTCACCGCCACGAGCACTCGTTGCTTAAAGGTGACCGTGGGTGTCTGTCTCTCTCACTTTAGTTGAACTGAGTGTGGCTACGCCCGGTCCTTGAGAAGGTTAAAACGAGTCTATTTGACGAAGTATCGTTGTGGTTTTTATGCGTAGGTGAGACTGGTTCTTGCTTAAGCCCGTAGCAGCCACGTAAAATTTGCAACAACAAAGTAGAGGACGTCTAACTTGTTTTTGCAGGGCATGTTGTGATGTGATATGGTCAAGACGTGATGCTATATTTTATTGTATGAGATGATCATGTTTTGTAACCGGTTATCGGCAATCGGCTGGAGCCATATGGTTGTCGCTTTATTGTATGCAATGCAATCGCTACGTAATGCTTTACTTTATCACTAAGCGGTAGCGATAGTCGAGAAGCATAAGATTGGCGAGGCGACAACGATGCTACGATGGAGATCAAGGTGTCGCGCGGTGACGATGGTGATCATGGTGGTGCTGCGGAGATGAAGATCACGAAGCACAAGATGATGATGACCATATCATATCACTTGTATTGATTTGCATGTGATGTTTATCCTTTATGCATCTTATCTTGCTTTGATTGACGGTAGCATTATAAGATGATCTCTCACTAAATTATCAAGAAGTGTTCTCCCTGAGTATGCACCGTTGCCAAAGTTCGTCGTGCCCACACACCACGTGATGATCGGGTGTGATAAGCTCTACGTCCATCTACAACGGGTGCAAGCCAGTTTTGCACACGCAGAATACTCGGGTTATACTTGACGAGCCTAGCATATGCAGATATGGCCTCGAACACGGAGACCGAAAGGTCGGCGTGAATCATATAGTAGATATGATCAACATAAGATGTTCACCATTGAAAACTACTCCATTTCACGTGATGATCGGTTATGGTTTAGTTGATTTGGATCACGTGATCACTTAGATGACTAGAGAGATGTCTTTCTAAGTGGGAGTTCTTAAGTAATATGATTAATTGAACTTAAATTTATCATGAACTTAGTACCGATAGTATCTTGCTTGTTTATGTTTGATTGTAGATAGATGGCTCGTCTTTGTTGTTCCGTTGAATTTTAATGCGTTCCTTGAGAAAGCAAAGTTGAAAGATGATGGTAGCAATTACACGGATCGGGTCCGTAACTTGAGGATCATCCTCATTGCTGCACGTAAGAGTTACGCCCCGGATGCACCGCTAGGTGCCAGACCTCTTCTTTGGAGCAACACCGGATGTTGTGAACGTCTGGTAGAGCAAAGCGATGACTACTCTATAGTTCGATGTGCCATGCTTTACGGCTTAGAACCGGACTTCAACGACGTTTTGAACGTCATGGAGCATATGAGATGTTCCAGAGTTGAAGTTGATATTCCAACAGAATGCCCGGATTGAGAGATATGAAGTCTCCAATAAGTTCTATAGCTGCAAGATGGAGGAGAATAGTTCATTAGTGAGCACATACTCGTAATGTCCGGGTACTACAATCACTTGACACAATTGGGAGTTAATCTTCCGGATGATTGTGTCATTGATGTAATTCTTCAATCACGCCACCAAGCTACAAAGGCTTCGTGATGAACTATAATATGCAAGGGTTAGTAAAGACTATACCGAGCTCTTCGCAATGCTAAAGGCTGCGGAGGTAGAAATCAAGAAGGAGCATCAAGTGTTGATGGTCAATAAGACCACTAGTTTCAAGAAGAAAGGCAAAGGGAAGAAGAAGGAACTTCAAGAAGAACAGCAAGCAAGTTGTCTGCTCAGAGAAGAAACCCAAGTCTGGCCCTAAACCTGAAATCGAGTGCTTCTACCGCAAGCGATAGTCACCGAAGCGGAACTGCCCCAAGTATTTGGCGGATAAGAAGGATGGCAAGGTGAACAAAGGTATATGTGATATACATGTTATTGATGTGTACCTTACTAGAGCTCGCAGAGCACTGGTATTTGATATTGGTTACATTGCTAATATTTGCAACTCAAACAGGACTACGGATTGCTTAACACTAGCAAAGGACGAGGTGACGATCTTGCGTGGGAAATGGTTCCAAAGTCGATGTGATCGCGGTCGGCACGCTACCTCTACATCTACCTTCGGGATTAGTTTTAGACCTAAATAATTGTTATTTGGTGCCTGCATTGAGCATGAACATTATATCTGGATCTTGTTTGATGCGAGACGGTTATTCATTTAAATCAGAGAATAATGGTTGTTCTATTTATATGAGTAATATCTTTTATGGTCATGCACCCTTGAGGAGTGGTCTATTTTTGATGAATCTCGATAGTAGTGATACACATATTCATAGTGTTGAAACCAAAAGATGCAGAGTTAATAATGATAGTGCAACTTATTTGTGGCACTGCCGTTTAGGTCATATCGGTGTAAAGCGCATGAAGAAACTCCATACTGATGGACTTTTGGAGTCACTTGATTATGAATCACTTGGCACTTGCGAACCGTGCCTTATGGGCAAGATGACTAAAACCCCGTTCTCCGGTACTATGGAGAGAGCAACAGATTTGTTGGAAATCATACATACTGTATGTATGTGGTCCGATGAATGTTGAGGCTCGTGGCGGATATCGTTATTTTCTCACCTTCACAGATGACTTAAGCAGATATGGGTATATCTACTTAATGAAACATAAGTCTGAAACATTTGAAAAGTTCAAAGAATTTCAGAGTGAAGTTGAAAATCATCGTAACAAGAAAATTAAATTTCTACGATCGATCGTGGAGGTGAATATTTGAGTTACGAGTTTGGTCTACATTTGAAACAATGTGGAATAGTTTCAAGAACTCACGCCACCGGAACACCACAACGTAATGGTGTGTCCGAACGTCGTAATCGCACTTTACTAGATATGGTGCGATCTATGATGTCTCTTACAGATTTACCGCTATCGTTTTGGGGTTATGCTCTAGAGACGGCCGCATTCACACTGAATAGAACACCGTCGAAATCCGTTGAGACGACACCTTATGAACTATGGTTTGGCAAGAAACCAAAGTTGTCGTTTCTTAAAGTTTGGGGATGCGATGCTTATGTGAAAAAGCTTCAACCTGATAAGCTCGAACCCAAATCGGAGAAATGTGTCTTCATAGGATACCCAAAGGAAACAGTTGGGTACACCTTCTATCATAGATCCGAAGGCAAGACATTCGTTGCTAAGAATGGATCCTTTCTAGAGAAGGAGTTTCTCTCGAAAGAAGTGAGTGGGAGGAAAGTAGAACTTGATGAGGTAATTGTACCTTCTCCCTTACTTGAAAGTAGTTCGTCACAGAAACCGGTTTCTGAGACATCTACACCAAGTAGTGAGGAAGTTGATGATGTTGATCATGAAACTTCAGATCAAGTTACTGCAGAACCTCGTAGATCAACCAGAGTAAGATCCGCACTGAGTGGTACGGTAATCCTGTTCGGAAATCATGCTACTAGATCATGATGAACCTACGAACTATGAAGAAGCGATGGTGAGCCCAGATTCCGCAAAATGGCTTGAGGCCATGAAATCGAGATGGGATCCATGTATGAAAACAAAGTATGGACTTTGGTTGACTTGCCGAGGGTAGGCAAGCAATAGAAAACAAGTGGATCTTCAAGAAGAAGACCGACGACGACGGTAATATTATCGTCTACAAAGCTTGACTTGTCGCAAAGGGTTTTCGACAAGTTCAAGGGATTGACTACGATGAGACCTTCTCACCCGTAGCGATGCTTAAGTCTGTCCGAATCATGTTAGCAATTGCCGCATTTTATGATTATGAAATTTGGCAAATGGATGTAAAGACTGCATTCTGAATGGATTTACGGAAGAAGAGTTGTATATGATGCAACCGAAAGGTTTTGTCGATCCAAAGGAGCTAACAAAGTATGCAAGCTCCAATGATCCATCTATGGACTGGTGCAAGCATCTCGGAGTTGGAATAAACGCTTTGATAGTGTGATCAAAGCATTTGGGTTTGTCTGAGACTTTTGGAGAAGCCTGTATTTACAAGAAAGTGAGTGGGAGCTCAGTAGCATTTCGATATTATATGTAGATGACATATTGCTGATCGGAAATGATATAGAATTCTGGATAGCATAAAGGGATACTTGAATAAGAGTTTTTCAATGAAAGACCTCGGTGAAGCTGCTTACATATTGGGCATTAAGATCTATAGAGATAGATCAAGACGCTTAATTGGACTTTCACAAAGCACATACCTTGACAAAATTTTGAAGAAGTTCAAAATGGATCAAGCAAAGAAAGGGTTCTTGCCTGTGTTACAAGGTGTGAAGTTGAGTAAGACTCAATGCCCGACCAACTGCAGAAGATAGAGAGAAATGAAAGATGTTCCTATGCTTCAGCCATAGGCTCTATCATGTATGCAATGCTGTGTACCAGACCGATGTGTGCCTTGCTATAAGTTTAGCAGGAGGTACCAAAGTAATCCAGAGTGGATCATCGGACAGCGGTCAAGAACATCTGAAATACCCGAAAAGGACTAAGGATATGTTTCTCGATATGGAGGTGACAAAGAGCTCGTCAAACGCAGTTACGTTGATGCAAGCTTTGACACCGATCCAGACGATTCTAAATCGCAGACCGGATACGTATTTACACTAAACGGAGGAGCTGTCAGTTGGTGCAGTTCTAAACAAAGCGTCGTAGCGGGATCTACATGTGAAGCGGAGTACATAGCAGCTTCGGAAGCAGCTAATGAAGGAGTCGGATGAAGGAGTTCATATCCGATCTAGGTGTCATACCTAGTGCATCGGGTCCAATGAAAATCTTCGTGACAATCTCGAGCAATTGCCTTAGCAAAGGAATCCAGATTTCACAAGAGGACCAAGCACATCAAGAGACGCTTCAATTCCATCCGGGACTTAGTCCAGGTGGGAGACATAGAGATTTGCAAGATACATACGGATCTGAATGTCGCAGACCCGTTGACTAAGCCTCTTCCACGAGCAAAACATGATCAGCACCAAGACTCCATGGGTGTTAGAATCATTACTATGTAATCTAGATTATTGACTCTAGTGCAAGTGGGAGATGAAGGAAATATGCCCTAGAGGCAATAATAAAGTTATTATTTATTTCCTTATTTCATGATAAATGTTTATCATTCATGCTAGAATTGTATTAACTGGAAACATGATACATGTGTGAATGCATAGACAAACAACATGTCACTAGTATGCCTCTACTAGACTAGCTTGTTAATCAAAGATGGTTATGTTTCCGACCATGAACAAAGAGTTGTTATTTGATTAACAAGGTCACATCATTAGTAGAATGATCGATTGACATGACCCATTCCATTAGCTTAGCACACGATCGTTTAGTATGTTGCTACTGCTTTTATCCATGACATATACATGTTCCTGTAACTATGAGATTATGCAACTCCGTTTACGGAGGAACACTTTGGTGCTACCAAACGTCACAACGTAATCGGGTGATTATAAAGGAGTACTACAGTGTCTCCAAAGGCGATGTTGGGTTGGCGTATTTCGAGATTAGGTTTTGTCACTCCGATTGTCGGAGAGGTATCTCTGGGCCCTCTCGGTAATACACATCATCAAGCCTTGCAAGCATTACAACTAATGAGTTAGCTGTGAGATGATGTATTACGAGCGAGTAAAGAGACTTGCGTAACGAGATTGAACTAGGTATTGGATACCGACGATCGAATCTCGGGCAAGTAACATACCGATGACAAAGGAACAACGTATGTTGTTATGCGGTCCGACCGATAAAGATCTTCGTAGAATATGTAGGAACCAATATGGGCATCCAGGTCCCGCTGTTGGTTATTGACCGGAGACGTGTCTCGGTCATGTCTACATTGTTCTCGAACCGTAGGGTCCGCACGCTTAATGTTTCGATGATGCTTATTATGAGTTTATGTATTTTGATGTACCAAGAAGTTCGAGTCCCGGATGTGATCACGGACATGACGAGGAGTCTCGGAATGGTCGAGACATAAAGATTGATATATTGGATGGCTATATTCGGACACGGAAAGGTTCCGGAAGTTTCGGAGAAAACCGAAGTCTTGGGAGGGTTACGGAACCCCGGGAAGTTATGGGCCTTAGTGGGCCAAGAGGGAGAGAGAGGGCCGCACCAGAGGTGGCACCCCTGTGGGAGTCCGAATAGGACAAGGAGGGGCGCGCCCCTTTCCTCTCCTCTCCTCTCTTTCCTTCCCCTTCTCCTTCCTAGTTGGACTAGGAAAGGGAGTCCTACTCAACTAGGAGGAGGACTCCCCCTTGGCGCGCCTATAGGGGCGGCGGGCCTCCCCCTCCCTCCTTTATATCACGGGGCAGGGGGCACCCTAGGACACACAAGTTTGATCTACGGATCGTTCCTTAGCCGTGTCGCGGTGCCCCCTCCACTATATTCCACCTCGGTCATACCGTCATGAAGCTTAGGCGAAGCCCTGCGCCGTGAAACATCAAGATCGTCACCACGCCGTTGTCTTGACGGAACTCTCCCTCGACACTCGGCTGTATCGAGTACGAGGGACGTCATCGAGCTGTCGTGTGTCAAGAACTCGGGGCCGAGTAACGGCGCCGGGATCGGTCGGATCGCGAGGAGAACGTCGACTACTTCCTCTACGCCAGATCGCTTCGCTTGGGTCTCGAGGGCGTAGACAACACTCTCCCCTCTCGCTATACATCACCATGATCTTGCGTGTGCGTAGGAAAATTTTTGAAATTACTACGTTCCCCAACACGTTGTCCTTTATCTCAAGAAAAATTATGCAATAATCTCCTCTGTTGTTTTCCATGTGTAGATCATTTACCAGCTCCAAGCAATCCGAAGCAACTCTAATCCTGGCAAGACCCAGGTCTTCTCCAAGAGCAAAAGCTTCTTCGCAAACATATGCTTTAATCATCACCAGACTCATTACCCATTCAAATACAACCGTAGAAGCACCCAGAAAATTTCCATCTCCATCTCGGCAAACCACTCCGGTTGCTCCCTTGTTCGTCGATTTGGCTAAAGCCCCATCTGCATTAAGGTTTGCTTCTCCTTGCGCTTAGGGAAGCCATTTGCGAACTGCCCTTTCTGACCGCTGTCCCGCATGCTTAGCCGGTGTTTTTGGTCCCCTAATTTCGTATAGAAACCTGCTGATAAAGAGGTGTGTGTGGATAATGGACTTTGATGCTCGTTCTCATGTATCGCCTTGCGTCTTGCCCACCAAATTGCCCATAGCGTCACAAGGACCTCGATAAAACTGATCTTGATTCAGCGTACTGCACAAGTTAAAAGAGCCATAACTTTGGAACCGAGGCCTCGTCGCCATACATGGGGATGACCGCATCATCCTCTCCCAGGGCCCACACACACACCTTGCCATATTTACACTCTTTTTTTGAGTCCAAACACACTCTCATTTATTGATCAATATCCAAATACATAGGAATACAAGATAAATCCAGGGGATTAAGTAGCCAGAGATAGCGTCCCGGAGAGAGTCCTAAAGTGTGTTTGGCGAGGCTGTGCGCCTCAAAGTTTGTCTCGCGCCCTTCGAAGATGAAGGAGCATGCTGAAAACTGCGAACCTCGGGAGATGATCTCTTTAACAATGCTCGCGTAACGGCCGCCCGTGCCCTTGTGTATGTCCTCGACAACCTCCTTGCAATCTGAGGCTACCAACACATGAGATAGTGAGAGATCGAGGGCAAGGGAGAGAGCTTCTCTGCACGCCAAGGCTTTGAGTGTCGCCGGATCGTTAATACCTGTGTATCTTACTGCTGATGCACCAAGATACTTGCCCATGTCATCCCTGCAAATGGCACTTATAGACCCATCATTTGATGTACGCGAAGTAGCCCCATCAACATGAATTTTGCAGCAGCCTGCAGCCGGCTGGATCCATCGTCGCCTCAAGTGCGTGCTGGCCGTAGAAGAACGGGCCGGTTTCTTTTTTACTCTGGACTCATCTAGCTCACGTAAATACGTGTTGATGAAATGGTTCGTAGCATGTGGGGACTGAAAATTCTGTTCGTGAATGGCCTTGCGGCGCGCGTGCCAAATCGCCCATAGGGTAACTAGCACTCTAGTGAAATCTCCATGAGGTAAGCTATCCAACAAGGCAAAAACTCACCTCTTCGTATCTGGCTCAGTATTGTTGTAACGCCCTCGATGCGGCTATATCTCCCACGTATCGAAGCACGACTTAGAGGCATAACCGCATTGAAAGCAATGTCGCAAGTGAGGTAATCTTCACACAACCCATGTAATACATAAGGGAAGAGATACATAGTTGGCTTACAATCGCCACTTCACACAATTACATGAATAAAGCATTACATCATCCAGATACAATCAAGGTCCGACTACGGAACCAAAATAAAAGAAGAACCCCAAATGTGACAAAGTCCCCGATCGACCCCAACTGGGCTCCACTATTGATCAACTAGAACGAAACAACACAAAGGGCAAGATCTTCATCGAGCTCCTCCTTGAGCTTGGTTGCGTCACCTGCTCGGTAACATAGGCACCTGCAAACTGGTTTTGGAAGTATCTGGTGAGCCACGAGGACTCAGCAATCCCATTACCATGGGTATCAAGACTAGCAAAGCTTAATGGGTAAGGAAGGGGTAAAGTGGTGAGGTTGCAGCAGCGGCTAAGCATGATATGGTGGCTAACATACACAAATGAGAGCGAGAAGAGAAACAAAGGAACGGTCGTGAAGCTAGCAATGATCAAGAGGTGATCCTGAACACCTACTTACGTCAAACATAACCCAGAAACCGTGTTCACTTCCCGGACTCCGCCGAGAAGAGACCATCACGGCTACACACGCGGTTGATGCGTTTTGATTCAGATCAAGTGTCAAGTTATCTACAATCGGACATTAACAAATTCCCATCTGCCACATAACCGCGGGCACGGCTCTCGAAAGTTTATACCCTGCAGGGGTGTCCCAACTTAGCCCATGACAAGCTCTCGCGATCAACGAAGGAATAGACCTTCTCCCAGGAAGACCCGATCAGTCTCGGAATCCCGGTTTACAAGACATTTCGACAATGGTAAAACAAGACCAGCAAGACCTCCCGGCGTGCCGACATCCTGATAGTAGCCGCGCGTATCTCGTCTCAGGCCACAACCGGATGAGCAGTCCGTACAACTAAAACCAGATCTCAAGTTTCCTTGAGGTGGCGCTGCAAAGCGCTCTAGTTTGGACCAACACTTAGACAAGCATTAGCCCGGGGGGGCTGAATAAAGATGACCCTCGAGAGAGCGACTCCCAAGGGAAAAGTAGGTGGTGGTGAGGCAAATGGTAAAAGTCAATGTTGGGCCTTGCTGGACAAGTTTTATTCAAAGCGAACTGTCAGGGGGGTCCCATAAATCACCCGACCGCGTTAGGAACATAAAATCCGGGAACATAACACGGTATGACGGAAACTAGGGCGGCAAGAGTGGAACAAAACACCAGGCATAAGGCCGAGCCTTCCACCCTTTACCAAATATATAGATGCATTAATAATATAAGAGATATTGTGATATCCCAACATAACCCTGTCCACCATGGAGCAATCTTCAACTTCACCTGCAGCTAGCAACGCTATAAGAGGGGCTGAGCAAAGCGGTAACATAGCCAAACAACGGTTTGCTAGGAAGGGTGTCAAAGGTTAGAGGTTCATGGCAATTTGGGAGGCTTGAAAAACAAGTTATAGGAAGCGCAGCAAAGCAATAGAACGAAGCAACTAGCATAGCAATGATAGTAGTGAAATCCAGGGTAGCGGTCATCTTGCCTGAATTCCCGCAAGGAAGAAGAACGAGTCCATGAAGAAGACGAACGGGAGTAGTCGAATGAATCCTCACAATCGCAACATTACCGGAACTAAGAAACAACACCGGAAAGAAACAAACAACATGGTAAATGCACAAGCATAAACATGGCATGATGCACAAACAAGTATGATGCATGGCCAGTTTAATGAGGCATGGCATGGCAAGGTGAAACAAACAACACTACAATTTAAGTGGAGCTCAATATGCAACGAGTTGCATATTGACGGAACACCACATCAATTATTTAGTTCTCTCTCGGTTATGAACAAGACAAGATTAAATGTTGGTTAACATGGCAAGAGGTGAAGCATAACTAAACTACATATTTAGGCAAGTTTAAATGAGGCCGGAAACACAAACAACACTTCCGGAAAATCCCCATATGTCATTTAGCAATTAAAGCAAACAACAATTTTAAACATTTTAATTTTTATTATCATGATGCGGATGACATATGCAAGTTTTATGCAATTTTTATGAAAATGTTGACAAGAGCATGTTATGAAGCATTTGGTCGCCATGGCTGAACAAAAAGGGTGCCACGGCGGCGAAACAAAAATGGTGCCACGGCATCATATCCGAAAATGATGCCACGGCAACATATCCGAAAATGATGCCACGGCAACATATCGGTTCCGGAGCTCATGGAGATACCGGTGCAAAAGGAAGCGTGCGGATGTGCGGAACATGCTAGAGATGGTGGGGTGATCCCGGTTACCGGGTTCCCACGGGCAAACAAGGAGGAACTTGCAATGACAATTCGGGCACGGTGCACACACGAGCATTTCACACAACCAAGCATGCATTCGTTCACGGGCGGTCGTCATCTCGGGATTATACCTTCGAAGCGTGCATTTTGGAGCGGGTCGAGTTTGTAGTGGAAGTAGTCGTTCACGGGTCGTCGTGGGAAGTAGTTGTTCACGTTCGTTCAGAGAGGTACTTGATGACTCCAACGTCTTCGGGGCGACGGTAGTTGTACACGGTCCAGGAGACGTCGATCGTTCGGGGTCCGACTTGCGAGTCTTGCCGACATGAGTGGAACTTGGCGGAAATCTCGAAGATGGCCTTGGTGTTCCTGGTACATGTCATCTTGTACTGGCCGATCCAAAACGAAGAAAGACAAAAGGCCTCTGGAGGACAGCAGCAAGGCAACTCATGCCCGCCAATGAAACAACAAAATCGGCCACGATGTGGTGGTGGAGCAGAACACCAAGAGGCAGGGCGTCGGCGAGGGAGACGGGACGCACACAGCAGAGGCCAGCGGTGGCGCACGTCCATGGCACACACGAGGGCGAGCAGGACGTCGAGGAGGGCAGCAGAGGCGACGGGGATCGGACGAGGACGAGACGCGGACCTGGGCGGCGGGAGCCCATCTCCGACGATGGCGGCGGCGCTGGAGCGTGAACGAACGCCGAGGGAGGCAGAGAAGCTCGCGTCCCTGGCGGCAGGGAACTTGGTGCGGCGACGGCGAGACGGGGCGGCGTCGGGCACGCAGGGCGAGGAGAAGCAGGCGTCAAGGCAGGGGAGACGGGAGCCGGCGGGGACGCGGGGTCGCACGCTTCGATCGCGGTCTTTGGAGGCCGGCGACGCGTCATGGGATCTGGATCCGCGCCGCGAAGCTGCGCGCAGAGGAGGAGGTGCAGCGCGGGGCAGGGGGTGACGTAGGGCGCCGCGGCGGGCGACGGGCACGATAGGAGAAGGGCGCCGTGAGGTGTAGCTCCTATGGCTGAGGCCGAACGGAGGGAGTAGGAGGCGCGGGACGACGGCCTGGTGGCGTTTCTGTTGCCAGTCGGGACGAAGGAGGTCGAGCGGGTGATGGGACGGGCGCGATGCGGGTGTGGCGGCGGGCACGGGAACGAGAGGGAGAGATGGGGATCGGGAGAGTGTGGCGAGGGCTAGGGTTAGGAGGGATTAGATGGGCTGGCTGGGCCGGCTAGGTTGGCCGGGCCCAAGAGGCCGGCTGGGCTGCAAGGCTTCTTCCTTCTCTTCTCACTAATCCCCCACTTCTCTTTTATTTACCAAAAGCAGTAAATAGCAAAGAAAGAAAAGTGAGATAAAGAAAGGGTTGGGGAAATAATTTGAGCATGGGGGTAATTTTCCCGGACTCGCAAAAATATGCTCGTCCCAAGAAAAATGGAGTGGGCAAGATTGCAAGAATTGAATTTAATTCAAATGGTTTGAACAAGGACTAGGATTTAGAAGTGTCCAAAAATGTTCGAATTTTTGGTGGAGCTCCGGAAAATGATGAAACGATTTATTGGACAAAGTTTGAGGTCAAGACGTGAGATAACAAAGGCATGGGGAATTATTTTGCAAGTGTGTTTGCGGTAAATCCAAAATAATGGAATATTTATTATAGCTCCTTAAATACTAGGATGATATGTTATAAAGAGAAATCACCATGTGAATTCCCTCGATTTAAATGGACCGAAGATCCATACGGTTTATTTAGTTGAGTTTTAAAAAGGGGTGCAAGATGCCATGATGCAATGCACATGAAGCAATGAGATGAAAAGCCTGACATGAACAAAATGCAAAACGAAGACAAAAACCCAACCACGAAGGAAATAATCATATCGCATCTCCGGAAAAGGCAAGAGTTGGAGTTACGAATGCGGAAAGTTGTATCCGGGGCGTTACAACACTCCACCACTACGAGAGGATCTCGTCCCGAGATCTAGGATTGCACCGGAGGGAAAAGGAAGAGGAAGATAAGAGGTAAACTAAGTTGCTTCTTTGACCAATGAGTGAAACCAAAGAACCTTGAGAGGTTGAACAAATTGAAAGAAATAAAATAACGGAGATGACCAAGATTGCAAACAATTTGTTGGCCAAGAGGAACAAGGAATATGATGAGAACCAAGAGGTTGAAAGACATGGAAATAAGAGCTTCACGAACGAAAAGAATATGACCACTTCGGTATAATGAGATAGCCAAGGAACAAGAATGACAGAATTTGGACAGCACTCCGGTAGAAAAGAGAAGAAAACTTGATGAGATGAAAAGATATTGAAGAGATGATACAACACTCCGGTTAAATGGATAAGCAAGAAAAAAACACGACCCTCACAGTCGATGATGATGAGTGAAGAGAGCAACATCATAATGCCTCCGGAAGAAACAATAGAAGATAGATCATTGGAATAACAGAATGAAGAAGAAAATGCCAACTTCCGCCACAAATGAGCTTGGAAAGCATCCTTGCAAAGAAGAATTGAACGGAGTTGTTGGAAAATCAACAACGAAAAGCACAAGCTTGTTGTGGGCTTATGGCAAACATCTCAAAATTATGGGGTGACAACTGGCCACTAATGGAAATCATTGATTTGATTGAGAGCACCAAAGAGATGAACAACTTCTTCACCGAGAGGATAGGAGAACACTCGGATCATTGATATGCACCACAAATAGCAACATTCCTTAGGGAAGGCTTTAGGTGAAATATGACACAAGATAACTCCAACAAAGGGATTGATGGATATCGAGTACCTCATTCTTGACAACATGTGACTCATAAAACATGAAGGAAATTGTCAAGAGTGACATAACACCACCTCAAAAGATAAGATAGAAAGAATTGCACTTCGGAATGCAAGAAGAAGAATACTTGAGCTCCTCAAAACAAAACATGTGTTGAGCACCATGTTTATTTTGAAGTATGGCTTGACGGATCTTAACTTCAAGAGAAATCTTGAAGAACAATTGAAGAATGGAAAGAATCCTTGACGAACCACCATGAAGAAACTCCGGTATTAAAAGGATGGTGGAAAGAAGGAGAAATTGAAAATACAAGGTGAAGCCTTGCAATGATTTAGATGGAGCTTCGCGACGAGATAACCGAGAAATGTGACATGATGAACAACTCTGGAAAGAAGAAACTAGATCACTTGGATGAAACAACAATAAGAATTATGTTATGCTTATCCTTCACCAATATAAATTGATGACAAGCAACGGATTTGGCATACTACTTATTCTCGTAGAAAGGATTAAAGAGATATGGCGTAAACTTGAGAAGGTCTTCAACGAACCACCGGTAGGATTTGGAAAGAACGAATGAATTGATATGATAACAAAGAAAGAGAACTCTTGAACGAACCACCGTAAGAATTGAAATTGAACGTAGCAAATGCACAAATCACCGGGAAGAATTGCAAAATGAATGAAGATACTTGAGGGTATTTAGATACAAATGAACGAATAGATCACGAGCTGATTAGAGAATACTTGAATGATGCACCGGTATGATTTGGAGAACGAGAGCTGAAAGCTTGAATGAATAATACTGAGATGATGGGCTTCAAAGAATGAAACTGAAAAGACTCCTAAAATGCTCCAGATGGGTGAAAAAGATTCTCACAATCGAAAACAATTATGAGAGGATGGCAACAAGCTAGCACCATGAATCTTGAAGAGAATAGAGCAAGATTAAAGAGAAACTCTTCTTCGGTCTTCACATGTTGAGAATGAAGATGAGAACCACCATGAATTGTATGAGATACTCCGGGAGAATGAAAAAAAACAAGTTTGTTGAGCCAACAATGAAAAATAATTTGAAAGATCTTGGAGAAGGCATGTGACTGATGAAAATTCATTCCTACGTCAAACTTGGAAATGAATTTGAGAATCGCTCCTGATAATTAGAAGAGTCAGGTAAGATCCTGGGAAAAGACCTGTGGGTTAGGGCCCGCTCAAAAGAACACCGTTGAAAAGATTTAAAAGAGATGTTGCACTGGTTGAATTAAATGACTTGAATGAGATACCAATCTCGAAAGAGCTTGAACGAATGCAGAGTGGAAACACGAATCTTCGAGATATCTTGAGCACTCCGGAATAACAAATAGCGAGAAGTAGAATGATAATGAGGTGCACCGGTATGAGAAGACATTGAAATGAGGAAAAAGGTATGATCAACAAAACTTGACTTGAATCCACCGGAGAAGAGAAAGAAATGAGGAATGACGAACTAGTAGAACATCTTCTTGAAAACCACCGGGTAAGAACATTGACGGAAAAGAATGGAGAAACTTCACAAAAATAAAAGGATACTTGGTAAAGAAATCTTAGTCCTTGAGGAAAAAGGGTGGGTGGGCGGGAAAAACAAAGGCAACTTGGAGACGGATGAAACAAACACCGTTGAGAAGAAATGATAATTGGTCTTGCTGATGTTGAAGTGATCGGATCCACTTGAAGAGAAACACGCCGATTGAAAAGGATTGTCATGACAATCTCGATTGTCGAGAAGGATTGATATTCACATCGGAGTATGAGAACACCATTTCGGAAAGGTATGGAATCAACACTTGACATTGAAGCAACTCGAATACCACAACTCAAAACAAAAACAAAGGACTGGCTTGCAGAATAAGCCGGAACAAACATATGATAGAGATTTCGTCCGAAGTTTTCGTGGTGGGGCCTACACGGGCTCGATCGTACAACACCATCATGTACAAGGCAGTGCACATGACATATGAAGCGTCCCCGAGTCGGCATAGCCAAGGACTCTTTAAGACACAACGAGACCACTGTAAAACCAACCGTGAATAGGCGGACCACTAGACGTCGAACCCCAATTTCATATCATACATCCGTCGGAAAGATATCCTAAGAGCTACTTGAATTCCCACCTATAAAACTCCGAAACTTTACGGTTATGCAATCTGGTGTTGGAGATACAGGAAGCAATATATCTCACCCAAACTAACAATCCCTACATCCACCTGTATCCATCCGTCAACACATAACCAAGAAACCTTCGAAATCGTGTACCTCAACCTTGAAAAGCATCCGTTATACGAGTCATGGCAATACTCCGTACTCACCTCGATCTTTGGGTTATCGGGTTATCTCACCAACAACTGCATAAAAGAGATTTTCGATGTCGGCGCACTAAACTCGGTATTCCGAACTGCAATGATAAATTTATGACGACAACACCTCGAGCTCAACTCCACAGGACACTTCCACTAAACCCCTAACAGAGGCACCAAGACAATGTTCTCATCATAAAACAATCGGAACGATTCCAAGATACCCGCGTGATCCTAAAAAAAAATTAGTGAAATTTGAGAAGAGAAGAGTCAAAACTCTACGTCAGGATGCCTTACCAGAGCGATGAAGAGACTGGGGAGTAAATAGAATTCCTAACTCTCCGATATATATAATCCTAAATGACTCAAAACATTTTTTCTAGACACAACTCGGCCGCTAAAAACGATCAAGCAGTGGGGCTCCTAAGGTCGGGATGGCTCGATACCAACTTAGCGCGCCTCGATGCGGCTATATCTCCCACGTGTCGAAGCACGACTTAGAGGCATAACCGCATTGAAAGCAATGTCGCAAGTGAGGTAATCTTCACACAACCCATGTAATACATAAGGGAAGAGATACATAGTTGGCTTACAATCGCCACTTCACACAATTACATGAATAAAGCATTACATCATCCAGATACAATCAAGGTCCGACTACGGAACCAAAATAAAATAAGAACCCCAAATGCGACAAAAGTCCCCGATCGACCCCAATTGGGCTCCACTACTGATCAACTAGAACGAAACAACACAAAGGGCAAGATCTTCATCGAGCTCCTCCTTGAGCTTGGTTGCGCCACCTTTCGATAACATAGGCACCGCAAACTGGTTTTGGAAGTATCCGGTGAGCCATGAGGACTCAGCAATCCCATTACCATGGGTATCAAGACTAGCAAAGCTTAATGGGTAAGGAAGGGGTAAAGTGGTGAGGTTGCAGCAGCGCTAAGCATGATATGGTGGCTAACATACGCAAATGAGAGCGAGAAGAGAAACAAAGGAACGGTCGTGAAGCTAGCAATGATCAAGAGGTGATCCCGAACACCTACTTACGTCAAACATAACCCGAAACCGTGTTCACTTCCGGACTCCGCCGAAGAGACCATCACGGCTACACACGCGTTGATGCGTTTTAATTCGGATAAAGTGTCAAGTTATCTACAACCGACATTAACAAATTCCCATCTGCCACATAACCGCGGCACGGCTCTCGAAAGTTTATACCTGCGAGGGTGTCCCAACTTAGCCCATGACAAGCTCTCGCGATCAACGAAGAATAGACCTTCTCCCAGAAGACCCGATCGGTCTCGGAATCCCGGTTTACAAGACATTTCGACAATGGTAAAACAAGACCAGCAAGACCTCCGTGCGCCCGACATCCCGATAGTAGCAGCACAGTATCTCGTCTCGAGCCACGACCGGATGAGCAGTCCGTACAACTAAAACCAGACCTCAAGTTTCCTTGAGGTGGCGCTAAAAGCGCTCTAGTTTGGACCAACACTTAGACAAGCATTGGTCCGGGGGCTGAATAAAGATGACCCTCGAGAGCGCGACTCCCAAGGGAAAAGTAGGTGGTGGTGAGGCAAATGGTAAAAGTCAATGTTGGGCCTTCTTGGACAAGTTTTATTCAAAGCGAACTGTCGGGGGTCCCATAAATCACCCGACCGCGTTAGGAACGCAAAATCCGGGAACATAACACCGGTATGACGGAAACTAGGGCGGCAAGAGTGGAACAAAACACCAGGCATAAGGCCGAGCCTTCCACCCTTTACCAAATATATAGATGCATTAATAATATAAGAGATATTGTGATATCCCAACATAACCACATCCCACCATGGACCAATCTTCAACTTCACCTGCAGCTAGCAACGCTATAAGAGGGGCTGAGCAAAGCGGTAACATAGCCAAACAACGGTTTGCTAGGAAGGGTGTCAAAGGTTAGAGGTTCATGGCAATTTGGGAGGCTTGAAAAACAAGTTATAGGAAGCGCAACAAAGCGATAGAACGAAGCAACTAGCATAGCAATGATAGTAGTGAGATCCAGGGTAGCGGTCATCTTGCCTGAAATCCCGCAAGGAAGAAGAACGAGTTCATGAAGAAGACGAACGGGAGTAGTCGAATGAATCCTCACAATCGCAACATTACCGGAACTAAGAAGCAACACCGGAAAGAAACAAACAACATGGTAAATGCACAAGCATAAACATGGCATGATGCACAAACAAGTATGATGCATGGCCGGTTTAATGAGGCATGGCATGGCAAGGTGAAACAAACAACACTACAATTTAAGTGGAGCTCAATATGCAACGAGTTGCATATTGACGGAACACCACATCAATTATTTAGTTCTCTCTCGGTTATGAACAAGACAAGATTAAATGTTGGTTAACATGGCAAGAGGTGAAGCATAACTAAACTACATATTTAGGCAAGTTTAAATGAGGCCGGAAACACAAACAATACTTCCGGAAAATCCCCATATGTCATTTAGCAATTAAAGCAAACAACAATTTTAGACATTTTAATTGTTATTATCATGATGCGGATGACATATGCAAGTTTTATGCAATTTTTATGAAAATGTTGACAAGAGCATGTTATGAAGCATTTGGTCGCCATGGCTGAACGAAAAGGGTGCCACGGCAGCGAAACAAAAATGGTGCCACGGCATCATATCCGAAAATGATGCCACGGCAACATATCCGAAAATGATGCCACGGCAACATATCGGTTCCGGTAGCTCATGGAGATACTGGTGCAAAAGGAAGCGTGCGGATGTGCGGAACATGCTAGAGATGGTGGGGTGATCCCGGTTACCGGGTTCCCACGGGTCGATGGCATGGCAAACAAGGAGGAACTTGCAATGACAATTCGGGCACGGTGCACGCACGAGCATTTCACACAACCAAGCATGCATTCGTTCACGGGCGGTCATCATCTCGGGATTATACCTTCGAAGCGTGCATTTCGGAGCGGGTCGAGTTTGTAGTGGAAGTAGTCGTTCACGGGTCGTCGTGGGAAGTAGTTGTTCACGTTCGTTCGGAGAGGTACTTGATGACTCCAACGTCTTCGGGGCGACGGTAGTTGTACACGGTCCAGGAGACGTCGATCGTTCGGGGTCTGACTTGCGAGTCTTGCCGACATGAGTGGAACTTGGTGGAAATCTCGAAGATGGCCTTGGTGTTCCTGGTACTTGGCGTCTTCTACTGGCCGATCCAAAACGAAGAAAGACAAAAGGCCTCTGGAGGACAGCAGCAAGGCAACTCATGCCCGACAATGAAACAACAAAATCGGCCACGATGTGGTGGTGGAGCAGAACACCAAGAGGCAGGGCGTCGGCGAGGGAGACGGGACGCACACAGCAAGGCCAGCGGCGGCGCACGTCCATGGCACACATGAGGGCGAGCAGGACGTCGAGGAGGGCAGCAGAGGCGACGGGGATCGGGCGAGGACGAGGACGAGACGCGGACCTGGGCGGCGGGAGCCCATCTCCGACGATGGCGGCGGCGCTGGAGCGTGAACGAACGACGGGGGAGGCAGAGAAGCTCGCGTCCCTGGCGGCAGAGAACTTGGCGCGCGACGGTGAGACGGGCGGCGTCGAACACGCAGGCGAGGGAGAAGCGAGCATCAAGGCGGGCGGCGGAGCCGCGCGGGGACGCTGGGTCGCACGCCGATCTGCGGTCTTGGGAGGCGGCGACGCGGTCATGGGAGACGGATCCGGCCGACGAAGGCGGCGCAGGAGGAGGTGCAGCGTGGGGCAGGGGGTGACGTAGGGCGCCGCGGCGGGCGACGGGCACGATAGGAGAAGGGCGCCGTGAGGTGTGGCTCCTGTGGCTGAGGCTGAACGAAGGGAGGAGGAGGCGCGGGACGACGGCCTGGTGGCGTTTCTGTTGCCAGTCGGGACGAAGGAGGTCGAGCGGGTGATGGGACGGGCGCGATGCGGGTGTGGCGGCGGGCACGGGAACGAGAGGGAGAGATGGGGATCGGGAGAGTGTGGCGAGGGCTAGGGTTAGGAGGGATTAGATGGGCTGGCTGGGCCGGCTAGGTTGGCCGGGCCCAAGAGGCCGGCTGGGCTGCAAGGCTTCTTCCTTCTCTTCTCACTAATCCCCCACTTCTATTTTATTTACCAAAAGCAGTAAATAGCAAAGAAAGAAAAGTGAGATAAAGAAAGGGTTGGGGAAATAATTTGAGCATGGGGGTAATTTTCCCGGACTCGCAAAAATATGCTCGTCCCAAGAAAAATGGAGTGGGCAAGATTGCAAGAATTAAATTCAAAGTCATTTGAATTTAATTCAAATGGTTTGAACAAGGACTAGGATTTAGAAGTGTCCAAAAATGTTCGGATTTTTGGTGGAGCTCCGGAAAATGATGAAATGATTTATTGGACAAAGTTTGAGGTCAAGACGTGAGATGACAAAGGCTTGGGGAATTATTTTGCAAGTGTGTTTGCGGTAAATCCAAAATAATGGAATATTTATTATAGCTCGTTAAATACTAGGATGATATGTTATAAAGAGAAATCACCATGTGAATTCCCTCGATTTAAATGGACCGAAGATCCATACGGTTTATTTAGTTGAGTTCTAAAAAGGGGTGCAAGATGCCATGATGCAATGCACATGAAGCAATGAGATGAAAAGCATGACATGAACAAAATGCAAAACGAAGACAAAAACCCAACCACGAAGGAAATAATCATATCGCATCTCCGGAAAAGGCAAGAGTTGGAGTTACGAATGCGGAAAGTTGTATCCGGGGCGTTACAATTGTTTTCCACGACTTCAACAAGTTCAGGGTCTTCCAAAGCCCACACGCATCGCGCCATGTTGCAATGGATTAGAGAATGTTGCCATGAATCATCTGCTCCGCATAGCTCACAAGATTTTGTTACCGACATATTGCGATGGTGCCTCAAGTCGGCCGTTGGAAGAGACTGTTGCGCCAGTCTCCACAAGAATTTTTTTATCTTTGAGGGAACCTCAACTTTCCACAGTTTAGTCCACGCCTCCTTATCCCCTTGACTATTTGATGAGTCTGGCTGGCCTTCCAGCCACGCTTCTCGCCGCAGTTTTGTATCTACCAACATACGGTAAGCACTACGGACAGAGAACAAGCCATTCCGTTCGTGAGTCCAGGACCAAAAGTCACGGATCTGCATCGTGCACAGAGGAATAGATCGGATGGCTGCAACATCAGTGGGTAAGAAGACCTCCGACAGTTTCTGAAGATCCCATTCTGCATCTGGCGTTATAAGCTCGGAAACTAGCTGTGGGGATTTCGTAGCTAAACTTACAATAGGCCTCATGTTGTGTTCTCTGGGTAGCCAATTGTGTCGCCATATAAATGTTGATGCGCCATCTCCCACTCTTCTGATCATCCCTTGTGTCATCGTGTCACGTCCCTCAAGAATGGCACGCCAAATTTGGGACGGAGCACTCCCAAGCTCAGCTTCAAGGAAGTCACTAGAGGGAAAATATTTGGATTTCAAAATTCTGGCGCTTAAAGAGTGGGGGTCCGTGAGGATCCTCCAAGCCTGACGAGCTAGAAGGGCAAGATTGAAAAGCTCAATATCACGAAAACCCAGCCCGCCACTGTATTTAGGTCTTGTCATGACACTCCAAGACACCCAACTAGGTTTCCTTTCCCCTTCTTTGCTTCCCCACCAGAACTTGCGTATAAGTGAGTTAATATGCTCACATAGTCCACGAGGTAACTTGAAGCATGACAAGGAGTAGACCGGCACTGCTTGGGCAATGGACGTAATGAGAACATCCTTCCCTCCAACTGACAGAATTTTTGCCATCAGCCTTTAACCTTATTCCAGACTCTATCCTTGAGGAATTTAAAAGCACCATTTTTACTATTACCCACGTCAGATGGCATTCCCAGATACCGTTCAGATAAAGATTCATTGGGTACATTCAAAGCAGCCTTAACATCTTCCTTGAGTGCATTAGGGCAACCCTTACTGAAAAAGACAGAGGATTTGGTTAAGTTTACCTTCGACTGAGGCATTGCAATAGCAATTCAATAGGTTTGACAGCTCATTAGCTCCATCTGTATTGGCCTTGACAAACAGCGAGCTATCATCTGCGAAGAGCAAGTGGTTTACGGCGGTGCCGACGAGGCCACTTTGATTCCACCGAGGTGCGATGATTCATTTTGTTTTTAGGAGGCACGAAAGGCCCTCCGCTGCTAGCAAGAACAAGTATGGAGAAATGGGGTCTCCCTGTCGAATCCCTCTGGTTGGCTTGAACTCTTCAAGTTTGCCACCATTAAACATAACTGAAAATTTTACCGAAGTAACCATCCCCATGACAAGAGATACCCAAGCTGGTGCAAATCCCAACTTGATCATGATGGCTCGTAGATAATCCCACTCCACGCGGTCATAAGCTTTCATCATGTCCAACTTGACCGCACAAAATCTGTTTTTCTTTGCCTTGTTCCTCTTCATGAAATGGAGGCACTCATAGGCAGTTATTATGTTATCCGTGATCAGTCTGCCAGGCACAAAGGCAGATTGCTCCTCAGAGATGATATCAGGTAGAATCTGTTTCAGACGGTTAGAAAGCACCTTCGACGCGATTTTATATAGCACATTGCACGATGATAGGGCGGAATTGAGAGAGCTGGGTGGGATCTTTTACCTTGGGAATCAGGACTAAAATAGTTTCATTAATAACCTCCGGGCTTTCCTCTCCTCTCAAAATGCGCAAAATAATATTCGTTACCTCCACACCGCAAATATCCCAGTGTCGTTGAAAGAAGTGGGCAGGGAAGCCATCTGGGCCAGGTGCTTTTGTTGGAAACATTTGGAAAAGCGCCGTTTTGATCTCTTCCGGAGTGTATGGTGCAATTAACATGTCATTCATCTCTTGCGTCACCTTGGCCGGAACCACATCCAGTACTTCATTCATACCTGATGTTCCTTCCGCAGAGAACAGATTTGAGTAGAACGTATTGATCATATTAATCATCTCCTGCGGATCCTGTGTTAAAGAGCCATCCGCTCGGGCTAAAGTCTTGATAGTATTTTCCTCCTACGCATATTGGCCCGGCGTTGGAAGAACTTAGTGTTCTTGTCCCCGTCTCTAAGCCAGTCCACCCTGGATCGCTGCCTGTGTAAGATCTCCTCCATATGGTATAGTTCCACCAAGCGATCCACTATTTTTGTCTCTGCATGTGAGGGCCCAGAGCGATCAGGTTCATTCTGTAAGACTTCCAAATCACGTTTCAGTTTTTTGATCTCTCGGCAGACGTTGCCTATCTTTGCACCACTCCATTGTGTAAGCTTGCCTGAGATTTCAAACAACTTTTTACTCAGCACTTGAACAGTTTGTGCACCAGAGAGGCTGGACCATTGCAAAATCAGAGCATCATGGAACTCGTCGTGTTTCTCCCAGTGCAGTTCGTACCTGAACATTTTCCTTGGCGGGCCACTGTCATCATTTGGTTCAAGCTGTAGGCGGATTGGGCAGTGATCCGAAGAGGCGCTCGTTTCATGCACTAGAGTCGCCGAGGGGAAGAGTGCTGCCAGTCATTGTTAGCAAGGGCACGGTCCAGCCGTATACGGCAGAAGCCACCCCCTGCCGTCTTCTTCTCAAAAGTCCAAGGTTTGCCGACGTAGCCAAGATCAATAAGTCCGGCGACATCTGTTGCGTCTCGGAATCCCGCCATTTGTGCGCTTCTCCTCTGGCTAGCACCCACGTGTTGGCTAGGATGAAGGACTTCATTATAATCCCCGATACAAAGCCATGGAAGGGTGCTGTCCGTAACGAGGGACTTAAGGAGATCCCAAGTCCTATACCGCTCGCTGACATTAGCTTCACCGTATATACATGTAAGGCGCCAGTCTTCTCTATTTGGAATCGCCACAGTGGCGTCTATATGGTACTGAGAATAACCAAAAACACTGATATTTATTCCATCATTCCAGAAAACTCCTAGGCCGCCGCTGTGACCCGAACTACCAACTGCATAACAGTGATCGTAACCTAAAGTGCTCGCCATACTCTCGACACGTACTTTGGATATTTGTGTTTCAACAATACATAGTACGGCCGGGGCAAATTGCCTCGCTATATCGCGAAGCTCGCGAACTGTCGCGGGTTTGCCCGCCCCGCGACAGTTCCAGCAGATAATATTCATTGAGCGCGGCGGCGCTCCTCCAAGGAGCCCGCCTGTTCGCTCATTTTGTTCGTCGATTTGTTGGGTGACGACCCCTTCTTTGGCTTCTTCCTATCACGTGGGTTCTGGTATCCTGGGGGAGGGGGTGGAACCAGTATTATCTCCTTCGGCTGAACATGTTCAGCAGGATTCTGGGCGTGACGTTCTGCAGTATTCTCGACTGAAACCCCAAGAGCATCATCAGAAAGGTCAAGCTTCTTCTTAGCAGAAGGTTCGGTCTGATCGGCATCCTTCTCCACGGCGTCTGTCTTGAGTGGGCTTTCCGCTGTGTCATTCAGGTCCACGTCCTCTTGCAAGCCCGCTTCCTGTGATGATCGCTTCTTGGCTCCATCGCCGTTACCCCGGCCTCCATCAGCGTTGCCGCGTCCACCACGGCCTCTGCCTCGGCGTCCAGGTGCACCCCTGTTGCCACTAGTATAACTGAAGTTGCCTCGACCAGTCTGATTAAACTGGGTTGAGGGGAGACTCCTTCTCTTGGCTAACATCCATTCACCATATTCAATCTCATCAGGATTGTGGATACCATTACCACACTCTTCAAGGATGTGGCCCATAACACCTCAGACCTCACAAAAGAAAGCAATCTTTTCATATTTCACCGGTAACAGTAGCCTCTCTTCACCCTTGTTCAGTGGTGTAAACCTAACCAATGGCTGTGCTACATTGATCTTTGCTCGCACCCTGACATAGTTCCCCTAAAAAACTCTGGTTGGGTTCATCTCCACACTCTTCACTTGACCGATTCTCCGTGCTAACTGATCCATGATCGGTTCTTTGCGATACAGTTCTGGTGTGTCATGAATCTGCGCCCAGACATACACGCGATCAAGAACGACCGCCTCAGGCTTCCCCTTACCATCGTACTCTTCTATGATCACCATGAGTCCCCTGAAGATCCATGGCCCTTGATGCATCACCCTATTCCAGTCTCCCACGCAGAACAATTGGATTACAAACAAATTGTCACCTGCCTCGCGGATCTCTGGGTCATAGGCGAGACGCCATATGTATTTCATTGTGTTCTTGAAAGCATCCACGCTGAAGGGCTTCTTGGTGTTTACCTTGGCGACCGCTAACCAGCGCGCCTCCTTGGCAAATTGTGAATTTTCCTCCTCGCCCACGATCACGTCATCAAGCTCAGATTCCTTCAGCTTCATGTTTTTCATGGCCGTCTCCAGATCAACCGCCGCCTTGCTCCTTCTGCTACCAGTGGACCTGCCGCCCGGAGTACCAGTTGAGGAGGAGGCCGCCATCGGATCTCAGGCAAAACCCTACCGCCCACGCTGCGAAACCGAGGCCGGGTGGAAGGACTAGCCGACCCCGAAATCAGCCCAAGTACACAAGTGGGGGGAGGGAAGACAGATCTGACGCTCGACGGGATGAAAACCTCGACGGCGACAGAAATCGCCGGAGTAAGAAAACCCTAGATGGGTACTCAAGGACACGACCGCATATCAACCCTTAATTTTTTTTTTAGAAACATATCTGTGATTTCGGGAAGGAGAGCAACAAGAAAAAGCCCATATATGGCTTTCGGCCCATCGGACGGCCCAGCTAACCCAGCCCGCCATCACACATTTCCGGCCACTCCATCCCACACTTGGCTCCCATTCTCCCCCCACCGCCGCTCCAAACCTCCCCGCAGCCATGGCGCGCCGCCACCTCCTCCCGCTCCTCTCCCGCACCCCCCACGCCCCCACCCCCATCCACCTCCGCCACGCCTTCTGCTCCTCCACCGCAACCTTCGACACCCCCGCCCCGGCCGTCGATGCAGCTCTGCCAGCCGCATCCCCCGCGGAGACCCCGGATGAAGCCCCGGCCGCAGCGCCGACGGAGGCCATGGATCCGGCCCCGGCCCGCGCCCCGCGGGAGGAGGAGCCCCTGCACGAGACGATCCTCCACATGATCCGGCGCCGCAAGTGGACGACCCGGATGGAGAACTCGGTGCGCCTGCTCTGCCCGGCGCTCTCGGCGCCGGTCGTGCACGGCGTGATCTCCGCCGCGGCCGCCGCGGACCGCGCCGACCTCGCGCTCCAGTTCTTCCGCTTCGCGTACCGCCGGGCCGGGTTCCGCCCGGAGCCGGCCACCTTCGCGCTGCTCGTCCCGGTCCTCGCCGCCAAGGGCATGCTCAACCACGCCCGCTGCATCCTCCTCGAGACCATGCCGTCCTTCTCCGTCGCCCCCGACGAGGCCACCGTGGCCGCCCTCGTCGCCGCCTACGGCAGGGCCGGCATCCCGCAGGAGGCCGTCAAGCTCTTCCGCCTCATGCCCGACCTCGGCATCACCCGCACCGCGCTCTCCTACAACGCCGTGCTCAAGGCCATCCTCTGCCGCGGCCGCGAGGCCATGGCCAGGCGGATCTACAACGCCATGATCGCCGACGGCGTCGCCCCCACCCTGTCCACCTACAACACGCTCATCTGGGGGTTCGGCCTGTGCAAGAAGATGGAGTCCGCCGTCAGGGTGTTTGGGGACATGAAGGGCCACGGCGTGACGCCGGATGTGACCACCTATAACACCCTGCTCAATGCCTGGGTGCGGAAAGGCGATCTGGAGAGTGCACGGAAGGTGTTTGATGAAATGCCGGGCGCTGGGTTTGAACGGAACTCAATCTCATACAATGTCATGATCAAGGGATATGTTGAGGCGAAGAAGGTCGAGGAGGCAGTGGGGTTGTTCACGGAGATGGGGGAGAAGGGGCTGAGGTTGAGCGAGAAGACTTTTGCTGCGTTGATGCCGGGGCTTTGCGATGATGAGGGGAAGGCTGCGGAAGCCCGGAAGGCAGTGGCGGATATGGCGGAGCGACGACTCACGCCAAAGGACAAATCAGTGTTTCTGAGGCTCGTGTCGACATTGTGCAAAGCTGGGGATTTGGATGGTGCGTTGGAGGTGCATAAGAAGAGCGGGCAGTTCAAGCATGTCCTGGTGGATCCGAGGCAGTACGGTGTCTTGATGGAGAGCTTGTGTGCAGGTGGTAAGTGTGATGGTGCTGTGCAGGTGCTAGATGAGCTTCTGGAGAAGGGCACGCTGCTTAGCCCAAAGAGTCCTGTGCTGGAAGCACCTGCTTATAATCCAGTGATTGAGTATCTGTGCAACAATGGGAATACCAACAAGGCCGAGACGTTCTTCAGGCAGCTGATGAAGAAAGGTGTGGATGACAAGTCTGCATTCAACAGTCTTATCCGTGGGCATGCAAAGGAAGGTGCGCTAGAGGCCGCAAAGGAGATTCTTGCCATTATGACACGCCGTGGCGTCCCTACTGACCCCCACTCGCACGCACTGCTTATTGATAGCTTCTTGAAGAAGAATGAGCCAGCTGACGCAAAGACGGCATTGGACAGCATGATGGAACATGGTCACTTACCAAGGCCAGCTCTGTTCCAGTCTGTCATGGCGGCGCTTTTCAATGATGGCAGGGTTCAGACCGCAAGTAGGGTCATGAAGACTATGATAGAGAAGGGGATTACCGAGAACATGGATATGGCACATAAGATTGTGGAGGCTCTCTTCATGAGGGGTCATGTGGAGGAGGCGATTGGTCGCGTCAATCTGATGGTGGAAAATGGCTGTATGCCTGATCTGGATAAGTTGCTAGTTGCCCTTTGCGAGAAGGACAAAGTGATGGAGGCACAAAAGCTGGCTGATTTTGCGTTGGACCGGGACTTTGAAGTTAGCTTCTCAACCTATGACAGAGTCCTGGAAGCCCTGTACACTGAGGAGAAGACATTGCCAGCCTACTCCATGCTCTGCAAGATCAAGCACAAAGGAGGCGTTGTAGACCAGAAGGGTTGCGATGCTTTGATGGATAGCTTAAAAGCTGGAGGATACTCAAAGCAAGCTGACATTTTGTCTAGGATCTTGGTGGAGAATGGATCATCAACATCCAAGAGGGGCAAGAAGTCTGCCATGGGTGCATAGGGAGGTTTCTGGGTTCATGGAGAGGTCCTATTTTCCTTTCTGAACTGAAGAAAACAGCGGTTTGTTTGTTTTATTAATGCTTGTTATGCCATCTGTCAGATTGGGATTTTCATCCTAGGAGACAAGAAGAATCGGTAAATTTACCTTTCTCATGAAACCCCTGATTTGATCATGCGCCAATTTCTTAGAAAAGAAACATTTTCAATAATTGAGGCAGATGTACTTGTTATCAATTTAGTTCAGAAATTACATCTATGACATGCTGTTACTTCGTCGTTTATAAGTGGATCTACTAAAGACAGACTAGAATTTTGCTTTGCTTTGGCATGGTGCCAAAGGAAGACCTCTGATCCACATTTTGTATCCTTTTGTTAATTCCAGTTTGTTTGTTGCTTGTTACTGATAACTGATAGTGTGATGTTCATAACCTTTTAGTTCGTTTTACGTCTTGATATTTTTGCTGGGTTGGTGAAGTGTCAGATAAAAAATTTATGCAGTAAGATGATACTGTTTTCTTTGACCCATTTCCATTACAATCTTTAATCTTCAGTTTTTGATTTGCCTCCAAATTCTGTAGTAATATTTAGGTGCATTCTAGTCGCATTTCCTAGTGCATTTGTGCTCCTGTGTGGCAGCTATGATTATTTGACCATTAGTTAGTACTCCCTCCGTCCGTAAATACTTGTCATCAAAATGAATAAAAAGAGATGTATCTAGAACTAAAATACATCTAGATACATCCCCTTTTATCCATTTTGAGGACAAGTATTTCCGGACGGAGGGAGTAGCACCCTATAATATATACGGAGTGGGGTAAAAGCCACTCATGTTTGCCATTCAAACCCAGGTTGCAGCAGCCCTATTTTATCCTGTGCTGGGTGTCTGCTCTTTGGCTGGAAAGAAGAATAATTTGACAAGCATCTCTGCTCTTGTACATTCTGTTTGCATGCACAGGTTAGATATTATGCATGTGCCATGAGCAGTCGCGGAAATACTCTGGTGATGCGTGTTATCGACATGATGCATCTCTTATTCAGCGATGTGTTTGGAATATGTTTTGCATCTTTGTTTCCGTGCCCAGTTTACGTTGCCTGTATGCCCATTTTGATCTTTGTGTTTTTCCCAGTTGTGCTGCTCCATGATCTCCCTGGTTTTTCGGCTGTCCTCAATTTTTTCTCGTGTCGAATAAAAATCTGGCAAACAATTTTTTGCTCCACCTGTGCTATCAACTTGCAGCTTCACCTCCCAACTTCTTGGATTCTTGCTGGTTTGGTTGCATAGCTAGTCTCTTGCCTTCACATGTGATGTGCCTTGTGTTTCGTAGCAGATGCAGTCATGCAGGTTCTGGACCTTGCGATTTGCATAACCCGGCCTGGGTCCGCCACAGCATCATGATATATTGATATATTTCTACAGGAATTTCCTTTAGGAGCATACTACTCTACCATTTTTGCTCTAGTTCATTTGCCACTGCTAATCTGCCTATAATACATGCATACATCCAAGCGTGTGTTGTTGTCACTGTCGGTGCATCGCTGCCATGTGTAACATGCTTTTACTTCATCGTTTATAAGTGGCTGTAGTAAAGACAGCCCAGAGTTTTGTTTTGTTTTGGCATGATGCCAAAGAAGGCGTTGATCCACTTTGCATGCTGTTGTCGTTTCACCTTGTTAATTGCAGGGATACTGATAACTGATAGTCTGATGTTGACAACCTCTTGGTTTGTTTGATCTCTTGATATTTTGTTGCAATGGTGGAGTGTCAGATTAAAATTTATGCAGTAAGAAAATATTTAGGTTTTTTTTCCTTTTGTGGGGATAATATGTATACTTTGACCCATTTCTGTTAGAAGCGTTAATACTCTTTTCTTTTTGATTTGACCATTAGTCGGTGGTAGTACATAATATTTGAAGTGGTGGAAAAGCTACTCAATATTTTGCCCTTTAAAATCAGGTTGCCAGCCCCGTTTCTTCCTGTGTTCGACTTCTGGGTGACTTCCTTGCAGTTTTGATTTGATCATTAGATAGTGTTGGTACATGATATCTGAAGTGGTGGAAAAGCTACTCATTATTATGCCATTTAAGTTCAGTCGCCAACCCCGTTTCATCCTGTGCTAACTTCTTGGTTACTTCTTTTGCTGGAAAGAAGAATAACTGGGCAAACCATCTCTGCTCAAACTGTTCTTTTCCATTGTGTTTGCAGTTTGCAAGTGTAGGCTAGATATGTGCGAGCGAGCAGTGGGGAAATATTCAGCTATGTATTGTGAGCATGATGCATATCTCCTTGATTGATGTACTTCGAATAAGATATGCATCCATCCTCATTTCCAAGCCCATCTTCTGTTGCTGCGCACCGATCCTTTCTCTGTTCTTTTTGTCCTTTTTTTGTCTGAAGTGTTGCCTGTTCTTCTCTGGCTTATCAGTATGAGGCCATGGCGGATTGGTACAAAGCAGGGAAAGGAATGAACAAGTTGAAGACTCTATGCAAGTTCGGTTTTTGGTGTCCTTATTTGCTTCTCCGAGCCATATTTTTGCTGTTGCTTACTGGCGCTGCCCCATGGCCTCTCAAGTCATTTTTTTCTCGCTCCTCTCATTTTTCTCTTGTGTAGTATACGTCCAATAAAAATCCTTTGCATGTGTAAAATACTGGCATTTCTCTTACATGGCTCCTGGTCGGGGCTTGAGTTTTCTGCTCTCTATTTGTTTCTCTTCTCCGTTGCGCCGCTTCATGATATTCCTGTCTTTTCCGTCGTCCATTCATTTTTCTCCCTTGTATATTATGCAATAAAAAGCCACCCTAGAAAAAAATTCCGGCGATTTGTTTTTTTTGTTGTTGTTGTTGCTCCACCTCTGCTGTCAAGTTGCAGCATCAGCCTCAGTCCTCTTGGATCCTTGCTGGTCTTTTTGTCCTGGGGTTTGGTTGGATAGCTAGTGGTCTCTTGCCTTGACATGTGATGTGCCTTGTGTTTCGTAGCAGATGGAGGTACTGGCCCTTGCAATTTGCTTAAACCGGTCCCGGCCCACCACAGCATCACGAGATATTTCTACAGGAACTCCATTAGAAGCATATACTACTGGTATCATTTTTGCTTTAGTTGAGTTGTCACCGCCGGCCGATCTGCTGTCATACGTGCGAGCCTGCGGTGCCGTCACTGTCGGCGCGTCGCTGCCAATCTGAATCTGATTGATGAAGAGGTGACCGACGATCGACGGTGCAAACGGACTCGTGTTTCTTGCCTTTGGGATGTGCTCTCCTCTCATACCACGGCGCTACAGAGCAATGACAACCGCTGGATTCATATCGGACGGACGAACATGATTGCTGTGCAATCATTCCCTTGGATAACGTTTAGAAACCACCCTGGGAAGCTGAGATGTTGCCAAGGGAAGCCCTCGTCCATGGCAAGGCCGTGACGCTGTTGCATCTCTGCCGGGGACTGGACGATGGATCCAGGCCGCCACCGCCTGACCGGCCACGGCACCACCTTTTTGTGTGCTAGCAATATCTCTACATGCGATTCGTTAAAATGATTCAAAATTTCCTTGCCAAGCTACATTTTCTCGCTTTTGGCGTAGCAGGCCTCCCTTTGGGAGGCCCGCGCGACGGGCTATTAGCTTGGTGGCCATGTTGGGATTGGTTACTAGCTTCAATTTGATACAATTTTTTTTGGGAACTCGCAGCACAACGCTTGTATTGCTCTCCCACAACCCCTTTTTCACGGTTTAGGCTGCTCCCATTTTGCTCACCGCTACTACGAGAAATCGGTGCCTAAGCCGGCGCCGTCAGGCCCACCATGCCTGCCTGTAGACACCCTCCAGATGTGCCGGCCCGCGGACGAGGCCCTCGATCTGGGCTGCCGCCACGGGTGCTTCTCAGCCGCGGGGAGAACGTGTTTGTGCTGTCATTCCCGTCACACTCGCCGCCGGGCGTCCGCTGCTCCTTGCCGCCGGTGCACTGGCGATCCATGAGCCGGCGCCGCCGACAAGAGATCGCCACCACCGCGCGAGGGGGAGGGCCCCGCCGCCGCCGTCACTGGCTAGGCAACGATGGCGTGGTCTCGGGCGGCGGCAGGAGAGGGGAGAGAGGAGCGGAGGCCTAGGGCCGGCGGCGGTAGATCGCCCCCCCGTGTCGCCAGGGGCTGGCGACGCGGGGGTAGGGGCTTATCACGGGCAATAGTGCGACCAGTTTGTGCATCCGATGGGTGACATTGCTTCGTAGCATGGGAAGGTCCCTTCAATTCTGCTCCGATGGGCTCGGGTATCTAATCCTCGCCGCCAGGTGACCAGTTTCTTTCATGACCATGCAACCTTTTGGATCTTTGTCCGGCCGGGGCGCCATGGATGCATGCAGCACTGCTACGCCATGGGGATATCATAGCAGCTGGTCGTCTCCTGCCTTGGCATGTGGCGTGCCTTGTCACTGTCAGTGCCAGTCGCCGAGCCCGCAACGAGCCCGTATGTATACTGTCAGTGCAAACGCGATCGACCGTCTCGTCACTCTCGTGTTTCTCGCCACTCCCGTCTCTTTCAACCTCCCATCCATACACATGCAAATCTACTACTGTACTGTATACGTTAGAAGAAGATAATCTGAAAATACAGGCGTACTTCGCCGGTACAGTACGTGTCCACAAGCCACTGGTACAGTACAAGATATGCATCCTCTGCGATTTTATTTACCACCACGAAATTCTTACAGAGTTCAAACCATAGCCAGAGAACTTATTTTTACTTACTGTACTATTTACCAGCTCATGTATCTGACACTTGAGACCGATCAACAGAAGCAGAAGCAGAGCGAGTGAAAAAAATGGTTGCTAATTAATTTAATTTCCTAAACGCACGTACGAGATTTGATTCTCAGCTGCTGGGCTGCCGCTTCTGGAGCCTGGTGAAGGCGGTGCCGTCGCACTCGAAGTCGTCGTAGCGGCGGAAGAGCTCGGCGACGAGCATGCAGGCGGTGGCCACGACCACGTCCTTGGCGGCGCACTGCTTGTTCCCCGCCGCCGGCTCCCCGGTCTCCGGCCCGTTGGACCAGTACACGTACTGCAGCAGCGCCTCCCCCTCCGCCCCGACGAACCTGTCCGCCACGAACTCCTCCGGCCTGTCGAACACCTCCGGGTCCCGCATCGCCAGCGGCTGGTACCCGCACAGCATCTCCCCGGCGGCCACGGAGAAGCCCTCCCCGCCGTGGGACCGCAGCACGAACTCCCGCCGCGCGCGCCCGAACTGCAGCGGCACGGGCGGGTTCATCCGGAGCACCTCGTACACCGTGGAGCGCACCAGCGGCATCCCGCGCACGGACGCGAACCCGACCTCGCCGCTGTGCTGCTCCAGCGCGGCGCGGACCTCGTCGCGGAGCCTGGCGCGGAGCGCGGCGTCCTTGCCGACCTGCAGGATGAGGAAGGGGAGGAACACCGAGAAGCCCCCGAAGGCGTTGAAGCCGAGCAGGAAGAGGATGTTGTTGATGGCGTCCTTGTCGGTCATGCCGTGGTCCTTGACGCCGACGGCCACGGACGCGGCGCCGTGCTTCTCCAGGAAGCGGTACAGCAGGTCGTACCCCGGCTTGACGAGGATGGAGGGGAAGGGGAAGGAGTGGAAGAGGAGCTCCTCCAGCGGCTGCGGGATGGCGCCGATCTTCTGCGTCGGCACCAGCTGCAGCCCCAGCCAGACGTCCAGGATGAAGAGCCCGTACCGGTCCACGAGGTCCTCGGCGGCCGGGTCGGCGCTGGCCACCGCCTTGCACAGGAACCGGAAGATGCACTTCTGCAGCGGGACCAGGAAGCTGGCGCCGCCCTCCTTGTCCTTGCCGGCGGCCAGGTCGGACTCGATGGCGGCGAGCATGCCGTCGACGCCCTCGAGGAACTCGGGCGCCCACACGCGGGAGCTGCGGCGGAGGAGGTCCATGGCGAAGGCCTTGGTGCGCTCGTGCTCCGGCTCCTCCGTGTCCAGGTACACGCCCACGCGGGTGCCGCCCGTGAAGGAGTCGCTGGGGTTGTACGGCCCGATGAGGCAGTCGCGCTTGTCCACCAGCTCCGGGTCGAACAGCGCCGTGAACGCGGCGGTGTCCACGATGGCGACCACGCGCGGGTTCACGCCGACGAAGAAGGGGAACGTGGGCGGGATGTTGGCCCGGAACACCGTGCTCCGGTACTGCGCGGCGCGCCGCCGGAAGAACTCCTCGGGGCCCTGGAACCAGAAGTAGTCCAGCCGGTCCCGGAGCGGGCCCAGCACGGGCGCGCCGTAGCCGCCCGGGATCGGCTTCGGCGGCGGCGTCGCAACCGCGGTGGCCGCCGGTGAGAAGGACGGCAGCATGGCCGGGACGTACGGACGCGCGCTCGGTGTGGTGGTGGCTAGCGCGAGCTGGATATCCCCAGCCCGTGTGTGGTCTTAAGCTCACTGGGCCAGCTGCTCAGCCGCAGCAGCTCAGTGCATAGAGTGAAGTGAGCTAGTGTGGTTCTCGTGGAGGAAGGGCGAGAGGTTGGCGATGCCGCGATGGAGACGCCAGTAGAGGGAGAGGATCACGTGGGTCCCTATTGACAGCGCGCGCTCCGTCACTCGGAAAATTCACTTCTACATTGACCGGGTCCCCCAATCCGATAGGAGGGGTGGGAGGTGTGCGACGTTACCGATAAAAATCTGCCCGTCCTTGGCCGGTGATGGCGGTGACGGCGCCCGTGGGCGTCGTTCCTCTCCTTGGAGGCGTCACTGAGGTGTATCGGCATCTCCCCCATTGCTTGGGTGGTGCCTCCGGGCGAAAGCCTAGTTCCGTGCCGGATTGGCGATGGCGGCGTCTTGGCGTCGTTACTCTGTTAGGAGCATCGCGCGTGGAGAGTCGGCTTGAAGTATATGTGTGCTGGTTCTCCGATGCTCGTCGCTGGCTCGAGTTGGGCGCTATGTGTACAACTTTTGGTGAATCCAAGGCAATGGCTTTCTCGGGATAATTCAATGGTGGTTTAGTACATTGACAAGGAAAGTTCAGTTGAAGATATTGATCTTCAACGTGACCGGTGCTTGTCAAGATGCGGCTTGGGGACTGGTTTAAGGCAGACCCCTTTGCTTGTCAAACTATACCTGTTGTTCGCATTAAGTTGTAGGGTCTTACTATATCAGCAGACTAGCCCACCACGTTGTTCTCTTATTCGTTTGTTTCTTTTTTCCTTTGATATATTTTTGCACGATAAAAAAATTAAAAAAAGACACACAATGCGCTACCGTGGAATTGAACTCAATACAGCACACTGCTGAGTACCAACTCCTACCGCTAAAACCCAAGGATGGTAGTGCTAATTTTGGAAGCGAAATACTTGAGAACATAGTAGAGAGTCGAGATGAGAAAACATTTTTGAAAAAACTTGATTTTTTTGGAAACCGTGACCAATTTTTAAATGCCAACAATTAAGAAAACGCGAACGATTTTTAAAAATTGAACAGCTTTGGTGACTAGGGTTTATCAAAGATGATGTCACCCCTAGTCCAGTACGTGTAAAGCTTAAGAGTTACATAGAGATGATTAGCAGTTGTGAACAATTCATACAAAGGGAAAATTATTTCAAACATTTCAATATTTTTGAAAAAAAGAAAAACATTTTTTAAACCCGCGAGCTTTTTTTGAAGAACATGAATTTAATTTGTTATTTTCAAACATTTTGGAGAAAAACCCAAACAATTTTAAAAAAATAATTTTTCAAATTACAAACACTTTTTTTATTGGCTAGCCCTGTATCTGCGAAAAGGACGTAAAAATAGGGCAAACTTAGTAAGAAGTGAACTTCCAACCTCCAACTATTAAACGTGTGCTTACAGACAACAAAACTAAGGGATGTTGGTGGCAAATGATAAACGTAGATGTTTAATACAACGTCAGATATGAAGTATTCTTGAACATTTATTGAAAATTGTGAATAATTTGGAAAATGCCGAATATTTTTTTTAAAGTGCAATCCAATATTTGTACTGAATACTTTCTGAAGACACAAACAATTTTTTTAAACATGAGCAGTTTTTGAAATTCTGGATTTTATAAAAATGTGAACAATTTTAAAAAAATTTGTACATTTGTTGAAAAATGCTTCCCCAAAAACACGAACAAATTTCAAAAATGGGAACATATTTTGAAACTCTTGAACATTTTTTGACAGCCTGATTTTTTAAATGAAAACATGAACATTATTTGAACTTGTGAACAATTTTGAAAATGGAAACTTGTTTGAACATTTGAAACATTATATAACTTCTTTAGCGCAGGATGGACTATTTTTAATATATGATGAACATTTCCTTTATAACAAACTAAACTTTGTTTAGTGTATGGTGAACCTTTTAAGTTTTTCAATGCATATTTGTATGCGCTAATTGTCGTGCATGTCATTTATACGCTGAGCTTGTATATATGCATGTACTAGTACCTACCTTACATGCATGCACATGCAAAGCTCATCTAAAGATCAATTAATGCGTGCACTAATGTGATGACATGCTTCATGTGCATCCTACGCACAACAAAAAAACTTTCACATTCAAAAATGAATTGTAGGGCTTAGCCACGTAAGAGGCAAAAAAAAAAAATCATTCCTATTTACGAGTTGATGGTCGTTTTGCAACTGAGGCAAAAAATTCAGGCTAGTAGTGAGTCAAAGGATGGACTTGCAAACAGGGGAAAAAGAACAAAGAGCTCAGTTGCATATCAATGGTGGATTTGCAACTCGGACAATTAAAAAGATTCGACACCAATTGCGAGTCGACCCTGAACTTGCAACTAGGAAAAAAAGGTTGGGCCTGAGTTACGGATCGAGAGTGGACTTCCAACTAGGACAAAAAAGGGTCAGATCCCAGTTGTGAGTCGAGGGCGGACTTGCAATTAGGAAAAAAATGTCGGGGCCCAACTGCGAGTCGAGAATGGAATTGTAAACGGGAAAAAAGGTCGGGCCCCAGTTATGACTTGAGGGTGGACATGCAATTGGGACAAAAAAGGTCAGATCCCAGGTACGAGTAGAGGTGGGGGGGGGGGAGGGTTTGCAACTGGGATAAAAAAGGTCAGACCCTAGTTGCGAGTCGAGAGTGGACTTGCAGCATGGACAAAAAAAGGTCTGGTCTCAGTTGCGAATCAAGGATGGACATGCAATTGGGACTAAAAAACTTGGACCCAAGTTGCGAGTCGAGGTTGGACTTGCAACTCAGACAAAAAAGGTTGTGCCCCAGTTGCGAGTCAAGGGTGGAGTTGCAACTCGGATAAAAAAGGTTGGGCCCCAGTTGCAAGTCAGGGTGGACCTGCAACTTGGGCATAAAAAAGTCTGGCCCCATTTGTGAGAGTATACTTGCAACTAGGACAAAAATGGTTGGGCCCCAGTTATGAATCGATGGTGGACTTCCTAATGGGACAAAAAACGGTTGGTCCCGAGTTGCGAGTCGAGGGTGGACATGCAATTAGGACACAAAATGTCAGGGGCCGGCGATACGTCTCCGGCAGAGTACCAGAGAAGGCCTCCAATTTCTACAACCATATTGTGCTCTCTCATAATAATTACATGTAAGATCATAATCAATTTCAACAATATAGCTACCATATAATTTTTCTCTTCATGATCCACATGCATACAAGTTTTATAATCTTCCAAGATAGTGGGATTAACATCAACTAATTAAAGTCATGACATCTCCAATCCCATCTTTATCAAGAATTTCATAAGATTGAACACTCTCAAAATACGTAGGATTATTTTCACCTAAAATTGATACTCTTCCAAACCCACTACCAATATTATCGCAAACATATTCATCATGGGACTTAAATAAATTTTCAATCATTATATCACCACAATCATGATCATTGCAATAAGTAGTGGACATAACAAAATTGTCAGCTTTGTGTGGTGGTGTTGAGATCACTAGAGTCTGGACTAGTTGCTCAGCCACAGCAGCTCGGTGGAGTAGAGTGAACTAAGCTAGGGTGGTTCACGTGGAGGAAGGGCGAGAGGTTGGCCATGCCTCGATGGAGGCGCCAATAGAGAGGGGCGGGGAGAGGATCATGTGGGTCCCTATTGATCGCGCGCTCCCTCTTCGACCCACTTCTACCATGACCAGATCGACCGTTCATTTGAATGACTCACTATCGTCTGTGGCCTTGTTTTCTTATCTTCCATTTTGCTAATGGAAGCCGTTTGATTTTTTTTTCTTGATTTCTAAGTAAAATATCTTTCTTTACGAGAATAAGGTCAACTTCATTTTCCTAAAAAAGGTGCAACTTGAGCTCAATGGGAAGCACGAGAGATTCGATCATAATAATTATTCACATTAGCTTTAGCTAGCTACTATATGTTAGTCGTCTAATTTTTCAAATGATAACCACATGTGTGGCACGAAGCACTCCATTCTGACGTTCTTTTACAACTAAAGTTGTCATGAAAAAAGAAAAAAAAACAACCCCCCAAAAAAACAGAAACTTAGCATCCGAAACGAAATTGTCATGCTTGATACATCGCTAAACTTGCCATAAAAAATATTCAGAGTTGCTATGTATTCGTGCTACATGTATGACACTTCTTAGGGTCCTTTTTAAAATTGGGTAACTCAATTTTTAAACGTTGATCTTTTGTCAAGATTCGTGTTGTTTTATTTTTTCCTTTGTTGTTGAATGCCTGTTTGGGCTGAATTTTGATTAGGCCCTCTTTGATGTACTCCCTCCGATTCATATTACTTGTCGCTGGTTTAGCAAAATACTAAACGAACGACAAGTAATGTGCATTAGGTATATTTTCAGTTCAAAGGTTTGCATTAAGTATATTTTCACTCCATGCAGATGATACATTTCTTATCACCCACTCTACTGTTTAGGGAAACTTGTCCTTCTAATCTGGCATGCTTTTTGGTCTGCCTTGCTTTAGGTAGTTCATGCTGACTCCTTAATTCTTCAGTGATAATGAGCTATTCATGGATCTAGCAACTGACTGTATTGCTTTGTCCTGATATCATGGATACTTTTTTTCATGAGATCATGAATATTTGAATGCCCTTTGTTGACCATATACAGTTTCTGATTGTTTTCGTACGTTTATGCCTCTTCCGAGCTTGTGGAACCCATTTATTTTCTTAAAGACCACTTGTGCCTGCTAAGTCTTGGGATCATTTTTTTGTTCCTATGTCACCAATCCGTAGAAGAATGCATGCTCCCGAGCCATAGAAGTAATCATAGGTGGACAAAGTTGAGGGCCTGAGGCAGCAATAGTTCTTCGAAGGCACTGGGCAATAATTGATTGGTCGAAGGTAGCGTTTTCTGTTGAGCTTCAATCGACAGAGAAGAAATTGCTTCTATATGTGCCTTTGGTTTTCTTTCGCTTAGGGAGTTCGTACAGTTCTTTTTTCAGGGCAAGAGATTCTTCATCTAGATAATAGAGATCACTCTAATTGATTAGATCAGAAGTTGCTTTTTCCGTCGAGATTCAGTTGACAGGGAAGAAATTGTTTCTGTCTATGCCTTTGGTTTTCTTTTACTTAGGGAGTTTGTATAGTTTTTTCAGGGGAAGAGATTCTTCAGCTAGATGAGAAAGAGCACTCTGATTAATTAGATCAGAAGTTGTGTGTGATAATGATTGCTTGTGCAGACTACAATGGCACCAACCACCAGGTGAGATCGTTAGTGAGGCGCCGTTGGTGGACACGAGTAAAGCTTCTTGACCTATACGATTCATGGTTTGGCATATTTGCTTTATCGGAGTGCTTCATGTACTTAGTCTGAGATGATTAAGATCCTTAATTTGCATTGGTTTATTTTTGCCTTATCTCCTGCAATACATTAGTGAAAATCTTAGCGGTGCTGATCTTCTAAACTTGAAGTTACGACTTGCTTAACCTCATAATAATTTAGTTTCGGAGAATGCACAAATCATTTTGGAGAAACAGTGAACAAAAAAGTTGGGGCATCCTCGGTAATCAGCTAGGAGAAGTACAGAAAAATCTGACAGGAGTGGTGAAAGTAACAGCCATATGTATCAAGTCAGGGTGGACGAGCCAAGTTTTTTTTTTAGAAATAGGATGGACGAGCCAAGTAGTCTTTTTCTATCGCTCATGGACCAAAGCTGACCGGACTTTAAAAATAGTGAACGGCTGAGTTTTGAAAATGGGCCCCAAAGTTGATCTGTCCAGTCCGCTTTTGTCCCGGTCTAGCTTGATTGGGAACGAGGCCCAGCCCAAATTCGTGTGATTTTCACCCATGAGGCCCACCTGGCGTTAGCCAATGTCCCAGTATCCCTCAGCCGTCACCCATCACGGTGTCCTCGCACCCCTAAAAAAAAAGAATGTCGGTGTCCTCGCCACCTCTCGTCGTCCTCGTCCTTCCTCCCCAAGCACCGCCATCCCCAGTAAGGGGACTGCAATGTCGCCCGCCTGACAGCCATGTTCGACCCCACAGCCTCAATCATGACCACCGTCAGGCCATGCGCCCCCACTCACGGTCAGCGGCGCCATTCATTGTCGTCCTGGCGAATCACCGTGTATTTGAGCACAACGACGTCGCCATTGTCGTTCCCGCGCAAGGAATTGCTATGGAACGTCTCCGAGACGACCCATGTGTCCTCTCTTCCAGCAGCAGAGTCGCCTTTAGTTTGTTGCAGTCAGGCCCGGGCCCTAGAGCCCCCCCCCCCTGAACTTTGGGGGCCCGGTTGAAAGAAAGCTTTTCAAAGTTAAAATTATTGAAGAACTATTTGAGATCAATGATGACTCAAGACACTAGTAGAAAAAGGGTCAAATCTGAGAAACATTAGTATCGGTTTGCATATGAGTCGGCACTAATGTGTCCATTAGTGCCGATTCAAATGACTAGGCGGGAGGAGATCTTAGTACCGGTTGAATGCGATTCTTTAAGACCGGTTCGTGGCACGAACCGGTACTAAAGAGGTTGTGGCAGGGCTATTTTTAGTCCCACCTCGCTCCCCTAGCAAGATTTTGACCACCTTAAATATGTTACTTCTCAAACAATCACAAGCATTTGGTCTTCATTAAACTCTATGTGTAGGATCTGTGGCTGCAACAGGAGTCCTCGCCGGTTCTTAAATCGGTGGTAGATTCCTATTGACAATTTAGATTCTATACAAAAAGATCATTGATGGTCAATGTATTTTTTATGTACTTCTCTGTAGCAGTAGCACGTTTTGGCTGAAAGGCGGTACTGATTAATGTATTTTTTCTGCGTTCAGATGCACAATTTAAATATGTTACTTCTCAAACTATCACAAGCATTTATTCTTCATTGAACTCTATGTGTATAATTTGTGGACTTAATATGAGTCTTCACCGGTTTCGGATGAGAACTCATCAGTTACACGGGCACTTCATTTTTTTAACTTATTTGAACTCCAGACTTTTTTTGAGCCGGCATTATGCAACATTCGAAGCGACGTCATCAATTTTCAACACGTTCTGACATCATTTGTTGTTTTTCAGTCACCGATTTGTTTAGATCAGAGCTAAATGACCGTGAAAATGAAAATCACTACAAAACAAACTCTAAAAATGTTGAAGGTATCATCATTTCATCCGCATAGCATGTGCGAAAGAGTAGAGAGGGTCACGGCAAAAACTGGACGAACTTCGTGTACAAACTGGACAATCTCTTTCGGGGTATCAGGGTTTCGGATGAGAACTCATCAGTTACACGGGCACTTCATTTTTTTAGCTTATTTGAACTCCAGATATTTTTTGAGCAAAAATATTTACAAAGAAACTAAATACTGCAAAAAAACTACTCGGAAATAAATAGAAGAAAAAAATAAAGAAGAAAAGAAAAAACTATATAAAAAAATTACTCAAAAATAAATAGAAGAAAATAAATAATGCAGAAAAGAAAAAAAATTATATAAAAAATTGTTGGGGCGCTGCCTGGTGGGCCTGCTAGACATAGGGTGTGCAAATTCAGGCCCAGAAGGGCCAGCAGGCTCACAGGGCAGCGCGCCCTAGTTAGGCCCAGAAGCCTGCTATATAGAGGAGTTCGAAAGGGCAGCCGCGGCTGAGTTTATAAACCAGTGCGGCTACCCTTCGCTCGGCGAGGTGGGACTAAAAATAGCGCCTTCTGGTGACAATAAGACGACCATTAGTACCGGTTGGTGGCTCCAACCAAGATACTAATGTGTTGCCCTTTAGTACCGGTTGAAGCCACCAACCGGTACTAAAGGCCCTCGTTTCCCGCCGCGTGGGCTGACCAAAATTGGCCTTTAGTACCGGTTGGAGCCTCCAACCGGTACTAAAGACCCCTCCTATATATACTACACTTACGAAAAAATAGTTTCATCATGGACCACTTCTCCACTTCTCACGCGACGTTCGATCTATCGCCGACGCCGCCCACGCCGCCGCGCCCGCCGCCGATCGCCGCCGCCACGTCGTCGGCGTCCTCGCCGCCGCGCCCGCCCCCCGCCGTCGTCGTCGTCCCGTCGTCGCCACACGCCCGTCGCCGCTCGTCGTCGTCGCCGCGCCGCCGCCGTCGTCGCCGCCGCCCGCCGCCCTCGCTCGCCGCCGCCGCCGTCATCATGCTGCCGCCGCCGTGACGCTTAGTTGAACTAGTTGAATTAATAGAACTAGTTTATTTTTAGTAAGAAAATTTAGGTATATGAGATTATTTTGAACTAATTAAAATTTAGGTATATGAGATTATTTGAACTAGTTGAATTAGTATAACTAGTTTATTTTTAGTAAATGCTTAGTTGAACTAGTTGAATTAATAGAACTAGTTTATTTTAGTAAGAAAATTTAGGTATATGAGATTATTTGAACTAGTTGAATTAATATAACTAGTTTATTTTTAGTAAGAAAATTTAGGTATATGAGATTATTTGAACTAGTTGAATTAATATAACTAGTTTATTTTAGTAAATTCTTAGTTGAACTAGTTGAATTAATAGAATTAGTTTATTTTTAGTAAGAAAATTTAGGTATATGAGATTATTTGAACTAATTAAAATTTAGGTATATGAGATTATTTGAATTAATATAACTATTTTATTTTTAGTAAATGCTTAGTTGAATTAGTTGAATTAATTGAATTAGTAAGTGTTTAATGTTTCGCCTATATGAACATAGGAAATGTCGTCTGACGACGGAAAAATTTCATTATGTGCGAATACTGTGAAGACCAGCGCGGCCTGTGCGACAGAAATTTCCTTGTTGATGATAGGCGATTCAGCATCAAGCTGGATGAGACCTTCAATTCGATCTGATGAAGTCACAACGACAAGTCTGTTTTCGTAATTAAGCATGACTTATATATGCTTCATTTGCCTGACTTATAATTTTTAATTTTCACTATTCTACTAGCGCATCCCCTGCCATGCAAGAATTTTTGTCTTGGATAAGATAGGTTTCAATGCTATGGAAACTATGGAGGTAAAGAGAGTTTACCTGAAAACTGAGGATGGTTATACTTTCAACGTCAAAGTATACAATGCAAATACATACACCTATTTTGAATGCAAAACTTGGCAAGCACTATGCAAGGCTTACCCATTTGAGCCTAATATGGTTATCACCTTTGATATTCGTCCGGAAGATGATATTGAAGGTAATAGAGACATATGGGTCGATGTGCAGACGCCTCCAGTTCTACCATTATTTGAGTTCTTCTCAACTATATTTTTGTCTTTAATATTGCTTATTCAAAAATAATTGACAACTAATTTCTATTGACAGCTTATTTCCATTCAAGCAAACATGTCCGGCGCTTGGTAGACATGACCTACTACTGTCCCGGAGCTGAACTAAACTGCGAGGAGATAAGTCATTATGTTTAATGGCTTGGGGATCTTCATACTGTCAAGACAATTTTTCTTCCTGCACTTAGAAATGTTAGTACTCAAAACGTGTCTAATAGTGATCGTATTGAACTACGGTCACATCTATTTAGGTATGATGGTAAGATTTTTACTATTTGTCTCAGTGCATCTTTTGCATACATAATGTTTTTGCTAAACTTTCATTGCTAAGTATATTAATTAAGTACTATACGATGTTCTTCAACATGGACTCCCGATGACAGTTGTGCCTCAGGGGATCGAGACTAAAGGTCTTATGTCAATTGTTAGCTTATGAACAAGATATCCTGCATTGCACATAAGTGCATTCAGGATTTCTAGAAGCGATGAATGCTTAATAGTGAAAGATTGGAGGAAATTTTTTAAAGATCACAGAGAAGTACTAGGGAGCAGCAATGAGAAGCGTAGCCCACGATTAGGAGACAGGTTCATCTGCCTGCTCCAGTATGATGAATCAGGAGAGCTATACATGTTCTATGCTATTTTACCTGAGAGAGAGCACCAGGAGTGATTTAGCTAGTTCATGCTCTTAGTACTTGTCCTTTCATGTCCGTGTTCTTCGCTCGAACTTAATCTTAAAGAGTGATTTGCTTTTGTGGTGTTATATATGAACGCTTATAATATCATGACAATCATGTTGAACTCGATGGTATTTTTGCTTCTGGTACAAGTGAATGTTTCTTCTTTAAGCTAGTGTTGGTGGTGATTAGATAGCGGTAATGACTATGATGATTAAATAGTGATAATGACGACTACAATGATTTTTAGCTAGCTAGCTAGAGTATATATATACTCCCGTTGATGATATGATGCAAGAGTTTTTATATTAATATGATGATGATGATGATGAGTTATTATATCATTTAATGAAAGAAACCGCATATTAGTTTCAGCTGGATGGATCCTACCTAAGTGATCAAGTATATATATGCCATATCCATATATATTATACTTGATCACCTAATTAGGTGATCAAGTATAATATGGATATGTCATATACTTGATCACTTAGCTAGTAGCTTGATCCAATGCATCCAGTCGAAACTAATCCCCGGTACTTTCACCTAATGATTTAACAACTCATTATAATTTAAAACAATCACTAAATTAAATTGAAAACACAAAATTAAAGGAAAAATAAAAAAACACCAAAACATTTAGTACCGGTTGATGTTACCAACCGGTACTAAAGCCCTATGCGCACCCGGGCCTGGCTTGTGCCACGTGGTGGCACTTTAGCTCCGGTTCGTGACGAACTGGTACTAAAGGGGGGGACCTTTAGTCCCCACTCTTTAGTGCCGGTTGGCGAACCGGCACTAAAGGCCGTCACGAACTGGCACTAAAGGCCGGTTCTGCACTAGTGAGAGACTTTTAAATGGTTTGCCAACATTATACATCAAGAACAAATTGTTGGATGAGAGTGACATCGACCTAGGGGTGCAGGGCGGCGCCCGATCCGCCCCGCTTCGTAGGCAAAATTGGTTTCAGTTAGTTATAAATACTGCTACGTCTTGAGCTTGCGTTGGTTTTCCTTGAAGAGGAAAGGGTGATGCAGCAATAGTAGCGTAAGTATTTCCCTCAGTTTTTGAGAACCAAGGTATCAATCCAGTAGGAGGCTCCTCAAAAGTCCCACACACCTACACAAACAAACAAAGAACTCGCAACCAACGCAATAAAGGGGTTGTCAATCCCTTCACGGCCACTTGCGAAAGTGAGATCTGATAGAGATAGTATGATAAGATAAATATATTTTTGGTATTTTATAATCTAGATTGGAAAAGTAAAGATGCAAATAAAAGTAGATTGAAAGCTTATATGATAAAAGATAGACCCGGAGGCCATAGGTTTCACTAGTGACTACACTCAAGATAGCATAAGTATTACGGTGGGTGAACAAATTACTGTCGAGCAATTGATAGAAAAGCGAATAATTATGAGATTATCTAGGCATGATCATGTATATAGGCATCACGTCCGTGACAAGTAGACCGACTCCTGCCTGCATCTACTACTATTACTCCACACATCGACTGCTATCCAGCATGCATCTAGAGTATTAAGTTCATAAGAACAGAGTAACGCATTAAGAAAGATGACATGATGTAGAGGGATAAACTCATGCAATATGATATAAACCCCATCTTTTTATCCTCGATGGCAACGATACAATACGTGCATTGCTGCCCCTGCTGTCACTGGGAAAGGACACCGCAAGATTGAACCCAAAGCTAAGCACTTCTCCAATTGCAAGAAAGATCAATCTAGTAGGATAAATCAAAGTGATAATTCGAAGAGACTTGCAAAGATAACTCAATTATACATAAAAGAATTCAGAGGAGATTCAAGTATTTCTCATAGATAAACTTGATCATGAACCCACAATTCATCGGATCTCGACAAACACACCTCAAAAAGAGTTACATCGAATAGATCTCCAAGAAGATCGAGGAGAACTTGGTATTGAGATCCAAAAAGAGAGAAGAAGCCATCTAGCTAATAACTATGGACCCAAAGGTCTGTGGTAAACTACTCACAACTCATCGGAGGGGCTATGGTGTTGATGTAGAAGCCCTCCATGGTCGATTCCCCCTCTGGCGGAGCGCCGGCGAAGGCTCCAAGATGGGATCTCGCGGATACAGAAGGTTACGGTGGTGGAATTAGCGTTGGCTCCCTTGATATTCTCGGGGTACGTGGGTATATATAGGAGGAAGAAGTAGGTCAGTGGACGTCCGAGGGGCCCACAAGATAGGAGGGGCGCCCTATAGGGGTGGGCGCGCCCTCCACCCTCGTGGCCGCCTCGGCTGCTTCTTGACTTGCACTCCAAGTCCTCTGGATCACGTACGTTCCAAAAATCACGCTCCCGAAGGTTTCATTCCGTTTGGACTCCATTTGATATTCCTTTTCTTCGCAATACTGAAATAAGCAAAAAAACCCAGTAATATGGGCTGGGCCTCCGGTTAGTAGGTTAGTCCCAAAAATGATATAAATGTGTAAAGTATAGCCCATAAAACATCCAAAACAGGTAATATAATAGCATGGACAATCAAAAATTATAGATACGTTGGAGACGTATCAAGCATCCCCAAGCTTAATTCCTGCTTGTCCCCGAGTACGTAAATGATGAAAACAGAATTTTTGATGTGGAATTCTAGCTAGCATAATTCTCAATGTATTTTTTTTATTGTGGCATGAATGTTCAGATCTAAGTGATTCAAAATAGAAGTTCATATTGACATAAGAAATAGTAATACTTCAAGCATACTAATCAAATCAATCATGTCTTCTCAAAATAACATGGCTAAAGAAAGTTCATCCCTACAAAATCATATAGTTAGGCTATGCTTCATTTTCGTCACACAAAAATGCTCCCAAATTATACACCCGCGATGACAAGCAAGCAATTGTTTCATACTTAAATAATCTCAAACTTTTTCAACTTTCACGCAATACATGAGCGTGAGCCATGGACATAGCACTATGGGTGGAATAGAATATGATGATGGGGATTGTGTGGGGAAGACAAAAAAGGAGAAAGTATCATATTGACGAGGATAATGAACGGGCTATGGAGATGCCCATCAATTGATGTCAACATGAGGAGTTGGGATTGCCATGCAACGGATGCACTAGAGCTATAAATGTATGAAAGCTCAAAAAAAGAAAACTAGTGGGTGTGCATCCAACTTGCTTGCTAACGAAGATCTAGGGCATTTTGAGGAAGCCCATCGTAGGAATATACAAGCCAAGTTCTATAATGAAAAATTCCCACTAGTATATGAAAGTGACAACATATGAGACTCTCTATATGAAGAACATGGTGCTACTTCGAAGCACAAGTGTGGAAAAAGAGATAGTAACATTGCCCCCTTTTTATTTATTTTCTTTTTTCTTTTTTTGGGCATTTCTTTTTTTCTTTTTGGCCTTTCTTTTTTTATTCTTTTTTTCTTTGGCCTTTCCTTTTTTTGGCCTTTCTATTTTTTTCTTTTTGGGGACAATGCTCTAATAATGATGATCATCACACTTTTACTGATTTACAACTCATGAATTACAACTCAAAACTAGAACAAGATATGACTCTATATGAATGCCTCCGGCGGTGTACCGGGATGGGCAAAGAAACAAGAATGACATGTATGAAAAATTATGCAAAGTGGCCTTGCCACAAATACGATGTCAACTACATGATCATGCAATGGCTATATGACAATAGTAATGCGTGTCATGATGATAAACGGAACGGTGGAAAGTTGCATGGCAATATATCTCGGGATGGCTATGGAAATGCCATAATAGGTTGGTATGGTGGCTGTTTTGAGGAAGATATAAGGAAATTTATGTGTGTTAGAGCGTATCATATCACGGGGTTTGGATGCACTGGCGAGTTTGCACCAACTCTCAAGGTGAGAAAGGGCAATGCACGGTACCGAAGAGGCTAGCAATGATGGAAAGGTAAAAGTGCGTATAATCCATGGACTCAACAATAGTCAAAAGAACTCATATACTTATTGCAAAAATCTACAAGTCATCAAAAACCAAGCACTACGCGCATGCTCCTAGAGGGATAGATTGGTAGGAAAAGACCATCGCTCTTCCCCGACCGCCACTCGTAAGGATGCACAATCTAAGAACACCTCATGTTTCAAATTTTTTACACAACTTTAACCATACGTGCATGCTACGGGACTTGCTAACTTCAACACAAGAATTCTTTAAATTCATAATCACCCAACTAGCATGACTTTAATATCACTACCTCCATATCTCAAAACAATTATCAAGTATCAAATTGATCATAGCATCCAATTCACTCCCTATGATAGTTTTTATTATACCCAACTTGGATGCCCACCATTCTAGGACCAATTTTATAACCATAGCAAATACCATGCTGTTCTAAGAGACTCTCAAAATAATATAAGTGAAGCATGAGAGACTAGCAATTTCTACAAAATTAAGCCACCGCTGTGCTCTAAAAGATATAAGTGAAGCACTACAGCAAAAACTATCTAGGTCAAAAGATATAAGTGAAGCACATAGAGTATTCTAATAAATTCCAATCAATTGGGCTTCTCCAAAAGGTGTGTACATCAAGGATGATTGTGAAAAACTAAAAAGCAAATACTAATATCATACAAGACGCTCCAAGCAAAACACATATCATGTGGCGAATAAAAATATAGCTCCAAGTAAAGTTATCGATAAACGAAGACAAAAGAGGGGATGCCTTCCGGGGGCATCCCCAAGCTTAGGCTTTTGGCTATTCTTGAATATCTTGGGGTGCCATGGGCATCCCCAAGCTTAGGCTCTTGCCACTCCTTATTCCATAGTCCATCAAATCTTTACCCAAAACTTGAAAACTTCACAACACAAAACTCAACAGGAAATCTCATAAGCTCCGTTAGTGAAATAAAGCAAAACCACCACATAAGGTACTGTAATGAACTCATTATTTATTTATATTGGTGTTTAACCTACTGTATTTCAAGTTCTCTATGGTTCATACCACTTAATACTAGCCATAGATGCATCAAAATAAGCAAACAAAACATGGAAAACAGAATCTGTCAAAAACAGAACAGTCTGTAGCAAACTGTAACCCACGAATACTTATAGAACTCTAAGAATCCTACCAAAATAGGAAGTCCTGGGAAATTTATCTATTGATCTACATCAAAAATAATCAACGCAAAAGCACGTATCTGTAATTTCACAAAACTAATTTCGTGCGTGCAAAGTTTCTGTTTTTCAGCAGAATCAATTTAACTATCACCATAGGTTATCCTATAGGGTCTACTTGGCACAAACACTAATTAAAACATAAAAACACATCTAAACAGAAGGTAGATGCAAAATTTATTACTAAACAGAAACAAAAACAAAAAACACAAATAAAATTGGGTTGCCTCCCAACTAGCGCTATCGTTTAACGCCCATAAAAGCGAAGATAGATCTAAGTAGTTCCATCTTTAATTTTCAGTTTTTTAGCGGAGTCATGCTTGAATCCGGGAGGTTCTTTATGTTTCCCTTCATACACAAAAATTTTTAGATCTAAAGAATCCAACCTCTTATTGCAAAGAGTAATCAACATATTCATTTGGTGAAGATTTCCGCTAACACTTTTAAGAGGCTCAAGAGACTTTTGTAATATTTTTGTTACTTCGCATATCTTTCCAAACACTTGTGTTTCTTCTTGGGTAGGATGTGGTCCCCCTTTTTGAGGTCATGTTCCCACTATTCCCTTTATAATTTCATGCGTAATACTAGGATCAATTTCAATAAAATTTCCCTTGGCAATGCAATCCAAGAGTTGTTTATGCGACATATTTAGCCCAACATAAAAATTGCGAAGAAGAATTCTAAAATTCACCTCTAGGGTGCAATTGTGACAAGATTCCATCATCCTATACCAAGCATCTTTTAAGTTTTCTCCTTGCCTTTGCTTGAAGTGGAGAACTTCAAACTTGGGAGACATAGGAGCGGATAAGGAACTAGCCATAACGGCGAGCAGACAAAAGACAAACGAAAGAAAGAGGAGGAGATAGGAAAAGAGAGGGCGAATAAAACGACAAGGGTGAAGTGGGGGAGAGGAAAACGGGAGGCAAATGGCAAATAATGTAAATGCGAGGGAGATGAGTTTGTGATGGGTAATTGGTATGTCTTGACTTGAGCGAAGACCTCCCCGACAACGGTCCCAGAAATCCTTCTTGCTACGTCCTGAGCTTGCCTTGGTTTTCCTTGAAGAGGAAAGGGTGATGCAGCAATAGTACCGTAAGTATTTCCCTCAGTTTTCGAGAACCAAGGTATCAATCCAGTAGGAGGCTCCTCAAAAGTCCCACGCACCTACACAAACAAACAAAGAACTCGCAACCAACGCAATAAAGGGGTTGTCAATCCCTTCACGGCCACTTGCGAAAGTGAGATCTGATAGAGATAGTATGATAAGATAAATATATTTTTGGTATTTTATAATCTAGATTGGAAAAGTAAAGATGCAAATAAAAGTAGATTGAAAGCTTATATGATAAAAGATAGACCCGGAGGCCATAGGTTTCACTAGTGACTACACTCAAGATAGCATAAGTATTACGGTGGGTGAACAAATTACTGTCGAGCAATTGATAGAAAAGCGAATAGTTATGAGAATATCAAGCTGGATGAGACCTTCGAATTCGATACAGTAAGTCACAACGACAAGTCTGTTTTCGTAATTAAGCATGACTTATATATGCTTCATTTGCCTGACTTATAATTTTTAATTTTCACTATTCTACTAGCGCATCCCCTGCCATGCAAGAATTTTTGTCTTGGATAAGATAGGTTTCAATGCTATGGAAACTATGGAGGTAAAGAGAGTTTACTGAAAACGAGGATGGTTATACTTTCAACGTCAAAGTATACAATGCAAATACATACACCTATTTTGAATGCAAAACTTGGCAAGCACTATGCAAGGCTTACCCATTTGAGCCTGATATGGTTATCACCTTTGATATTCGTCCGGAAGATGATATTGAAGGTAATAGAGACATATGGGTCGATGTGCAGACGCCTCCAGTTCTACCATTATTTGAGTTCTTCTCAACTATATTTTTGTCTTTAATATTGCTTATTCAAAAATAATTGACAACTAATTTCTATTGACAGCTTATTTCCATTCAAGCAAACATGTCCGGCGCTTGGTAGACATGACCTACTACTGTCCCGGAGCTGAACTAAACTGCGAGGAGATAAGTCATTATGTTTAATGGCTTGGGGATCTTCATACTGTCAAGACAATTTTTCTTCCTGCACTTAGAAATGTTAGTACTCAAAACGTGTCTAATAGTGATCGTATTGAACTACGGTCACATCTATTTAGGTATGATGGTAAGATTTTTACTATTTGTCCTCAGTGCATCTTTTGCATACATAATGTTTTTGCTAAACTTTCATTGCTAAGTATATTAATTAAGTACTATACGATGTTCTTCAACATGGACTCCCGATGACAGTTGTGCCTCAGGGGATCGAGACTAAAGGTCTTATGTCAATTGTTAGCTTATGAACAAGATATCCTGCATTGCACATAAGTGCATTCAGGATTTCTAGAAGCGATGAATGCTTAATAGTGAAAGATTGGAGGAAATTTTTTAACGATCACAGAGAAGTACTAGGGAGCAGCAATGAGAAGCGTAGCCCACGATTAGGAGACAGGTTCATCTGCCTGCTCCAGTATGATGAATCAGGAGAGCTATACATGTTCTATGCTATTTTACCTGAGAGAGAGCACCAGGAGTGATTTAGCTAGTTCATGCTCTTAGTACTTGTCCTTTCATGTCCGTGTTCTTCGTTCTGAACTTAATCTTAAAGAGTGATTTGCTTTTGTGGTGTTATATATGAACGCTTATAATATCATGACAATCATGTTGAACTCGATGGTATTTTTGCTTCTGGTACAAGTGAATGTTTCTTCTTTAAGCTAGTGTTGGTGGTGATTAGATAGCGGTAATGACTATGATGATTAAATAGTGATAATGACGACTACAATGATTTTTAGCTAGCTAGCTAGAGTATATATATACTCCCGTTGATGATATGATGCAAGAGTTTTTATATTAATATGATGATGATGATGATGAGTTATTATATCATTTAATGAAAGAAACCGCATATTAGTTTCAGCTGGATGGATCCTACCTAAGTGATCAAGTATATATATGCCATATCCATATATATTATACTTGATCACCTAATTAGGTGATCAAGTATAATATGGATATGTCATATACTTGATCACTTAGCTAGTAGCTTGATCCAATGCATCCAGTCGAAACTAATCCCCGGTACTTTCACCTAATGATTTAACAACTCATTATAATTTAAAACAATCACTAAATTAAATTGAAAACACAAAATTAAAGGAAAAATAAAAAAACACCAAAACATTTAGTACGGTTGATGTTACCAACCGGTACTAAAGCCCTATGCGCACTGGGCCGGCTTGTGCCACGTGGTGGCACTTTAGCTCGGTTAGTGATTTAACCGGTACTAAAGGGGGGGGACCTTTAGTCCCCACTCTTTAGTGCCGGTTCGGCCGTCACGAACTGGCACTAAAGGCCGGTTCTGCACTAGTGAGAGACTTTTAAATGGTTTGCCAACATTATACATCAAGAACAAATTGTTGGATGAGAGTGACATCGACCTAGGGGTGCAGGGCGGCGCCCGATCCGCCCAACCGTGGCAAAATTGGTTTCAGTTAGTTATAAATCTGCTACGCCTTGAGCTTGTGTTGGTTTTCCTTGAAGAGGAAAGGGTGATGCAGCAATAGTAGCGTAAGTATTTCCCTCAGTTTTTGAGAACCAAGGTATCAATCCAGTAGGAGGCTCCTCAAAAGTCCCACACACCTACACAAACAAACAAAGAACTCGCAACCAACGCAATAAAGGGGTTGTCAATCCCTTCACGGCCACTTCATGAAAGTGAGATCGATAGAGATAGTATGATAAGATAAATATATTTTTGGTATTTTATAATATAGATTGGAAAAGTAAAGATGAAAATAAAAGTAGATTGAAAGCTTATATGATAAAAGATAGACACGGGGGCCATAGGTTTCACTAGTGGCTTCTCTCAAGATAGCATAAGTATTACGGTGGTTGAACAAATTACTGTCGAGCATTTGATAGAAAAGCGAATAATTATGAGATTATCTAGGCATGATCATGTATATAGGCATCACGTCCGTGACAAGTAGACCGACTCTGCTCAGATCTACTACTATTACTCCACACATCGACCGCTATCCAAAGATGCATCTAGAGTATTAAGTTCATAAGAACAGAGTAACACATTAAGAAACATGACATGATGTAGAGGGATAAACTCATGCAATATGATATAAACCCCATCTTTTTATCCTCGATGGCAACAATACAATACGTGCATTGCTGCCCTAACATCCTTCGGGAAAGGACACCGCAAGATTGAACCCAAAGCTAAACACTTCTCCTATTGCAAGAAAGATCAATCTAGTAGGCAAAACCAAACTGATAATTCGAAGAGACTTGCAAAGATAACTCAATCATACATAAAAGAATTCAGAGGATATTCAATTATTTCTCATAGATAAACTTGATTATAAACCCACAATTCATCGGATCTCGACAAACACACCGCAAAAAGAGTTACATCGAATAGATCTCCAAGAAGATCGAGGAGAACATGGTATTGAGATCCAAAAAGAGAGATGAAGCCATCTAGCTAATAACTATGGACCCGAAGGTTTGTGGTAAACTACTCACAACTCATTGGAGGGGCTATGGTGTTGATGTAGAAGCCCTCCGTGGTCGATTCCCCCTCCGGCGGAGCGCCAGCGAAGGCTCCAAGATGGGATCTTGCGGATACAGAAGGTTACGGTGGTGGAATTAGGTTTTCGTTGGCTCTCTTGATGCTCTCGGGGTACGTGGGTATATATAGGAGTAAGAAGTAGGTCCGTGGACGCCCGAGGGGCCCACGAGATAGGGGGGCACGCCCTCCACCCTCATGGCCGCCTCAGATGCTTCTTGACTTGCTGAAAGATCGTGGATGTCGCCTAGAGGGGGGGGGGGGGTGAATAGGCGCTTTAAAATAATTACGGTTGAGGCTTGAACAAATGCGGAATAAACCTAGCAATTAATTTGTCAAGCACAAAACCTTGAACAACTAGGCTCACCTATGTGCACCAACAACTTATGCTAAGCAAGAAAAACTACTTAGGTGATAGCAAGATATATGACAAGAAACAATATGGCTATCACAAAGTAAAGTGCATAAGTAAAGGGCTTCGGGTAAGAGATAACTTAGGCACGCGGAGACGACGATGTATCCCGAAGTTCACACCCTTGCGGATGCTAATCTCCGTTTGGAGTGGTGTGGAGGCACAATGCTCCCCAAGAAGCCACTAGGGCCACCGTAATCTCCTCAAGCCCTCGCACAATGCAAGATGTCGTGATTCCACTAAGGGACCCTTGAGGGCGGTCACCGAACCCGTACAAATGGCAACCCTTGGGGGCGGTCACCGAACCCGTACACTTTGGCAACCCTTGGGGGCGGTCACCGAAAACCATCAAATTGCTCGAGGCGATCTCCACAACCTAATTGGAGACCCCGACGATTGCCTGGAGCTTTACACCACAATGATTGAGCTCCGAACACCACCAACCGTCTAGGGCACCCAAGCACCCAAGAGGAACAAGCTCAAGGGTACCAAGCACCCAAGAGTAATAAGCTTCTCAACTTGTAACTTCCACGTATCACCATGGAGAACTCAAACCTATGCACCAACTGCAATGGCAAGGGCACACGGAGTGCCCAAGTCCTTCTCTCCCAAGTTCCACCAAAGCAACTAATGCTAGGGAAGAAAATGAGAGGAAGAACAAGAAGGAGAACACCAAGAACTCCAATATCTAGATCCAAGGGGTTCCCCTCACATAGAAGAAAGTGATTGGTGGAAGTGTGGATCTAGATCTCCTCTCTCTTTTCCCTAAAAAACTAGCAAGAATCCATGGAGGGATTGAGACTTTGAGAGTTAGCAAGCTCAAAGAAGGTCAACAATGGGGGCAAAAACGAGCTCAAGAGATGGAGAACCATTGGGGAAGAAGACCCCCTTAATAGGTCCCCACGAATCTGCCCGCTATGTGCAGAAAGACATAGGAGCGGTACAACCGCTATGAGCACCGGTACAACTGGTAACAGTAATAAGCGGAACAACCGCCCACAACCGCCCAACAACCGCACTGAATGAAGCTAGTCCGGTGGTAAAGCGGTACATGGCCGGTACAACCTCCGGACCAATTCTGGAGCGCTACAACCACTCCAAACACCGTTTGTACCAGTCAACCGGTACAACCTCTCTATGGGGCGGTACAACCTCTCTATGTAAAACAGGCAATATCAAAACAGCCACAACTTTCGCATACAAGCTCCGAATTCGATGAAACCAAGTTTGTTGGAAATCTAGCAACAAGGGATAACACAATCTTTAAAGAAATATAATAAGAAGCAAATTAGAAAAGTCCCATAATAAAAAGGTGAGAACCCTTCCTCGGATAATACCGGTAAAACCTCCAATACCGAAAACATCATAGAAGACGCATGCGAACTGCGTTTTCGATGAACTCAAGCTTGTCATAAAGATGACCATAAGCTCTAAGACTCATAAAGAGAACCAAATAAGAACCAATAAACATGATGCAAGGATGCAATGGTTTGAGATCTCTACTAACGATACGATCAAGCTACCAACTTGAGAGCCCCCCTTGATAGTACGGCAAACGATCCTATAACCCGGTCTCCCAACTACCACCACGAGACCGGTAAAAGAGAAAACCTATCAAGGGCAAACCTTTGCCTTGCACATGGTCCACTTGAGCTAGATGATGACGATCTTGACCCCTCAAGTTGGACCACCTTTCTTGATTGCGTTGGCTAGATGAAGACTAGATTATTTGTAACGCCCTCGATGCGGCTATATCTCCCACGTGTCGAAGCACGACTTAGAGGCATAACCGCATTGAAAGCAATGTCGCAAGCGAGGTAATCTTCGCACAATCCATGTAATACATAAGGGGAAAGATACATAGTTGGCTTACAGTCGCCACTTCACACAATTACATGAATAAAGCATTACATCATCCAGATACAATCAAGGTCCGGCTACGGAACCAAAATAAAAGAAGAACAACCCCACATGCGATAACGATCCCCGATCGCCTAACTGGCTCCACTACTAATCGTCCGAAAGGAAACATAGTATCGACCAAGGGCCTCATCATATTCCCACTTTAGCTCGGTTCGCCATCAGCACCGCATCACCGGTACCTGCATCTGTTTTGGTAGAATCTGTGAGCCACAGGGACTCAGCAATCTCACACCCGCGAGATCAAGACTATTTAAGCTTAAGGGAAGGCTGGTGTCAAAAGGAGGAGCTGCTGCAAGCGACTAGCATATATGGTGGCTACATCGCAAAAGAGAGCGAGAAGAGAAGCAAGGCGCGGTCGTGAAACTATTAGCGATCAAGAAGTGATCCTGACTACTTACGTCAAACATAACTCCAACACCGTGTTCACTTCCCGGACTCCGCCGAGAAGAGACCATCACGGTTACATACACGGTTGATGTATTTTAATTAAGGTCAACTTCGGGTTTTCTACAACCGAACATTAACAAATTCCCATCTGCCTCATAACCGCGGGCACGGCTTTCGAAAGATAATACCCTGCAGGGGTGTCCCAACTTAGCCCATCACAAGCTCTCACGGTCATCGAAGGAATAAACCTTCACCCAAGACACACCGATCAGACTCGGTATCCCGGTACATCAAGACATTTCGACAATGGTAAAACTAAACCAGCAAAGCCTCCCGAATGTGCCGACAAATCCCGATAGGAGCTGCACATATCTCTTTCTCAGGGCACACCGGATTGTCCAAACTTCCGATAGGCCATCCCAGAGTTGCCCCTGGTGGCCACCGGCGGCTGACAGGTTGGACCAACACTCACAACGAGCACTGGCCCGGGGGGGCTAAAATAAAGATGACCCTCGGGCTCGCGAAAACCCAAGGGAAAAAGGGGTGTAGGTGGCAAATGGTAAAACCAAGGTTGGGCCTTGCTGGAGGAGTTTTATTCAAAGCGAACTGTCTAGGGGGTCCCATAAATCACCCGACCGTGTAAGGAACGCAAAATCAAGGAACATAACACCGGTATGACGGAAACTAGGGTGGCAAGAGTGGAACAAAACACCGGGCATAAGGCCGAGCCTTCCACCCTTTACCAAGTATATAGATGCATTAATTAAAACAATAGATATTGTGATATCCCAAAAATATCCGTGTTCCAACAAGGAACAAACTTCATCTTCACCTGCAACTAACAACGCTATAAGAGGGGCTGAGCAAAGCGGTAACATAGCCAATCAACGGTTTGCTAGGGAATGGATGGTTAGAGGTTGACATGGCAATATGGGTGGCATGATATAGCAAGTGGTAGGTATCGCAGCATAGGCATAGCAAAAGAGCGAGCATCTAGCAAGCAAAGATAGAAGTGATATCGAAGGTATGGTCATCTTGCCTGTAAGGTTCTCAGAGTTGTCGAAGGCTTGATCTTCGTAGGCGTTCTCAACAGGTTCCTCGTTCACGTACTCGTCTCCCGGCTCTACCCAAAGCAAGAACACAAGCAACGGAACCACAATCAAACAAGGAACAATGCACAAGCAATATGATGCAATACATGACATGCGATGCGAGATGTGATATGCAATGCATATGTGTGCTCCGGAAGGAAAAAGATGAACCGGGCATATCATGGTATGGAACAAGTACTAGCATGAGGTAGGCATGAAAATGAAACTATCCTTGTGCAACACAACCTCATCGCATGCTTGAAATAAAGCACTCAAAAAAAATGACAAGACAACATCATAATGTAAAATGGCATGTTCATGAACTTGCTCAAATGCATAAACTAATGCCACCACTGGATTGGTGGGATTTTTCTACCCCAAAAACATATATAATATGTTAGGGTTGCTGTAGAAAAATCATCACAAATGCATAAAGAGACAACCTGCCCTAAATGGTAAAAAACAGAAATGGCATATCCAAAATTGGCAACGTCCAGAAATGGACTTGCCCGAAATGGATAGAATCCACATGCCATAATTGGAATATTCTCTGGGAACAGAAATAAAACAAATAATAAAATAAAATAAAAAAAAACACAGGCTAAGAGAGTATGGCAGGTGGGGCCACCCTGTCATACACACAGTGCAAGAAATGGAGTAAAAAAGGGGGGGTGTAAATATGCATCAGCGGGGGATCGAACCCGGGTCTCCCCGGTGTGGCTATGCTGCTGCAGCCACTGGGCTAGGCGGGCGCGGCTGATATGGAAAGGCTTCGGCCGCTTTATCAGCTTCTATTGCTAAATAACAAGAGAATGAAAAAAAAAAAAAAGCGCGCTACCGTATTCGAACCAGTGTCGCGCTGCCAGTGAAGCGTGGGGTGCGAACCAGCTCGGCTAGGCTATGCGGTTGGGAAGGGGCTCTGGCCTACTTGACCAAGTCCCAAAGCTCTGACTCCTTCTTCTCCAAGACAGAGAAGAAAAAGACGCCGCCGGTCGGCAAAGAACGCGCGACGGGGGCCCGGATGCGCGGCGGGCATGCGGGATGTGCAAGGGAGTGCGGGTGCAGCGGCGCAAGCTATGGAAGGCGTGTGCGTGCGGGACTCGAGCACGAGCTCGATCTCACCTCGGGCGCGGCACAGAACGGCGAGCGAGCGAGCGACGCGAGCAGTGGTGGTGCGCGGTGTAGATGCATGCGGGCTGCGGGCGCGAAGCGAAGCGAGCGCAAGCATGTGGGAACGGGGGAGAGCGCGGGTGCACGTGCAGCGGCAAAATATGCGCAACTGAAACTACAGAGATCGCCGGAGCACCGAGAGCACGGGAAAGATTGAACCGGCAGCGCCTATGGTGATCTATCGAGGCGTGAAGGAGCAGGAGGAGTTGGGTATACCTTCTTACCCTAGGACAAGAAGGAGATGACGGAGACGAAGCTCTGCAGCGACGCGGCGAAGCTCAACTCAAGCGGGCTGCTGTCCGCGAAACAGGAAGGAAGAGGACGACGGGGAAGTAGCCGAACTTGGCGATCCCAGGCGAGGAAGAGGACGGCGGGGACGTAGTCGACGTCGTGGAGGAAGACGGATGTACTTGGCGAGGCGGAGGTGGCTGGAGTGCGCGCCGGCGGCGGCTATCCCGAGCTTGGTCGGTTCATGGCGGGCAGGGCGACGGCGACGCTCGTGGAGCTATCCTAGGCGGCGGCGAGGCAGGTAGAGGAGGGGAATCGGTCGAGGAGGAACCCTAGGGCGCGGGGGACATGTTATAAAGGGCTAGCGACGCTTCTCCGGCCGTCAAATCGACCGGACGTCGACGTGGCGCATATGGATGCTCTGCCGTACAGGAGCTCGACGATCCTCCTGTAAGTATGGGCTGCCTGGGCTGCGGTGCTAGCTGGGCCGGCCTGGGAGGCCGAGGCCCGGCGGGGTTGGCTGCGCTGGCTGCTGCTGGCTGCATTTCTATTTATCGAACAGAAAAGAAAGAGCGAAAAGCATAGAAGGATTGGGGGGGTTTCTGAGAGATATGAAAATATCCTCAGGATTCTGGAATTATTCTCGATTTGATAAAATTGAGTTGGGTATTTTTTTTAGAGGTCGAAAAATACAACAAGTTTGAATATAGTTCAAACTTGGAGCATTTTTGAACCTAACCAACACAACTTCAACAGAGCTGTAATTTGGCAGAGAGGCTAGGTACATAGTGTTAGAATATTGGGAAAAAATGAACATTTATGGTGGAGGCAAAATGGCACTTGCAAAGAATGGAAGGAAAGGAAGGAAGGAGAAGTGATGGTGCAAGATCTATGCAATCGAGCATGCCACAACATAATAAGTATGAGGTCACAACATGCACATGATGAGGATGAATGCAAAATGACAAGAGACACAAATGCAATAAGGTAAGATGAGCATGACAAAGAAAAGGAAAAAACCACATAACCAAACAAGATGAGGCCAAACATGAAAAACCCACAAGAAATGGATGAAGGTCAAGTTGATACATTGCCAAAATGGGACATGATACATCCGGGTGTTACAACTCTCCTCCACTACAAGAGGATCTCGTCCCGAGATCTAGGACCGAAAGAACTCGGATATTCGAACGGAGGTGATCCTCGCTATCCTGTGGCTTCTCGGTCGGAATGGTGTGACCACTTTACTTTGAGGAATTTGGTTGACTTGTTGCGAGTCTTGCGCCGGTTTCTTCAAGAATAGCAACGGGTGCTCATGATAAGAGAGATCTTCTTGGAGGTCAATTTCTTCAAAGTTGATAGTGCGCCAGAATCTTGAAGCACTTGCGGAGCTGTGACACGTGAAACACATCGTGCACGCTTGCAAAGTTGGATGGAAGCTCAAGTTGATAGGCGAGATCGCCTCTTTTGCCAATGATCTTGAAAGGACCCACGATCTAGGGGCAAGCTTCCTTTGATACCGGCGACGAGTACCTTTCATTGGAGAGACGCGGAGGTAGCCATGGTCTCCGATTTCAAAAGCCACATCACGATGCTTGTCATCATAATAGCCCTTCTGGCGCGATTGTGCGGCTTTAAGATTCTCACGAATGACTTTGCACATTTCTTCGGCTTCTGTGATCAAGTCGTTGCCAAGAAGTTGGCGTTCACCTGTCTCGGACCAATTGAGAGGAGTACGGCACTTTCTGCCATATAGAATTTCGAATGGGGCCTTGCCCGAACTTGCTTGGAAGCTGTTGTTGTAGGAGAACTCGGCATATGGGAGACACTCTTCCCACTTCATGCCAAAAGAAATGACACAAGCCCTGAGCATATCTTCAAGGATTTGATTGACTCGCTCGACTTGGCCACTTGTTTGAGGGTGAAAAGTTGTGCTGAAACGGATGCTGGTGCCCATGGCCTTCTGAAAAGAATCCCAGAACTTAGAAGTGAAGATGCTTCCACGGTCTGAAGAGATCAATTGTGGAATACCGTGCAAGGAGACAATTCGAGGTGTATAGCTCGCCACCGAGCTGCTGTGATAGATTCTTTGACAGGAAGAAAATGAGCCACTTTAGTAAGCTTGTCAATGACAACGAAGATAGCATCATTTCCACGCTTGGACTTAGGAAATCCAGTCACAAAGTCCATTTCGATATGATCAAACTTCCATTCTGGAATAGCAAGAGGTTGGAGGAGACCAGCTGGTCTTTGGTGTTCTGCTTTCACCCTTCTGCAGACATCACACTCATTCACGAATTGAGCAATTTCTCGCTTCATTCGAGTCCACCAATATGACTGCTTGAGGTCATGGTACATCTTCGTACTTCCAGGATGAATGGATAGGAGGGAATTGTGTGCCTCATTCATGATGACTTTTCTCAGATCGCCTTTAGGAACCACAATTCGATCCTCGAAGAAAAGAGTGCCATTGTCATCCAAGCGATAGCACTTGTATTTGGAAATGCCCTTGTCAATACCACGTTTCACCTTCTTCACCATGGTATCCAGAAGTTGAGCCTCACGAATTTGATCTTCCAAAGTAGGAGAGACTATGAGGTTGGCAAGAAATCCTTGAGGAACAACTTGAAGATTCATCTTGCGGAAAGCTTCACAAAGATCCGGTTGGAAGGGCTTGAGAATTAAGCTGTTGCAATAAGCCTTTCTGCTCAAAGCATCTGCAATCACATTCGCCTTGCCAGGAGTATATTCAATACTTGGATTGTACTCTTGAATCATTTCGACCCATCGAGTTTGCCTGAGGTTGAGGTTTGGTTGAGTGAAGATATACTTGAGACTCTTGTGATCGGTGAAAATGTCCACTTTCCTTCCCAACAAGAGATGCCTCCATGTTATCAAAGCATGGACAACTGCCGCCAACTCGAGATCATGAGTGGGGTAGTTCTTTTCGTTGGGCTTCAACTGACGAGAGGTATAGGCCACAACCTTCTTCTCTTGCATTAACACAGCACCGAGACCTTGCAAGGAAGCATCACAGAAAACTTCGAATGGCTTGGATTCATCAGAGGAGTCAAGACAGAGCTGTGACTAGCTTCTCTTTGAGGGTGTTGAAAGCGACATCACACTCAGGCGTCCAGACATACTTGACATGCTTCTGGAGAAGGTTGGAAAGAGGCTTTGCAATCTTGGAGAAGTTCTCAACGAATCTTCGACAATAGCTTGCAAGACCGAGAAAATCATGAGCTGCTTGACATTCGAGGAGGTTCCCAATTCACAATTGAAGACACCTTCTCGGATTAACAGCAATTCCTTGGCTGAGATGATATGACCAAGATAAAGAACTTCATCAAGCCGAACTCACATTTGGAAAACTTCAGATAGAATTGATGCTCTCTCGAGCTTGTCGAGCACCAATCGCAAATGTTTGGCATGATCCCGCTTGTTCTTGGAGAAGACCAAAATATCATCAAGATACACCAAGACGAAATCATTTGTGTAGGGGTTGAAGATAAAGTTCATCATGCGAGAGAAAGTTGGAGGAGCATTGACAAGGCCGAAAGACATGACAGTATATTCATAAGAACCAAAGCTTGTTCTGAATGCTGTCTTGGGAATATCTTGTTCACGAATGCGAATCTGATGATAACCCATACGGAGGTCAAGCTTGGAGAATACTTTAGCACCTTTGAGTTGCTCGAATAGCTCATTGATGTTAGGAAGTGGATACTTGTTCTTGATTGTCTTCTTGTTCAATGGACGGTAATCAACACAAAGTCGGTCCGTGCCATCCTTCTTCTGGACAAAAAGAACTCCACATCCCCATGGAGATGAACTCGGTCTGATCAAACCCAGACGCTCTTGTTCATCGAGCTGTTTCTTCAATTCTTTCAGCTCCTTGGGTCCAAGCTTGTAAGGACGCTTGCAAACGGGTTCGATGCGTGCTCAAGATCAATAACGAATTCGACCGCCGATGAGGAGGCATACCCGAAGCTCTTCGGAAAGACATCTTGGTACTCACAAACGATCGAATCGAGAGATAGCATTCAACTCGCCCTTCTCATTGAGAGAAAACAACCGAATGGTTTCATCACGAGCGGCATAGATGATAACATCCTCAGAAGGGTGTGTCAATTGAATTTCCCTGGCAGCACAATCAAGCTGAGCCTTGTGCTGAGAAAGCCAGTCCATCCCAAGAATAAGATCAATATCAGAGTTACCAAGAACAATTGGTTTAGCCAGAAATCTATAGTCACCCATCTTGATAGAAACATCCGGAACCATGGAGCATGCGTTCATGCATTTACCCGGAGAGACAACTGCTAATGGTCTAGGCAAATCTTGGAAAGACAACTCATGCTTAGATGCAAATGGTTTCGAGATGAAACTAAGCGATGCACCAGTGTCAAAAAGAACTTTTGCAGGAATATCATTAACAGGAAGATTACCCATTATCACGTCTGAAGAATCCTCTGCTTGAGCTGCATTCATCATATTCACCTTTGCATACTTGGGATTATGCTTGACCACTGCATTGCTTGAAGACCTCACAGGAGGAGGAGGAGGAAGGCGCCTTTGGTTATGGCATTTGTTCGCATAGTGACCTTTCTGCTGGCACTTGTTGCAGTCACCTCGAGAGCGGACGGTGATAAGGAGCATTTGACCTTGGAGCTTGAGGCTGAGACTTGTTCTCGTAGCTTGGGTTGGGTGGGTGGGAAGATCCACGACCACCGATCGCTTCTGGCGATAAGGCCGACGGAACGGAGGAGGAGGAAGGTAGAACTTTTGCTGCTTTGTCGCCACTTGAGAGGAAGAAGAAGACTGAATCGCATCCCCGATTCTCTTCTTTGAAGCCTCACACTTGAGCTGAGCACCTTCTAGCTTGAGTGCCATATTATAGAATTGATCAAACTGAGTAGGCTCGGAAAGAACAAGAGATAACTGCAGATCCTCTCAAGGCCACCTCTGAACCGATAGATCATACTTTTCTCATCAGAACGCCTTGTTTAGCGAATCGAGCAAGTTTCAAATCAGTATGTTGTATTCGTACAATCGACATGTTTCCTTGCTTAAGATTCCGAACTCCTCACGCTTGCTCTCAACAACACCGGTAGGAATGTGGTGAGCTTTAAAGTCCCGACGTAAATCAGTCCAAGTAATCACCGACCACCTCTAGAATCCTTGTATTGTTGGAACCAATCAGCTGCCTCGATCCTTGAGCTGAAAAGACGCGAACTTGACGTAGTCCTCGTGTCCGACATTGCTGCATTCAAAATGCTTGTTGATATCCACGAGCCAATCGTCGGCGCCTGTGGCCTCGGCACGAGGTGAAAGACTTTGGCTGGTTGGCAAGGAACTGGTTGAGTGTAGGAAATCGTGGTGATGATAGAACTGCCCTTGACCTTGATTCCTTGGTTGCCTTGGCCTTGGTTACGCTCTTGCATCAGCTGGATCAACAATCGAAGTTGGCGTTAGTGGTTGCCATCAAAGTTTGCCATGCCTCCGGAGGCGGAGGTGGAGGAGGAGGGTTCGCCTGACTCCCATCACTGCGTTCCGGATTCTGACGCGTTGGAGGAGCCATCCTGAAGAGGGTGACATCCGTTAGCATCTTGATAGACAGATAGACAAGTTGAATCAACGGATAGAAATTGCAACATATAGTCTTCACAATAAACATTCGAACAGGGATGAACGAATGAATTCCAAAGTAAACATCACACTCATTAAGGTGAGAAGCCACTTGATAAGAGATATTGATGAATGAAAATAAAAAACAAGGTATGAATGGAACAAATATGTGGTAAGGATTGCCCAATCACAAACCAAATATCTGCGGAAGAAAATGCTAGAGCTACTTGAATCCCACCTATAAACTCCCGAAACTTTCCGGTTATGCAATCAGGTGTTGGGGATACAGGGGAGCAATATATATCTCACCCAAGCTAACAATCCCTACATCCAGCTGTATCCATCCTTCAACACATAACCAAGAAACCTTCGGAAATCGTGTACCTCAACCTTCAAAAGCACCCGTTATACGAGTCATGGCAATACTCCGTACTCACCACAAGATCAAGTTAGCGGGTTATCTCACCAACTGATCGCATAAAAGAGATTTTCGATGTCGGCGCACTAAACTCGTATTCCAGAATGCAACGATAAAATTATGACGACAACACCTCGGAGCTCAACTCCCGGACACCGCCACAACCCCTAAATGTCGAGGCAACCAAGACAATGTTGTCATCATAAGAATATCGAACGATCCCAAGATACCAGCGTGATCCTAAAAAACTTTTTAGTGAAATTTGAGAAGAGAAGAGTCAAAACTCTACGTCAGATACCTCACCGGAAGGTCAAGGACCGGGAGTAAAAAGAATTCCTAAACTCTCCGATATATATAATCCTGAATGACTCAAAACATTTTTCTAGACACAACTCGCCACTAAAAGCGATCAAGCGGTGGGGGCTCCTAAGGTCGGGATGGCTCGATTACCAACTTGTAGCGCCTCGATGCGGCTATATCTCCCACGTGTCGAAGCACGACTTAGAGGCATAACCGCATTGAAAGCAATGTCGCAAGCGAGGTAATCTTCGCACAATCCATGTAATACATAAGGGGAAAGATACATAGTTGGCTTACAGTCGCCACTTCACACAATTACATGAATAAAGCATTACATCATCCAGATACAATCAAGGTCCGGCTACGGAACCAAAATAAAAGAAGAACAACCCCACATGCGACAACGATCCCCGATCGCCCCAACTGGGCTCCACTACTAATCGTCCGGAAAGGAAACATAGTATCGACCAAGGGCCTCATCATATTCCCACTTTAGCTCAGTTGCGCCATCAGCGCTGGCATCACCGGTACCGCATCTGTTTTGGTAGAATCAGTGAGCCACAGGGACTCAGCAATCTCACACCCGCGAGATCAAGACTATTTAAGCTTAAGGGAAGGCTGGTGTCAAAAGGAGGAGATGCTGCAGTTTACTAGCATATATGGTGGCTACATCGCAAAAGAGAGCGAGAAGAGAAGCAAGGCGCGGTCGTGAAACTATTAGCGATCAAGAAGTGATCCCGACTACTTACGCCAAACATAACTCCAACACCGTGTTCACTTCCGGACTCCGCGAGAAGAGACCATCACGGTTACATACACGGTTGATGTATTTTAATTAAGGTCAACTTCGGTTTTCTACAACCGACATTAACAAATTCCCATCTGCCTCATAACCGCGGGCACGGCTTTGAAAGATAATACCTGCAGGGTGTCCCAACTTAGCCCATCACAAGCTCTCACGGTCATCGAAGGAATAAACCTTCACCCAAGACACACCGATCGACTCGGTATCCCGTACATCAAGACATTTCGACAATGGTAAAACTAAACCAGCAAAGCCTCCCGAATGTGCCGACAAATCCCGATAGGAGCTGCACATATCTCTTTCTCGTGGCACACCGGATTGTCCAAACTTCCGATAGGCCATCCCGAGTTGCCCCGGTACCACCGGCGGTCGACAAAGTTGGACCAACACTCACAACGAGCACCGCCCGGGGCTAAAATAAAGATGACCCTCGGGCTCGCGAAACCCAAGGGAAAAAGGGTGTAGGTGGCAAATGGTAAAACCAAGGTTGGGCCTTGCTGGAGGAGTTTTATTCAAAGCGAACTGTCTAGGGGGTCCCATAAATCACCCGACCGTGTAAGGAACGCAAAATCAAGGAACATAACACCGGTATGACGGAAACTAGGGTGGCAAGAGTGGAACAAAACACCAGGCATAAGGCCGAGCCTTCCACCCTTTACCAAGTATATAGATGCATTAATTAAAACAATAGATATTGTGATATCCCAAAATATCCGTGTTCCAACAAGGAACAAACTTCATCTTCACCTGCAACTAACAACGCTATAAGAGGGGCTGAGCAAAGCGGTAACATAGCCAATCAACGGTTTGCTAGGGAATGGATGGTTAGAGGTTGACATGGCAATATGGGTGGCATGATATAGCAAGTGGTAGGTATCGCAGCATAGGCATAGCAAAAGAGCGAGCATCTAGCAAGCAAAGATAGAAGTGATATCGAAGGTATGGTCATCTTGCCTGTAAGGTTCTCGAGTTGTCGAAGGCTTGATCTTCGAGGCGTTCTCAACAGGTTCCTCGCTCACGCACTCGCCTCCGGCTCTACCCAAAGCAAGAACACAAGCAACGGAACCACAATCAAACAAGGAACAATGCACAAGCAATATGATGCAATACATGACATGCGATGCGAGATGTGATATGCAATGCATATGTGTGCTCCGGAAGGAAAAAGATGAACCGGGCATATCATGGTATGGAACAAGTACTAGCATGAGGTAGGCATGAAAATGAAACTATCCTTGTGCAACACAACCTCATCGCATGCTTGAAATAAAGCACTCAAAAAAATGACAAGACAACATCATAATGTAAAATGGCATGTTCATGAACTTGCTCAAATGCATAAACTAATGCCACCACTGGATTGGTGGGATTTTTCTACCCCAAAAACATATATAATATGTTAAGGTTGCTGTAGAAAAATCATCACAAATGCATAAAGAGACAACCTGCCCTAAATGGTAAAAAAACAGAAATGGCATATCCAAAATTGGCAACGTCCAGAAATGGACTTGCCCGAAATGGATAGAATCCACATGCCATAATTGGAATATTCTCTGGGAACAGAAATAAAACAAATAATAAAATAAAATAAAAAAAACACAGGCTAAGAGAGTATGGCAGGTGGGGCCACCCTGTCATACACACAGTGCAAGAAATGGAGTAAAAAAGGGGGGGTGTAAATATGCATCAGCGGGGGATCGAACCCGGGTCTCCCCGGTGTGGCTATGCTTCTTGCAGCCATCGGGCTAGGCGGTAGCGGCTGATATGGAAAGGCTTCGGCCGCTTTATCAGCTGCTATTGCTAAATAACAAGAGAATGAAAAAAATAAAAGGGGCGCGCCTGGTATTCGAACCCAGGTCGCCGCCAGTGGAAGCGTGGGGTGCGAACCAGCTCGGCTAGGCTATGCTGTTGGTTGGGAAGGGGCTCTGGCCTACTTGACCAAGTCCCAAAGCTCTGACTCCTTCTTCTCCAAGACAGAGAAGAAAAACGACGACGCCGTCGGCGGCAGCAACGGCGACGGCGGGGCCTGGGATGCGGCGGCGGGCATGCGGGATGTGCAAGGGAGTGCGGGTGCAGCGGCGCAAGCTATGGAAGGCGTGTGCGTGCGGGACTCGAGCACGAGCTCGATCTCACCTCGGGCGCGGCACAGAACGGCGAGCGAGCGAGCGACGCGAGCAGGCAGGGTGCGCGCGCGGGTGTAGATGCATGCGGGGCTGCGGGCGCGGCGAGCGAGCGAGCGCAAGCATGTGGGAACGGGGGAGAGCGCGGGTGCACGTCAGCGCAAAATATCATAAGAATCAAACTACAGAGATCGCCGAGCACCGAGAGCACGGGAAAGATTGAACCAAGCAGCGCCTATGGTGATCTATCGAGGCGTGAAGGAGCAGGAGGAGTTGGGTATACCTTCTTACCCTAGGACAAGAAGGAGATGACGGAGACGAGCCTGCAGCGACGCGGGCGAGCTCTGAACCTGGCGGGGCTGCTGTCCGCGAAACAGGGAAGGAAGAGGACGACGGGGAAGTAGCCGAACTTGGCGATCCCAGGCGAGGAAGAGGACGGCGGGGACGTAATCGACGTCGTGGAGGAAGACGGATGTACTTGGCGAGGCGGAGGTGGCCGGAGTGCGCGCCGGCGGCGGCTATCCCGAGCTTGGTCGGTTCATGGCGGGCAGGGCGACGGCGACGCTCGTGGAGCTATCCTAGGCGGCGGCGAGGCAGGTAGAGGAGGGGAATCGGTCGAGGAGGAACCTTAGGGCGCGGGGGACATGTTATAAAGGGCTAGCGACGCTTCTCCGGCCGTCAAATCGACCGGACGTCGACGTGGCGCATATGGATGCTCTGCCGTACAGGAGCTCGACGATCCTCCTGTAAGTATGGGCTGCCTGGGCTGCGGTGCTAGCTGGGCCGGCCTGGGAGGCCGAGGCCCAGGGGGGTTGGCTGCGCTGGCTGCTGCTGGCTGCATTTCTATTTATCGAACAGAAAAGAAAGAGCGAAAAGCATAGAAGGATTGGGGGGGTTTCTGAGAGATATGAAAATATCCTCAGGATTCTGGAATTATTCTCGATTTGATAAAATTGAGTTGGGTATTTTTTTAGAGGTCGAAAAATACAACAAGTTTGAATATAGTTCAAACTTGGAGCATTTTTGAACCTAACCAACACAACTTCAACAGAGCTGTAATTTGGCAGAGAGGCTAGGTACATAGTGTTAGAATATTGGGAAAAAATGAACATTTATGGTGGAGGCAAAATGGCACTTGCAAAGAATGGAAGGAAAGGAAGGAAGGAGAAGTGATGGTGCAAGATCTATGCACTGAGCATGCCACAACATAATAAGTATGAGGTCACAACATGCACATGATGAGGATGAATGCAAAATGACAAGAGACACAAATGCAATAAGGTAAGATGAGCATGACAAAGAAAAGGAAAAAAAACCACATAACCAAACAAGATGAGGCCAAACATGAAAAACCCACAAGAAATGGATGAAGGTCAAGTTGATACATTGCCAAAATGGGACATGATACATCTGGGGTGTTACATTATTGCTCCCCCATAGTCCACTATGGGTGAGTCTCTCTTCGGCACATCTTTACAAGACCATTGACACCACAAAGGATGGCAAGATTCAAGCACTTGATCTCTTCGTGATGCTCCACTTGAACTTGCACACGACAATCATGATGACGATCACCACTTGATGTCATCCTTTCCATGGGTTGTATGATATCTTCCTCTTGACGCAAGCCCATGGACACGTACCTAACCCCACATAGAACTCTCAAATAGACCATCGGTTAGTACACAAAGTGCAATGGACAATGCTCACCATACCCTGGGATCACTTGATCCCTCTCGGTACATCTTCTATGCTTTGTGAGTTGATCAACTTGATTCACTCTTGACCTAGTCTTGATCAACCTTGAATCTTTCCAACTCTCTTCATTTGGATGATGTCTTGAAGGTAAACATGAATGATCACACAATCTTCTTCTTCAAGACATGCTTGCAATAAGCTCAACAGTCACATGACCAATCTTTGAATAATTCCTTAATAGCACCTTGGTCAACTCATAAACTCCTTGAAACCAACACATGGACTTCAAGAAAAGCCTATGGACAAAAGCTTCAAATATAACTCAAGGCAACCATTAGTCCATAGAGATTGTCATCAATTACCAAAACCAAACATGGGGGTATCGCATGTTCTTTCAATCTCCCCCATTTTGGTAATTGATGACAATCACTTTCAAGAGAGTTTATATATGAATTATGCATCACCATGCAATGCAACAACCAATAGTGCATGCGAATGAGATGCAAATGCTAAGGAACAAAACCAAAGCAAGAGGAGACAACTCTAAACTTCTCCGAAAACTCTCTCAAACTTCTCCCCATTGGCATCAATTGCCAAAATGGGCTAAAGCTTAGAAGGCCAATATAAAATGTGTTCCTCCATAAATTGTGTATTTCTCAACAAGAGAGTGGAATGCAATACACATATCCAACGGTAAATACTTGGAGGAAGACAAACTATATTGAGGCCCAAAGATTGCAAAAGGAAGATATGCCACAAAGACATAATCAAAGAGAGAAACAAGCAATCAAGCAACCAAAAGATACCAATTGAAGAAAGCTATCAAAAGATACCAATTGAACCAACTAGGCCAATGGTCCTACGAGCCACATGAATAAAGGATATTATGATAAGAGCGGAGCAGTGTTCTAAAGAAACTAGAGAAGCTCCCCATGATTTGTGCACATCAAGAATTTTTGTATTTGGATACAAAGTGCACAAAATAGGATCATAGCTCTGAAGGAAATATGCCCTAGAGGCAATAATAAAGTTATTATTTATTTCCTTATTTCATGATAAATGTTTATTACTCATGCTAGAATTGTATTAACCGGAAACATAATACATGTGTGAATACATAGACAAACATAGTGTCACTAGTATGCCTCTACTTGACTAGCTTGTTAATCAAAGATGCTTATGTTTCCTAACCATGGACAAAGAGTTGTTATTTGATTAACGGGATCACATCATTAGTTGAATGATCTGATTGACATGACCCATTCCGTTAGCTTAGCACCCGATCGTTAAGTATGTTGCTATCGCTTTCTTCATGACTTATACATGTTCCTCAGTAACTATGAGATTATGCAACTCCGCTTACGGAGGAACACTTTGTGTGCTACCAAACGTCACAACGTGAATCGGGTGATTATAAAGGTGCTCTCAGGTGTCTCCAAAGGTACATGTTGAGTTGGCATAATTCGAGATTAGGTTTTGTCACTCCGATTGTCGGAGAGGTATCTCCGGCCTTCTCGGTAATACTCATCACATAAGCCTTGCAAGCATTGTAACTAATGAGTTAGTTATGAAATGATGTATTACGAATCGAGTAAAGAGACTTGCGTAACGAGATTGAACTAGGTATTGGATACCGACGATCGAATCTCGGGCAAGTAACATACCGATGACAAAGGGAACAACGATGTTGTTATGCGGTTTGACCGATAAAGATCTTCATAGAATATGTAGGAACCAATATGAACATCCAGGTTCCACTATTGGTTATTGACCAAGAATAGTTCTAGGTCATGTCTACATAGTTCTCGAACCCGTAAGGTCCGCACGCTTAACGTTACGATGACAGTTTTATTGTGAGTTTATAAGTTTTGATGTACCGAAGGTTGTTTGGAGTCCCGGATGTGATCACGGACATGACGAGGAGTCTCGAAATGGTCGAGACATAAAGATTGATATATTGGATGACTATATTTGGACACCGGAAGTGTTCCGGATGTTATCGGAGAAAAACCGGAGTGCCGGAGGGTTACCGGAACCCCCCGGGAACTAATGGGCCTTATTGGGCCCTAGCGGAGAGAGATGGGCCGGCCAGGGCAAGAGGCACGCCCCCTACCCTTGAGTCCGAATAGGACAAGGAAGGGGGGGGGGGGCAGCGCCCCCCTTGCCTTTCCCCTCTCCCACTCCTTCCTTCCCCCTCCTTCTTGGAATAGGAAAGGGAGGGGGCAAACCTCCTTGGAGTAGGTTTCCCCCTCCTAGGGCGCGCCTCCCTCTTGGCCGGCCCCCTCCTCCTCTCCCCATTTATATACGGGGGAGGAGGGCACCCCATAGACACACAAGTTGATCTACGGATCGTTCCTTAGCCGTGTGCGGTGCCCCCCTCCACCATAATCCACCTCGGTCATATCGTCGCGGAGTTTAAGCGAAGCCCTGCGCCGGTAGAACATCATCATCGTCACCACGCCGTCGTGCTGACGGAACTCATCCCCGACGCTTCGCTGGATTGGAGCCCGGGGGACGTCATCGAGCTGGACGTGTGCTGAACACGGAGGTGTCGTACATTCGGTGCTTGGATCGGTCGAGTCGTGAAGACGTACGACTACATCAACCGCGTTGTCATAACGCTTCCGCTTGACGGTCTACGAGGGTACGTAGACAACACTCTCCCCTCTCGTTGCTATGCCATCACCATGATCTTGCGTGTGCGTAGGAATTTTTTTGAAATTACTATGTTCCCCAACAGTGGTATGAGAGCCTAGGTTTTATGGTTTGATGTTATATGCACGAGTAGAACACAAGTGAGTTGTGGGCGATATAAGTCATACTGCTTACCAAAGCATGTCATACTTTGGTTCGGCGGTATTGTTGGCTGAAGCGGCCCGGACCGACATTACGTGTACGCTTACGCGAGACTGGTTTTACCGCCGTGCTTTGCACACAGGTGACTAGCGGGTGTCAGTTTCTCCATCTTTAGTTGAACCGAGTATGGCTACGCCCGGTCCTTGCGAAGGTTAAAACAACACAAACTTGACAAACTATCATTGTGGTTTTTGATGCGTAGGTAAGAACGGTTCTTGCTCAGCCCGTAGCAGCCATGTAAAACTTGCAACAACAAAGTAGAGGATGTCTAACTTGTTTTTGCAGGGCATGTTGTGATGTGATATGGCCAAGACGTGATGCTATATTTTATTGTATGAGATGATCATGTTTTGTAACCGGTTATCGGCAATCGCAGGAGCCATATGGTTGTCGCTTTATTGTATGAAATGCAAATGCCCTGTAATTGCTTTACTTTATCACTAAGCGGTAGCAATAGTCGTAGAAGGAATAGATGGCATAGACGACAACGATGCTACGATGGAGATCAAGGTGTCGCGCCGGTGACGATGGTGATCACGACGGTGCTTCGGAGATGGAGATCACAAGCACAAGATGATGATGGCCATATCATATCACTTATATTGATTGCATGTGATGTTTATCCTTTATGCATCTTATCTTGCTTTGATTGACGGTAGCATTTTAAGATGATCTCTCACTAAAAATTATCAAGAAGTGTTCTCCCTGAGTATGCACCGTTGCCAAAGTTCGTCGTGCCCAGAAACCACGTGATGATCGGGTGTGATAAGCTCTACGTACATCTACAATGGGTGCAAGCCAGTTTTTGCACACGCGGAATACTCAGGTTAAACTTGATGAGCCTAGCATATGTAGATATGGCCTCGGAACACGGAGATCGAAAGGTCGAGCGTGAATCATATAGTAGATATGATCAACATAGAGATGTTCACCATTGATAACTACTCCATCTCACGTGATGATCGGTTATGGTTTAGTTGATTTGGATCACGTGATCGCTTAAATGACTAGAGAGATGTCTCTCTAAGTGGGAGTTCTTATGTAATATGATTAATTGAACTTAAATTTATCATGAACTTAGTCCTGGTAGTATTTTGCAAATTATGTTGTAAATCAATAGCTTGCGTTGTTGCATTCATATTGTTTATTTTGATATGTTCCTAGAGAAAATTGTGTTGAAAGATGTTAGTAGCAATGATGCGGATTGGATCCGTGATCTGAGGTTTATCCTCATTGCTGCACAGAAGAATTATGTCCTGGATGCACCGCTAGGTGACAAACCTATTGCAGGAGCAGATGCAGACATTATGAACGTTTGGGTAGCTCAGTATGATGACTACTTGATAGTTTAAGTGCACCATGCTTAACGGCTTAGAATCGGGACTTCAAAGACATTTTGAACGTCATGGACCATATGAGATGTTCCAGAGTTGAAGTTAATATTTCAAGCAAATACCGAGTTGAGAGATACGAAGTCTCCAACAAGTTCTATAGCTAAAAGATGGAGGAGAATCGCTCAACTAGTGAGCATGTGCTCAGATTGTCCAGGTACTACAATCGCTTGAATCAAGTGGGAGTTAATCTTCCGATAAGATAGTGATTGACAGAATTCTCTAGTCACCATCACCAAGTTAGTAGAACTTCGTGATGAACTATAGTATGCAAGGGATGATGAAAATGATTCCCGAGTTTTTCATGATGATGAAATCGATGAAGGTAGAAATCAAGAAAGAACATCAAGTGTTGATGGTTAACAAGACCACTAGTTTCAAGAAAAGGGCAAAGGGATAGAAGGGAACTTCAAGAAGAACGGCAAGCAAGCTGCTGCTCAAGTGAAGAAGCCCAAGTCTGGACCTAAGCCTGAGACTAAGTGCTTCTACTGCAAAGGGACTGGTCACTGGAAGCAGAACTACCACAAGTATTTGGCGGATAAGAAGGATGGCAAAGTGAACAAAGGTATATTTGATATACATGTTATTGATGTGTACTTTACTAGTGTTTATAGCAACCCCTCGGTATTTGGTACTGGTTCAGTTGCTAAGAGTAGCAACTCAAACGGAGTTGCGTATAAAATGAAAACTAGTTAAGGGTGAAGTGACGATGTGTGTTGAAAGTAGTTTCAAGATTGATATGATCATCATCGCACACTCCCTATACTTTCGGGATTAGTGTTGAACCTAAATAAATGTTATTTGGTGTTTGCATTGAGCATGAATATGATTTGATCGTGTTTATTGCAATACGGTTATTCATTTAAGTAAGAGAATAAACTGTTGTTCTGTTTACATGAATAAAACCTTATATGGTTACACACCCAATGAAAATGGTTCATTGGATCTCGATCGTAGTGATACATATATTCATAATATTGAAACCAAAAGATGCAAAGTTAATAATGATAGTGCAACTTATTTGTGGCACCGCCGCTTAGGTCATATTATGTAAAGCGCATGAAGAAACTCCATGCTGATGGGATTTTGGAATCACTTGATTATGAATCACTTGATGCTTGCGAACCATGCCTCATGGGCAAGATGACTAAGACTCCGTTCTCCGGAACAATGGAGCGAGCAACAGATTTGTTGGAAATCATACATACTGATGTATGTGGTCCAATGAATATTAAGGCTCGCGACAAGTATCATTATTTTCTGACCTTCACAGTTGATTTGAAGCAGATATGAGTATATCTACTTGATGAAACACAAGTCTGAAACATTTGAAAAGTTCAAAGAATTTCAGAGTGAAGTAGAGAATCATCGTAACAAGAAAATAAAAGTTTCTACGATATGATCGCAGAAGTAAAATATTTGAGTTACGAGTTTGGCCTTCAGTTAAAACAATGTGAAATAGTTTCACTACTCACGCCACCTGGAACACCACAGTGTAATGGTGTGTACGAACGTCATAACCGTACTTTATTAGATATGGTGCGATCTCTGATGTCTCTTACTGATCTACCACTATCGTTTTGGGGTTATGCATTAGAGACAGCTGCATTCACGTTAAATAGGGCACCATCAAAATCCGTTGAGACGACTCCTTATGAACTATGGTTTGGTAAGAAACCAAAGTTGTCGTTTCTGAAAGTTTGGGGCTGCGATGCTTATGTGAAAAAACTTCAACCTGATAAGCTCGAACCCAAATCGGAAAATTGTGTCTTCATAGGATACCCAAAGGAGACAGTTGGGTACACCTTCTATCACAGATCTGAAGGCAAGACATTCGTTGCTAAGAATGGATCCTTTCTAGAGAAGGAGTTTCTCTCGAAAGAAGTGAGTGGGAGGAAAGTAGAACTTGATGAGGTAACAGTACCTGCTCCCTTATTGGAAAGTAGTTCATCACAGAAATCGGTTCCTGTGACACCTACACCAATTAGTGAGGAAGTTAATGATGATGATCATGAAACTTCAGATCAAGTTGTTACTGAACTTGGTAAATCAACCAGAGTAAGATCCGCACCAGAGTGGTACGGTAATCCTGTTCTGGAAGTCATGTTACTAGACCATGATGAACCTACAAACTATGAGGAAGCGATGATGAGCCCAGATTCCGCAAAATGGTTTGAGGCCATGAAATCTGAGATATGATCCATGTATGAGAACAAAGTATGGACTTTGATGGATTTGCCCGATGATCGGAAAACCATAGAAAATAAATGGATCTTCAAGAGGAAGATGGACGTTGATAGTAGTGTTACTATCTACAAAGCTAGACTTGTCGAAAAAGGTTTTTGACAAAGTTCAAGTTGTCGAGTACGATGAAATTTTCTCACTCGTAGCGATGCTTAAGTCTGTCCAAATCATGTTAGCAATTGCCGCATTTTTATGAAATCTGGCAAATGGATAAACAAAACTACATTCCTTAATGGATTTAAGGAAGAGTTGTATATGATGCAACCAGAAGGTTTTGTCAATCCTAAAGGTGCTGACAAAATACGCAAGCTCCAAATGATCCATCTATGGACCGTGCAAGCATCTCGAGTTGGAATATACGCTTTGATAAGTTGATCAAAGCATATAGTTTTATACTGCACTTGCGTGAAGCCTGTATTTACTAGAAAGTGAGTGGGAGCACTACAGCATTTCTGATAAGTATATGTGAATGACATATTGTAGATCGGAAATAATGTAGAATTATTCTGCAAAGCATAAAGGAGTGTTTGAAAGGAGTTTTTCAAAGAAAGACCTCAGTGAAGCTGCTTACATATTGAGCATCAAGATCTATAGAGATAGATCAAGACGCTTGATAAGTTTTTTCAATGAGTACATACCTTGACAAGATTTTGAAGTAGTTCAAAATGGAACAGTCAAAGAAAGAGTTCTTGCCTGTGTTACAAGGTGTGAAATTGAGTAAGACCCAAAACCCGACCACGGCAGAAGATAGAAAGAGAATGAAAGTCATTCCCTATGCCTTGGCCATAGGTTCTATAAAGTATGCCATTCTGTGTACCAGATGTATTGTATACCCTACACTGAGTTTGGCAAGGGAGTACAATAGTGATCTAGGAGTAGATCACTGGACAACGGTCAAAATTATCCTTAGTGGAATAAGGATATGTTTCTCGATTATGGAAGTGACAAAAGGTTCGTCGTAAAGGGTTACGTCGATGCAAGTTTTGACACTGATCCAGATGACTCTAAGTCTTAATATGGATACATATTGAAAGTGGGAGCAATTAGCGAGAGTAGCTCCGTGCAGAGTATTGTAGACATAGAATATTTGCAAAATACATACAGATCTGAATGTGACAGACCCGTTGACTAAAATTATCTCACAAGCAAAACATGATCACACCTTAGTACTCTTTGGGTGTTAATCATATAGCGATGCGAACTAGATTATTGACTCTAGTAAACCCTTTGGGTGTTGGTCACATGACGATGTGAACTATGGGTGCTAATCACATGGTGATGTGAATTATTGGTGTTAAATCACATGGCGATGTGAACTAGATTATTGACTCTAGTGCAAGTGGGAGACTGAAGGAAATATGCCCCAGAGGCAATAATAAAGTTATTATTTATTTCCTTATTTCATGATAAATGTTTATTATTCATGCTAAAATTGTATTAACCGGAAACATAATACATGTGTGAATACATAGACAAACATAGTGTCACTAGTATGCCTCTACTTGACTAGCTTGTTAATCAAAGATGGTTATGTTTCCTAACCATGGACAAAGAGTTGTTATTTGATTAACAGGATCACATCATTAGTTGAATGATCTGATTGACATGACCCATTCCGTTAGCTTAGCACCCGATCGTTTAGTATGTTGATATTGCTTTCTTCATGACTTATACATGTTCCTGTAACTATGAGATTATGCAACTCCCGTTTACCGGAGGAACACTTTGTGTGCTACCAAACGTCACAACATAACTGGGTGATTATAAAGGTGCTCTACAGGTGTCTCCAAAGGTACATGTTGAGTTGGCATAATTCGAGATTAGGTTTTGTCACTCCGATTGTCGGAGAGGTATCTCTGGGCCTTCTCGGTAATACTCATCACATAAGCCTTGCAAGCATTGTAACTAATGAGTTAGTTATGAAATGATATATTACGGAACGAGTAAAGAAACTTGCCGGTAATGAGATTGAACTAGGTATTGGATATCGACGATCGAATCTCGGCCAAGTAACATACCGATGACAAAGGGAACAACGTATGTTGTTATGCGGTTTGACCGATAAAGATCTTCATAGAATATGTAGGAACTAATATGAACATCCAGGTTCCACTATTGGTTATTGACCAAGAATAGTTCTAGGTCATGTCTACATAGTTTTCGAACCCGTAGGGTCCGCACGCTTAACGTTACGATGACAGTTTTATTGTGAGTTTATAAGTTTTGATGTACCGAAGGTTGTTCGGAGTCCCGGATGTGATCACGGACATGACGAGGAGTCTCGAAATGGTCGAGACATAAAGATTGATATATTGGATGACTATATTCGACACCGAAGTGTTCCGGATGTTATCGAGAAAAACGGAGTGCCGGAGGGTTACCGAACCCCGGGAACTAATGGGCCTTACTGGCCCTAGCGGAGAGAGAGAGGGGCGGCCAGGCAAGAGGCGCCCCCGCCCTTGAGTCCTAATAGGACAAGGAAGGGGGGCACCCCTTGCCTTCCCTCTCCCGATCCTTCCTTCCCCTCCTTCTTGAATAGGAAGGGAGGGGCAAACCCACTGGAGTAGGTTTCCCCCTCCTAGGGCGCGCCTCCCCTCTTGGCCGGCCCCCTCCTCCTCTCCCCCTTTATATACGGGGGAGGGGGGCACCCCATAGGCACACACGTTGATCTACGGATCATTCCTTAGCCATGTGCGGTGCCCCCCTCCACCATAATCCACCTCGGTCATATCGTCACGGAGTTTATGCGAAGCCCTGCGTCGGTAGAACATCATCATCGTCACCACGCCGTCGTGCCGACGGAACTCATCCCCGACGCTTCGCTGGATTGGAGCCCGGGGGACGTCATCGAGCTGGACGTTTGCTGAACACGGAGGTGCCGTATGTTCGGTGCTTGGATCGGTCGAGTCGTGAAGACGTACGACTACATCAACCGCGTTGTCATAACGCCTCGCTGACGGTCTGCGAGGGCGTGAGGCAACACTCTCCTCTCGTTGCTATGCCATCACCATGATCTTGTGTGTGCGCAGGATTTTTTTTGAAATTACTACGTTCCCCAACAAGCTCCCCCAAAATCAATAGAAACTCACAACAAGTGCAAGTGAGCATATAGGAAACTAAGCCTAGTACTTGCAACAACCACATGGTTGAGCAACAAGTAAGAGAGGCAACTTAAGAGTGGGCTCAACCAAAAAGATGTGTGTGAGTCAAGGCAATGCACTTGAGAAGACTAATGTACAGAAGAGCATTAAGCATCAATAATGTCTTCAAAGAATGAGGCACACGGTGCAAGGCCTATCATTCCCACACACAACTAGCGAATGGGTTATCAAGCTTACTAATAAGCATATAGAGAACCTATGCTTGTGACAACCCGCGGTGAAGATAGAAGATGAAAGGCGCATCAAGACGAGGGATGCCAATTAAGATGGCAAAAAAACTCCTAAAGATAAGCATGAGGAAAATAATCTTCACCACACAAGAGCGCATCAAGATGCAATGATAGAAGACACGCACTCAAGGCAAAAGCTTTCATGGAGCCACCAAAGAAATAACATAAGAAAGACAAGGTGGACATGAAAGAAAGGATATCATCTAGATATGCAACTTCTCTCAAGTGTATAAGATTCTAGGTAGATGAAATCATGATGATATATATATCTACAAAGAAGGATGTACACCCGAAATTGTTACAACACGAAGGAACAAGATATCCAAAAGGAAGTCATACATATACCAATAAGATATTTGCTTGAGAGCATAGCACATGGCTAGATATGGTCTTATTGTATATAAATGAATACCAGCCACACGAACATCAAAGACATCACAACTAGCAACAAGACATCATTGTTGGGATGCTTTGAGAAAGGAAACAAGTATCACAAGAAAGAATGGATAACATGCCATGATACAACCTACACAAGGTTGATGCAAGACATGTGTGCATGAAGTATATGAAGATACTTGTTACCAAGATAACATTGGAAGGATGTACTAGATACCAATTGAAGGTACAAAGTAGTTCATTGATCATCCTAGCTTGACTCCAATAAGCACATGGTGACAACACCTTCCTTGTGAGTGAGCCGAGCATCCAATGCATCTCCACTTGTTCCTAGAACAACAACACAAACAAAATGGTACCCAAATTCATTGGGACCAAAGAGTTAGAGAACCAACAACATATAGGACAAACTCCACATAAATATGTGCATATAGATATGAAAATGAATTTCATGCACATCTCATCCAATTTGAGACTTGGTGGAGTTCCCCCTATATATTGGGTCAAAGAAAGAAAACATGCCAAAGAAACTACAAGAAGTAAATATGCATGCTCAAGACTTTCAAGAACCGAGACCAAAAGACAAAGAAATACCAAGCGAAGAAAAGATACCAAATGAATAAATCATCACTTGGAGGATGTCCATAAAAGATACATCAAGGAATGAGATATCCATTGATACACTCAAAAGGAAGATGTCAAACTCCCAAAAGAGAGAATGGTTCCAAACAAACCAAGCCCTCTCAAAAGTTTCATGATGGCACAAAGTACCAAAAAGAAACGGCTTGTTTTCCACAAACACACACTTGATAAGGATCACAAGATGAGTGTTTTATAGAGAATAGGATAGCTCCCCCAAGACTAGTGCATTATAGAGAATTTGCATTTGAATACAAAATGCACGAGGTGGGATCACCACTTTCACTATATCTATAAAACACTAGACAAGGTCAAGAAATTAACAAGATCCACAAGTGGTATGGAATACAATGGGAGTTGACACAATCCTAGGCAAGAGATAAAGCAAATAAAAGCAAAGGCCAATGTAAAGATGATCAATAATTTCTACCACACATAAGTGAGTACCAATTGTCAAAAGACAAGAAGTATTTGGAAATAATTCCCGGTGGTAGATAACAAGGATATCCGACATCATCTTCACACCAAACAAAAAGCAAATTGCAACTTGTAGAGCTAACATGCCACCTAGGAACACGATAATTTACAATATCAATTCTAGGTGACAATATCTCAAATGTACACATTTTCTAGGCTAGTAATATACACATAGCATATTACTCCCCCATAATGTGATACAAATTAAAGATAAACGAGAGGCAAAATAACGATCCAACATGAAATAATTAATGGACAATATAGAATTTGAATTTCTCATGAGAAGACATACCACATAGCGACTAGATAATCTTGAAATATCAATACTAGATGGTATTACTCATGTACACACATATATAGGATTGTGAGGTGCACAAAGCACATCACTTCCCCATAATGGGATATACCATTAATCTCCCAACTAAGAAAAGAACAAGATGCAAAAGGCTCAATGCATGACACACACGTACATGATGTGCAAACCAACACACACATACTTGATTGCTCAAGGTAATCAAGTTGGAAGCACAACATATACAAACACATGAAAGGAACAAAACCAAACATGCAAAGGGGTAAGTAACTATCAATGTAAACACTTTAAGCACGAGTTATCGCATGGAGAAACATTGGATATAAGATAGAAATTTGATAATTCGAATAACTTGGCTTGAGACAATTAGAATGATGAAGTCCCCTTAAGTCTTCATAAAGTAGCCAAGTCTCCAATGCCCTCCAACAACACCTATTGATCAAGTATGAGCTTGTTGGTCCCCAACCAAGTTGGGTCCTAAGAGGTTAGTCACAATAGGCTTGGCTACCCAAATGGTTCTCTTCTTGACACCACTTTGAGTACCAACAACTTTGGCAAACACATTGCCAACCTTATCCTTCCCAAGAGAATAGATATCATCAATAATAATTGGGTTGGATAAGTTACCACTAGTGCATGAAGAGACGAGGTGACCTTTCTCACGACATAAGTAGCAATGTCTACTCTTCACTTTCTTCTCACTTGATTTCTCAACTTGAGAAGCATTAGCTTGAGGATTGTTGGGAAGAGGACTTTCTTCAACTTGTGGTTGAGCATGGGATCGAACTTGTGGCCGCTTCCCTTGTTGCTTGTCACTAATGGCCTTCTTCTTCAATGGGCAAGATCTAACATGATGCCCTTCTACTTTGTACTTGAAGCAAACAATCTTGGCCGAATTCTTGACTTGTTCTTGGCCCTTCTTTTTGTTCATCTTGGACTTCTTCTTCTTCTTAGAGTTGAATCCAAGTCTACCTTTGTCATTGGGGGATTTTTGCACACTCAAGATATTGTTGAGTGTGAATTTAACTTCATGACTCTTTTCCAAGTCTTTCTTCAAGGAAGTGACTTGGTCCTTGAGCTCTTTGATTTCCTCTACATTGTTAGTCTCAACACAAGTACTAGAGGAACTATAAGCTTCATTGTTTGAGCAACAAGGCAAGGAAAGCAATTCATCACTAGATGTACCAACATTGTGAGTAGATGAATTACAAGGACTAGCACATAGCAATATAGAATTTTGACTAGAAGTAGTGCTAGTATCCACATGAGGCTCACTAGATGTTACCTTAGCAATCATGGCCTCATGAGCTATCTTTAGCACATTATGGGATACTAGAAGATCATCATGAGAGCTTGAGAGCTTTTCATGACTTTCTTCCAATTTCCCATAATTGCTAGATAGCAACTCAAGTTGAGCCCGTAGCTCAACATTCTCCTTCAAAATGGATGCTTCACAAGTAATAGAGTTAGTAGCACAAGCATCATCATTAACAACAAGAGGAGAGGACAACTTGGAAAGCTCTTTTAAATAAGAAGCTTCAAGTTGAGCATGAGACTCGGTGAGTTTGATGAGCTCACCCTTAATGACCCTTGAGCCATTTTCAAGGTGCTCAAAATCCTCAAGGAGTCTAGCATGAGCAACTTCAGGCTTAGCATTTTTAGTTTCAAAATCATTGGCCACCACAAGAGCTCTATCACGAGATTCCCTCACTCTAGATAATTCTAGAGCAAAAGTCTCCTCAAGAGATTCCTTGGTGGTTTGTTCAAGTTCAAGAGCTTGAGATAGGTCCGCAATCTCATTAGCGTGAGATCACGCTCATGACCTTCCATTTTATCAATGGTGACCTCATGCTCCTCAAGACGATATTCCAACTCATCAATATATTTCTTGCCCTCAGTAGCAATAGACATGATTTCCATGAAGTTGGAACGAACAATTTTATTCTTAAGAAGAGCTTTAAAAATCATTTCCTCAATTTTTAAGGAGGCAACATCATCATTCTCTTCATCATAATCAACATCATCATCACTCTTGCCATCATCAATATCATCACAAGATATATTGGGATTCAAAGTGGGAGATACCTTTGAAGCCTTGGCCACAAGGCAAAATGCAATAGATGATGATTTAGGATCCCTTGAAGCACCATCCAAGACCACATCTTGTTCCATGGAGTGTTGGGTTTCCTCTACATTGTTAGCACAACAACTCGAGGAAATACATGCATTTTCATCATGGAAACAAGATATAGCAAGCATATCATCATAAGATTTAGTCAAGCAATTTCTACATGATATGCAAGGACTATCAACACAAGCATGTGAAACATTTGGAGTGCTCGAAGTGCTAAAGTCCAAATATGAAGCATTGCAATAAGAAAGTGATGAAGGATTATCAACAATGAGCCCACTATCATCATTGCAATGAACACCACTACTCACCATGTCATTACCTTGTGGCAAACCAAGCGTAGGTGAAGTAGAAGAAGTTGAGAACACAACACGGCCGGAGGTGGAGGGAGAACAATCATCCCCACAAAACTTGGACACGCCATATTAATCTTGAAGCTTTGTCCACAACTCATGAGCATCCCGGAACGGCATGAGTTGAAATATAACTACATTGCGCAAAGCATTGAAAAGCATATTAGAAGCTTGAGCATTCAGATAAGAGTTTTTCTCATCCTCTAAAGATAATCTTAGGGGATCCTTTGGAGGAGAAAAACCCATATCTACAATTCACTCTAAATTTGGGTCCATGACCCTAAAGAGGTTAAGCATGCGAATTACCCAAACATCAAAATTTGTGCCATTGAAACTAAGAGTGTAGGAGAATCCTAATCCCCTAGTCGACATCTTTACTCTCTAGGCGATTAAGCCTAACAAAGAGAGACGAGGCTCTGATACCAATTGAAAGATCGTGGATGTCGCCTAGAGGTGTTGATGTAGAAGCCCTCCGTGGTCGATTCCCCCTCCGGCGGAGCGCTGGCGAAGGCTCCAAGATGGGATCTCGCGGATACAGAAGGTTACGGTGGTGGAATTAGGTTTTCGTTGGCTCTCTTGATGTTCTCGGGGTACGTGGGTATATATAGGAGTAAGAAGTAGGTCCGTGGACGCCCGAGGGGCCCACGAGATAGGGGGGCATGCCCTCCACCCTCATGGCCGCCTCGGATGCTTCTTGACTTGCTGAAAGATCGTGGATGTCGCCTAGAGGGGGGGGGTGAATAGGCGCTTTAAAATAATTACGGTTGAGGCTTGAACAAATGCGGAATAAACCTAGCGGTTAATTTGTCAAGCACAAAACCTACAACAACTAGGCTCACCTATGTGCACCAAAAACTTATGCTAAGCAAGAAAAACTACTTAGGTGATAGCAAGATATATGACAAGAAACAATATGGCTATCACAAAGTAAAGTGCATAAGTAAAGGGCTTCGGGAAAGAGATAACCGAGGCACGCGGAGACGACGATGTATCCCAAAGTTCACACCCTTGCGGATGCTAATCTCCGTTTGGAGCGGTGTGGAGGCACAATGCTCCCCAAGAAGCCACTAGGCCACTGTAATCTCCTCACGCCTCAAGACAATGCAAGATGCCGTGATTCCACTAAGGGACCCTTGAGGGCGGTCACCGAACTCGTACAAATGGCAACCCTTGGGGGCGGTCACCGAACCCATACACTTTGGCAACCCTTGGGGGCGGTCACCAAAACCCGTCAAATTGCTCGGGGCGATCTCCACAACCTAATTGGAGACCCCGATGATTGCCCGGAGCTTTACACCAGAATGATTGAGCTCCGAACACCACCAACCATCTAGGGCACCCAAGCACCCAAGAGGAACAAGCTCAAGGGTACCAAGAACCCAAGAGTAATAAGCTTCTCAACTTGTAACTTCCACGTATCACCGTGGACAACTCAAACCTATGCACCAACTGCAATGGCAAGGGCACACGGAGTGCCCAAGTCCTTCTCTCCCAAGTTCCACCAAAGCAACTAATGCTAGGGAAGAAAATGAGAGGAAGAACAAGAAGGAGAACACCAAGAACTCCAATATCTAGATCCAAGGGGTTCCCCTCACATAGAGGAGAAAGTGATTGGTGGAAGTGTGGATCTAGATCTCCTCTCTCTTTTCCCTAAAAAACTAGCAAGAATCCATGGAGGGATTGAGACTTTGAGAGTTAGCAAGCTCAAAGAAGGTCAACAATGGGGGCAAAGACGAGCTCAAGAGATGGGGAACCATTGGGGAAGAAGACCCCCTTAAATAGGTCCCCACGAATATGCCCGTTATGTGCAAAAAGACATAGGAGCGGTATAGCCGCTATGAGCACCGTACAACCGTAACAGTAATAAGCGGAACAACCGCCCACAACCGCCCAACAACCGCACTGAACAGAAGCTAGTCCGGTGGTAGAGCGGTACATGGCCGTACAACCTCCGACCAATTCGAGCGGTACAACCGCTTGAACACCGGTTGTACCGGTCAACCGTACAACTCTCTATGGGCGGTACAACCTCTCTATGTAAAACATGCAATATCAAAACAGCCACAACTTTCGCATACGAGCTCCGAATTCGATGAAACCAAGTTTGTTGGAAAGCTAGCAACAAGGACTAACACAATCTTGAAAGAAATATAATAAGAAGAAAATTAGAAAAGGCCCATAAGAAAAAGGTGAGAACGCTTCCTCGGATAATACCAGTAAAACCTCCAACACCGAAAACATCATAGAAGACGTATGCGAACTCCGTTTTCGATGAACTCAAGCTTGTCATCAAGATGACCATAAGTTCTAAGACTCACAAAGAGAACCAAACAAGAACCAAGAAACATGATGCAAGGTGCAAAGGTTTGAGATCTCTACTAACGATACGATCAAGCTACCAACTTGAGAGCCCCCCTTGGTAGTACGGCAAACGATCCTATAACCCGGTCTCCCAACTACCACCACGAGACCGGTAAAAGAGAAAACCTATCAAGGGCAAACCTTTGCCTTGCACATGGTCCACTTGAGCTAGATGATGCTGATCTTGACTCCCTCAAGTTGGACCACCTTTCTTGATTGCGTTGGCTCGATGAAGACTAGATTATTGCTCCCCCATAGTCCACTATGGGTGAGCCTCTCTTCGGCACATCTTCACAAGAACATTGACACCATAAAGGATGGCAAGATTCAAGCACTTGATCTCTTCATGATGCTCCACTTGAACTTGCACACGGCAATCATGATGACGATCACCACTTGATGTAATCCTTTCCATGGGTTGTATGATATCTTCCTCTTGACGCAAGCCCATGGACACGTACCTAACCCCAAATAGAACTCTCACATAGACCATGGGTTAGTACACAAAGTGCAATGGACAATGCTCACCATACCATGGGACCACTTGATCCCTTTCGGTACATCTTCTACGCTTTGTGAGTTGATCAACTTGATTCACTCTTGACTTAGTCTTGATCAACCTTGAATCTTTCCAACTCTCTTCATTTGGATGATGTATTGAAGGTAAACATGAATGATCACACAATCTTCTTCTTCAAGACATGCTTGCAATAAGCTCAACACTCACATGACCAATCTTTGGATAATTCCTTAATAGCACCTTGGTCAACCCATAAACTCCTTGAAACCAACACATGGACTCCAAGAAAAGCCTATGGACAAAACCTACTAATATAACTCAAGGCAACTGTCGGTGTCAAAACCGGCGGATCTCGGGTAGGGGGTCCCGAACTGTGTGTCTAGGCGGATGGTAACAGGAGACAAGGGACACGATGTTTTACCCAGGTTCGGGCCCTCTTGATGGAGGTAAAACCCTACGTCCTGCTTGATTAATATTGATGATATGGGTAGTACAAGAGTGGATCTACCACGAGATCAAGGAGGCTAAACCCTAAAGCTAGCCTATGGTATGATTGTTGTAATGTATGTTGTGTCCTACGGACTACAGCCCTCCGGTTTATATAGACACCGGAGAAGGCTAGGGTTACACAGAGTCGGTTACAATGGTAGGAGATCTACATATCCGTATCGCCAAGCTTGCCTTCCACGCCAAGGAAAGTCCCATCCGGACACGGGACGGAGTCTTCAATCTTGTATCTTCGTAGTCTTGGAGTCCGGCGGACGATGATAGTCCGGCTGTCCGGACACCCCCTAGTGCAGGACTCCCTCAGCAACCATTAGTCCATAGAGATTGTCATCAATTACCAAAACCAAACATGGGGGCATCGCATGTTCTTTCACTTGCACTCCAAGTCTTGTGGATCACGTTCGTTCCAAAAATCACGCTCCCGAAGGTTTAATTCCGTTTGGACTCCGTTTGATATTTCTTTTCTTCGAAATACTGAAATAGGCAAAAAAAAACAGCAATACGGGCTGGGCCTCCGGTTAGTAGGTTAGTCCCAAAAATGATATAAATGTGTAAATAAAGCCCATAAACATCCAAAACAGGTAATATAATAGCATGGAACAATCAAAAATTATAGATACGTTGGAGACGTATCAAATACCCCTCTCAAATTTAGTTCAATTTGAACTAATCCTCTATTTATGCAGAACTATGCGGAACGCCCACTTGCGTCCCTACATCGACCCCATCATAAGTGATGAACATCCAAAAGTTTAAAAGGTAACATGCATCATTATTTCATATGTATATTACTTTTTAAGCATTCAAGTGTTTTGTTAACATTTCATATACACACAATCATTATTATTACTATATTGTTTATACTAAGGGCCCCGAGCTTTGGTTCCGCCCTAGGCCCCCAAAATCTTAGGACCGGCCCTGGTCACAGTCATCGCATTGCCATCCTTGTCGACCTCTTGTCATACTCATGGTGAGCACGCAGCCGTTTCTCCTCCCCTTTCTCTAGTCTCGGTTCCTGACTCTTGTTGCCGTGCCCTGCCACTCGCCGTCGCCTCTTTGCCGTCATGCCCAAAGCTCTCTCCAGCCAGGTCCAACGCCCAGCCAGTCCGGTATAGGAAATACATGCCCGTTCAACCGCCTGCCTAGTCCTGGTCCAGCTCGCTCACAGCCGGTCAAATGGTTGACCAAGCCGAATCGGGAGTGATTCAGACCGCGTCCAGCCTACTCTCGACGGACGACGGCGGCGAGTGCACTAGCTAGCTAGGATCGAACATGATTAAAAACAAGGGAGGAGGAGAACGGGGCATCGACCCAGTGGTTAGGCAGCTAGGTTAGATGCCAGCCAACCCGTGTTCGAGCCTCGGCTCTAACGCGTGGTGCTTGTGGAGTTTTCTCCTATAAAAAAGCCAACAAGGGTTAGCCGTGGGTTGTTCTTCCCTTAAGAAAACAAGGAAGGAGGAGGAGAGAGAGGAGGGTAAGTGACCTTTAATTTTCGTCTTAAAGAAGCAGCAGAAGAAGAAAGGTGTGCGTAAGCCTGTGAATAGTTTGGACAGAAGCCTTAGTTTCAGTTTGGTTTTCCTGTTTGATTGTGTTTGGTTGGTTTAAATGGGCTGAGAATCTAAAGCAATCTGGTGTGGTTTGGATTTTATTAAATACTGGATTGAACTGTTTTGGTCTGGACACAAATGACTTAGTCTCAGACTGTTTCAAACTGTGGACAGAATCCAGTCCCTTAACTAAATCGTAAAAGACGGCTAGCTTCCAGTTCGCTGTGCTCTAGCTTATGTACCTAGCCCAATCCATTCAATTCATCAATGGCGTGCCTGAAGGCACTGATAATGAGTGGCCTGTCCACAGTCACGATGGAGTATGCGCGACCGGTGGAGGATGGCCAAGGCATGGGGGACCCATGTTGGGGATCGTTGCAGAAATTAAAAAATTTCTATGCATCACTCAGGGAGTCCTGGACTAGGGGGTGTCCGGACAGACGGACTATCATCGTCCGCCGGACTCCAAGACTACGAAGATACAAGATTGAAGACTCCGTCCCGTGTCCGGATGGGACTTTCCTTGGCGTGGAAGGCAAGCTTGGCGATACGGATATGTAGATCTCCTACCATTGTAACCGACTGTAACCCTAGCCTTCTCCGGTGTCTATATAAACCGGAGGGCTGTAGTCCGAGGACACAACATACATTACAACAATCATACCATAGGCTAGCTTTAGGGTTTAGCCTCCTTGATCTCGTGGTAGATCCACTCTTGTACTACCCATATTATCAATATTAATCAAGCAGGACGTAGGGTTTTACCTCCATCGAGAGGGCCCAAACCTGGGTAAAACATCGTGTCCCTTGTCTCCTGTTACCATCCGCCTAGATGCACAGCCTCGGGACCCCTACCCGAGATCCGCCGGTTTTGACACCGACATTGGTGCTTTCATTGAGAGTTCCTCTGTGTCGTCACCGATAGGCCAGATGGCATCTTCGATCAACAACGCTGTCGTGGTGAGACTTTTCTCCCCGGACAGATCTTCAGATTCGGCGGCTTCGCACTGTGGGCTAATTCACTTGGCCATCCGAGCAGATCAAAGCTACGCCCTGGCCGTCGAGTCGATTCGAAGCCTAAACTTCACGGCCGACGTCGCGGAGATTTGATCTTCGACGGCTCGAGCCACACCCAAGCGCCACCGCACTATTACGATGGGCATGATCTAGCTCGCCACGAACAAAGGCCTTGGTAGTCAGACACGAGTCCGCTCCGGCTCTTAGCTCGGAGCCAATCACCCAGATCGAGGACCGGTGGTTTGACACCGCCTCGGGGGCTTCAACTTCCACGGCAATGGAGCCGAACATTAGCCTTGTCCCTCGCGAAACTCGTGACTCCGAGGTGCCGGACTCCTTGCCGGACTCCGGACCTCCCGCGCCCCTGCCAATCGAATCTGATTAGGCGTCGGTTATGGAATTCACCGCCGCGGGCATCTTCCAATACTCGCCCTTTGGCGACATCCTAAATTCGCTACAACATCTCTCGCTATGGCCAGGATGGTTGGGATACGGACGACGAAGAAATTCAAAGCCCGCCCACCACCCACTTTGTAGCCACTGTCGACGATCTTACCGACATGCTAGACTACGACTCCGAAGACATCGACGGCATGGACGACGATGCCGGAGACGAACAAGAACCAACGCCTACAGGGCACTGGAAAACCACCTCGTCATACGACATATACATGGTGGACACCCCAAAAGACGGGACGGCGAAGAAGCAGCGAGGCAGATACCTTAAAGAAACAGCCCAAGCGCCAAGGCGTCGTGGCGCCGCTCTCAATCCCGCCACAAGAAGAATAGAGATTCCGCACAGAGATAATAATACCCTAGAGAGTGCCGAAGATAATCCCTCCAAAGAAGACTCAGCGCAGAGGATGTAGAAAGCAAGCCCTCACGAGAGGCGGCGGATTTAAGAGATCGAGGATTATAACTATATACCTCCCTCCAAGACGAGGCAAGCCTCAAAGATTTAATTAATTGCCGTGCCCGAGGATCCCGTCGAACAAGAGCGTTTTAAATGCCGGCTTATCGCCACGGCAAATAGCCTAAAGAAATAGCAGCAGCAGCTTCAAGCTGATCAAGACCTGCTGGCCGATCGATGGACCGAGGTCCTCACGGCCGAAGAGTATAAACTCGAACGCCCCTCCAAAAGTTACCCAAGACGCAAGTTACTCCCCCGACTAGAGGAGGAAGCATACATACCTTCATCACCAGCGCACGATACGGCAGACCGACCACCACGTGGTCGCGACAGAGAGGCATCCAGCCCTCAACCAAGACTGCACTCGCATCGCTCCAAAAGTACGGCCAAAAGGGAAAGCGCCGGACTTGCGTAGACGTATTGAGGACAAAGCAAGGCAATCCAGATCCATCTACGGATCACGAGGGCGCCCACGACCCACGACGAAATACCGCCGCGCCGGATACAATAACCCGGCTAGGCCGAACACAGCGCATAACGCTCTCTCGAGCTGCGCCGTGACATCGCCAATACAGAGGCGCCGACACCCGCTTATGCTTCAATCGACGTAATGGATCATCAAATCCTCAAGGGTTTAAACCCGTAAACATCGAATCCTATGATGGCACAATAGACCCCGCTGTTTGGATCGAAGATTATCTCCTTCACATCCACATGGCCCACGGCGACGATCTCCATGCCATCAAATATCTCCCACTCAAGCTTAAAGGACCAGCTCGGCATTGGCTTAACAGCTTGCCCGCAGAGTCAATTGGGTGTTGGGAAGACCGGAAGCCGCATTCCTCGACAATTTCTGTGGCACGATGTGCGCCACCATACCGATGACCTAAGCCACATAATTCAGCAGCGGAGAATCGCCGCACAATTCTGACACGGTTCTCGACAAAGAAAAATCAAATCGTCGATTGTCTGGATGCAGAGGCCCTCGCAGCATTCAAACATAACATCCGCGACGAGTGGCTAGCCCGGCACCTGGGACAGGAAAATCCGAAATCCATGGCAGCGCTCACATCATTAATGACCCGCTTTTGCGCGGGAGAGGATAGCTGGCTAGCTCACAGCAACAACCTCAGTAAAAATTCTGGCAGTCCGGATACTAAGGACCACAACGACAGGTCACGTCGAAGCAAAAATAAACGCCGCATTAACGGCGACGATAAGGAGGATACGGCAGTCAACGCCGGATTCCGAGGCTCTAAAACCTGGTCAGCGGAAGAAGCCATTCAAAAGAACCACTCCGGGTCCGTCCAACTTGGACCGAATACTCGACCGCTTGTGCCAGATATATGGCACCCCTGAAAAGCCAGCTAACCACACCAACAGAGATTGCTGGGTGTTCAAGCAGGCAGGCAAGTTAATTGCCAAAAACAATGACAAGGGGCTCAACAGCGACGACGAGGAAGAGACCCGACCGCCGAACAATAGAGGATAGAAGGGTTTCCCCCCACAAGTGTGGACGGTGAACATGATTTACGCAACCCATATACCCAAGAGGGAGCGGAAGCGTGCACTAAGGGACGTCTATGCGATGGAGCGATCGCCCGGTTCAATCCATGGTCCTCTTGTGCGATCACTTTCGAACGAAGAGACCATCCGACCAGCATACGCCCTGGCGGATTTGCCGCATTGGTTTTAGACCCAATCGTCGATGGATTTCACCTCACGAGAGTCCTGATGGACGGTGGCAGTAGCCTGAACCTGCTTTATCAGGATACAGTGCGCAAGATGGGTATAGACCCTTCAAGGATTAAACCTACAAAGACAACCTTTAAAGGTGTCATACCAGGTGTGGAAGCCAATTGTGCAGCTCACCACACCGAAGTGGTCTTCGGATCCCGGATAATTTCCGAGCGAGGAGTTAATCTTCGACATAGTCCCATTTCGCAGCGGCTATCACGCTCGCTTTCGGACGAACCGTGGTTTGCAAAGTTCAACGCGTGACGATTATGCATACCTCAAGCTCAAGATGCCAGCCCTCGTGGAGTCATCACGGTCAACGGAAATATGGAACGCTCCCTCCGAACGGAGGAACATACAGCGGCTCTCGTGGCAGAAGTACAGAGCAACCTTTTAAGGCAATTTTCGAGTCCGGCTGTTAAACGGCCGGATACAGCAAAACGCGCCCGAACCAATACCAACCAAAACAGCCCGCACGATCGAGCATCGCCAGAGTAATGCGGCCCTAACCCCGCCTCGTATGATTGTAAGAACAACCTCCGCGTACATCATTACGCTTTGGAGATACCATGGGTGCAGGGGAAGGGGCACGATCACAATGGACCCAGAGTGCGGCTCGACCACACCAGGGGCTCGCAAGTGTGCCACTCTTTTTTATTATTATTTTCCTTCTTTGTATACACAGGACTCCGCTAACCAGAGGCCCTGTCCGGCGGTGAACCTGCCGAACTCACGATGCAACAGCCAGGGAAGAAAGAAGGCTGCGAATAACACTCAGGTGGTCTCAATTACAAGCATTAAATTCGATTATATACACCAAGTCCGCAGCTCATCCCCGGAGGGGGACATGTTTAATTAGTCCAAATCCCTTGCTCACCGCACTATTTGTATCAGACCGCACTCATAGCAGACTTCCTTCAATAAATAATGTAGCACTTTTCGACTGCAATTACATTACTTTTTATATATATATATGTTCCTTACATGACATCTTGCACCCGTATATTTTGGTACGGCCTAATACACCAGGGGCTTATATTCCCCACATTATGGTGTGATAAGTCCGAACACTTTCATAAGTGCGGCACCCCAAACTTATAGCATTATATGAATCGGCTCAATCATGTCTTGGGTCAATAGTTGGGTTTGCCCGCCCCACGCTTTGGTGCCTTACTTTCCGCTCACGGGCTAAGGTGGCACCGGGAGAACCACTACGATTGCGCCCGGTTGAGCCAAGGCGAGCCTCAAGGAGAAAGCTAAAACTGACCGCATGATAAGGTGAGAGACTGGTCGCTGTTCGAGAGGTCTTTTGGGTCCTAAAGACTCACGCCGCTTGAGCGAAGTTCGGATAATGTCCGACGAAGGCGTGGATAGCACCCCTAATTCAGTCTTCCGAATACCAGGGCTTCACCAAATTTAAAATTATAGAATTCTATGGCTAAGGAGAGTGTTCAAGCATTATAAGTCCGTCAGCTTTGTTCGTTGTGTTGAGCGCCTCCTAGATGGACCCAAAATGGGAACAAGAGTGCTCAAGTTTATCCCTAACACCCCAAAGATTCATGGCTCGGGGCTGAAGCCAACGACTTGCCATCTCTCGATTTTATAAACGGCCGCATGTATGGTAATATTTTAAATTAAACAAGCGTTTCTTAAAGCGCATATGAACAAAGTTTTCAGCGCACAGATAATACATAGCGAGTTTACTCAAAATTACATCTCGGGGCATTCATTCGCATATCGCGGGCTCCTTCAGACAGTTTTATAATACATTTCGGACGACGATACTCCTTGCCCGTGGCGGTGGGTCGCTGAGAAGCTCCGCATCCAGCCTGCCCCAATGCACCTTTGTGCGGGCAAGGGCCCGACGAGCACCTTCAATGCAAAGTGAGCGCTTGATGACCTCCACCTGTGGGCACGCATCCACCAGCCACCGCGACGAGGCCGGTAGCTCCTGTGCATGGCCTGTCTAGGCCACACCGACTAAAGGCCCTTCATGGCCTCCTCAGCTACCTTGTGGAGTTCGACCAGCTGCTTAATTGGTCGCTTGGGGCACTGGATGGCCGCCTCAACAGATCGAGACCAAAGACCTTCTCCGTTGAGCTCCCTCCTCGCCACGGTAGAATGCGGCGGCATCAAACACATCGCGCGCAGATCTGCAAACGCCTCGAGAGCTCCGAATGCGGTAAGTGTCGTAGTTTACATTAACATGCTTGCTTTGCATGAAAAATGCCTTACCCGCCGCTATCTTCTTTACATCTTCAACCTCCCGGCGGGCCTTACGGGCCTCGGCCTTGGCGGATTTGGCACTTTTGAGAGCCGAGGCAAGCTCGACTCTCGAGTCTTGAGTCACGCCCAAGCTCTCATGCTTCTCCATGAGAGCCCGGAGCTCTTGCCGTTTCCGCCACCTGCTCCTCCTGCTTTTCTCGCTCCGCCTGCTCTCAGGCCACACTGCTCGCGTCATGACACAGCCTCCTTCGTGGCTGCCACCTCGCTTGTGGCCCCTGCAATACCCATATTATCCTTGTTAATTTTTTGCAACCTAAATCCTTTTCCGTAAGGTAACTATTCAAAGTGGTGTTACTCACCTTCTTTGTCCTCGAGCTGCTTCTTGGCATGGCCGAGCTCTCACTCGGACCGCTCGAGATCTTGCTTCAATGCACCGACCTCCACACAAGGCGGCAGAGGTCAAGAAATAAGAGCTCGCAAACCCATATTGACATATTTAAAGAAACCCCGTATATCTTCTTAGATCCTCACCGCTTTTCTTTCCAACACGAACCGAGCATCGGGGCTACCGCTCTATGCGGTATTACATTACATAATTATAACTTATACCTCAAAGCTCGTTAGAAGGTCGCAGCAAGCTTCGTCAGCCGCTTCTTGGCGAGCTGAATCTTTCAATCACCGCACTCATGATAGTGCGGTGTTCTTCCTCAATGGAAGCGCCTTTGAGCGCCTCCAGAAAGTTGTCCGGCGCCCGGTTGGACGGAGGCCGCCACGCATCACGGTCTTGCCTTTCTTTCGAGAGGGCCGCCGCACGACTCCGTAACCATTGCAGTGTTCCGACGAGAGTCCGGCGCAAAGTCCGGGAGGTTGCTGGCGGCGCCCGAGCCTCCTCCTAATGGGTCCTCTTCGATCCCACCTCGGCCCTCGCTTGCGCGGGGTGGAGGCAGTCAAGTGAATCCACATCCGACGGGTTAACGACCCGCTTCGATGAAGCGGGAGATCATCATCGGCCGGATCATGCACACGATATCGGCATTTGTAGGACACTATGTGACACGAAGAAATTGCATGTCGTGATCCGGATATTTACGATCTCGCCGAGGCCTGGCCCTTGAAGGCCACTTCCTCCTCGCCAACATCGATGTTGGCAGAGCTGTCCGGGAATAGTTCTTCCTCTTGACCCTTTGGGCCTCCCCTATTGGGGAAGCCTTCCTCTTCCTCTCCTCCTCCGGAGAGAGCCTTCTTCCTCCTCCTCGATTTGGGGAGGAGTCCGCCTCGCCGTCGGACGCCGATTATGGGAACTCTTTCGAGTCCCCGTGGCCACCTTCTTGGCCTTCTTCTCCCAACCACGCAGGGCGCCGGAACCAGCAGCCCTGCTAGACGGGCATTCACAGGGTCTTCTGGCATGGGAGCCGGACAGATGAGCTGCTCGACCTTCTCCATCCATTCCTGTCAAAGGAAAAGAGAGGTTGAAACCCTCTTGGAATCAATCTATTTACCACAAGTGTCCCGAAAAGGGTCGAATCACTTACCTCGTCACCGGATGTCTGCGAGCAAAATCCGCGATCTTCCGTCATGGATGCGGGGCTTCGCGCTTTAAACAGCACCTCCAGCGCCTTTCAGACATCGTGTCAAGAGCCCACTTAGCGCCAGTGCTGTTCCTGCATTGAACTCCCACAGATTGAATGCCCGTTTGGCATGGGAGAATCCGGCGGATGAGCATGACTTGGACCACGCCGACGAGCCCGAGCTTATTGTTCACCAGCTTCTTGATACAGCTCGAGTCCCGCTGCCTTTGGATTGCCCCACGACAAGCCCTTCTCTTCCAGGAGGTGAGCTGCGTGGGGATGCCAGATCTGAACTCGGGGCCGCCGCCCCACGTGGGTTCAAGGTGGCTCGGTGATGTAGAACCACCCCGATTTCCACCCTTTAACAAAGTCCACGAAGGCCCTTCGAGCTAAAGGACATTGGGCAACTTGCCCAACATGGCGCCCAAGATTCCGCTTATGCGTTCTTCACAACCTTCGCTTGACGTTGAAGGTCTTGAGCCACAGTCAAGTGGGGCCGGATGCAGAGGAAGGCCTCGCACACCACGATAAATGCCGAGATGTTGAGGATGAAGTTCGCGCCAGATCATGGAAATCCAGTGCCATAGTAAAACATGAGCCCTCGGACAAATGGGTGGAGGGAAAGCCCAGTCCATGGAGGAAGTGGGGAGAAAACAACCTCTCATGGGGCCCGGTGGAATGAGCTGCCCTCGTCGGGCAGCCGATGCGCGATATCGCCGAAAGGTATCCGAAGGCGCGCAGCTTGGTGATGTGCTCCTCCTTAACGGTGGAGGCTAACCATTTGCCTCCCGCCCGGACATGGTCGGAGAAGGTCGAGGCGAGATGCGCGAGCTGGGCGTTGGAGCTTGAGTGCGCGGAGATGGATAAGCAAAGGAGGAAGAAGGCGAGGTGAGAAGGTAAACTTATCCCTTATATATAGGCGGACGAAGACTATGCGTCCCCACCGCCCGGTAAAACTCACTTATCCCCAGCGCCACCATCAATGGCGCGTTGGGTTACCCACGTCCGTATTGATGAGAATCCCGAATAAGGGGAACACGATCTCGCTCGACTGTGACGTGCCAAAAACCGCCGCTAATCATGCTGAGGTGGTATAATAAAACGATTCAAATAAAGGCTTGGTAGCGGTGTGATGTCATGCTGCATAAAGCGTCAGCAAATTGGACTTGTGTACATTTTATTTCTCTCTACGGTGGAATGTGGAATTTATTTTGCAGAGCCGGACACTATCCTGGTGTTCATGATCTTCTCTGGATTATTCAAGGGAGGAACCCGCCTTGCAATGCCGAACATTATACGCCACGGACTTATCGCTCATTGAAGCCTGGTTCAGGGGCTACTAAGGAGTCCTCGACTAGGGGTGTCCGGACAGCCGGACTATCATCGCCCCACGGACTCCAAGACTATGAAGATACAAGATTGAAGACTCCGTCCCGTGTCCGGATGGGACTTTCCTTGGCGTGGAAGGCAAGCTTGGCGACACGGATATGTAGATCTCCTACCATTGTAACCGACTGTAACCCTAGCCTTCTCCGTGTCTATATAAACCGAGGGCTGTAGTCTGTAGGACACAACATACATTACAACAATCATACCATAGGCTAGCTTTTAGGGTTTAGCCTCCTTGATCTCGTGGTAGATCCACTCTTGTACTACCCATATTATCAATATTAATCAAGCAGACGAGGGTTTTACCTCCATCGAGAGGGCCCAACTCAGGTAAAACATCGTGTCCCTTGTCTCCTATTACCATCCGCCTAGACGCACAGTTCGGGACCCCCTACCCGAGATCCGCCGGTTTTGACACCGACAATCACCAAGATCAATCTATGGAGAGACTAGCAACAAGAGAGAGGGGAGTGCATCTTCATACCCTTGAAGATCGCGATACGGAAGCGTTACAAGAACGCGGATGAAGGAGTTGTACTCGCAGCGATTTAGATCACGGTTGATTCTGATCTAAGCACTGAACAACGGCGCCTCCGCGTTCAACACACGTGCAGCACGGGGACGTCCCCTCCTTCTTGATACAGCAAGGGGGAAGGAGAAGTTGGGGAAGAACTCCGGCAGCACGACGACATGGTGGTGGAGCTTGCAGTTCTCCGGCAGGGCTTCGCCAAGCTCAACGGAGGAGGAGGGGGTGTTGGAGAGGGGGAGGGCTGCGCCTTGGATGAGGTCCTACTTCCCTCCCTCCTCCCCTCTATTTATAGGGCGAAGGGGGAAGGGGGCCGACCCCTCTAGATGAGATCTAGAGGGGGGGTGACGGCTAAGGGGAGGGGGCTTGCCCCCCAAGCCAAGGGGGGCGCCCCATTTAGAGTTTCCCCTAAACCCTAGGCGCATGGGCCCTAGGGGGGGATGGCGCCCAGCCCACTTAGGGGCTGGTTCCCTTCAACATACAACACATAGGGCCCTCCGGGGCAGGTGGACCCCCCGGTGGACCGCTGGAACCCCTTCGGTGGTCCCGGTATAATACCGGCAAACCCCCGAATACTTCCGGTGACCGTATGATGACTTCCCATATATAAATCTTCACCTCTGGACCATTCTGAAACACCTCGTGACGTTCGGGATCTCATCCGGGACTCCGAACAACATTCGGTAACCACATACTATTTCCCATAACAACTCTAGCGTCACCGAACCTTAAGTGTGTAGACCCTACGGGTTCGGGAATCATGCAGACATGACCGAGACAACTCTCCGGCCAATAACCAACAGCGGGATCTGGATACCCGTGTTGGCTCCCACATGTTCCACAATGATCTCATCGAATGAACCACGTTGTCAGGGATTCAAGCAATCTCGTATACAATTCCCTTTGTCAATCGGTACGTTACTTGCCCGAGATTCGATCGTCAGTATCCCAATACCTCGTTCAATCTCGTTACCGGAAGTCACTTTACTCATTCCGTAATGCATGATCCCGTGACTAACTACTTAGTCACATTGAGCTCATTTTGATGATGCATTACCGAGTGGGCCCTGTTGGAAATACGCCCTAGAGGCAATAATAAAAGATTATTATTATATTTCCTTGTTCATGATAATTGTCTTTATTCATGCTATAACTGTATTATCAGGAAATCGTAATACACGTGTGAATACATAGACCATAATATGTCCCTAGTAAGCCTCTAGTTGACTAGCTCGTTGATCAACAGATAGTCATGGTTTCCTGACTATGGACATTAGATGTCGTTGATAACGGGATCACATCATTAGGAGAATTATGTGATGGACAAGACCCAATCCTAAGCATAGCACAAGATCGTAGTTCGCTTGCTAGAGCTTTTCCAATGTCAAGTATCTTATCCTTAGACGATGAGATCGTAACTCCCGGATACCGTAGGGAGTGCTTTGGGTGTACCAAACATCACAACGAATCGGGTGAGTATAAAGGTGCACTACATGTGTCTTCGAAAGTGTCTGTTGGGTTGACACGGATCGAGACTGGGATTTGTCACTCCGTATGACGGAGAGGTATCTCCGGGCCCACTCGGTATGCATAATCATAATGAGCTCAAAGTGACCAAGTGTTTGGTCACGGGATCATGCATTACGGTACGAGTAAAGTGACTTGCCGGTAACGAGACTGAACGAGGTATTGGGATACCGACGATTGAGTCTCGGGCAAGTAACGTCCGATTGACAAAGGGAATTGTATGCAGGGTTGATTGAATCCTCAACATCGTGGTTCATCCGATGAAATCATCGTGGAACACGTGGGAGCCAACATGGGTATCCAGATCCCGCTGTTGGTTATTGGCCGGAGAGCTGTCTCGGTCATGTCTGCAAGATTCCCGAACCCGTAGGGTCTACGCACTTAAGGTTCGGTGACGCTACGGTTATTAGGAAGACTTGTATGTGATTACCGAATGTTGTTCGGAGTCCCAGATGAGATCTCGGACATCACGAGGAGTTCCGGAATAGTCCGGAGGTGAAGATTTATATATAGGAAGTGCTGTTTCGGCCATCGGGAAAGTTTCGGGGTCACCCGGTATTGTACCGGGACCACCGGAAGTGTCCCGGGGGTCCACCGGGTGGGGCCACCTATCCCGGAGGGCCCCATGGGCTGAAGTGGGGAGGGGACCAGCCTCTGGTGGGCTGGTGCGCCCCCTGGGCCCCCCTTTGCGCCTAGGGTTGGGAAGCCTAGGGGAGGGGGGCGCCTCCACTTGCCATGGGGGGCACTCCACCCTTGGCCGCCGCCCCAGAGATCCCATCTCTAGGGCTGGCGCCTCGGGGCCTATATAAGGAGGGTGGCAGGAGGGCAGCCGCACTCGAGTCTTGGTGCCTCCTCCCCGCTACACCTCTTCCTCCTCCCATTGCTTAGCTTAAGCCTCGCCGAGTATCGTGATTCCACCGCCACCACGCCGTCGGCTGCTGCCGAGCCTTCTTCTCAACCTCTCCTCCCCTTGCTGGATCAAGAAGGAGGAGACGCCATCCACTCCGCACGTGTGTTGAACGCGGAGGTGCTGTCCGCTCAGCACTTGGTCATCGGTGATTTGGATCACGGCAGTACGACTCCATCATCCCCGTTCTCTTGAACGCTTCGCCGCGATATACAAGGGTATGTAGATGCACTCCTATCACTCGCTTCTTAGATGAACTCATAGATGGATCTTGGTGAAACCGTAGGAAATTTTTTAATTTTCTGCAACGCTCTCAAAGAAGGGCATCATGAGCTAGGTCTATGTAGTTCTCTATTGCACGAGTAGAACACAAATTTGTTGTGGGCGAGATGTTGTCAACTTTCTTGCCGCTACTAGTCTTATCTTGATTCAGCGGTATTGTGGGATGAAGCGCCCGACCGACCTTACACGACGCTTTACGGAGACAGGTTCCACCGAACGACATGCACTAGTTGCATAAGGTGGCTAGCGGTGTCTGCTCTCCCACTTTAGTTGGAACGGATTCGGCGAAAAGGGTCCTTATGAAGGGTAAATAGAAGTTGACAAATCACGCCAGGCTTTAACGAGGTAAGAAAACGTTTTGCTGGATCACCTATAGAAGCCACGAAAAACTTGCAGCAACAATTAGAGGACGTCTAACTTGTTTTTGCAGCAAGTGTCTTCTGATGTGATATGGCCAAAGTTGTGATGAATGATGAATGATATATATGTGATGAATGAGATCATGTTCTTGTAATAGGAATCACGACTTGCATGTCAATAAGTATGACAAACGGCAGGAGCCATAGGAGTTCTCTTTATTTTTTGTATGACCTACGTGTCATTGAAGAACGCCATGTAAATTACTTTACTTTATTGCTAAACGCGTTAACCATAGAAGTAGAAGTAGTCGCTATGGCGATAACTTCATGAAGACACGATGATGGAGACTCATGGTGTCATGCCGGTGACGAAGATGATCATGGAGCCCCAAAGATGGAGATCAAAGGAGCTATATCATATTGGCTATATCATGTCACTATTATATAATTGCATGTGATGTTTATTATGTTTATGCATCTTGTTTACTTAGAATGACGGTAGTAAATAAGATGATCCTTATAACAATTTCAAGAAAGTGTTCTCTAACTGCAGGCGCTAAGCTAAAGTTCATCGCTTCAAGCACCACGTGATGATCGGGTGTGATAGATTCTTACGTTCGCATACAACGGGTGTAAGACAGTTTTACACATACAAAAACACTTAGGATTGACTTGACAAGCCTAGCATGTACAGACATGGCCTCGGAACACAGAGACCGAAAGGTCGAACATGAGTCGTATGGAAGATACGATCAACATGGAGATGTTCACCGATGATGACTAGTCCGTCTCACGTGATGATCGGACATGACCTAGTCGACTCGGATCGTGTAACACTTAGATGACTAGAGGGATGTCTAATATGAGTGGGAGTTCATTAAAATAATTTGATTAGATGAACTTAATTATCATGAACTTAGTGTAAAACCTCTGCAAATATGTCTTGTAGATCAAATGGCCAACGCCATGTCAACATGAACTTCGACGCTGCTCATAGAGAAAACCAAGCTGAAAGATGATGGCAGCAACTATACGGATCGGGTCCGTAACCCGAGGATCATCCTCATAGCTGCCAAGCAAGCATATGTCCTAGATGGACCGCTAGGTGAAGCACCCATCCTGTGAGAACCAAGACGTTATGAACGCTTGGCAGTCACGTCTCGATGATTACTCCCTCGCTCAAAGGCGGCATGCTTTACAGCCTAGAACCGGGCTCCAAAAGCGCTTTTGAGCAACACGGAGCATATGAGATGTTCGAGGAGCTGAAAATGGTT